>RCWM02000305.1:687829-1375658 GCA_003667255.2 Euschistus heros | reverse complement strand
AAGGTGAGAAGCCACATCATTGTCATTATTGTGGATATAATGATTCAAAAGCTTATAATTTAAAAAGGTATATCATGGCCCCTAATAAAGGTGAGGAGCCACATCATTGTCATTATTGTGGATATAATGATTCAAAAGCTTATAATTTAAAAAGTTATATCATTGCCCATCATAAATGTGAGGAGCCACATCATTGTCATTGTTATTGTCATATATGATTCAAAAGCTTATAATTTAAAAAGGCATATCATGGCCCCTCATAAGGTGAGGAGCCAAATCATTGTCATTATTGTCAATATAATGATTCAAAAGCTTATAATTTTAAAAGGTATATTATGGCTGGTTATAAAGGTGAGGAGCCACATCATTTGTCATAATTGTTAATATAATGATTCAAAAGCCTATAATTTAAAAGGTATATCATGGCCCGTCATAAAGGTGAGGAGCCACATCATTGTCATTATTGTGGATATAATGATTCAAAAGCCTATAATTTAAAAAGGTATATCATGGCCCGGTCATAAATGGTGAGGAGCCACATCATTGTCATTATTGTCAATATAATGATTCAAAAGCGTATAATTTAAAAAGGTATATCATGGCTGGTTATAAAGGTGAGAAGCCACATCATTGTCATTATTGTGGATATAATGATTCAAAAGCTTATAATTTAAAAAGGTATATCATGCCCATCATAAATGTGAGGAGCCACATCATTGTCATTATTGTAGATATAATGATTCAAAAGCTTATAATTAAAAAAGGCATATCATAGCCTTTTGTACAGGTCAACAGCCGCATAATTTTCTATACTGTAAAGATAATATTTATAAAACTTATAATTTAAAAAGGCATATCATGGGCGGCCATAAAGGTGAGAAGCCACATCATTGTCATTAATGCCAGTATAATGATTCAAAAAGCCTATAATTTAAAAGTGGTATATCGGCCCGTCTTAAAGGTGAGGAGCCACATCATTGTCATTAATGTGGATATAATGATTCAAAAGCTAATAATTTAAAAAGGCATATCATGGCCCGTCATAAAGGTAAGGAGCCACATCATTGTCTTTATTGTGGATATAATGATTAAAAACTTACAATTTAAAAAGGTATATCATGGCCGGTCATAAAGGTAGGAGCCACATCATTGTCATTATTGTCAATATAATGATTCAAAAGCTATAATTTAAAAAGGTATATCATGGCCCGTCATATAAGGTGAGGAGCCAAATCATTGTCATTATTGTCAATATAATGATTCAAAAAGTTATAATTTAAAAAGGTATATCATGGCCCATATAAGGTGAGAAGCCACATCATTGTCATTATTGTAATATAATGATTCAAAAGCTTATAATTTAAAAAGGTATATCATGGCCCGTCATAAAGGTGAGGAGCCACATCATTGTCATTATTGTGGATATAATGATTCAAAAGCTATAATTTAAAAAGGTATATCATGGCCCGTCATAAAGGTGAGGAGCCACATCATTGTCATTATTGTCAATATAATGATTCAAAAGCCTATAATTTAAAAAGGTATATCATGGCCGTCATAAAGGTGAGGAGCCACATCATTGTCATTATTGTCATATAATGATTCAAAAGCCTATAATTTAAAAAGGTATATCATGGCCCGTCATAAAGGTGAGGAGCCACATCATTGTCATTATTGTCAATATAATGATTCAAAAGCTTATAATTTAAAAAGGTATATCATGGCCCATATAAAGGTGAGGAGCCACATCATTGTCATTATTGTCAGATATAATGATTCAAAAGCTTATAATTTAAAAAGGTATATCATGGCCCATCATAAGGTGAGGAGCCACATCATTGTCATTATTGTAAATATAATGATGATTCAAAAGCTTATAATTTAAAAAGGCATATATCATGGCCCGTCATAAAGGTGAGGAGCCACATCATTGTCATTATTGTCAATATAATGATTCAAAAGCCTATAATTTAAAAAGGTATATCATGGCCCGTCATAAAGGTGAGGAGCCACATCATTGTCATTATTGTCAATATAATGATTCAAAAGCCTATAATTTAAAAAGGTATATCATGGCCCGTCATAAAGGTGAGGAGCCACATCATTGTCATTATTGTGGATATAATGATTCAAAAGCTTATAATTTAAAAAGGTTATCATGGCCCCTAATAAAGTGAGGAGCCACATCATTGTCTTTATTGTGGATATAATGATTCAAAAGCTTATAATTTAAAAAGGTATATCATGGCCCATCATAAAGGTGAGGAGCCACATCATTGTCATTATTGTGGATATAATGATTCAAAAGCTTATAATTTAAAAAGGTATATCATGGCCCGTTGTATAAAGGTGAGGAGCCACATCATTGTCATTAATGTGGATATAATGATTCAAAAGCCTATAATTTAAAAAGGTATATCATGGCCCGTCATAAAGGTGAGGAGCCACAACATTGTCATTATTGTCAATATAATGAATTAAAAGGGTATAATTTAAAAAGGTATATCATGGCCCGTCATAAAGGTGAGGAGCCACATCATTGTCATTATTATGGATATAATGATTGAAAGCCTATAATTTAAAAAGGTATATCATGGCCCGTCATAAAGGTGAGGAGCCACATCATTGTCATTATGTGGATAATATAATGATTCAAAAGCCTATAATTTAAAAAGGTATATCATGGCCCGTCATAAAGGTGAGGAGCCACATCATTGTCATTATTGTGGATATAATGATTCAAAAGCCTATAATTTAAAAAGGTATATCATGGCCCGGTCATAAAGGTGAGGAGCCACATCATTGTCATTATTGTCAATATAATGATTCAAAAGCCTATAATTTAAAAAGGTATATCATGGCCCGGTTATAAGGTGAGAAGCCACATCATTGTCATTATTGTGGATATAATGATTCAAAAGCTTATAATTTAAAAAGGTATATCATGGCTGGTCATAAAGGTGAGGAGCCACATCATTGTCATTATTGTGGATATAATGATTCAAAAGCTTATAATTAAAAAAGGTATATCATGGCCCTTTGTAAAGGTGAGGAGCCACATCATTTTCTATATTGTAAAGATAATATTGATTCAAAAACTTATAATTTAAAAAGGTATATCATGGCCCGTCATAAAGGTGAGGAGCCACATCATTGTCATTATTGTCAATATAATGATTCAAAAGCCTATAATTTAAAAAGGTATATCATGGCCCGTCATAAAGGTGAGGAGCCACATCATTGTCATTATTGTGGATATAATGATTCAAAAGCTTATAATTTAAAAAGGTATATCATGGCCCGTCATAAAGGTGAGGAGCCACATCATTGTCATTATTGTGGATATAATGATTCAAAAGCTTATAATTAAAAAGGTATATCATGGCCCGTCATAAAGGTGAGGAGCCACATCATTGTCATTATTGTCAATATAATGATTCAAAAGCCTATAATTTAAAAAGGTATATCATGGCCCGTCATAAAGGTGAGGAGCCACATCATTGTCATTATTGTCAATATAATGATTCAAAAGCTTATAATTTAAAAAGGTATATCATGGCCCGTATAAAGGTGAGGAGCCACATCATTGTCATTATTGTCAATATAATGATTCAAAAGCTTATAATTTAAAAAGGTATATCATGGCCCTCATAAAGGTGAGGAGCCACATCATTGTCATTATTGTGGATATAATGATTCAAAAGCTTATAATTTAAAAAGGTATATCATGGCCCGTCATAAAGGTGAGGAGCCACATCATTGTCATTATTGTCATATAATGATTCAAAAGCCTATAATTTAAAAAGGTATATCATGGCCCGTCATAAAGGTGAGGAGCCACATCATTGTCATTATTGTCAATATAATGATTCAAAAGCCTATAATTTAAAAAAGGTATATCATGGCCCGTCATAAAGGTGAGGAGCCAAATCATTGTCATTATTGTCAATATAATGATTCAAAAGCCTATAATTTAAAAAGGTATATCATGGCCCATCATAAAGGTGAGGAGCCACATCATTGTCATTATTGTGGATATAATGATTCAAAAGCTTATAATTTAAAAAAGGCATATCATGGCCCCTCATAAAGGTGAGGAGCCACATCATTGTCATTATTGTGGATATAATGATTCAAAAGCTTATAATTTAAAAAGGTATATCATGGCCGGTCATAAAGGTGAGGAGGAGCCACATCATTGTCATTATTGTCAATATAATGATTCAAAAGCCTATAATTTAAAAAGGTATATCATGGCCCGTCATAAAGGTGAGGAGCCACATCATTGTCATTATTGTCATATAATGATTCAAAAGCCTATAATTTAAAAAGGTATATCATGGCCCGTCATAAAGGTGAGGAGCCACATCATTGTCATTATTGTCATATAATGATTCAAAAGCTTATAATTTAAAAAGGTATATCATGGCCCGTCATAAAGGTGAGGAGCCACATCATTGTCATTATTGTAAAGATATAATGATTCAAAAGCTTATAATTTAAAAAGGCATATCATGGCCCCGTCATTAAGGTGAGAAGCCACATCATTGTCATTATTGTGGATATAATGATTCAAAAGCTTATAATTTAAAAAGGCTTATCATGGCCCGTCATAAAGGTGAGAAGTACATCATTGTCATTATTGTCAATATAATGATTCAAAAGCCTATAATTTAAAAAGGTATATCATGGCCGGTCATAAAGGTGAGGAGCCACATCATTGTCATTATTGGGTATATAATGATTCAAAAGCCTATAATTTAAAAAGGTATATCATGGCCCGTGTCATAAAGGTGAGGAGCCACATCATTGTCATTATTGTGGATATAATGATTCAAAAGCTATAATTTAAAAAGGTATATCATGGCCCGTCATAAAGGTGAGGAGCCACATCATTGTCATTTATTGTGGATATAATGATTCAAAAGCTTATAATTTAAAAAGTTATATCATGGCCGGTCATAAAGGTGAGGAGCCACATCATTGTCATTATTGTCAATATAATGATTCAAAAGCCTATAATTAAAAAAGGTATATCATGGCCCGTCATAAAGGTGAGGAGCCAATCATTGTCATTATTGTCATATAATGATTCAAAAGCTTATAATTTAAAAAGGTATATCATGGCCCGTCATAAAGGTGAGGAGCCACATCATTGTCATTATTGTCAATATAATGATTCAAAAGCTATAATTTAAAAAGGTATATCATGGCCCGTCATAAAGGTGAGGAGCCACATCATTGTCATTATTGTCAATATATAATGATTCAAAAGCTATAATTTAAAAAGGTATATCATGGCCGGTCATAAAGGTGAGGAGCCACATCATTGTCATTATTGTCAATATAATGATTCAAAAGCCTATAATTTAAAAAGGTATATTATGGCCGGTCATAAAGGTGAGGAGCCACATCATTGTCAATATAATGATTCAAAAACCTTTAATTTAAAAAGGTAAATTATGGCTGGTCATTAAGGTGAGAAGCCACATCATTGTCATTATTGTGGATATAATGATTCAAAAGCTTATAATTTAAAAAGGCTTATCATGGCTGGTTATAAAGGTGAGGAGCCACATCATTGTCATTATTGTGGATATAATGATTCAAAAGCTTATAATTTAAAAAGTTATATAATTGCCCATCATAAATGTGAGGAGCCACATCATTGTCATTGTTAAGATATTATGATTCAAAAGCTTATAATTTAAAAAGGCATATCATGGCCCCTCATTAAGGTGAGGAGCCAAATCATTGTCATTATTGGGGATATTATGATTCAAAAGCTTATAATTTTACAAGGTATATTATGGCTGGTTATAAAGGTGAGGAGCCACATCATTGTCATAATTGTTAATATAATGATTCAAAAGCCTATAATTTAAAAAGGTATATCATGGCCCCCGTCATAAAGGTGAGGAGCCACATCATTGTCATTATTATGGATATAATGATTGAAAGCCTATAATTTAAAAAGGTATATCATGGCCCGTCATAAAGGTGAGGAGCCACAACATTGTCATTATTGTCAATATAATGATTCAAAAGGGTATAATTTAAAAAGGTATATCATGGCCCGTCATAAAGGTGAGAAGCCACATCATTGTCATTATTGTGGATATAATGATTCAAAAGCTTATAATTTAAAAAGTTATATCATTGCCCATCATAAAAGGTGAGGAGCCACATCATTGTCATTATTGTAGATATAATGATTCAAAAAAAAGCTTATAATTAAAAAAGGCATATCATAGCCTTTTGTACAGGTCAACAGCCGCATAATTTTCTATACTGTAAAGATAATTTATTTAAAAACTTATAATTTAAAAATGCATATCATGGGCGGTCATAAAGGTGAGAAGCCACATCATTGTCATTAATGCCAGTATAATGATTTAAAAGCCTATAATTTAAAAAGGTATATCATCGCCCGTCTTAAAGGTGAGGAGCCACATCATTGTCATTAATGTGGATATAATATTCAAAAGCTATAATTTAAAAAGGCATATCATGGCCCGTCATAAAGGTAGGAGCCACATCATTGTCTTTATTGTGGATATAATGATTAAAAACTTACAATTTAAAAAGGTATATCATGGCCGGTCATAAAGGTATGGAGCCACATCATTGTCATTATTGTCATTATATAATGATTCAAAAGCCTATAATTTAAAAAGGTATATCATGGCCCGTGATAAAGGTGAGGAGCCAAATCATTGTCATTATTGTCAATATAATGATTCAAAAGCTTATAATTTAAAAAGGCATATCATGGCATGGGTCATAAAGGTGAGGAGCCACATCATTGTCATTATTGTAGATATAATGATTCAAAAGCTTATAATTTAAAAAGGTATATCATGGCCTTTTAAAGGTGAGGAGCCACATCATTGTCATTATTGTAAAGATATATATGATTCAAAAGCTATATAATTTAAAAAGGTATATCATGGCCGGTCATAAAGGTGAGGAGCCACATCATTGTCATTATTGTCAATATAATGATTCAAAAGCCTATAATTTAAAAAGGGTATATCATGGCCCGTCATAAAGGTGAGGAGCCACATCATTGTCATTTTGTTATATAATGATTCAAAAGCCTATATAATTTAAAAAGGTATATTATGGCCGGTCATAAAGGTGAGGAGCCACATCATTGTCAATATAATGATTCAAAAGCCTATAATTTAAAAAGGTATATCATGGCCCGTCATAAAGGTGAGGAGCCACAACATTGTCATTATTGTCAATATAATGATTCAAAAGCTTATAATTTAAAAAGGTATATCATGGCCCCATAAAGGTGAGGAGCCACATCATTGTCTTTATTGTGGATATAATGATTCAAAAGCTATAATTTAAAAAAAGTTATATCATGGCCCATCATAAATGTGAGGAGCCACATCATTGTCATTATTAAGAATATAATGATTCAAAAGCTTATAATTTAAAAAGGCATATCATGGCCCCTCATAAAGGTGAGGAGCCAAATCATTGTCATTATTGTCATATATGATTCAAAAGCTTATAATTTAAAAGGTATATTATGGCTGGTTATAAAGGTGAGGAGCCACATCATTGTCATTATTGTTAATATAATGATTCAAAAGCCTATAATTTAAAAAAAGGCATATCATGGCCCGTCATAAAGGTGAGGAGCCACATCATTGTCATTATTGTCATATAATGATTCAAAAGCCTATAATTTAAAAAGGTATATCATGGCCCGTCATAA
The DNA here is from genome assembly GCA_003667255.2 of Euschistus heros. Lineage (NCBI taxonomy): Eukaryota > Metazoa > Arthropoda > Insecta > Hemiptera > Pentatomidae > Euschistus > Euschistus heros. The sequence goes on along the minus strand of RCWM02000305.1, from coordinate 1,367,923 downwards.
AGGTGAGGAGCCACATCATTGTCATTATTGTCAATATAATGATTCAAAAGCCTATAATTTAAAAAGGTATATCATGGCCCGTCATAAATGTGAGGTGCCACATCATTGTCATTATTGTCAATATAATGATTCAAAAGCGTATAATTTAAAAAGGTATATCATGGCCCGTCATAAAGGTGAGAAGCCACATCATTGTCATTATTGTGGATATAATGATTCAAAAGCTTATAATTTAAAAAGTTATATCATTGCCCATCATAAATGTGAGGAGCCACATCATTGTCATTATTGTGATATAATGATTTCAAAAGCTTATAATTTAAAAAAGGCATATCATGGCCCTTAAAGGTCAGGAGCCACATCATTGTCTATTATTGTAATATAATGATTCAAAAGCTTATAATTTAAAAAGGTATATCATGGCCGGTCATTAAGGTGAGAAGCCACATCATTGTCATTATTGTGGATATAATGATTCAAAAGCTTATAATTTAAAAAGTTATATCATGGCCGGTCATAAAGGTGAGGAGCCACATCATTGTCATTATTGTCAATATAATGATTCAAAAGCCTATAATTTAAAAAAGGTATATCATGGCCCGTCATAAAGGTGAGGAGCCACATCATTGTCATTATTGTCAATATAATGATTCAAAAGCCTATAATTTAAAAAGGTATATCATGGCCCGTCATAAAGGTGAGGAGCCACATCATTGTCATTATTGTCATATAATGATTCAAAAGCCTATAATTTAAAAAGGTATATCATGGCCCGTTATAAAGGTGAGGAGCCAAATCATTGTCATTATTGTCAATATAATGATTCAAAAGCCTATAATTTAAAAAGGTATATATATGGCCCGTCATAAGGTGAGGAGCCACATCATTGTCATTATTGTGGATATAATGATTCAAAAGCTTATAATTTAAAAAGGTATATCATGGCCCCTCATAAAGGTGAGGAGCCACATCATTGTCATTATTGTGGATATAATGATTCAAAAGCTTATAATTTAAAAAGGCTATATCATGGCCCTCATAAGGTGAGGAGCCAAATCATTGTCTTTATTGTGGATATAATGATTCAAAAGCTTATAATTTAAAAAGGTATATCATGGCCGGTCATAAAGGTGAGGAGCCACATCATTGTCATTATTGTCAATATAATGATTCAAAAGCCTATAATTTAAAAAAAGGTATATCATGGCCCGTCATAAAGGTGAGGAGCCACATCATTGTCATTATTGTCAATATAATGATTCAAAAAAGCCTATAATTTAAAAAGGTATATCATGGCCGTCATAAAGGTGAGGAGCCAAATCATTGTCATTATTGTCAATATAATGATTCAAAAGCCTATAATTTAAAAAGGTATATCATGGCCCGGTCATAAAGGTGAGGAGCCACATCATTGTCATTATTGTGGATATAATGATTCAAAAGCTTATAATTTAAAAAGGCATATCATGGCCCTCATAAAGGTGAGGAGCCACATCATTTGTCATTATTGTGGATATAATGATTCAAAAGCTTATAATTTAAAGGTATATCATGGCCGGTCATAAAGGTGAGGAGCCACATCATTGTCATTATTGTCATATAATGATTCAAAAAGCCTATAATTTAAAAAGGTATATCATGGCCCGTCATAAAGGTGAGGAGCCACATCATTGTCATTATTGTGGATATATATGATTCAAAAGCTTATAATTTAAAAAGGTATATCATATTTTGTCACAGGTAAAGGTGAGGAGCCACATCATTGTCATATTGTAAAGATATATATTTTAAAAGCTTATAATTTAAAAAGGCATATCATGGCCCGTCATAAAGGTGAGGAGCCACATCATTGTCATTATTGTGGATATAATGATTCAAAAGCCTATAATTTAAAAAGGTATATCATGGCCGTCATAAAGGTGAGGAGCCACATCATTGTCATTATTGTCATATAATGATTCAAAAGCCTTATAATTTAAAAAGGTATATCATGGCCCGTCATAAAGGTGAGGAGCCACATCATTGTCATTATTGTGGATAAATGATTCAAAAGCCTATAATTTAAAAAGGTATATCATGGCCCGTCATAAAGGTGAGGAGCCACAACATTGTCATTATTGTCAATATAATGATTCAAAAGGGTATAATTTAAAAAGGTATATCATGGCTGGTTATAAAGGTGAGGAGCCACATCATTGTCAATATTGTTAATATAATGATTCAAAAGCCTATAATTTAAAAAGGTATATCATGGCCCGTCATAAAGGTAAGAGCCAAATCATTGTCATTATTGTCAATATAATGATTCAAAAGCTTATAATTTAAAAAGGTAAATATATGGCTGGTCATAAGGTGAGAAGCCACATCATTGTCATTATTGTGGATATAATGATTTCAAAAGCTTATAATTTAAAAAGGTATATCATGGCCCCCATAAAGGTGAGGAGCCACATCATTGTCTTATTGTGGATATAATGATTCAAAAGCTTATAATTTAAAGAGGTATATCATCGCCGGTCATAAAGGTGAGGAGCTACATCATTGTCATTATTGTCAAGAATATTATGATTCAAAAGCTTATAATTAAAAAAGGCATATCATGGCGCCTCATTAAGGTGAGGAGCCAAATCATTGTCATTATTGGGATATAATGATTCAAAAGCTTATAATTTAACAAGGTATATTATGGCTGGTTATAAAGGTGAGGAGCCTCATCATTGTCATTATTGTCAATATAATGATTCAAAAGCCTATAATTTAAAAAGGTATATCATGGCCCGTCATAAAGGTGAGGAGCCACATCATTGTCAATATTGTTAATATAATGATTCAAAAGCCTATAATTTAAAAAGGTATATCATGGCCCGTCATAAAGGTGAGGAGCCACATCATTGTCAATATAATGATTCAAAAGCTATAATTTAAAAAGGTATATCATGGCCCCTCATAAAGGTGAGAAGCCACATCATTGTCATTATTGTGGATATAATGATTCAAAAGCTTATAATTTAAAAAGGTATATCATCATGCCCCATCTAAAGGTGAGGAGCCACATCATTGTCATTATTGTGATATATATGATTCAAAAGCTTATAATTTAAAAAGGCATATCATGGCCCCTCATAAAGGTGAGAAGCCACATCATTGTCATTATTGTGGATATAATGATTCAAAAGCTTATAATTTAAAAAGGTATATCATGGCCGGTTATAAAGGTGAGGAGCCACATCATTGTCATTATTGTCAATATAATGATTCAAAAGCCTATAATTTAAAAAGGTATATCATGGCCCGTCATAAAGGTGAGAGCCACATCATTGTCATTATTGTCAATATAATGATTCAAAAGCCTATAATTTAAAAAGGTATATCATGGCCCGTCATAAAGGTGAGGAGCCACATCATTGTCATTATTGTCAATATAATGATTCAAAAGCCTATAATTTAAAAAGTATATCATGGCCCGTCATAAAGGTGAGGAGCCACATCATTGTCATTATTGTCAATATAATGATTCAAAAGCTATAATTTAAAAAGGTATATCATGGCCCGTCATAAAGGTGAGAAGCCACATCATTGTCATTATTGTGGATATAATGATTCAAAAAAAGCTTATAATTTAAAAAGGCTTATCATGGCGCCTAATAATGGTGAGGAGCCACATCATTGTCTTTATTGTGGATATAATGATTCAAAAGCTTATAATTAAAAAAGGTATATCATGGCCGGTCATAAAGGTGAGAAGCCACATCATTGTCATTATTATCAATATAATGATTCAAAAGCCTATAATTTAAAGAGGTATATCATCACCGGTCATAAAGGTGAGGAGCTACATCATTGTCATTATTGTCAATATAATGTTTCAAAAGCCTATAATTTAATTAGGTATATCATGGCCCGTCATTAAGGTGAGGAGCTACTTCATTGTCATTATTGTAGATATAATGATTCAAAAGCTTATAATTAAAAAAGGCATATCAAAGCCTTTTGTACAGGTCAACAGCCGCATAATTTTCTATACTGTAAAGATAATATTTATAAAACTTATAATTTAAAAATGCATATCATGGCCGGTCATAAAGGTGAGGAGCCACATCATTGTCATTAATGTGGATATAATGATTGAAAAGCCTATAATTTAAAAAGGTATATTATGGCCGGTCATAAAGGTGAGGAGCCACATCATTGTCAATATAATGATTCAAAAACCTTTAATTCAAAAAGGTATATCATGGCCCGTCATAAAGGTGAGGAGCCAAATCATTGTAATTATTGTCAATATAATGATTCAAAAGCCTATAATTTAAAAAGGTATATCATGGCCCGTCATAAAGGTGAGGAGCCACAACATTGTCATTATTGTCAATATAATGATTCAAAAGGGTATAATTTAAAAAGGTATATCATGGCTGGTTATAAAGGTGAGGAGCCACATCATTGTCAATATTGTTAATATAATGATTCAAAAGCCTATAATTTAAAAAGGTATATCATGGCCGGTTATAAAGGTAAGAAGCCAAATCATGTCATTATTGTCAATATAATGATTCAAAAGCTTATAATTTAAAAAGGTAAATTATGGCTGGTCATTAAGGTGAGAAGCCACATCATTGTCATTATTGTGGATATAATGATTCAAAAGCTTATAATTTAAAAAGGCTTATCATGGCCCCTAATATTGGTGAGGAGCCACATCATTGTCTTTATTGTGGATATAATGATTCAAAAGCTTATAATTTAAAAAGTATATATTGCCCATCATAAATGTGAGGAGCCACATCATTGTCATTGTTAAGAATATTATGATTCAAAAGCTTATAATTTAAAAAGGCATATCATGGCCCCTCATTAAGGTGAGGAGCCAAATCATTGTCATTATTGGGGATATTATGATTCAAAAGCTTATAATTTTACAAGGTATATTATGGCTGGTTATAAAGGTGAGGAGCCACATCATTGTCATAATTGTTAATATAATGATTCAAAAGCCTATAATTTAAAAAGGTATATCATGGCCCGTCATAAAGGTGAGAAGCCACATCATTGTCATTATTGTGGATATAATGATTCAAAAGCTTATAATTTAAAAAGGTATATCATGGCCCCTTATAAAGGTGAGGAGCCACATCATTGTCATTATTGTGGATATAATGATTCAAAAGCTTATAATTTAAAAAGGTATATAATTGGCCCATCATAAATATGGTGAGGAGCCACATCATTGTCATTATTGTTAAATATTATGATCAAAAGCTTATAATTTAAAAAGGTATATCATGGCTGGTTATAAAGGTGAGGAGCCACATCATTGTCATTATTATGGATATAATGATTGAAAGCCTATAATTTAAAAAGGTATATCATGGCCCGTCATAAAGGTGAGGAGCCACAACATTGTCATTATTGTCAATATAATGATTCAAAAGCCTATAATTTAAAAAGGTATATCATGGCCCGTTATAAAGGTGAGAAGCCACATCATTGTCATTATTGTGGATATAATGATTCAAAAGCTTATAATTAAAAAGGTTATATCATGCCCCGTCATAAATGTGAGGAGCCACATCATTGTCATTATTGTGGATATAATGATTCAAAAGCTTATAATTTAAAAAGGTATATCATGGCCCGTCATAAAGGTGAGGAGCCACATCATTGTCATTATTGTCAATATATATGATTCAAAAGCTTATAATTTAAAAAGGTATATCATGGCCCGGTCATAAAGGTGAGGAGCCACATCATTGTCATTATTGTCAATATAATGATTCAAAAGCCTATAATTTAAAAAGGTATATCATGGCCCGTCATAAAGGTGAGGAGCCACATCATTGTCATTATTGTCAATATAATGATTCAAAAGCTTATAATTTAAAAAGGTATATCATGGCCCATCATAAAGGTGAGGAGCCACATCATTGTCATTATTGTGGATATAATGATTCAAAAGCTTATAATTAAAAAAAGGTATATCATGGCCCATCATAAAGGTGAGGAGCCACATCATTTCATTATTGTGGATATAATGATTCAAAAGCTTATAATTTAAAAAGGTATATCATGGCCCGTCATAAAGGTGAGGAGCCACATCATTGTCATTATTGTCATATAATGATTCAAAAGCCTATAATTTAAAAAGGTATATCATGGCCCGTCATAAAGGTGAGGAGCCACATCATTGTCATTATTGTCAATATAATGATTCAAAAGCCTATAATTTAAAAAGGTATATCATGGCCCGTCATAAAGGTGAGGAGCCACATCATTGTCATTATTGTGGATATAATGATTCAAAAGCTTATAATTTAAAAAGGTATATCATGGCCCGTCATAAAGGTGAGGAGCCACATCATTGTCATTATTGTGGATATAATGATTCAAAAGCTTATAATTTAAAAAGGTATATCATGGCCCCTCATAAAGTGAGGAGCCACATCATTGTCATTATTGTGGATATAATGATTCAAAAGCTTATAATTTAAAAAGGTATATCATGGCGGTCATAAAGGTGAGGAGCCACATCATTGTCATTATTGTCATATATGATTCAAAAGCCTATAATTTAAAAAGGTATATCATGGCCCGTCATAAAGGTGAGGAGCCACAACATTGTCATTATTGTCAATATAATGATTCAAAAGCCTATAATTTAAAAAGGTATATCATGGCCCGTCATAAAGGTGAGGAGCCACATCATTGTCATTATTGTGGATATAATGATTCAAAAGCTATATAATTTAAAAAGGTATATCATGGCCCTTATAAAGGTGAGGAGCCACATCATTGTCATTATTGTGGATATAATGATGATTCAAAAGCTTATAATTTAAAAAGGTATATCATGGCCCGGTCATAAAGGTGAGGAGCCACATCATTGTCATTATTGTCAATATAATGATTCAAAAGCTTATAATTTAAAAAGGTATATCATGGCCCGGTCATAAAGGTGAGGAGCCACATCATTGTCATTATTGTCAATATAATGATTCAAAAGCCTATAATTTAAAAAGGTATATCATGGCCCGTCATAAAGGTGAGGAGCCACATCATTGTCATTATTGTCAATATAATGATTCAAAAGCTTATAATTTAAAAAGGTATATCATGGCCCGTCATAAAGGTGAGGAGCCACATCATTGTCATTATTGTAATATAATGATTCAAAAAGCTTATAATTTAAAAAGGTATATCATGGCCCCTCATAAAGGTGAGGAGCCACATCATTGTCATTATTGTGGATATAATGATTCAAAAGCTTATAATTTAAAAAAGGTATATCATGGCCCGTCATAAAGGTGAGGAGCCACATCATTGTCATTATTGTCAATATAATGATTCAAAAGCTTATAATTTAAAAAGGTATATCATGGCCCGTCATAAAGGTGAGGAGCCACATCATTGTCATTATTGTCAATATAATGATTCAAAAGCCTATAATTTAAAAAGGTATATCATGGCCCGTCATAAAGGTGAGGAGCCACATCATTGTCATTTTGTCAATATAATGATTCAAAAGCCTATAATTTAAAAAAAGGTATATCATGGCCCGTCATAAAGGTGAGGAGCCACATCATTGTCATTATTGTGGATATAATGATTCAAAAGCCTATAATTTAAAAAGGTATATCATGGCCCATCATAAAGGTGAGAGCCAGCCAAATCATTGTCATTATTGTCAATATAATGATTTCAAAAGCATATAATTAAAAGCCTATAATTTAAAAAGGTATATCATGGCCCGTCATAAAGGTGAGGAGCCACATCATTGTCATTATTGTGGATATAATGATTCAAAAGCTTATAATTTAAAAAGGTATATCATGGCCCGTCATAAAGGTGAGGAGCCACATCATTGTCATTATTGTCAATATAATGATTCAAAAGCTTATAATTTAAAAAGGTATATCATGGCCCGTTATAAAGGTGAGGAGCCACATCATCATTGTCATTATTGTGGATATAATGATTGAAAAGCCTATAATTTAAAAAGGTATATCATGGCCCGTCATAAGGTGAGGAGCCACATCATTGTCATTATTGTCAATATAATGATTCAAAAAGGTTATAATTTAAAAAGGTATATCATGGCCCGTCATAAAGGTGAGGAGCCACATCATTGTCATTATTATGGATATAATGATTGAAAGCCTATAATTTAAAAAGGTATATCATGGCCCGTCATAAAGGTGAGGAGCCACAACATTGTCATTATTGTCAATATAATGATTCAAAAGGGTATAATTTAAAAAGGTATATCATGGCCGGTTATAAAGGTGAGAAGCCACATCATTGTCATTATTGTCAATATAATGATTCAAAAGCTTATAATTTAAAAAGGTAAATCATGGCTGGTCATAAAGGTGAGAAGCCACATCATTGTCATTATTGTGGATATAATGATTCAAAAGCTTATAATTTAAAAAGGCTATATCATGGCCCCTAAAAGGTGAGGAGCCACATCATTGTCTTTATTGTGGATATAATGATTCAAAAGCTTATAATTATAAAAAGTTATATCATGCCCATCATAAATGTGAGGAGCCACATCATTGTCATTATTAAATATATTATGATTCAAAAGCTTATAATTTAAAAAGGTATATCATGGCCCCTCATTAAGGTGAGGAGCCAAATCATTGTCATTATTGTCAATATAATGATTCAAAAGCTTATAATTTTAAAAGGTATATCATGGCTGGTTATAAAGGTGAGGAGCCACATCATTGTCATTGTCATAAATATTCAAAAGTATAATAATTTAAAAAGGTATATCATGGCCCGTCATAAAAGGTGAGGAGCCACATCATTGTCATTATTGTGAATATAATGATTCAAAAGCTATAATTTAAAAAGGTATATCATGGCCCGTCATAAAGGTGAGGAGCCACATCATTGTCATTATTGTCATATAATGATTCAAAAGCTATAATTTAAAAAGGTATATCATGGCCCCTAAAGGTGAGGAGCCACATCATTGTCATTATTGTGGATATAATGATTCAAAAGCTATAATTTAAAAAGGTATATCATGGCCCGTCATAAAGGTGAGGAGCCACATCATTGTCATTATTTGTCAATATAATGATTCAAAAGCTTATAATTTAAAAAGGTATATCATGGCCCCTCATAAAGGTGAGGAGCCACATCATTGTCATTATTGTGGAATATAATGATTCAAAAGCTATAATTTAAAAAGGTATATCATGGCCGGTTATAAAGGTGAGGAGCCACATCATTGTCATTATTGTTAATATAATGATTCAAAAGCCTATAATTTAAAAAGGTATATCATGGCCCGTCATAAGGTGAGGAGCCACATCATTGTCATTATTGTCAATATAATGATTCAAAAGCTTATAATTTAAAAAGGTATATCATGGCCCCTAAAGGTGAGAAGCCACATCATTGTCATTATTGTGGATATAATGATTCAAAAGCTTATAATTTAAAAAGTTATATCATTGCCCATCATAAATGTGAGGAGCCACATCATTGTCATTATTAAGAATATTATGATTCAAAAGCTTATAATTTAAAAAGGCATATCATGGCCCCTCATAAAGGTGAGAAGCCAAATCATTGTCATTATTGGGGATATTATGATTCAAAAGCTTATAATTTAACAAGGTATATTATGGCTGGTTATAAAGGTGAGGAGCCACATCATTGTCATTATTGTTAATATAATGATTGAAAAGCCTATAATTTAAAAATGCATGTCATTGCCAGTCATAAAGGTGAGAAGCCACATCATTGTCATTATTGTCAATATAATGATTCAAAAGCCTATAATTTAAAAAGGTATATCATGGCCCGTCATAAAGGTGAGAAGCCACATCATTGTCATTATTGTCAATATAATGATTCAAAAGCCTATAATTTAAAAAGGTATATCATGGCCGGTTATAAAGGTAAGGAGCCAAATCATTGTCATTATTGTCAATATAATGATTCAAAAGCCTATAATTTAATAAGGTAAATTATGGCCCGTCATTAAGGTGAGAAGCCACATCATTGTCATTATTGTGGATATAATGATTCAAAAGCTTATAATTTAAAAAGTCTTATCATGGCGCCTAATAATGGTGAGGAGCCACATCATTGTCTTTATTGTGGATATAATGATTCAAAAGCTTATAATTAAAAAAGGTATATCATGGCCGGTCATAAAGGTAAAGAGCCACATCATTGTCATTATTATCAATATAATGATTCAAAAGCCTATAATTTAAAGAGGTATATCATCACCGGTCATAAAGGTGAGGAGCTACATCATTGTCATTATTGTCAATATAATGTTTCAAAAGCCTATAATTTAATTAGGTATATTATGGCCCGTCATTAAGGTGAGGAGCTACTTCATTGTCATTATTGTAGATATAATGATTCAAAAGCTTATAATTAAAAAAGGCATATCAAAGCCTTTTGTACAGGTCAACAGCCGCATAATTTTCTATACTGTAAAGATAATATTTATAAAACTTATAATTTAAAAATGCATATCATGGCCGGTCATAAAGGTGAGGAGCCACATCATTGTCATTAATGTGGATATAATGATTGAAAAGCCTATAATTTAAAAAGGTATATTATGGCCGGTCATAAAGGTGAGGAGCCACATCATTGTCAATATAATGATTCAAAAACCTTTAATTCAAAAAGGTATATCATGGCCCGTCATAAAGGTGAGGAGCCAAATCATTGTAATTATTGTCAATATAATGATTCAAAAGCCTATAATTTAAAAAGGTATATCATGGCCCGTCATAAAGGTGAGGAGCCACAACATTGTCATTATTGTCAATATAATGATTCAAAAGGGTATAATTTAAAAAGGTATATCATGGCTGGTTATAAAGGTGAGGAGCCACATCATTGTCAATATTGTTAATATAATGATTCAAAAGCCTATAATTTAAAAAGGTATATCATGGCCGGTTATAAAGGTAAGAAGCCAAATCATTGTCATTATTGTCAATATAATGATTCAAAAGCTTATAATTTAAAAAGGTAAATTATGGCTGGTCATTAAGGTGAGAAGCCACATCATTGTCATTATTGTGGATATAATGATTCAAAAGCTTATAATTTAAAAAGGCTTATCATGGCCCCTAATATTGGTGAGGAGCCACATCATTGTCTTTATTGTGGATATAATGATTCAAAAGCTTATAATTAAAAAAGTTATATAATTGCCCATCATAAATGTGAGGAGCCACATCATTGTCATTGTTAAGAATATTATGATTCAAAAGCTTATAATTTAAAAAGGCATATCATGGCCCCTCATTAAGGTGAGGAGCCAAATCATTGTCATTATTGGGGATATTATGATTCAAAAGCTTATAATTTTACAAGGTATATTATGGCTGGTTATAAAGGTGAGGAGCCACATCATTGTCATAATTGTTAATATAATGATTCAAAAGCCTATAATTTAAAAAGGTTAATTATGGCTGGTCATTAAGGTGAGAAGCCACATCATTGTCATTATTGTGGATATAATGATTCAAAAGCTTATAATTTAAAAAGGCTTATCATGGCCCCTAATATTGGTCAGGAGCCACATCATTGTCTTTATTGTGGATATAATGATTCAAAAGCATATAATTTAAAAAGTTATATAATTGCCCATCATAAATATGAGGAGCCACATCATTGTCATTGTTAAGAATATTATGAATCAAAAGCTTATAATTTAAAAAGGTATATCATGGCCCGTCATAAAGGTGAGGAGCCAAATCATTGTCATTATTATGGATATAATGATTAAAAGCCTATAATTTAAAAAGGTATATCATGGCCCGTCATAAATGTGAGGTGCCACATCATTGTCATTATTGTCAATATAATGATTCAAAAGCGTATAATTTAAAAAGGTATATCATGGCTGGTTATAAAGGTGAGAAGCCACATCATTGTCATTATTGTGGATATAATGATTCAAAAGCTTATAATTTAAAAAGTTATATCATTGCCCATCATAAATGTGAGGAGCCACATCATTGTCATTATTGTAGATATAATGTTTCAAAAGCTTATAATTAAAAAAGGCATATCATAGCCTTTTGTACAGGTCAACAGCCGCATAATTTTCTATACTGTAAAGATAATATTTATAAAACTTATAATTTAAAAATGCATATCATGGGCGGCCATAAAGGTGAGAAGCCACATCATTGTCATTAATGCCAGTATAATGATTTAAAAGCCTATAATTTAAAGTGGTATATCGTCGCCCGTCTTAAAGGTGAGGAGCCACATCATTGTCTTTATTGTGGATATAATGATTCAAAAGCTTATAATTTAAAAAGGCATATCATTGCCCATGATAACGGTGAGGATCCACATCATTGTCTTTATTGTGGATATAATAATTAAATAACTTACAATTTAAAAAGGTATATTATGGCCTGTCATAAAGCTGAGGAGCCACATCATTGTCATTATTGTATATATAATGATTCAAAGGCCTATAATTTAAAAAGGTATATCATGGCCCGTCATATAGGTGAGGAGCCAAATCATTGTCATTATTTTGGATATAATGATTCAAAAGCATATAATTTAAAAGGGCATATCATCGCCCGTCATAAAGGTGAATAGCCACATCATTGTCACTATTGTGGATATAATGATTCAAAAGCATATAATTTAAAAAGGCATATCATCGCCCGTCATAAAGGTAAATAGCCACATTATTGTCACTATTGTGGATATAAGGATTCAAAAGCCTATAATTTAAAATGGTATATCGTGGCCCATCATAATGGTGAGGAGCCACATCATTTTCATTATTGTCAATATAATGATTCAAAAGCCTTTAATTTTAAAGGTATATCATGGCCTGTCATAAAGGTGAGAAGCCACATCATTGTCATTATTGTCAATATAATGATTCAAAAGCCTATAATTTTAAAAGGTATATCATGGCCGGTTATAAAGGTGAGGAGCCACATCATTGTCATTATTGTTGATATAATGATTCAAAAGCTTATAATTTAAAAAGGTATATCATGGCCCGTCATTAAAGGAGGAGCCACATCATTTTTCATTATTGTGGATATAATGATTCAAAAGCTTATAATTTAAAAAGGTATATCATGGCCGGTCATAAAGGTGAGGAGCCACATCATTGTCATTATTGTCATATAATGATTCAAAAGCTTATAATTTAAAAAGGTTATATCATGGCCCATCATAAAGGTGAGGAGCCACATCATTGTCATTATTGTGGGATATAATGATTCAAAAAAGCTATAATTTAAAAAGGTATATCATGGCCGGTCATAAAGGTGAGGAGCCACATCATTGTTATTATGTCATATAATGATTCAAAAGCCTATAATTTAAAAAGGTATATCATGGCCCGTCATAAAGGTGAGGAGCCACATCATTGTCATTATTGTCAATATAATGATTCAAAAGCTATAATTTAAAAAAGGTATATCATGGCCCGGTCATAAAGGTGAGGAGCCACATCATTGTCATTATTGTGGATATAATGATTTCAAAAGCTTATAATTTAAAAAGGTATATCATGGCCCCATCATAAAGGTGAGGAGCCACATCATTGTCATTATTGTAGATATAATGATTCAAATATTATAATTTAAAATTAAAAAAAAGCTTATAATTAAAAATAATTTAAAAAGGTATATCATGGCCCGTCATAAAGGTGAGGAGCCACATCATTGTCATATTGTGTCAATATAATGATTTAAAAGCCTATAATTTAAAAAAGGTATATCATGGCCCGTCATAAAGGTGAGGAGCCACATCATTGTCATTATTGTGGATATAATGATTCAAAAGCCTATAATTTAAAAAGGTATATCATGGCCCGTCATAAAGGTGAGGAGCCACATCATTGTCATTATTGTGGATATAATGATTCAAAAGCCTTATAATTTAAAAAGGTATATCATGGCCCGTCATAAAGGTGAGGAGCCACATCATTGTCATTATTGTCATATAATGATTCAAAAGCCTATAATTTAAAAAGGTATATCATGGCCCGTCATAAAGGTGAGGAGCCACATCATTGTCATTATTGTGGGATATAATGATTCAAAAGCCTATATAATTAAAAGGTATAATTTAAAAAGGTATATCATGGCCCGGTCATAAAGGTGAGGAGCCACATCATTGTCATTATTGTAAAAGCTATAATGATTCAAAAGCCTATAATTTAAAAAGGTATATCATGGCCCGTCATAAAGGTGAGGAGCCAATCATTGTCATTATTGTCAATATAATGATTCAAAAGCTTATAATTTAAAAAGGTATATCATGGCCCGTCATAAAGGTGAGGAGCCACATCATTGTCATTATTGTGGATATAATGATTCAAAAGCTTATAATTTAAAAAGGCATATCATGGCCCGTTATAAAAAGGTGAGGAGCCACATCATTGTCATTATTGTGGATATAATGATTCAAAAGCTTATAATTTAAAAAGGCATATCATGGCCCATCATAAAGGTGAGGAGCCACATCATTGTCATTATTGTCATATAATGATTCAAAAGCTTATAATTTAAAAAGGTATATCATGGCCCCTCATAAAGGTGAGGAGCCACATCATTGTCATTATTGTCAATATATATGATTTCAAAAGCCTATAATTTAAAAAGGTATATCATGGCCCGTCATAAAGGTGAGGAGCCACATCATTTGTCATTATTGTACATATAATGATTCAAAAGCTTATAATTTAAAAAGGTATATCATGGCCGGTCATAAAGGTGAGGAGCCACATCATTGTCATTATTGTCATATAATGATTCAAAAGCCTATAATTTAAAAAGGTATATCATGGCCCGTCATAAAGGTGAGGAGCCACATCATTGTCATTATTGTCAATATAATGATTCAAAAGCCTATAATTTAAAAAGGTATATCATGGCCCGTCATAAAGGTTAGGAGCCACATCATTGTCATTATTGTGGATATAATGATTCAAAAAAAAGCTTATAATTTAAAAAGGTATATCATGGCCCGTCATAAAGGTGAGGAGCCACATCATTGTCATTATTGTCAATATAATGATTCAAAAGCTTATAATTTAAAAAGGTATATCATGGCCCGTCATAAAAGGTGAGAAGCCACATCATTGTCATTATTGTGGATATAATGATTCAAAAGCTTATAATTTGAAAATGCATATCATGGCCCGTCATAAAGGTTAGGAGCCACACCATTGTCTTTATTCTGGATATAATGATTTAAAAGCTTATAATTTAAAAAGGCTTATCATGGCCCGTCATAAAGGCGAGGAGCCACATCATTGTCATTATTGTCAATACAATGATTCAAAAGCCTATAATTTAAAAAGGTATATCATGGCCTGTCATAAAGGTGAGGAGCCACATCATTGTCATTATTGTGGATATAATGATTCAAAAGCTTATAATTTGAAAATGCATATCATGGCCCGTCATAAAGGTTAGGAGCCACACCATTGTCTTATTGTAATATATATGATTTCAAAAGCTATAATTTAAAAAAGGTATATCATGGCCTGTCATAAAGGTGAGGAGCCAAATCATTGTCATTATTGTCAATATAATGATTCAAAAGCTTATAATTTAAAAAGGTATATCATGGCCCGTCATAAAGGTGAGGAGCCACATCATTGTCATTATTGTGGATATAATGATTCAAAAGCTTATAATTTAAAAAAAAGGTATATCATGGCCTGTCATAAAGTGAGGAGCCACATCATTGTCATTATTGTGGATATAATGATTCAAAAGCTTATAATTTAAAAAAGGCATATCATGGCCCATTCATAAAGGTGAGGAGCCACATCATTGTCATTTTATTGTGGATATAATGATTCAAAAGCTTATAATTTAAAAAGGTATATCATGGCCTCATAAAGGTGAGAGAGCCACATCATTGTCATTATTGTCAATATAATGATTCAAAAGCCTATAATTTAAAAAGGTATATCATGGCCTGTCATAAAGGTGAGGAGCCACATCATTGTCATTATTGTCAATATAATGATTCAAAAGCCTATAATTTAAAAAAGGTATATCATGGCCTGTCATAAAGGTGAGGAGCCACATCATTGTCATTATTGTGGATATAATGATTCAAAAGCCTATAATTTAAAAAGGTATATCATGGCCCGTCATAAAGGTGAGGAGCCACATCATTGTCATTATTGTGGATATAATGATTCAAAAGCTTAATTTAAAAAGGTATATCATGGCCCGTCATAAAGGTGAGGAGCCACATCATTGTCATTATTGTGGATATATAATGATTCAAAAGCCTATAATTTAAAAAGGTATATCATGGCCCATCATAAAGGTGAGGAGCCACATCATTGTCATTATTGTCAATATAATGATTCAAAAGCCTTATAATTTAAAAAGCATATCATGGCCCGTCATAAAAAGTGAGGAGCCACATCATTGTCATTATTGTCAATATAATGATTCAAAAGCCTATAATTTAAAAAAGGTATATCATGGCCTGTCATAAAGGTGAGGAGCCACATCATTGTCATTATTGTCAATATAATGATTCAAAAGCCTATAATTTAAAAAGGTATATTATGGCCCGTCATAAAGGTGAGGAGCCATCATTGTCATTATTGTGGATATATATGATTCAAAAGCTTATAATTTAAAAAGGTATATCATGGCCCGTCATAAAGGTGAGGAGCCACATCATTGTCATTATTGTGGATATAATGATTCAAAAGCTATAATTTAAAAAAGGCATATCATGGCCCGTCATAAAGGTGAGGAGCCACATCATTGTCATTATTGTGTTGTGGATATAATGATTCAAAAGCTTATAATTTTAAAAAAGGTATATCATGGCCCGTCATAAAGGTGAGGAGCCACATCATTGTCATTATTGTGGATATAATGATTCAAAAGCTTATAATTTAAAAAGGCATATCATAGCCTTTCGTACAGGTCAACAGCCACATAATTTTCTATATTGTACAGATAATATTTAAAAACTTATAATTTAAAAATGCATATCATGGCCGGTCATAAAGGTGAGAAGCCACATCATTGTCATTATTTGGATATAATGATTCAAAAGCCTATAATTTATAAAGGTATATCATGGCCCGTCATAAAGGTGAGGAGCCAATCATTGTCAATTGTTGTCAATATTATGATTCAAAAGCTATAATTTAAAAAAGTATCTCATGGCCCGTCTTAAAGGTAAGGAGCCACATCTTTGTCTTTTTTGTGGATATAATGATTCAAAAGCTTATAATTTAAAAAGGCATATCACGGCCTGTCATACAGGTGAACAGCCACATCATTGTCTTTATTGTAGGGATAATAATGATTCAAAAAAGCTTATAATTTAAAAAGGTATATCATGGCCGTCATAAAGGTGAGGAGCCAAATCATTGTCATTATTGTCATATAATGATTCAAAAGCTTATAATTTAAAAAGGTATATCATGGCCCGTCATTGAAGGTGAGGAGCCACATCATTGTCATTATTGTGGATATAATGATTCAAAAGCTTATAATTTAAAAAGGCATATCATGGCCCGTTCATAAAGGTGAGGAGCCACATCATTGTCATTATTGTAGATATAATGATTCAAAAGCTTATAATTTAAAAAGGTATATCATGGCCCGTCATGAGGTGAGGAGCCACATCATTGTCATTATTGTGGATATAATGATTCAAAAGCTTATAATTTAAAAAGGCATATCATAGCCCTTCGTACAGGTGAACCGCCACATCATTGTCTCTATTATGTAGGATAATATTTAAAAACTTATAATTTTTAAAAAGGTATATCATGGCCCGTCATAAAGGTGAGGAGCCACATCATTGTCATTTTTGTGGATATATTATTCAAAAGCCTATTATTAAAAAAGGCATATCATGGCCCCTCATAAAAGTAAGGAGCCACATCATTGTCATTGTGGATATAATGATTCAAAAGCCTATAATTTAAAAAGGTATCATGGCCCGTCATAAAGGTGAGGAGCCACATCATTGTCATTATTGTGGATATAATGATTCAAAAAGCTTATAATTTAAAAAGGCATATCATGGCCCGTCATAAAGGTGAGGAGCCACATCATTGTCATATTGTGATATAATATTTATTCAAAAGCTTATAATTTAAAAAGGTATATCATGGCCCGGTCATAAAGGTGAGGAGCCACATCATTGTCATTATTGTCAATATAATGATTCAAAAGCCTTATAATTTAAAAAGGTATATCATGGCCGTCATAAAGGTGAGGAGCCACATCATTGTCATTATTGTCAATATAATGATTCAAAAACCTTTAATTTAAAAAAGTATATCATGGCCCGTCATAAAGGTGAGGAGCCAATCATTGTCATTATTGTCAATATAATGATTCAAAAGCCTATAATTTAAAAAGGAATATTATGGCCGGTCATAAAGGTGAGGAGCCAAATCATTGTCATTATTGTGGATATTATGATTCAAAAGCTTATAATTTAAAAAGGTATATCATGGCCCGTCATTGAGGTGAGGAGCCACATCATTGTCATTATTATGGATATAATGATTCAAAAGCTCATAATTTAAAAAGGCATATCATGGCCCGTAATAATGGTGAGGAGCCACATCATTGTCTTCATTGTGGTTATAATGATTCAAAAGCTTATAATTTAAAAAGGTATATCATGGCGCGTCACTGAGGTGAGGAGTCACATCATTGTCATTATTGTGGATATAATAATTCAAAAGCTTATAATTTAAAAAGGCATATCATAGCCTTTCGTACAGGTCAACCGCCACATAATTTTCTCTATTGTACAGATAATATTTATAAAACTTATAATTTAAAAATGCATATCATGGCAGGTCATAAAGGTGAGAAGCCACATCATTGTCATTGTTGTCAATATTATTATTCAAAAGCCTATTATTAGGCTATTATTATTATTCAAAAGCCTTATAATAATATTATTATTTAAAAAAGTATATCATGGCCCGTCGTAAAGGTAAGGAGCCACATCTTTGTCTTTTTTGTGGATAGAATGATTCAAAAGCTTATAATTTAAAAATGCATATCATAGCCTTTTGTACAGGTCAACAGCCACATAATTTTCTATATTGTACAGATAATATTTATAAAACTTATAATTTAAAAATGTATATCATGGCCGGTCATAAAGGTGAAAAGCCACATCATTGTCACTATTATGGATATTATGATACAAAAGCTTATAATTTAAAAAGGTATATTATGGCCGGTCATAAAGGTGAGGAGCCACATCATTGTCATTATTGTCAATATAATGATTCAAAAACCTTTAATTCAAAAAAGTATATCATGGCCCGTCATAAAGGTGAGGAGCCAAATCATTGTCATTATTGTCAATATAATGATTCAAAAGCCTATAATTTAAAAAGGAATATTATGGCCGGTCATAAAGGTGAGGAGCCAAATCATTGTCATTATTGTGGATATTATGATTCAAAAGCTTATAATTTAAAAAGGTATATCATGGCCCGTCATTGAGGTGAGGAGCCACATCATTGTCATTATTATGGATATAATGATTCAAAAGCTCATAATTTAAAAAGGCATATCATGGCCCGTAATAATGGTGAGGAGCCACATCATTGTCTTCATTGTGGTTATAATGATTCAAAAGCTTATAATTTAAAAAGGTATATCATGGCGCGTCACTGAGGTGAGGAGTCACATCATTGTCATTATTGTGGATATAATAATTCAAAAGCTTATAATTTAAAAAGGCATATCATAGCCTTTCGTACAGGTCAACCGCCACATAATTTTCTCTATTGTACAGATAATATTTATAAAACTTATAATTTAAAAATGCATATCATGGCAGGTCATAAAGGTGAGAAGCCACATCATTGTCATTGTTGTCAATATTATTATTCAAAAGCCTATTATTAGGCTATTATTATTATTCAAAAGCCTAATAATAATATTATTATTTAAAAAAGTATATCATGGCCCGTCGTAAAGGTAAGGAGCCACATCTTTGTCTTTTTGTGGATAGAATGATTCAAAAGCTTATAATTTAAAAATGCATATCATAGCCTTTCGTACAGGTCAACAGCCACATAATTTTCTATATTGTACAGATAATATTTATAAAAAACTTATAATTTAAAAATGTATATCATGGCCGGTCATAAAGGTGAAAAGCCACATCATTGTCACTATTATGGATATTATGATACAAAAGCTTATAATTTAAAAAGGTATATCATGGCCCGTCATAAAGGTGAGGAGCCACATCATTGTCTTTATTTTGGATATAATGATTCAAAAGCTTATAATTTAAAAAGGCATATCACGGCCTGTCATACAGGTGAAAAGCCACATCATTGTATTTATTTAGGATGTAATACTTTAAAAGCTAATTATTTAAAAAGGTTTATCATGGCCTGTCATAAAGGTGAGGAGAAACATCATTGTCATTATTGTGGATATAATGATTAAAAGCTTATTATTTTAAAAGGCATATCATGGCCTGTCATACAGGTGAGAAGCCACCATCATTGTCTTTATTTAGGATGTAATATTTCAAAAGCTAATAATTTAAAAAATTATATCATGGCCTGTCATAAAGGTGAGGAGCCACATCATTGTCTTTATTTTGGATATAATGATTCAAAAGATTATAATTTAAAAAGGTATATTATGGCCCGTCATAAAGGTGAGGAGCCACAACATTGTCTTTATTGTCAATATAATGATTCAAAAGGGTATAATTTAAAAAGGTATATCATGGCTGGTTATAAAGGTGAGGAGCCACATCATTGTCAATATTGTTAATATAATGATTCAAAAGCCTATAATTTAAAAAGGTATATCATGACCCATCATAATGGTGAGGAGCCACATCATTTTCATTATTGTCAATATAATGATTCAAAAGCCTTTAATTTTAAAGGTATATCATGGTCTGTCATAAAAGTGAGGAGCCAAATCATTGTAATTATTGTCAATATAGCATTTCAAAAGCCTTAAATTTAAAAAAGTATATCATGGCCTGTCATAAAGGTGAGGAGTCAAATCTTTGTCATTATTGTCAATATAATGATTCAAAAGCCTATAATTTAAAAAGGAATATCATGGCCGGTCTTAAAGGTGAGGAGCTAAATCATTGTCATTATTGTGGAAATTATGATTCAAAAGCTCATAATTTAAAAAGGCATATCATGGCCCGTAATAATGGTGAGGAGCCACATCATTGTCATTATTATCAATATAATGATTCAAAAGCCTATAATTTAAAGAGGTATATCATCGCCGGTCATAAAGGTGAGGAGCTACATCATTGTCATTATTGTCAATATAATGTTTCAAAAGCCTATAATTTAATTAGGTATATCATGGCCCGTCATTAAGGTGAGGAGCCACTTCATTGTCATTATTGTAGATATAATAATTTAAAAGCTTATAATTAAAAAAGGCATATTATAGCCTTTCGTACAGGTGAACCGCCACATAATTTTCTCTATTGTACAGATAATATTTATAAAACTTATAATTTAAAAATGCATATCATGGCAGGTCATAATGGTGAGAAGCCACATCATTGTCATTGTTGTCAATATTATTATTCAAAAGCCTATTATTAGGCTATTATTATTATTCAAAAGCCTAATAATAATATTATTATTTAAAAAAGTATATCATGGCCCGTCGTAAAGGTAAGGAGCCACATCTTTGTCTTTTTTGTGAATAGAATGATTCAAAAGCTTATAATTTAAAAATGCATATCATAGCCTTTCGTACAGGTCAACAGCCACATAATTTTCTATATTGTACAGATAATATTTATAAAACTTATAATTTAAAAATGTATATCATGGCCGGTCATAAAGGTGAAAAGCCACATCATTGTCACTATTATGGATATTATGATACAAAAGCTTATAATTTAAAAAGGTATATCATGGCCCGTCATAAAGGTGAGGAGCCACATCATTGTCTTTATATTGGATATAATGATTCAAAAGCTTATAATTTAAAAAGGCATATCACGGCCTGTCATACAGGTGAAAAGCCACATCATTGTATTTATTTAGGATGTAATACTTTAAAAGCTAATTATTTAAAAAGGTTTATCATGGCCTGTCATAAAGGTGAGGAGAAACACATCATTGTCATTATTGTGGATATAATGATTAAAAGCTTATAATTTTAAAAGGCATATCATGGCCTGTCATACAGGTGAGAAGCCACCATCATTGTCTTTATTTAGGATGTAATTTATAATTTAAAATGGTATATCGTGGCCCATCATAATGGTGAGGAGCCACATCATTTTCATTATTGTCAATATAATGATTGAAAAGCCTATAATTTAAAAAGGTATATTATGGCCGGTCATAAAGGTGAGGAGCTACATCATTGTCATTATTGTCAATATAATGATTCAAAAGCCTATAATTTAAAAAGGTATATCATGGCCCATCATAAAGGTGAGGAGCCACATCATTTTCATTATTGTCAATATAATGATTCAAAAGCCTTTAATTTAAAAAAGTATATCATGGTCTGTCATAAAGGTGAGGAGCCAAATCATTGTCATTATTGTCAATATAATGATTCAAAAGCCTTATAATTTAAAAAAGTATATCATGGCCTGTCATAAAGGTGAGGAGCCAAATCTTTGTCATTATTGTCAATATAATGATTCAAAAGCCTATAATTTAAAAAGGATATCATGGCCGGTCATAAAGGTGAGGAGCCACATCATTGTCATTATTGTGGATATATGATTCAAAAGCTTATAATTTAAAAAGGTATATCATGGCCCGTCATAAAGGTGAGGAGCCACATCATTGTCATTATTGTCAATATAATGATTCAAAAAGCCTATAATTTAAAAAGGTATATCATGGCCCCGTCATAAAGGTGAGGAGCCACATCATTGTCATTATTGTCAATATAATGTTTCAAAAGCCTATAATTTAAAAAGGTATATCATGGCCCGTCATTAAAGTGAGGAGCCACTTCATTGTCATTATTGTAGATATAATAATTCAAAAGCTTATAATTTAAAAAGGCATATCATAGCCTTTCGTACAGGTGAACCGCCACATAATTTTCTCTATTGTACAGATAATATTTATAAAACTTATAATTTAAAAATGCATATCATGGCAGGTCATAAAGGTGAGAAGCCACATCATTGTCATTGTTGTCAATATTATTATTCAAAAGCCTATTATTAGGCTATATTATTATTCAAAAGCCTATAATAAAAGCTATTATTATTTAAAAAAGTATATCATGGCCCGTCGTAAAGGTGAGGAGCCACATCATTGTCTTTTTGTGGATATAATGATTCAAAAGCTTATAATTTAAAAAAGGCATATCATAGCCTTTCGTACAGGTCAGGACAGCCACATCATTTTCTATATTGTACAGATATATGATTCAAAAACTTATAATTTAAAAATGTATATCATGGCCGGTCATAAAGGTGAGGAGCCACATCATTGTCATTATTATGGATATTATGATTCAAAAGCTTATAATTTAAAAAGGTATATCATGGCCCGTCATAAAGGTGAGGAGCCACATCATTGTCTTTATTGTGGATATAATGATTCAAAAAGCTTATAATTTAAAAAGGCATATCATGGCCCCTCATACAGGTGAGGAAGCCACATCATTGTCATTATTTAGGATATAATGATTCAAAAGCTATAATTTAAAAAGGTTTATCATGGCCTGTCATAAAGGTGAGGAGCCACATCATTGTCATTATTGTGGATATAATGATTCAAAAGCTTATAATTTAAAAGGTATATCATGGCCTGTCATAAAGGTGAGAAGCCACATCATTGTCTTTATTTAGGATATAATATTTCAAAAGCTATAATTTAAAAAGGTATATCATGGCCCGTCATAAAGGTGAGGAGCCACATCATTGTCATATTTTGGATATAATGATTCAAAAGCTTATAATTTAAAAAGGTATATCATGGCCCGTCATAAAGGTGAGGAGCCACATCATTGTCATTATTGTTAATATAATGATTCAAAAGCCTATAATTTAAAAAGGTATATCATGACCCATCATAATGGTGAGGAGCCACATCATTTCATTATTGTCAATATAATGATTCAAAAGCCTTATAATTTAAAAAGGTATATCATGGCCTGTCATAAAAGTGAGGAGCCAAATCATTGTAATTATTGTCAATATAGCATTTCAAAAGCCTATAATTTAAAAAAGTATATCATGGCCTGTCATAAAGGTGAGGAGCCAAATCATTGTCATTATTGTCAATATAATGATTCAAAAGCCTATAATTTAAAAAGGATATCATGGCCGGTCATAAAGGTGAGGAGCCAAATCATTGTCATTATTGTGGATATTATGATTCAAAAGCTCATAATTTAAAAAGGCATATCATGGCCCGTAATAATGGTGAGGAGCCACATCATTGTCTTTATTGTGGATATAATGATTCAAAAGCTTATAATTTAAAAAGGCATATCATAGCCTTTCGTACAGGTCAACAGCCACATAATTTTCTCTATTGTACAGATATATTGATAAAAAACTTATAATTTAAAAATACATATCATGGTCGGTAATAAAGGTGAGAAGCCACATCATTGTCATTATTGCCAATATAATGATTCAAAAGCCTATAATTTAAAAAGGTATATCATGGCCCGTCATAAAGGTAAGGAGCCACATCATTGTCTTTTTTGTGGATATAATGATTCAAAAGCTTATAATTTAAAAAGGTATATGATGGCCGGTCATAAAAGTAGGAGCCACATCATTGTCATTAATGTGGATATAATGATTGAAAAGCCTATAATTTAAAAAGGTATATTATGGCCGGTCATAAAGGTGAGGAGCCACATCATTGTAATTATTGTCAATATACTTATTCAAAAGCCTATCATTTAAAAAGATATTTCATGGCCAGTCATAAATGTGAGGAGCCACATCATTGTCATTATTTTCATATATAATGATTCAAAAGCCTATAATTTAAAAAGGTATATCATGGCCCGTCATAAAGGTGAGGAGCCAAATCATTGTCATTATTGTCAATATAATGATTCAAAAGCGTATAATTTAAAAAGGTATATCATGGCTGGTTATAAAGGTGAGGAGCCACATCATTGTCATTATTGTGGATATAATGAATCAAAAGCTTATAATTTAAAAAGGCTTATCATGGCGCCTAATAATGGTGAGGAGCCACATCATTGTCTTTATTGTGGATATAATGATTCAAAAGCTTATAATTAAAAAAGGTATATCATGGCCGGTCATAAAGGTAAAGAGCCACATCATTGTCATTATTATCAATATAATGATTCAAAAGCCTATAATTTAAAAGGTATATCATCGCCGGTCATAAAGGTGAGGAGCTACATCATTGTCATTATTGTCAATATAATGTTTCAAAAGCCTATAATTTAATTAGGTATATCATGGCCCGTCATTAAGGTGAGGAGCCACT
Organism: Euschistus heros; assembly: GCA_003667255.2. Lineage (NCBI taxonomy): Eukaryota > Metazoa > Arthropoda > Insecta > Hemiptera > Pentatomidae > Euschistus > Euschistus heros. The sequence goes on along the minus strand of RCWM02000305.1, from coordinate 1,342,446 downwards.
TCATTGTCATTATTGTAGATATAATGATTTAAAAGCTTATAATTAAAAAAGGCATATCAAAGCCTTTTGTACAGGTCAACAGCCGCATAATTTTCTATACTGTAAAGATAATATTTATAAAACTTATAATTTAAAAATGCATATCATGGCCGGTCATAAAGGTGAGGAGCCACATCATTGTCATTAATGTGGATATAATGATTGAAAAGCCTATAATTTAAAAAGGTATATTATGGCCGGTCATAAAGGTGAGGAGCCACATCATTGTCATTATTGTCAATATAATGATTCAAAAACCTTTAATTCAAAAAGTATATCATGGCCCGTCATAAAGGTGAGGAGCCAAATCATTGTAATTATTGTCAATATAATGATTCAAAAGCCTATAATTTAAAAAGGTATATCATGGCCCGTCATAAGGTGAGGAGCCACTTCATTGTCATTATTGTAGATATAATGATTCAAAAGCTTATAATTAAAAATATCATGGCATATCAAAGCCTTTTGTACAGGTCAACAGCCGCATAATTTTCTATACTGTAAAGATAATATTTATAAAACTTATAATTTAAAAATGCATATCATGGCCGGTCATAAAGGTGAGGAGCCACATCATTGTCATTAATGTGGATATAATGATTGAAAAGCCTATAATTTAAAAAGGTATATTATGGCCGGTCATAAAGGTGAGGAGCCACATCATTGTCATTATTGTCAATATAATGATTCAAAAACCTTTAATTCAAAAAGGTATATCATGGCCCGTCATAAAGGTGAGGAGCCAAATCATTGTAATTATTGTCAATATAATGATTCAAAAGCCTATAATTTAAAAAGGTATATCATGGCCCGTCATAAAGGTGAGGAGCCACAACATTGTCATTATTGTCAATATAATGATTCAAAAGGGTATAATTTAAAAAAATATATCATGGCTGGTTATAAAGGTGAGGAGCCACATCATTGTCAATATTGTTAATATAATGATTCAAAAGCCTATAATTTAAAAAGGTATATCATGGCCGGTTATAAAGGTAAGAAGCCAAATCATTGTCATTATTGTCAATATAATGATTCAAAAGCTTATAATTTAAAAAGGTAAATTATGGCTGGTCATTAAAGGTGAGAAGCCACATCATTGTCATTATTGTGGATATAATGATTCAAAAGCTTATAATTTAAAAAGGCTTATCATGGCCCCTAATATTGGTGAGGAGCCACATCATTGTCTTTATTGTGGATATAATGATTCAAAAACCTTTAATTTAAAAAGGTAAATTATGGCCCGGTCATAAGGTGAGAAGCCACATCATTGTCATTATTGTGGATATAATGATTCAAAAGCTTATAATTTAAAAAGTTATATCATGCCCATCATAAATGTGAGGAGCCACATCATTGTCATTATTTAAGAATATATGATTTAAAAGCTTATAATTTAAAAAGGCATATCATGGCCCCTCATTAAGGTGAGGAGCCAAATCATTGTCATTATTGGGGATATTATGATTCAAAAGCTTATAATTTAAAAGGTATATCATGGCCCGTTATAAAGGTGAGGAGCCACATCATTGTCATTATTGTCATATAATGATTCAAAAGCCTATAATTTAAAAAGGTATATCATGGCTGGTCATAAAGGTGAGGAGCCAAATCATTGTCATTATTGTCAATATAATGATTCAAAAGCTTATAATTTAAAAAGGTATATCATGGCACGTCATAAAGGTGAGGAGCAACATCATTGTCTTTATTGTGGATATAATGATGAAAAAAGCTTATAATTTAAAAAGTTATATCATGCCCATCATAAATGTGAGGAGCCACATCATTGTCATTGTTAAGAATATTATGATTCAAAAGCTTATAATTTAAAAAGGCATATCATGGCCCCTCATTAAGGTGAGGAGCCAAATCATTGTCATTATTGGGGATATTATGATTAAAAGCTTATAATTTAAAAAGCCATATCATGGCCCGTCATAAAGGTGAGGAGCCACATCATTGTCATTATTGTCATATATAATGATTCAAAAGCCTATAATTTTAAAAGGTATATCATGGCCCGGTCATAAAGGTGAGGAGCCAAATCATTGTCATTATTGTCAATATAATGATTCAAAAGCTTATAATTTAAAAAGGTATATCATGGCCGTCATAAAGGTGAGGAGCCAACATCATTGTCTTTTATTGTGGATATAATGATTTAAAAGCTTATAATTTAAAAAGTTATATCATTGCCCCATCATAAATGTGAGGAGCCACATCATTGTCATTGTGTAAGAATATTATGATTCAAAAGCTTATAATTTAAAAAGGCATATCATGGCCCCCCTCATTAAGGTGAGGAGCCAATCATTGTCATATTAGGGGATATATGATGATTCAAAAGCTTATAATTTAAAAAAGGTATATTATGGCTGGGTATAAAGGTGAGGAGCCACATCATTGTCATAATTGTTAATATAATGATTCAAAAGCTTATAATTTAAAAAGGTATATCATGGCCCGTCATAAAGGTGAGGAGCCACATCATTGTCATTATTGTGGATATAATGATTCAAAGCCTATAATTTAAAAAGGTATATCATGGCCCGGTCATAAAGGTGAGGAGCCACATCATTGTCATTATTGTCAATATAATGATTAAAAAGCCTATAATTTAAAAAAGGTATATCATGGCTGGTTATAAAGGTGAGGAGCCACATCATTGTCATTATTGTCAATATAATGATTTAAAAGCCTATAATTTAAAAAGGTATCATATCCTTTCGTACAGGTCAACAGCCACATAATTTTCTATATTGTACAGATAATATTTAAAAAACTTATAATTTAAAAAAGGCATATCATGGCCGGTCATAAATGTGAGGAGCCACATCATTGTCATTATGTCAATATAATGATTTAAAAGCCTATAATTTAAAAAGGTATATCATGCCCCGACTTAAAGGTGAGGAGCCACATCATTGTCATTATGTGGATATAATGATTCAAAAGCTTATAATTTAAAAAGGCTTATCATGGCCCCTAATATTGGTGAGGAGCCACATCATTGTCTTTTTGTGGATATAATGATTCAAAAGCCTATAATTTAAAAAGGTATATCATGGCCGGTTATAAAAGGTAAGGAGCCAAATCATTGTAATTATTGTCAATATAATGATTCAAAAGCCTATAATTTAAAAAGGTATATTATGGCCCGTCATAAAGGTGAGAAGCCACATCATTGTCATTATTGTGGATATAATGATTCAAAAGCTATAATTTTAAAAAGGCTTATCATGGCCCCTAATAATGGTGAGGAGCCACATCATTGTCTTTATTGTGGATATAATGATTCAAAAGCTTATAATTAAAAAAGGTATATCATGGCCGGTCATAAAGGTGAGGAGCACATCATTGTCATTATTGTCAATATAATGATTCAAAAGCCTATAATTTAAAAAAGGTATATCATGGCCCGGTCATAAAGGTGAGGAGCCACATCATTGTCATTATTGTCAATATAATGATTCAAAAGCCTATAATTTAAAAAGGTATATCATGGCTGTCATAATTTTGTGAGGAGCCACATCATTGTCATTATTGCAGATATAATGATTCAAAAGCTAATAATTTTAAAAAGGTATATCATGGCCCGTCATAAAGGTGAGGAGCCACATCATTGTCATTATTATGGATATAATGATTCAAAAGCCTATAATTTAAAAAGGTATATCATGGCCCCTCATAAAGGTGAGGAGCCACATCATTGTCATTATTGTGGATATAATGATTCAAAAGCCTATAATTTAAAAAGGTATATTATGGCTGGTTATAAAGGTAAGGAGCCACATCATTGTCATTATTGTTAATATAATGATTCAAAAGCCTATAATTTAAAAAGGTATATCATGGCCCGTCATAAATGTGAGGAGCCAAATCATTGTCATTATTGTGATATATGATTCAAAAGCTTATAATTTAAAAAGGCATATCATGGCCTTTCGTAAGGTCAAGAGCCACATCATTGTCCTCTATTGTACAGATATATTGATTCAAAAAAACTTATAATTTAAAAAGGCATATCATGGCCCGTCATAAAGGTAAGGAGCCACATCATTGTCTTTATTGTGGATATAATGATTAAAAAGCTTATAATTTAAAAAGGTATATCATGGCCGGTCATAAAGGTGAGGAGCCACATCATTGTCATTATTGTCAATATATATGATTCAAAAGCCTATAATTTAAAAAGGTATATCATGGCCCGTCATAAATGTGAGGAGCCAAATCATTGTCATTATTGTCTATATAATGATTCAAAAGCTTATAATTTAAAAAGGTATATCATGGCCGTCATAAAGGTGAGGAGCCACATCATTGTCTTTATTGTGGATATAATGATTCAAAAGCTTATAATTTAAAAAGCATATCATGGCGTTTCAGAAATGTGAGGAGCCACATCATTGTCATTATTGTGGATATAATGATTCAAAAGCTTATAATTTAAAAAGGTACCATTGCCCATGATAAAGGTGAGGAGCCACATCATTGTCTTTATTGTTGATATAATGATTCAAAAGCTTATAATTTAAAAAGGTATATCATGGCCGGTCATAAAGGTGAGGAGCCAAATCATTGTCATTATTGTCAATATAATGATTCAAAAAAGCTTTTAATTTAAAAAGGCATATATCATAGCCTTTCGTACAGGTCAAAACCACATAGTTTTCTCTATTGTACATATAATATTTAAAAACTTATAATTTAAAAATGGTATATCATGGCCGGTCATAAAGGTTAGAAGCCACATCAATGTCATTATTGTCAATATAATGATTCAAAAATCTATAATTAAAAAAGATATCATGGCCTGTCATAAAGGTGAGGAGCCACATCATTGTCTTTATTGTGGATATAATGATTCAAAAACTTATAATTTAAAAAGGTATATCATGGCCTGTCATAAATGTGAGGAGCCAAATCATTGTAATTATTGTCAATATAATGATTCAAAAGCTTATAATTTAAAAAGGTATATCATGGCCTGTCATAAAGGTGAGAAGCCAAATCATTGTCATTATTGTCAATATAATGATTCAAAAGCCTATAATTTAAAAAGGTATATCATGGCCCGTCATAAAAGGTGAGGAGCCACATTCATTGTCATTATTGTGGATATTATGATTCAAAAGCTTATAATTTAAAAAGGTATATCATGGACCGTCGTTAAGGTGAGGAGCCACATCATTGTCATTATTGTGGATATATTGATTCAAAAGCTTATATAATTTAAAAAGGCATATCATGGCCCGTAATAATGGTGAGGAGCACATCATTGTCTTTATTGTAGATATAATGATTCAAAAGCTTTAATTTAAAAAGGCATAACATCATGGCCTTTCGTTAAGGTCAAAAGCCACATAGTTTTCTTATTGTACAGATAATATTCATAAAACTTATAATTTAAAAATGCATATCATGGCCGGTCATAAAGGTTAGAAGCCACATCATTGTCATTATTGTCAATATAATGATTCAAAAGCTATAATTTAAAAAAGTATATATCATGGCCCGTCATAAAGGTGAGGAGCCACATCATTGTCATTATTGTCAATATAATATTCAAAAGCTTATAATTTAAAAAGGCATATCATGGCACGTCATAAAGTTGAGGAGCCACATCATTGTCATATTGTTAATATAATGATTCAAAAGCTATAATTTAAAAAGGTATATCATGGCCGGTTATAAAGGTGAGGAGATACATCATTGTCATTATTGTGGATATAATGATTCAAAAGCCAATAATTAAAAAGGTATATCATGGCCAGTTATAAAGGTGAGGAGCCACATCATTGTCATTATTGTCAATATAATGATTCAAAAGCCTATAATTTAAAAAGGTATATCATGGCCGGTTATAAAGGTAAGGAGCCAAATCATTGTCATTATTGTCAATATAATGATTCAAAAGCCTATAATTTAAAAGGTAAATTATGGCCCGTCATTAAGGTGAGAAGCCACATCATTGTCATTATTGTGGATATAATGATTCAAAAGCTTATAATTTAAAAAGGCTTATATCATGGCCCCTAATAATGGTGAGGAGCCACATCATTGTCTTATTGTGGATATAATGATTCAAAAGCTTATAATTTAAAAAGGCTTATCATGGCCCCTAATAATGGTGAGGAGCCAAATCATTGTCTTTATTGTGGATATAATGATTCAAAAGCTTATAATTAAAAAAGGTATATCATGGCCCGATCATAATGGTAAAGAGCCACATCATTGTCATTATTATCAATAAATTGATTCAAAAACCTTTAATTCAAAAAGGTATATCATGGCCCGTCATAAAGGTGAGGAGCCAAATCATTGTAATTATTGTCAATATACTTATTCAAAAGCCTATAATTTAAAAAGATATTTCATGGCCAGTCATAAATGTGAGGAGCCAAATCATTGTCATTATTGTCAAATAATGATTCAAAAGCGTATAATTTAAAAAGGTATATCATGGCTGGTTATAAAGGTGAGGAGCCACATCATTGTCATTATTGTGGATATATGAATCAAAAGCTTATAATTTAAAAAGGCTTATCATGGCGCCTAATAATGGTGAGGAGCCACATCATTGTCTTTATTGTGGATATAATGATTCAAAAGCTTATAATTTAAAGAGGTATATCATCGCCGGTCATAAAGGTGAGGAGCTACATCATTGTCATTATTGTCAATATAATGTTTCAAAAGCCTATAATTTAATTAGGTATATCATGGCCCGTCATTAAGGTGAGGAGCTACTTCATTGTCATTATTGTAGATATAATGATTCAAAAGCTTATAATTAAAAAAGGCATATCATCAAAGCCTTTTGTACAGGTCAACAGCCGCATAATTTTCTATACTGTAAAGATAATATTTATAAAACTTATAATTTAAAAATGCATATCATGGCCGGTCATAAAGGTGAGGAGCCACATCATTGTCATTAATGTGGATATAATGATTGAAAAGCCTATAATTTAAAAAGGTATATTATGGCCGGTCATAAAGGTGAGGAGCCACATCATTGTCATTATTGTCAATATATGATTCAAAAACCTTTAATTCAAAAAAAAGTATATCATGGCCCGTCATAAAGGTGAGGAGCCAAATCATTGTAATTATTGTCAATATAATGATTCAAAAGCCTATAATTTAAAAAGGTATATCATGGCCCGTCATAAAGGTGAGGAGCCACATCATTGTCATTATTGTCAATATAATGATTCAAAAGGGTATAATTTAAAAAGGTATATCATGGCTGGTTATAAAGGTGAGGAGCCACATCATTGTCAATATTGTTAATATAATGATTCAAAAGCCTATAATTTAAAAAGGTAAATTATGGCCCTGGTCATTAAGGTGAGAAGCCACATCATTGTCATTATTGTGGATATAATGATTCAAAAGCTTATAATTTAAAAAGGCTTATCATGGCCCCTAATATTGGTGAGGAGCCACATCATTGTCTTTATTGTGGATATAATGATTCAAAAGCTTATAATTTAAAAAGTTATATAATTGCCCATCATAAATGTGAGGAGCCACATCATTGTCATTATTGTGGATATAATGATTCAAAAGCTTATAATTTAAAAAGTTATATATATGCCCATATAAATGTGAGAAGCCACATCATTGTCATTATTGTGGATATAATGATTCAAAAGCTTATAATTTAAAAAGGCATATCATGGCCCCTCATTAAGGTGAGGAGCCAAATCATTGTCATAATTGTTAATATAATGATTCAAAAGCCTATAATTTAAAAAGGTATATCATGGCCCGTCATAAAGGTGAGGAGCCACATCATTGTCATTATTATGGATATGATGATTAAAAGCCTATAATTTAAAAAGGTATATCATGGCCCGTCATAAATGTGAGGAGCCACATCATTGTCATTATTGTCAATATAATGATTCAAAAGCGTATAATTTAAAAAGGTATATCATGGCTGGTTATAAAGGTGAGGAGCCACATCATTGTCATTATTGTGGATATAATGATTCAAAAGTCTATAATTTAAAAAGGTATATCATAGCCTGTTATAAAGGTGAGGAGCCACATCATTGTCATTAATGTGGATATAATGATTGAAAAGCCTATAATTTAAAAAGGTATATTATGGCCGGTCATGAAGGTGAGAAGCCATATCATTGGCATCATTGTCAATATAATGATTTAAAAAACCTTTAATTCAAAAAGGTATATCATGGCCCGTCATAAAGGTGAGGAGCCAAATCATTGTAATTATTTTCAATATAATGATTCAAAAGCCTATAATTTAAAAAGGTAAATTATGGCTGGTCATTAAGGTGAGAAGCCACATCATTGTCATTATTGTGGATATAATGATTCAAAAGCTTATAATTTAAAAAGTTATATCATTGCCCATCATAAATGTGAGGAGCCACATCATTGTCATTATTGTAGATATAATGATTCAAAAGCTTATAATTAAAAAAGGCATATCATAGCCTTTTGTACAGGTCAACAGCCGCATAATTTTCTATACTGTAAAGATAATATTTATAAAACTTATAATTTAAAAATGCATATCATGGGCGGCCATAAAGGTGAGAAGCCACATCATTGTCATTAATGCCAGTATATATGATTTAAAAGCCTATAATTTAAAAAGGTATATCGTCGCCCCGTCTTAAAGGTGAGGAGCCACATCATTGTCATTATGTGGATATAATACTTCAAAAGCTAATAATTTATAAAGGTATATCATGGCCAGTTATAAAGGTGAGGAGCCACATCATTGTCATTATTGTCAATATAATGATTCAAAAGCCTATTTTTTAAAAAGGTATATCATGGCCGGTTAAAAAGGTAAGGAGCCAAATCATTGTCATTATTGTCAATATAATGATTCAAAAGCCTATAATTTAAAAAGGTAAATTATGGCCCGTCATTAAGGTGAGAAGCCACATCATTGTCATTATTGTCAATATAATGATTCAAAAGCTATAATTTAAAAAGGTATATCATGGCCGGTCAAAATGGTTAGGAGGCCAATCATTGTCATTATTGTGGATATATGATTCAAAAGCTTATAATTTAAAAAGGTATATCATGGCCGTCGTTAAAGGTGAGAAGCCACATCATTGTCATTATTGTGGATATATGATTCAAAAGCTCATATATTTAAAAAGGCATATCATGGCCCGTAATAAAGGTGAGGAGCCACATCATTGTCTTTATTGTAGATATAATGATTCAAAAGCTTTTAATTTAAAAAGGCATATCATGGCCTTTCATAAAGGTGAGGAACCACATCATTGTCTATTTGTACAGATAATATTTAAAAACTTATAATTTAAAAAGGCATATCATGGCCGGTCATAAAGGTTAGAAGCCACATCATTGTCATTATTGTCAATATAATGATTCAAAAGCTATAATTTAAAAAGGCATATCATGGCCCTCATAAAGGTGAGGAGCCACATCATTGTCATTATTGTTAATATAATGATTCAAAAGCTATATAATTTAAAAAGGTATATCATGGCCGGTTATAAAGGTGAGAGCCACATCATTGTCATTATTGTGGATATAATGATTCAAAAGCCAATAATTTAAAAAGGTATATCATGGCCAGTTTAAAGTGAGGAGCCACATCATTGTCATTATTGTGGATATAATGATTCAAAAGCCTATAATTTAAAAAGGTATATCATAGCCAGTTATAAAGGTGAGGAGCCACATCATTGTCATTAATGTGGATATAATGATTGAAAAGCCTATAATTTAAAAAGGTATATTATGGCCGGTCATGAAGGTGAGAAGCCATATCATTGGCATCATTGTCAATATAATGATTTAAAAAACCTTTAATTTAAAAAAGGTATATCATGGCCCGTCATAAAGGTGAGGAGCCAAATCATTGTCATTATTTTCAATATAATGATTCAAAAGCCTATAATTTAAAAAGGTAAATTATGGCTGGTCATTAAGGTGAGAAGCCACATCATTGTCATTATTGTGGATATAATGATTCAAAAGCTTATAATTTAAAAAGTTATATCATTGCCCATCATAAATGTGAGGAGCCACATCATTGTCATTATTGTAGATATAATGATTCAAAAGCTTATAATTAAAAAGGCATATCATAGCCTTTTGTACAGGTCAACAGCCGCATAATTTTCTATACTGTAAAGATAATATTTATAAAACTTATAATTTAAAAATGCATATCATGGCGGCCATAAAGGTGAGAAGCCACATCATTGTCATTAATGCCAGTATAATGATTTAAAAGCCTATAATTTAAAAAGTGTATATCGTCGCCCGTCTTAAAGGTGAGGAGCCACATCATTGTCATTAATGTGGATATATATATTCAAAAGTTATAATTTAAAAAAGCATATCATGGCCAGTTATAAAGGTGAGGAGCCACATCATTGTCATTATTGTCAATATAATGATTCAAAAGCCTATAATTTAAAAAGGTATATCATGGCCGGTTAAAAGGTAAGGAGCCAAATCATTGTATTATTGTCAATATAATGATTCAAAAGCCTATAATTTAAAAAGGTAAATTATGGCCCGTCATTAAGGTGAGAAGCCAATCATTGTCATTATTGTCAATATAATGATTCAAAAGCCTATAATTTAAAAAGGTATATCATGGCCGGTCATAAAGGTAGGAGCCAATCATTGTCATTATTGTGGATATAATGATTCAAAAGCTTATAATTTAAAAAGGTATATCATGGCCGTCGTAAAAGGTGAGAAGCCACATCATTGTCATTATTGTGGATATAATGATTCAAAAGCTTATAATTTAAAAAAAGGCATATCATGGCCCGTAATAATAGGTGAGGAGAGCACATCATTGTCTTTATTGTAGATATAATGATTCAAAAGCTTATAATTTAAAAAGGCATATCATAGCCTTCATAAGGTGAAAACCACATCATTTTCTCTATTGTACAGATAATATTCAAAAACTTATAATTTAAAAAGGTATATCATGGCCGGTCATAAAGGTGAGGAGCCACATCATTGTCATTATTGTCAATATAATGATTCAAAAGCCTATAATTTAAAAAAGGCATATCATGGCCGTCATAAAGTTGAGGAGCCACATCATTGTCATTATTGTCAATATAATGATTCAAAAGCTATAATTTTAAAAAGGTATATCATGGCCAGTTATAAAGGTGAGGAGCCACATCATTGTCATTATTGTGGATATAATGATTCAAAAGCCTATAATTTAAAAAGGTATATCATAGCCCAGTTATAAAGGTGAGGAGCCACATCATTGTCATTAATGTGGATATAATGATTGAAAAGCCTATAATTTAAAAAGGTATATTATGGCCGGTCATAAGGTGAGAAGCCATATCATTGGCATCATTGTCAATATAATGATTTAAAAACCTTTAATTAAAAAAGGTATATCATGGCCCGTCATAAAGGTGAGGAGCCAAATCATTGTAATTATTTTCAATATAATGATTCAAAAGCCTATAATTTAAAAAGGTAAATTATGGCTGGTCATTAAGGTGAGAAGCCACATCATTGTCATTATTGTGGATATAATGATTCAAAAGCTTATAATTTAAAAAGTTATATCATTGCCCATCATAAAGTGAGGAGCCACATCATTGTCATTATTGTAGATATAATGATTCAAAAGCTTATAATTAAAAAAGGCATATCATAGCCTTTTGTACAGGTCAACAGCCGCATAATTTTCTATACTGTAAAGAAAATATTTATAAAACTTATAATTTAAAAATGCATATGATGGGCGGCCATAAAGGTGAGAAGCCACATCATTGTCATTATTGTGGATATAATGATTCAAAAGCCTATAATTTAAAAAGGTATATCATAGCCCGTTTAAAGGTGAGAAGCCACATCATTGTCATTATTGTTAATATAATGATTCAAAAGCCTATAATTTAAAAAGGTATATCATGGCTGGTTATAAAGGTGAGGAGCCATATCATTGGCATCATTGTCAATATAATGATTTAAAAACCTTTAATTAAAAAAGGTATATCATAGCCCGTCATAAAGGTGAGGAGCCAAATCATTGTCATTATTTCAATATAATGATTCAAAAGCCTATAATTTAAAAAGGTAAATTATGGCTGGTCATTAAGGTGAGAAGCCACATCATTGTCATTATTGTGGATATAATGATTCAAAAGCTTATAATTTAAAAAGTTATATCATTGCCCATCATAAAGGTGAGGAGCCACATCATTGTCATATATTTTCAAAAGCCTATAATTTAAAAAGTAATTATGGCCCGTCATTAAGGTGAGAAGCCAAATCATTTTCATTATTGTCAATATAATGATTCAAAAGCCTATAATTTAAAAAGGTATATCATGGCCGGTCAAAAAGGTTAGGAGGCGAATCATTGTCATTATTGTGGATATAATGATTCAAAAGCTTATAATTTAAAAAGGTATATCATGGCCCGTCGTTAAAGGTGAGGAGCCACATCATTGTCATTATTGTGGATATATTGATTCAAAAGCTCATAATTACAAAGGCATATCATGGCCCATAATAATGGTGAGGAGCCACATCATTGTCTTTATTGTAGATATAATGATTCAAAAGCTTTTAATTTAAAAAGGCATATCATAGCCTTTCGTACAGGTCAAAAGCCACATCATTTTCTCTATTGTACAGATAATATTTTAAAAACTTATAATTTAAAAAGGTGCATATCATGGCCGGTCATAAAGGTTAGAAGCCACATCATTGTCATTATTGTCAATATAATGATTCAAAAGTCTATAATTTAAAAAAAGGCATATCATGGCCGTCATAAAGGTGAGGAGCCACATCATTGTCATTATTGTTAATATAATGATTCAAAAGCTATAATTTAAAAAGGTATATCATGGCCCGTCATAAAGTGAGGAGCCAAATCATTGTCATTATTGTCAATATAATGATTCAAAAGCCTATAATTTAAAAAGGTATATCATGGCCGTTTATAAAGGTGAGAAGCCACATCATTGTCATTATTGTGGATATAATGATTCAAAAGCTTATAATTTAAAAAGGCTTATCATGGCCCCTAATAAAGGTGAGGAGCCAAATCATTGTCTTTATTGTGGATATAATGATTCAAAAGCTTATAATTTAAAAAAAAGTATATCATGGCCGGTCATAAAGGTGAGGAGCCACATCATTGTCATTATTGTCAATATAATGATTCAAAAGCTTATAATTTAAAAAAGGTATATCATGGCCCGTCATAAAGTTGAGGAGCCAAATCATTGTAATTATTGTCAATATAATTATTCAAAAGCCTATAATTTAAAAAGGTATATCATGGCCGGTTATAAAGGTAAGGAGCCAAATCATTGTCATTATTGTCAATATAATGATTCAAAAGCCTATAATTTAAAAGGTAAATTATGGCCCGTCATTAAGGTGAGAAGCCACATCATTGTCATTATTGTGGATATAATGATTCAAAAGCTTATAATTTAAAAAGGCTATCATGGCCCCTAATAATGGTGAGGAGCCAAATCATTGTCTTTATTGTGGATATAATGATTCAAAAGCTTATAATTTAAAAAAGGTATATCATGGCCGGTCATAATGGTAGGAGCCACATCATTGTCATTATTATCAATATAATGATTCGAAAACCTTTAATTAAAAAAGGTATATCATGGCCCGTCATAAAGGTGAGGAGCCAAATCATTGTCATTATTGGGGATATTATGATTCAAAAGCTTATAATTTAACAAGGTAAATTATGGCCCGTCATTAAGGTGAGAAGCCACATCATTGTCATTATTGTGGATATAATGATTCAAAAGCTTATAATTTAAAAAGGCTTATCATGGCCCCTAATAAAGGTGAGGAGCCAAATCATTGTCTTTATTGTGGATATAATGATTCAAAAGCTTATAATTTAAAAAGGTATATCATGGCCGGTCATAAAGGTGAGGAGCCACATCATTGTCATTATTATCAATATAATGATTCAAAAAAGCTTTTAATTAAAAAAGGTATATCATGGCCCGTCATAAAGGTGAGGAGCCAAATCATTGTAATTATTGGGGATATTATGATTCAAAAGCTTATAATTTAACAAGGTAAATTATGGCCCGTCATTAAGGTGAGAAGCCACATCATTTGTCATTATTGTGGATATAATGATTCAAAAGCTTATAATTTAAAAAGGCTTATCATGGCCCCTAATAATGGTGAGGAGCCAAATCATTGTCTTTATTGTGGATATAATGATTCAAAAGCTTATAATTAAAAAAGGTATATCATGGCCGGTCATAATGGTAAAGAGCCACATCATTGTCATTATTATCAATATAATGATTCGAAAACCTTTAATTAAAAAAGGTATATCATGGCCCGTCATAAAGGTGAGGAGCCAAATCATTGTAATTATTGTCAATATACTTATTCAAAAGCCTATAATTTAAAAAGATATTTCATGGCCAGTCATAAATGTGAGGAGCCAAATCATTGTCATTATTGTCAATATAATGATTCAAAAGCGTATAATTTAAAAAGGTATATCATGGCTGGTTATAAAGGTGAGGAGCCACATCATTGTCATTATTGTGGATATAATGAATCAAAAGCTTATAATTTAAAAAGGCTTATCATGGCGCCTAATAATGGTGAGGAGCCACATCATTGTCTTTATTGTGGATATAATGATTCAAAAGCTTATAATTTAAAGAGGTATATCATCGCGGTCATAAAGGTGAGGAGCTACATCATTGTCATTATTGTCAATATAATGTTTCAAAAGCCTATAATTTAATTAGGTATATCATGGCCCGTCATTAAGGTGAGGAGCTACTTCATTGTCATTATTGTAGATATAATGATTCAAAAGCTTATAATTAAAAAAGGCATATCAAAGCCTTTTGTACAGGTCAACAGCCGCATAATTTTCTATACTGTAAAGATAATATTTATAAAAAAGCTTATAATTTAAAAATGCATATCATGGCCGGTCATAAAGGTGAGGAGCCACATCATAGTCATTAATGTGGATATAATGATTGAAAAGCCTATAATTTAAAAAGGTATATTATGGCCGGTCATAAAGGTGAGGAGCTACATCATTGTCATTATTGTCAATATAATGATTCAAAAACCTTTAATTCAAAAAGGTATATCATGGCCCGTCATAAAGGTGAGGAGCCAAATCATTGTAATTATTGTCAATATAATGATTCAAAAGCCTATAATTTAAAAAGGTATATCATGGCCCGTCATTAAGGTGAGGAGCCACTTCATTGTCATTATTGTGGATATAATGATTCAAAAGCTTATAATTTAAAAAGGCTTATCATGGCCCCTAATAATGGTAAGGAGCCACATCATTGTCTTTATTGTGGATATAATGATTCAAAAGCTTATAATTTAAAAAGGCTTATCATGGCCCCTAATAATGGTGAGGAGCCAAACCATTGTCTTTATGGTGGATATAATGATTCAAAAGCTTATAATTAAAATAGGTATATCATGGCCGGTCATAATGGTAAACAGCCACATCATTATCATTATTATCAATATAATGATTCAAAAACCTTTAATTCAAAAAGGTATATCATGGCCCGTCATAAAGGTGAGGAGCCAAATCATTGTAATTATTGTCAATATACTTATTCAAAAGCCTATAATTTAAAAAGATATTTCATGGCCAGTCATAAATGTGAGGAGCTAAATCATTGTCATTATTGTCAATATAATGATTCAAAAGCGTATAATTTAAAAAGGTATATCATGGCTGGTTATAAAGGTGAGGAGCCACATCATTGTCATTATTGTGGATATAATGAATCAAAAGCTTATAATTTAAAAAGGCTTATCATGGCACCTTATAATGGTGAGGAGCCACATCATTGTCTTTATTGTGGATATAATGATTCAAAAGCTTATAATTAAAAAAGGTATATCATGGCCGGTCATAATGGTAAGGAGCCACATCATTGTCATTATTATCAATATAATGATTCAAAAGCCTATAATTTAAAGAGGTATATCATCGCCGGTCATAAAGGTGAGGAGCTACATCATTGTCATTATTGTCAATATAATGTTTCAAAAGCCTATAATTTAATTAGGTATATCATGGCCCGTCATTAAGGTGAGGAGCTACTTCATTGTCATTATTGTAGATATAATGATTCAAAAGCTTATAATTAAAAAAGGCATATCAAAGCCTTTTGTACAGGTCAACAGCCGCATAATTTTCTATACTGTAAAGATAATATTTATAAAACTTATAATTTAAAAATGCATATCATGGCCGGTCATAAAGGTGAGGAACCACATCATTGTCATTAATGTGGATATAATGATTCAAAAGCCTATAATTTAAAAAAGTATATCATGGCCGTTATAAAGGTGAGGAGCCACATCATTGTCATATTGTTAATATAATGATTTAAAAGCCTATAATTTAAAAAGGTATATTATGGCCCGTCATAAAGGTGAGAGCCAAATCATCATTGTCATCATTGTCAATATAATGATTTAAAAACCTTAATTTAAAAAGGTATATCATGGCCCGTCATAAAGGTGAGGAGCCAAATCATTGTAATTATTTTCAATATAATGATTCAAAAGCCTATAATTTAAAAAGGTAAATTATGGCTGGTCATAAAGGTGAGAAGCCACATCATTGTCATTATTGTGGATATAATGATTCAAAAGCTTATAATTTAAAAAGTTATATCATGGCCGGTCATAAAGGTGAGGAGCCACATCATTGTCATTATTGTAGATATAATGATTCAAAAGCTTATAATTAAAAAAGGCATATCATAGCCTTGTGTACAGGTCAACAGCCGCATAATTTTCTATACTGTAAAGATAATATTTATAAAACTTATAATTTAAAAATGCATATCATGGGCGGCCATAAAGGTGAGAAGCCACATCATTGTCATTAATGCCAGTATAATGATTTAAAAGCCTATAATTTAAAAAGGTATATCGTCGCCCGTCTAAAGGTGAGGAGCCACATCATTGTCATTAATTTGGATATAATACTTCAAAAGCTATAATTTAAAAAGTTATATCATTGCCCATCATAAATGTGAGGAGCCACATCATTGTCATTATTGTAGATATAATGATTCAAAAGCTTATAATTAAAAAAGGTATATCATGGCCGGTCATAATGGTAAACAGCCACATCATTGTCATTATTATCAATATAATGATTCAAAAACCTTTAATTCAAAAAGGTATATCATGGCCCATCATAAAGGTGAGGAGCCAAATCATTGTAATTATTGTCAATATATGATTCAAAAGCCTATAATTTAAAAAGGTATATTCATGGCCAGTCATAATTGTGAGGAGCACAATCATTGTCATTATTGTCAATATAATGATTCAAAAGCGTATAATTTAAAAAGGTATATCATGGCTGGTTATAAAGGTGAGGAGCCACATCATTGTCATTATTGTGGATATAATGAATCAAAAGCTTATAATTTAAAAAGGCTTATCATGGCGCCTTATAATGGTGAGGAGCCACATCATTGTCTTTATTGTGGATATAATGATTCAAAAGCTTATAATTTAAAAAGGTATATCATGGCGCGTCACTGAGGTGAGGAGTCACATCATTGTCATTATTGTGGATATAATGATTCATAATTCAAAAGCTTATAATTTAAAAAGGCATATCATAGCCTTTCGTACAGGTCAACCGCCACATAATTTTCTCTATTGTACAGATAATATTTAAAAACTTATAATTTAAAAAATGCATATCATGGCAGGTCATAAAGGTGAGAAGCCACATCATTGTCATTGTTGTCAATATTATTATTCAAAAGCCTATTATTAGGCTATTATTATTATTCAAAAGCCTAATATAATATTATTATTTAAAAAAAAAAGTATATCATGGCCCATCGTAAAGGTAAGGAGCCACATCTTTGTCTTTTTTGTGGATAGAATGATTCAAAAGCTTATAATTTAAAAATGCATATCATAGCCTTTCGTACAGGTCAACAGCCACATAATTTTCTATATTGTACAGATATATATTTAAAAAACTTATAATTTAAAAATGTATATCATGGCCGGTCATAAAGGTGAAAAGCCACATCATTGTCACTATTATGGATATTATGATACAAAAAAGTTATAATTTAAAAAGGTATATCATGGCCCGTCATAAAGGTGAGGAGCCACATCATTGTCTTTATTTTGGATATAATGATTCAAAAGCTTATAATTTAAAAAGGCATATCATGGCCTGTCATACAGGTGAAAAGCCACATCATTGTATTTTGTTTAGGATATAATACTTTAAAAGCTAATTATTTAAAAAGGTTTATCATGGCCTGTCATAAAGGTGAGGAGAACATCATTGTCATTATTGTGGATATAATGATTAAAAGCTTATATTTTAAAAGGCATATCATGGCCCCTCATACAGGTGAGAAGCCACCATCATTGTCTTTATTTAGGATGTATATATTTCAAAAGCTAATAATTTAAAAAATTATATCATGGCCTGTCATAAAGGTGAGGAGCCACATCATTGTCTTTATTTTGGATATAATGATTCAAAAGATTATAATTTAAAAAGGTATATTATGGCCCGTCATAAAGGTGAGGAGCCACAACATTGTCTTTATTGTCAATATAATGATTCAAAAGGGTATAAATTTAAAAAGGTATATCATGGCTGGTTATAAAGGTGAGGAGCCACATCATTGTCAATATTGTTAATATAATGATTCAAAAGCCTATAATTTAAAAAGGTATATCATGACCCATCATAATGGTGAGGAGCCACATCATTTTCATTATTGTCAATATAATGATTCAAAAGCCTTTAATTTAAAAAGGTATATCATGGCCCGTCATAAAGTGAGGAGCCAAATCATTGTAATTATTGTCAATATAGCATTTCAAAAGCCTTAAATTTAAAAAAGTATATCATGGCCTGTCATAAAGGTGAGGAGCAAATCATTGTCATTATTGTCAATATAATGATTCAAAAGCCTATAATTTAAAAAGGAATATCATGGCCGTCTTAAAGGTGAGGAGCCAAATCATTGTCATTATTGTGGAAATTATGATTCAAAAGCTCATAATTTAAAAAGGCATATCATGGCCCGTAATAATGGTGAGAGAGCCACATCATTGTCATTATTATCAATATAATGATTCAAAAGCCTATAATTTAAAAGGTATATCATCGCCGGTCATAAAGGTGAGGAGCCACATCATTGTCATTATTGTCAATATAATGTTTCAAAAGCCTATAATTTAATTAGGTATATCATGGCCCGTCATTAAGGTGAGGAGCCACTTCATTGTCATTATTGTAGATATAATAATTTAAAAGCTTATAATTAAAAAAGGCATATTATAGCCTTTCGTACAGGTGAACCGCCACATAATTTTCTCTATTGTACAGATAATATTTATAAAAAAACTTATAATTTAAAAATGCATATCATGGCAGGTCATAATGGTGAGAAGCCACATCATTGTCATTGTTGTCATATTATTATTCAAAAGCCTATTATTAGGCTATTATTATTATTCAAAAGCCTAATAATAATAGCTTATTATTTAAAAAAGTATATCATGGCCCGTCGTAAAGGTAAGGAGCCACATCATTTGTCTTTTTTGTGGATAGAATGATTCAAAAGCTTATAATTTAAAAATGCATATCATAGCCTTTCGTACAGGTCAACAGCCACATAATTTTCTATATTGTACAGATAATATTTATAAAACTTATAATTTAAAAATGTATATCATGGCCGGTCATAAAGGTGAAAAGCCACATCATTGTCACTATTATGGATATTATGATACAAAAGCTTATAATTTAAAAAAAGGTATATCATGGCCCGTCATAAAGGTGAGGATCCACATCATTGTCTTTATTATGGATATAATGATTCAAAAGCTTATAATTTAAAAAGGCATATCACGGCCTGTCATACAGGTGAAAAGCCACATCATTGTATTTATTTAGGATGTAATACTTTAAAAGCTAATTATTTAAAAAGGTTATCATGGCCTGTCATAAAGGTGAGGAGAAACATCATTGTCATTATTGTGGATATAATGATTAAAAGCTTATAATTTTAAAAGGCATATCATGGCCTGTCATACAGGTGAGAAGCCACCATCATTGTCTTTATTTAGGATGTAATATTTCAAAAGCTAATAATTTAATAAATTATATCATGGCCTGTCATAAAGGTGAGGAGCCACATCATTGTCTTTATTTTGGATATAATGATTCAAAAGATTATAATTTAAAAAGGTATATTATGGCTGGTTATAAAGGTGAGGAGCCACATCATTGTCAATATTGTGTTAATATAATGATTCAAAAGCCTATAATTTAAAAAGGTATATCATGACCCATCATAATGGTGAGGAGCCACATCATTTCATTATTGTCAATATAATGATTCAAAAGCCTTTAATTTTAAAGGTATATCATGGTCTGTCATAAAAGTGAGGAGCCAAATCATTGTAATTATTGTCAATATAGCATTTCAAAAGCCTTAAATTTAAAAAAGTATATCATGGCCTGTCATAAAGGTGAGGAGCCAAATCTTTGTCATTATTGTCAATATAATGATTCAAAAGCCTATAATTTAAAAAGGAATATCATGGCCGGTCTTAAAGGTGAGGAGCTAAATCATTGTCATTATTGTGGATATTATGATTCAAAAGCTCATAATTTAAAAAGGCATATCATGGCCCGTAATAATGGTGAGGAGCCACATCATTGTCATTATTATCAATATAATGATTCAAAAGCCTATAATTCAAAGAGGTATATCATCGCCGGTCATAAAGGTGAGGAGCTACATCATTGTCATTATTGTCAATATAATGTTTCAAAAGCCTATAATTTAATTAGGTATATCATGGCCCGTCATTAATGTGAGGAGCCACTTCATTGTCATTATTGTAGATATAATAATTCAAAAGCTTATAATTTAAAAAGGCATATCATAGCCTTTCGTACAGGTGAACCGCCACATAATTTTCTCTATTGTACAGATAATATTTATAAAACTTATAATTTAAAAATGCATATCATGGCAGGTCATAATGGTGAGAAGCCACATCATTGTCATTGTTGTCAATATTATTATTCAAAAGCCTATTATTAGGCTATTATTATTATTCAAAGCCTAATAATAATATTATTATTTTTAAAAAGTATATATCATGGCCCGTCGTAAAGGTAAGGAGCCACATCTTTGTCTTTTTTGTGGATAGAATGATTCAAAAGCTTATAATTTAAAAATGCATATCATAGCCTTTCGTACAGGTCAACAGCCACATAATTTTCTATATTGTACAGATATATATTTAAAAACTTATAATTTAAAAATGTATATCATGGCCGGTCATAAAGGTGAAAAGCCACATCATTGTCACTATTATGGATATTATGATACAAAAGCTTATAATTTAAAAAGGTATATCATGGCCCGTCATAAAGGTGAGGAGCCACATCATTGTCTTTATATATTGGATATAATGATTCAAAAGCTTATAATTTAAAAAGGCATATCACGGCCTGTCATACAGGTGAAAAGCCACATCATTGTATTTATTTAGGATGTAATACTTTAAAAGCTAATTATTTAAAAAGGTTTATCATGGCCTGTCATAAAGGTGAGGAGAAACATCATTGTCATTATTGTGGATATAATGATTAAAAGCTTATAATTTTAAAAGGCATATATCATGGCCTGTCATACAGGTGAGAAGCCACCATCATTGTCTTTATTTAGGATGTAATATTTCAAAAGCTAATAATTTAAAAAATTATATCATGGCCTGTCATAAAGGTGAGGAGCCACATCATTGTCTGTATTTTGGATATAATGATTCAAAAGATTATAATTTAAAAAGGTATATTATGGCCCGTCATAA
This sequence comes from Euschistus heros, assembly GCA_003667255.2. NCBI lineage: Eukaryota > Metazoa > Arthropoda > Insecta > Hemiptera > Pentatomidae > Euschistus > Euschistus heros. The sequence goes on along the minus strand of RCWM02000305.1, from coordinate 1,320,480 downwards.
AGGTGAGGAGCCACATCATTGTCAATATTGTTAATATAATGATTCAAAAGCCTATAATTTAAAAAGGTATATCATGACCCATCATAATGGTGAGGAGCCACATCATTTTCATTATTGTCAATATAATGATTCAAAAGCCTTTAATTTTAAAGGTATATCATGGTCTGTCATAAAAGTGAGGAGCCAAATCATTGTAATTATTGTCAATATAGCATTTCAAAAGCCTTAAATTTAAAAAAGTATATCATGGCCTGTCATAAAGGTGAGGAGCCAAATCTTTGTCATTATTGTCAATATAATGATTCAAAAGCCTATAATTTAAAAAGGAATATCATGGCCGGTCATAAAGGTGAGGAGCCAAATCATTGTCATTATTGTGGATATTATGATTCAAAAGCTCATAATTTAAAAAGGCATATCATGGCCCGTAATAATGGTGAGGAGCCACATCATTGTCTTCATTGTGGATATAATGATTCAAAAGCTTATAATTTAAAAAGGCATATCATAGCCTTTCGTACAGGTCAACAGCCACATAATTTTCTCTATTGTACAGATAATATTAAAAACTTATAATTTAAAAATACATATCATGGTCGGTAATAAAGGTGAGAAGCCACATAATTGTCATTATTGCCAATATAATGATTCAAAAGCCTATAATTTAAAAAAGTATATCATGGCCCGTCATAAAGGTAAGGAGCCACATCATTGTCTTTTTTGTGGATATAATGATTAAATAACTTACAAGTTAAAAAGGTATATGATGGCCGGTCATAAAAGTAAGGAGCTACATCATTGACATTATTGTCAATATAATGATTCAAAAGCCTATAATTTAAAAAGGTATATCATGGCCCGTCATAAAGGTGAGGAGCCAAATCATTGTAATTATTGTCAATATACTTATTCAAAAGCCTATAATTTAAAAAGGTATTTCATGGCCGGTCATAAAGGTGAGAAGCCACATCATTGTCATTATTTTATATATAATGATTCAAAAGCCTATAATTTAAAAAGGTATATCATGGCCAGTTATAAAGGTGAGGAGCCAAATCATTGTCATTATTGTCAATATAATGATTCAAAAGCGTATAATTTAAAAAGGTATATCATGGCTGGTTATAAAGGTGAGGAGCCACATCATTGTCATTATTGTGGATATAATGAATCAAAAGCTTATAATTTAAAAAGGCTTATCATGGCGCCTAATAATGGTGAGGAGCCACATCATTGTCTTTATTGTGGATATAATGATTCAAAAGCTTATAATTAAAAAAGGTATATCATGGCCGGTCATAATGGTAAAGAGCCACATTATTGTCATTATTATCAATATAATGATTCAAAAGCCTATAATTTAAAGAGGTATATCATCGCCGGTCATAAAGGTGAGGAGCTACATCATTGTCATTATTGTCAATATAATGTTTCAAAAGCCTATAATTTAATTAGGTATATCATGGCCCGTCATTAAGGTGAGGAGCCACTTCATTGTCATTATTGTAGATATAATGATTTAAAAGCTTATAATTAAAAAAGGCATATCAAAGCCTTTTGTACAGGTCAACAGCCGCATAATTTTCTATACTGTAAAGATAATATTTATAAAACGTTTAATTTAAAAATGCATATCATGGCCGGTCATAAAGGTGAGGAGCCACATCATTGTCATTAATGTGGATATAATGATTGAAAAGCCTATAATTTAAAAAGGTATATTATTGCCGGTCATAAAGGTGAGGAGCCACATCATTGTCATTATTGTCAATATAATGATTCAAAAACCTTTAATTCAAAAAAGTATATCATGGCCCGTCATAAAGGTGAGGAGCCAAATCATTGTAATTATTGTCAATATAATGATTCAAAAGCCTATAATTTAAAAAGGTATATCATGGCCCGTAATTAAGGTGAGGAGCCACTTCATTGTCATTATTGTAGATATAATGATTCAAAAGCTTATAATTAAAAAAGGCATATCAAAGCCTTTTGTACAGGTCAACAGCCGCATAATTTTCTATACTGTAAAGATAATATTTATAAAACTTATAATTTAAAAAAAAAATGCATGCATATCATGGCCGGTCATAAAGGTGAGGAGCCACATCATTGTCCTTAATGTGGATATAATGATTGAAAAGCCTATAATTTAAAAAGGTATATTATGGCCGGTCATAAAGGTTAGGAGCCACATCAATGTCATTATTGTCAACATAATGATTCAAAAACCTTTAATTCAAAAAGGTATATCATGGCCCGTCATAAAGGTGAGGAGCCAAATCATTGTAATTATTGTCAATATAATGATTCAAAAGCCTATAATTTAAAAAGGTATATCATGGCCCGTCATAAAGGTGAGGAGCCACAACATTGTCTTTATTGTCAATATAATGATTCAAAAGGGTATAATTTAAAAAAATATATCATGGCTGGTTATAAAGGTGAGGAGCCACATCATTGTCAATATTGTTAATATAATGATTCAAAAGCCTATAATTTAAAAAGGTATATCATGGCCGGTTATAAAGGTAAGAAGCCAAATCATTGTCATTATTGTCAATATAATGATTCAAAAGCTTATAATTTAAAAAGGTAAATTATGGCTGGTCATTAAGGTGAGAAGCCACATCATTGTCATTATTGTGGATATAATGATTCAAAAGCTTATAATTTAAAATGGCTTATCATGGCCCCTAATATTGGTGAGGAGCCACATCATTGTCTTTATTGTGGATATAATGATTTAAAAACCTTTAATTCTAAAAGGTAAATTATGGCTGGTCATTAAGGTGAGAAGCCACATCATTGTCATTATTGTGGATATAATGATTCAAAAGCTTATAATTTAAAAAGTTATATCACTGCCCATCATAAATGTGAGGAGCCACATCATTGTCATTGTTAAGAATATTATGATTTAATAGCTTAAAATTTAAAAAGGCATATCATGGCCCCTCATTAAGGTAAGGAGCCAAATCATTGTCATTATTGGGGATATTATGATTCAAAAGCTTATAATTTAACAAGCCATATCATTGTCATTATTGTCGATATAATGATTCAAAAGCCTATAATTTTAAAAGGTATATCATGGCTGGTCATAAAGGTTAGTAGCCAAATCATTGTAATTATTGTCAATATAATGATTCAAAAGCTTATAACTTAAAAAGACATATTATGGCACGTCATAAAGGTGAGGAGCAACATTATTGTCTTTATTGTGGATATAATGATTTAAAAGCTTATAATTTAAAAAGTTATATCACTGCCCATCATAAATGTGAGGAGCCACATCATTGTCATTGTTAAGAATATTATGATTTAATAGCTTATAATTTAAAAAGGCATATCATGGCCCCTCATTAAGGTAAGGAGCCAAATCATTGTCATTATTGGGGATATTATGATGTAAAAGCTTATAATTAAAAAGGTTAAACAAGCCATATCATTGTCATTATTGTCGATATAATGATTCAAAAGCCTATAATTTTAAAAGGTATATCATGGCTGGTCATAAAGGTTAGTAGCCAAATCATTGTAATTATTGTCAATATAATGATTCAAAAGCTTATAACTTAAAAAGACATATTATGGCACGTCATAAAGGTGAGGAGCAACATTATTGTCTTTATTGTGGATATAATGATTTAAAAGCTTATAATTTAAAAAGTTATATCATTGCCCATCATAAATGTGAGGAGGCACATCATTGTCATTGTTAAGAACATTATGATTCAAAAGCTTATAATTAAAAAAGGCATATCATAGCCCCTCATTAAGGTGAGGAGCCAAATCATTGTCATTATTAGGGATATTATGATTCAAAAGCTTATAATTTAACAAGGTATATTATGGCTGGGTATAAAGGTGAGGAGCCACATCATTGCCATAATTGTTAATATAATGATTCAAAAGCTTATAATTTAAAAAGGTATATCATGGCCCGTCATAAAGGTGAGGAGCCACTTCATTGTCATTATTATGGATATAATGATTAAAAGCCTATAATTTAAAAAGGTATATCATGGCTGGTCATAAAGGTAAGTAGCCACATTATTGTCATTATTGTCAATATAATGATTCAAAAGCCTATAATTAAAAAAGGTACATCATGGCTGGTTATAAAGGTGAGGAGCCACATCATTGTCATTATTGTCAATATAATGATTTAAAAGCCTATAATTTAAAAAGCATATCATACCTTTCGTACAGGTCAACAGCCACATAATTTTCTATATTGTACAGATAATATTTATAAAACTTAAAATTTAAAAAAGGCATATCATAGACGGTCATAAATGTGAGGAGCCACATCATTGTCATTAATGTCAATATAATGATTTAAAAGCCTATAATTTAAAGTGGTATATCGTCGCCCGACTTAAAGGTGAGGAGCCACATCATTGTCATTAATGTGGATACAATGATTCAAAAGCTTATAATTTAAAAAGGCTTATCATGGCCCCTAATATTGGTAAGGAGCCACATCATTGTCTTTTTTGTGGATATAATGATTCAAAAGCCTATAATTTAAAAAGGTATATCATGGCCGGTTAAAAAGGTAAGGAGCCAAATCATTGTAATTATTGTCAATATAATGATTCAAAAGCCTATAATTTAAAAAGGTAAATTATGGCCCGTCATTAAGGTGAGAAGCCACATCATTGTCATTATTGTGGATATAATGATTCAATAGCATATAATTTTAAAAGGCTTATCATTACCCGTAATAATGGTGAGGAGCCACATCATTGTCTTTATTGTGGATATAATGATTCAAAAGCTTATAATTAAAAAAGGTATATCATGGCCCATCATAAAGGTGAAAGAGCTAAACATCATTGTCATTATTATCAATATAATGATTCAAAAGCCTATAATTTAAAAATGTATATCATGGAAGGTCATAAAGGTGAGGAGCCACATCATTGTCGTTATTGTCAATATAATGATTCAAAAGCCTATAATTTAAAAAGGTATATCACGGTCTGTCATAATTTTGAGGAGCCACATCATTGTCATCTTTGCAGATATAATGATTCAAAAGCTAATAATTTTAAAAGTCATATCATGGCCCGTCATAAAGGTGAGGAGCCACATCATTGTCATTATTATGGATATAATGATTAATAGCCTATAATTAAAAAAGCTATATCATTTCCCCTCATAAAGGGGAGGAGCCACAGCATTGTCATTATTGTGGATATAATGATTCAAAAGCCTATAATTTAACAAGGTATATTATGGCTGGTTATAAAGGTAAGGAGCCACATCATTGTCATTATTGTTAATATAATGATTCAAAAGCCTATAATTTAAAAAGGTATATCATGGCCCGTCATAAATGTGAGGAGCCAAATCATTGTCATTATTGGGGATATTATGATTCAAAAGCTTATAATTTAAAAAGGCATATCATTGCCTTTCGTACAGGTCAAGAGCCACATAGTTTCCTCTATTGTACAGATAATATTTATAAAACTTATAATTTAAAAATGCATATCATGGCCCGTCATAAAGGTAAGGAGCCACATCATTGTCTTTATTCTGGATATAATGATTAAATAACTTACAATTTAAAAAGGTATATCATGGCCGGTCATAAAGGTAAGTAGCCACATTATTGTCATTATTGTCAATATAATGATTCAAAAGCCTATAATTAAAAAAAAGGTATATCATGGCTGGTTATAAAGGTGAGGAGCCACATCATTGTCATTATTGTCAATATAATGATTTAAAAGCCTATAATTTAAAAAGCATATCATATCCTTTCGTACAGGTCAACAGCCACATAATTTTCTATATTGTACAGATAATATTTATAAAACTTAAAATTTAAAAAAGGCATATCATAGACGGTCATAAATGTGAGGAGCCACATCATTGTCATTAATGTCAATATAATGATTTAAAAGCCTATAATTTAAAAAGTGTATATCATCGCCCGACTTAAAGGTGAGGAGCCACATCATTGTCATTAATGTGGATACAATGATTCAAAAGCTTATAATTTAAAAAGGCTTATCATGGCCCCTAATATTGGTAAGGAGCCACATCATTGTCTTTTTTGTGGATATAATGATTCAAAAGCCTATAATTTAAAAAGGTATATCATGGCCGGTTAAAAAGGTAAGGAGCCAAATCATTGTAATTATTGTCAATATAATGATTCAAAAGCCTATAATTTAAAAAGGAAATTATGGCCCGTCATTAAGGTGAGAAGCCACATCATTGTCATTATTGTGGATATAATGATTCAAAGCATATAATTTTAAAAGGCTTATCATTACCCGTAATAATGGTGAGGAGCCACATCATTGTCTTTATTGTGGATATAATGATTCAAAAGCTTATAATTAAAAAAGGTATATCATGGCTGGTCATAAAGGTAAAGAGCCACATCATTGTCATTATTATCAATATAATGATTCAAAAGCCTATAATTTAAAAATGTATATCATGGAAGGTCATAAAGGTGAGGAGCCACATCATTGTCGTTATTGTCAATATAATGATTCAAAAGCCTATAATTTAAAAAGGTATATCATGGCTGTCATAATTTTGAGGAGCCACATCATTGTCATCTTTGCAGATATAATGATTCAAAAGCTAATAATTTTAAAAAGTCATATCATGGCCCGTCATAAAGGTGAGGAGCCACATCATTGTCATTATTATGGATATAATGATTAAAAGCCTATAATTAAAAAGCTATATCATTTCCCCTCATAAAGGGAGGAGCCACAGCATTGTCATTATTGTGGATATAATGATTCAAAAGCCTATAATTTAACAAGGTATATTATGGCTGGTTATAAAGGTAAGGAGCCACATCATTGTCATTATTGTTAATATAATGATTCAAAAGCCTATAATTTAAAAAGGTATATCATGGCCCGTCATAAATGTGAGGAGCCAAATCATTGTCATTATTGGGGATATTATGATTCAAAAGCTTATAATTTAAAAAGGCATATCATTGCCTTTCGTACAGGTCAAGAGCCACATAGTTTCCTCTATTGTACAGATAATATTTATAAAACTTATAATTTAAAAATGCATATCATGGCCCGTCATAAAGGTAAGGAGCCACATCATTGTCTTTATTCTGGATATAATGATTAAAAACTTACAATTTAAAAAGGTATATCATGGCCGGTCATAAAGGTGAGGAGCCACATCATTGTCATTATTGTCAATATAATGATTCAAAAGCCTATAATTAAAAAAGGTATATCATGGCCTGTCATAAATGTGAGGAGCCAAATTATTGTTATTATTGTCTATATAATGATTCAAAAGCTTATAATTTAAAAAGCCATATTATGGCACGTCATAAAGTTGAGGAGCCACATCATTGTCTTTATCGTGGATATAATGATTCAAAAGCTTTTAATTTAAAAACGCATATCATGGCGTTTCAGAAATGTAAAGAGCCACATTATTGTCATTATTGTGGATATAATGATTCAAAAGCTTATAATTTAAAAAGCCATACCATTGCCCATGATAACGGTGAGGATCCACATCATTGTCTTTATTGTTGATATAATGATTAAATAACTTACAATTTAAAAAGGTATATCATGGCCGGTCATAAAGGTTAGGAGCCAAATCATTGTAATTAATGTCAATATAATGATTCAAAAGCTTTTAATTTAAAAAGGCATAACATAGCCTTTCGTACAGGTCAAAACCACATAGTTTTCTCTATTGTACAGATAATATTTATAAAACTTATAATTTAAAAATGCATATCATGGCCGGTCATAAAGGTTAGAAGCCACATCAATGTCATTATTGTCAATATAATGATTCAAAAATCTATAATTAAAAAAGATATCATGAACTGTCATAAAGGTGAGGAGCCACATCATTGTCTTTATTGTGGATATAATGATTAAATAACTTACAATTTAAAAAGGTATATCATGGCCTGTCATAAATGTTAGGAGCCAAATCATTGTAATTATTGTCAATATAATGATTCAAAAGCTTATAATTTAAAAAGGTATATCATGGCCTGTCATAAAGGTGAGAAGCCAAATCATTGTCATTATTGTCAATATAATGATTCAAAAGCCTATAATTTAAAAAGGTATATCATGGCCGGTCAAAAAGGTGAGGAGGCGATTCATTGTCATTATTGTGGATATTATGATTCAAAAGCTTATAATTTAAAAAGGTATATCATGGACCGTCGTTAAGGTGAGGAGCCACATCATTGTCATTATTGTGGATATATTGATTCAAACGCTCATAGATTACAAAGGCATATCATGGCCCGTAATAATGGTGAGGAGACACATCATTGTCTTTATTGTAGATATAATGATTCAAAAGCTTTTAATTTAAAAAGGCATAACATAGCCTTTCGTTCAGGTCAAAACCACATAGTTTTCTCTATTGTACAGATAATATTCATAAAACTTATAATTTAAAAAGCATATCATGGCCGGTCATAAAGGTTAGAAGCCACATCATTGTCATTATTGTCAATATAATGATTCAAAAGCTATAATTAAAAAAGATATCATGGCCTGACATAAAGGTGAGGAGCCACATCATTGTCATTATTGTCAATATAATAATTCAAAAGCTTATAATTTAAAAAGGCATATCATGGCACGTCATAAAGTTGAGGAGCCACATCATTGTCAATATTGTTAATATAATGATTCAAAAGGCTATAATTTAAAAAGGTATATCATGGCCGGTTATAAAGGTGAGGAGATACATTATTGTCATTATTGTGGATATAATGATTCAAAAGCCAATAATGTAAAAAGGTATATCATGGCCAGTTATAAAGGTGAGGAGCCACATCATTGTCATTATTGTCAATATAATGATTTAAAAGCCTATAATTTAAAAAGGTATATCATGGCCGGTTATAAAGGTAAGGAGCCAAATCATTGTCATTATTGTCAATATAATGATTCAAAAGCCTATAATTTAAAAAGGTAAATTATGGCCCGTCATTAAGGTGAGAAGCCACATCATTGTCATTATTGTGGATATAATGATTCAAAAGCTTATAATTTAAAAAGGCTTATCATGGCCCCTAATAATGGTGAGGAGCCACATCATTGTCTTTATTGTGGATATAATGATTCAAAAGCTTATAATTTAAAAAGGCTTATCATGGCCCCTAATAATGGTGAGGAGCCAAATTATTGTCTTTATTGTGGATATAATGATTCAAAAGCTTATAATAAAAAAAGGTATATCATGGCCGATCATAATGGTAAAGAGCCACATCATTGTCATTATTATCAATAAATTGATTCAAAAACCTTTAATTCAAAAAGGTATATCATGGCCCGTCATAAAGGTGAGGAGCCAAATCATTGTAATTATTGTCAATATACTTATTCAAAAGCCTATAATTTAAAAAGATATTTCATGGCCAGTCATAAATGTGAGGAGCCAAATCATTGTCATTATTGTCAATATAATGATTCAAAAGCGTATAATTTAAAAAGGTATATCATGGCTGGTTATAAAGGTGAGGAGCCACATCATTGTCATAATTGTGGATATTATGAATCAAAAGCTTATAATTTAAAAAGGCTTATCATGGCGCCAAATAATGGTGAGGAGCCACATCATTGTCTTTATTGTGGATATAATGATTCAAAAGCTTATAATTTAAAGAGGTATATCATCGCCGGTCATAAAGGTGAGGAGCTACATCATTGTCATTATTGTCAATATAATGTTTCAAAAGCCTATAATTTAATTAGGTATATCATGGCCCGTCATTAAGGTGAGGAGCTACTTCATTGTCATTATTGTAGATATAATGATTCAAAAGCTTATAATTAAAAAAGGCATATCAAAGCCTTTTGTACAGGTCAACAGCCGCATAATTTTCTATACTGTAAAGATAATATTTATAAAACTTATAATTTAAAAATGCATATCATGGCCGGTCATAAAGGTGAGGAGCCACATCATTGTCATTAATGTGGATATAATGATTGAAAAGCCTATAATTTAAAAAGGTATATTATGGCCGGTCATAAAGGTGAGGAGCCACATCATTGTCAATATAATGATTCAAAAACCTTTAATTCAAAAAGGTATATCATGGCCCGTCATAAAGGTGAGGAGCCAAATCATTGTAATTATTGTCAATATAATGATTCAAAAGCCTATAATTTAAAAGGTATATCATGGCCCGTCATAAAGGTGAGGAGCCACAACATTGTCATTATTGTCAATATAATGATTCAAAAGGGTATAATTAAAAAGGTATATCATGGCTGGTTATAAAGGTGAGGAGCCACATCATTGTCAATATTGTTAATATAATGATTCAAAAGCCTATAATTTAAAAAGGTAAATTATGGCTGGTCATTAAGGTGAGAAGCCACATCATTGTCATTATTGTGGATATAATGATTCAAAAGCTTATAATTTAAAAAGGCTTATCATGGCCCCTAATATTGGTGAGGAGCCACATCATTGTCTTTATTGTGGATATAATGATTCAAAAGCTTATAATTTAAAAAGTTATATAATTGCCCATCATAAATGTGAGGAGCCACATCATTGTCATTATTGTGGATATAATGATTCAAAAGCTTATAATTTAAAAAGTTATATAATTGCCCATCATAAATGTGAGAAGCCACATCATTGTCATTATTGTGGATATAATGATTCAAAAGCTTATAATTTAAAAAGGCATATCATGGCCCCTCATTAAGGTGAGGAGCCAAATCATTGTCATAATGTTAATATAATGATTCAAAAGCCTATAATTTAAAAAGGTATATCATGGCCCGTCATAAAGGTGAGGAGCCACATCATTGTCATTATTATGGATATGATGATTAAAAGCCTATAATTTAAAAAGGTATATCATGGCCCGTCATAAATGTGAGGAGCCACATCATTGTCAATTATGTCAATATAATGATTCAAAAGCGTATAATTTAAAAAGGTATATCATGGCTGGTTATAAAGGTGAGGAGCCACATCATTGTCATTATTGTGGATATAATGATTCAAAAGTCTATAATTTAAAAAGGTATATCATAGCCTGTCATAAAGGTGAGGAGCCACAACATTGTCTTTATTGTCAATATAATGATTGAAAAGCCTATAATTTAAAAAGGTATATTATGGCCGGTCATGAAGGTGAGAAGCCATATCATTGGCATCATTGTCAATATAATGATTTAAAAACCTTTAATTCAAAAATGTATATCATGGCCCGTCATAAAGGTGAGGAGCCAAATCATTGTAATTATTTTCAATATAATGATTCAAAAGCCTATAATTTAAAAAGGTAAATTATGGCTGGTCATTAAGGCGAGAAGCCACATCATTGTCATTATTGTGGATATAATGATTCAAAAGCTTATAATTTGAAAAGTTATATCATTGCCCATCATAAATGTGAGGCGCTACATCATTGTCATTATTGTAGATATAATGATTCAAAAGCTTATAATTAAAAAAGGCATATCATAGCCTTTTGTACAGGTCAACAACCGCATAATTTTCTATACTGTAAAGATAATATTTATAAAACTTATAATTTAAAAATTCATATCATGGGCGGCCATAAAGGTGAGAAGCCACATCATTGTCATTAATGCCAGTATAATGATTTAAAAGCCTATAATTTAAAGTGGTATATCGTCGCCCGTCTTAAAGGTGAGGAGCCACATCATTGTCATTAATGTGGATATAATACTTCAAAAGCTAATAATTTATAAAGGTATATCATGGCCAGTTATAAAGGTGAGGAGCCACATCATTGTCATTATTGTCATATAATGATTCAAAAGCCTATTTTTAAAAAGGTATATCATGGCCGGTTAAAAAGGTAAGGAGCCAAATCATTGTATTATTGTCAATATAATGATTCAAAAGCCTATAATTTAAAAAGGTAAATTATGGCCCGTCATTAAGGTGAGAAGCCAAATCATTTTCATTATTGTCAATATAATGATTCAAAAGCCTATAATTTAAAAAGGTATATCATGGCCGGTCAAAATGGTTAGGAGGCGAATCATTGTCATTATTGTGGATATTATGATTCAAAAGCTTATAATTTAAAAAGGTATATCATGGACCGTCGTTAAGGTGAGAAGCCACATCATTGTCATTATTGTGGATATATTGATTCAAACGCTCATAGATTACAAAGGCATATCATGGCCCGTAATAATGGTGAGGAGACACATCATTGTCTTTATTGTAGATATAATGATTCAAAAGCTTTTAATTTAAAAAGGCATAACATAGCCTTTCGTACAGGTCAAAACCACATAGTTTTCTCTATTGTACAGATAATATTTATAAAACTTATAATTTAAAAATGCATATCATGGCCGGTCATAAAGGTTAGAAGCCACATCAATGTCATTATTGTCAATATAATGATTCAAAAGTCTATAATTTAAAAAGGCATATCATGGCACCTCATAAAGTTAAGGAGCCACATCATTGTCAATATTGTTAATATAATGATTCAAAAGGCTATAATTTAAAAAGGTATATCATGGCCGGTTATAAAGGTGAGAGAGCCACATTATTGTCATTATTGTGGATATAATGATTCAAAAGCCAATAATGTAAAAAGGTAGATCATGGCCAGTTATAAAGGTGAGGAGCCACATCATTGTCATTATTGTGGATATAATGATTCAAAAGCCTATAATTTAAAAAGGTATATCATAGCCAGTTATAAAGGTGAGGAGCCACATCATTGTCATTAATGTGGATATAATGATTGAAAAGCCTATAATTTAAAAAGGTATATTATGGCCGGTCATGAAGGTGAGAAGCCATATCATTGGCATCATTGTCAATATAATGATTTAAAAACCTTTAATTCAAAAAGGTATATCATGGCCCGTCATAAAGGTGAGGAGCCAAATCATTGTAATTATTTTCAATATAATGATTCAAAAGCCTATAATTTAAAAAGGTAAATTATGGCTGGTCATTAAGGTGAGAAGCCACATCATTGTCATTATTGTGGATATAATGATTCAAAAGCTTATAATTTAAAAAGTTATATCATTGCCCATCATAAATGTGAGGAGCCACATCATTGTCATTATTGTAGATATAATGATTCAAAAGCTTATAATTAAAAAAGGCATATCATAGCCTTTTGTACAGGTCAACAGCCGCATAATTTTCTATACTGTAAAGATAATATTTATAAAAACTTATAATTTAAAAATGCATATCATGGGCGGCCATAAAGGTGAGAAGCCACATCATTGTCATTAATGCCAGTATAATGATTTAAAAGCCTATAATTTAAAGTGGTATATCGTCGCCCGTCTTAAAGGTGAGGAGCCACATCATTGTCATTAATGTATATATAATACTTCAAAAGCTAATAATTTATAAAGGTATATCATGGCCAGTTATAAAGGTGAGGAGCCACATCATTGTCATTATTGTCAATATAATGATTCAAAAGCCTATAATTTAAAAAGGTATATCATGGCCGGTTAAAAAGGTAAGGAGCCAAATCATTGTAATTATTGTCAATATAATGATTCAAAAGCCTATAATTTAAAAAGGTAAATTATGGCCCGTCATTAAGGTGAGAAGCCAAATCATTTTCATTATTGTCAATATAATGATTCAAAAGTCTATAATTTAAAAAGGCATATCATGGCACGTCATAAAGTTGAGGAGCCACATCATTGTCAATATTGTTAATATAATGATTCAAAAGGCTATAATTTAAAAAGGTAGATCATGGCCAGTTATAAAGGTGAGGAGCCACATCATTGTCATTATTGTGGATATAATGATTCAAAAGCCTATAATTTAAAAAGGTATATCATAGCCAGTTATAAAGGTGAGGAGCCACATCATTGTCATTAATGTGGATATAATGATTGAAAAGCCTATAATTTAAAAAGGTATATTATGGCCGGTCATGAAGGTGAGAAGCCATATCATTGGCATCATTGTCAATATAATGATTTAAAAACCTTTAATTCAAAAAGGTATATCATGGCCCGTCATAAAGGTGAGGAGCCAAATCATTGTAATTATTTCAATATAATGATTCAAAAGCTTATAATTTAAAAAGGTAAATTATGGCTGGTCATTAAGGTGAGAAGCCACATCATTGTCATTATTGTGGATATAATGATTCAAAAGCTTATAATTTGAAAATGCATATCATGGCCCGTCATAAAGGTTAGGAGCCACATATTTTCTATATTGTACAGATATAATGATTTAAAAACTTATAATTTAAAAAGTATATCATGGCCGGTCATAAAGGTGAGGAGCCACATCATTGTCATTTATTGAATATAATGATTCAAAAGCTTATAATTTAAAAAGGTATATCATGGCCCGTCATAAAGGTGAGGAGCCACATCATTGTCATTATTTTGGATATAATGATTCAAAAGCTTATAATTTAAAAAGGCATATCATGGCCTGTCATAAGGTGAAAAGCCACATCATTGTATTTATTGTAGGATATAATATTTAAAAGCTAATTATTTAAAAAGGTTATCATGGCCTGTCATAAAGGTGAGGAGCCAAACATCATTGTCATTATTGTGGATATAATGATTAAAAGCTTATATTTTAAAAAGGCATATCATGGCCTGTCATACAGGTGAGAAGCCACCATCATTGTCTTTATTTAGGATGTAATATTGATTCAAAAGCTAATAATTTAAAAAATTATATCATGGCCTGTCATAAAGGTGAGGAGCCACATCATTGTCTTTATTGTGGATATAATGATTCAAAAGCTTATAATTTAAAAAGGTATATCATGGCCCGTCATAAAGGTGAGGAGCCACAACATTGTCATTATTGTCAATATAATGATTCAAAAGCCTATAATTTAAAAAGGTATATCATGGCTGGTTATAAAGGTGAGGAGCCACATCATTGTCAATATTGTTAATATAATGATTCAAAAGCCTATAATTTAAAAAGGTATATCATGGCCCATCATAATGGTGAGGAGCCACATCATTTTCATTATTGTCAATATAATGATTCAAAAGCTTTTAATTTAAAAAGGCATAACATAGCCTTTCGTACAGGTCAAAACCAGGAGCCAAATCATTGTCTTATTGTACAGATAATTTCAAAAACTTATAATTTAAAAAGGTATATCATGGCCGGTCATAAAGGTGAGAAGCCACATCATTGTCATTATTGTCAATATAATGATTCAAAAGCTATAATTTAAAAAGGCATATCATGGCACGTCATAAAGTTGAGGAGCCACATCATTGTCATATTGTTAATATAATGATTCAAAAGGCTATAATTTAAAAAGGTAGATCATGGCCAGTTATAAAGGTGAGGAGCCACATCATTGTCATTATTGTGGATATAATGATTCAAAAGCCTATAATTTAAAAAGGTATATCATAGCCAGTTATAAAGGTGAGGAGCCACATCATTGTCATTAATGTGGATATAATGATTGAAAAGCCTATAATTTAAAAAGGTATATTATGGCCGGTCATGAAGGTGAGAAGCCATATCATTGGCATCATTGTCAATATAATGATTTAAAAACCTTTAATTCAAAAAGGTATATCATGGCCCGTCATAAAGGTGAGGAGCCAAATCATTGTAATTATTTTCAATATAATGATTCAAAAGCCTATAATTTAAAAAGGTAAATTATGGCTGGTCATTAAGGTGAGAAGCCACATCATTGTCATTATTGTGGATATAATGATTCAAAAGCTTATAATTTAAAAATGCATATCATAGCCTTTCGTACAGGTCAACAGCCACATAATTTTCTATATTGTACAGATAATATTTATAAAACTTATAATTTAAAAATGTATATCATCATGGCCGGTCATAAAGGTGAAAAGCCACATCATTGTCACTATTATGGATATTATGATACAAAAGCTTATAATTTAAAAAGGTATATCATGGCCCGTCATAAAGGTGAGGAGCCACATCATTGTCTTTATTTGGATATAATGATTCAAAAGCTTATAATTTAAAAAGGCATATCACGGCCTGTCATACAGGTGAAAAGCCACATCATTGTATTTATTTAGGATGTAATACTTTAAAAGCTAATTATTTAAAAAGGTTTATCATGGCCTGTCATAAAGGTGAGGAGAAACATCATTGTCATTATTGTGGATATAATGATTAAAAGCTTATTATTTTAAAAGGCATATCATGGCCTGTCATACAGGTGAGAAGCCACCATCATTGTCTTTATTTGGATGTAATATAATTTCAAAAGCTATAATTTAAAAAGGTATATCATGGCCTGTCATAAAGGTGAGGAGCCACATCATTGTCTTTATTTTGGATATAATGATTCAAAAGATTATAATTTAAAAAGGTATATTATGGCCCGTCATAAAGGTGAGGAGCCACAACATTGTCTTTATTGTCAATATAATGATTTAAAAGGGTATAATTTAAAAAGGTATATCATGGCTGGTTATAAAGGTGAGGAGCCACATCATTGTCAATATTGTTAATATAATGATTCAAAAGCCTATAATTTAAAAAGGTATATCATGGCCCGTCATAAAGGTGAGGAGCCACAACATTGTCATTATTGTCAATATAATGATTCAAAAACCTTTAATTTTAAAAAGGTATATCATGGTCTGTCATAAAGGTGAGGAGCCAAATCATTGTAATTATTGTCAATATAGCATTCAAAAGCCTTAAATTTAAAAAAGTATATCATGGGTGTCATAAAGGTGAGGAGCCAAATCTTTGTCATTATTGTCAATATAATGATTCAAAAGCCTATAATTTAAAAAGGAATATCATGGCCGGTCTTAAAGGTGAGGAGCTAAATCATTGTCATTATTGTGGAAATATATGATTCAAAAGCTCATAATTTAAAAAGGCATATCATGGCCCGTAATAATGGTGAGGAGCCACATCATTGTCATTATTATCAATATAATGATTCAAAAGCCTATAATTTAAAGAGGTATATCATCGCCGGTCATAAAGGTGAGGAGCTACATCATTGTCATTATTGTCAATATAATGTTTCAAAAGCCTATAATTTAATTAGGTATATCATGGCCCGTCATTAAGGTGAGGAGCCACTTCATTGTCATTATTGTAGATATAATAATTTAAAAGCTTATAATTAAAAAAGGCATATTATAGCCTTTCGTACAGGTGAACCGCCACATAATTTTCTCTATTGTACAGATAATATTTATAAAACTTATAATTTAAAAATGCATATCATGGCAGGTCATAAAGGTGAGAAGCCACATCATTGTCATTGTTGTCAATATTATTTTCAAAAGCCTATTATTAGGCTATTATTATTATTCAAAAGCCTAATAATAATATTATTTATTATAATTTAAAAAGTATATCATGGCCCGTCGTAAAGGTGAGGAGCCACATCATTGTCTTTTTTGTGAATAGAATGATTCAAAAGCTTATAATTTAAAAATGCATATCATAGCCTTTCGTACAGGTCAACAGCCACATAATTTTCTATATTGTACAGATAATATTTATAAAACTTATAATTTAAAAATGTATATCATGGCCGGTCATAAAGGTGAAAAGCCACATCATTGTCACTATTATGGATATATGATACAAAAGCTTATAATTTAAAAAGGTATATCATGGCCCGTCATAAAGGTGAGGAGCCACATCATTGTCTTTATATTGGATATAATGATTCAAAAGCTTATAATTTAAAAAGGCATATCATGGCCTGTCATACAGGTGAAAAGCCACATCATTGTATTTATTTAGGATATAATGATTTAAAAGCTAATTATTTAAAAAGGTTTATCATGGCCTGTCATAAAGGTGAGGAGCCAATCATCATTGTCATTATTGTGGATATAATGATTAAAAGCTTATAATTTAAAAGGCATATCATGGCCTGTCATACAGGTGAGAAGCCACATCATTGTCTTTATTTAGGATGTAATATTTCAAAAGCTATAATTTAAAAATTATATCATGGCCTGTCATAAAGGTGAGGAGCCACATCATTGTCTTTATTTTGGATATAATGATTCAAAAGATTATAATTTAAAAAGGTATATTATGGCTGGTTATAAAGGTGAGGAGCCACATCATTGTCAATATTGTTAATATAATGATTCAAAAGCCTATAATTTAAAAAGGTATATCATGACCCATCATAATGGTGAGGAGCCACATCATTTCATTATTGTCAATATAATGATTCAAAAGCCTTTAATTTTAAAGGTATATCATGGTCTGTCATAAAAGTGAGGAGCCAAATCATTGTAATTATTGTCAATATAGCATTTCAAAAGCCTAAATTTAAAAAAGGTATATCATGGCCTGGCCTCATAAAAAGGTGAGGAGCCAAATCATTGTCATTATTGTCAATATAATGATTCAAAAGCCTATAATTTAAAAAAGAATATCATGGCCGGTCATAAAGGTGAGGAGCCAAATCATTGTCATTATTGTGGATATTATGATTCAAAAGCTCATAATTTAAAAAAGGCATATCATGGCCCGTAATAAAGGTGAGGAGCCACATCATTGTCATTATTGTCAATATAATGATTCAAAAGCCTATAATTTAAAAAGGTATATCATCGCCGGTCATAAAGGTGAGGAGCTACATCATTGTCATTATTGTCAATATAATGTTTCAAAAGCCTATAATTTAAAAGGTATATCATGGCCCGTCATTAAGTGAGGAGCCACTCATTGTCATTATTGTAGATATAATAATTCAAAAGCTTATAATTTAAAAAGGCATATCATAGCCTTTCGTACAGGTGAACCGCCACATAATTTTCTCTATTGTACAGATAATATTTATAAAACTTATAATTTAAAAATGCATATCATGGCAGGTCATAAAGGTGAGAAGCCACATCATTGTCATTGTTGTCAATATTATTATTCAAAAGCCTATTATTAGGCTATTATTATTATTCAAAAGCCTATAATAATATTATTAATTTAAAAAAGTATATCATGGCCCGTCGTAAAGGTAAGGAGCCACATCATTGTCTTTTTTGGGATAGAATGATTCAAAAGCTTATAATTTAAAAATGCATATCATAGCTTTTCGTACAGGTCATCAGCCACATAATTTTCTATATTGTACATATAATATTTATAAAGCCTAAAATTTAAAAAAGTATATCATGGCCTGTCATAAAGGTGAGGAGCCAAATCATTGTCATTATTATGGATATATGATTCAAAAGCTTATAATTTAAAAAGGTATATCATGGCCCGTCATAAAGGTGAGGAGCCACATCATTGTCTTTATATGGGATATAATGATTCAAAAGCTTATAATTTAAAAAGGCATATCACGGCCTGTCATACAGGTGAAAAGCCACATCATTGTATTATTTAGGATGTAATATTTAAAAGCTATTATTTAAAAAGGTTATCATGGCCTGTCATAAAGGTGAGGAGAAACATCATTGTCATTATTGTGGATATAATGATTAAAAAGCTTATAATTTTAAAAGGCATATCATGGCCTGTCATAAGGTGAGAGCCACCATCATTGTCTTTATTTAGGATGTAATATTTCAAAAGCTAATAATTTAAAAAATTATATCATGGCCTGTCATAAAGGTGAGGAGCCACATCATTGTCTGTATTTTGGATATAATGATTGAAAGCTTATAATTTAAAAAGGTATATTATGGCCCGTCATAAAGGTGAGGAGCCACATCATTGTCAATATTGTTAATATAATGATTCAAAAGCCTATAATTTAAAAAGGTATATCATGACCCATCATAATGGTGAGGAGCCACATCATTTCATTATTGTCAATATAATGATTCAAAAGCCTTTAATTTTAAAAAGGTATATCATGGCCTGTCATAAAAGTGAGGAGCCAAATCATTGTAATTATTGTCAATATAGCATTTCAAAAGCCTTAAATTTAAAAAAGTATATCATGGCCTGTCATAAAGGTGAGGAGCCAAATCATTTGTCATTATTGTCAATATAATGATTCAAAAGCCTATAATTTAAAAAGGAATATCATGGCCGGTCATAAAGGTGAGGAGCCAAATCATTGTCATTATTGTGGATATATGATTCAAAAAAAGCTCATAATTTAAAAAGGCATATCATGGCCCGTAATAATGGTGAGGAGCCACATCATTGTCTTCATTGTGGATATAATGATTCAAAAGCTTATAATTTAAAAAGGCATATCATAGCCTTTCGTACAGGTCAACAGCCACATAATTTTCTCTATTGTACAGATAATATTGATTCAAAACTTATAATTTAAAAATACATATCATGGTCGGTAATAAAGGTGAGAAGCCACATCATTGTCATTATTGCCAATATAATGATTCAAAAGCCTATAATTTAAAAAAGTATATCATGGCCCGTCATAAAGGTAAGGAGCCACATCATTGTCTTTTTGTGTGGATATAATGATTAAAAACTTATAAGTTAAAAAGGTATATGATGGCCCGGTCATAAAGGTAAGGAGCCAAATCATTGTAATTATTGTCAATATAATGATTCAAAAGCCTATAATTTAAAAAGGTATATCATGGCCCGTCATAAAGGTGAGGAGCCAAATCATTGTAATTATTGTCAATATAATGATTCAAAAGCCTATAATTTAAAAAGGTATATCATGGCCCGTCATAAAGGTGAGAAGCCACATCATTGTCATTATTTTATATATAATGATTCAAAAGCCTAAATTTTAAAAAGGTATATCATGGCCAGTTATAAAGGTGAGGAGCCAAATCATTGTCATTATTGTCAATATAATGATTCAAAAGCGTATAATTTAAAAAGGTATATCATGGCTGGTTATAAAGGTGAGGAGCCACATCATTGTCATTATTGTGGATATAATGAATCAAAAGCTTATAATTTAAAAAGGCTTATCATGGCGCCTAATAATGGTGAGGAGCCACATCATTGTCTTTATTGTGGATATAATGATTCAAAAGCTTATAATTAAAAAAGGTATATCATGGCCGGTCATAATGGTAAAGAGCCACATCATTGTCATTATTATCAATATAATGATTCAAAAGCCTATAATTTAAAGAGGTATATCATCGCCGGTCATAAAGGTGAGGAGCTACATCATTGTCATTATTGTCAATATAATGTTTCAAAAGCCTATAATTTAATTAGGTATATCATGGCCCGTCATTAAGGTGAGGAGCCACTTCATTGTCATTATTGTAGATATAATGATTTAAAAGCTTATAATTAAAAAAGGCATATCAAAGCCTTTTGTACAGGTCAACAGCCGCATAATTTTCTATACTGTAAAGATAATATTTATAAAACGTATAATTTAAAAATGCATATCATGGCCGGTCATAAAGGTGAGGAGCCACATCATTGTCATTAATGTGGATATAATGATTGAAAAGCCTATAATTTAAAAAGGTATATTATGGCCGGTCATAAAGGTGAGGAGCCACATCATTGTCATTATTGTCAATATAATGATTCAAAAACCTTTAATTCAAAAAGTATATCATGGCCCGTCATAAAGGTGAGGAGCCAAATCATTGTAATTATTGTCAATATAATGATTCAAAAGCCTATAATTTAAAAAGGTATATCATGGCCCGTCATTAAGGTGAGGAGCCACTTCATTGTCATTATTGTGGATATAATGATTCAAAAGCTTATAATTTAAAAAGGCATATCAAAGCCTTTTGTACAGGTCAACAGCCGTGTAATTTTCTATACTGTAAAGATAATATTTATAAAACTTATAATTTAAAAATGCATATCATGGCCGGTCATAAAGGTGAGGAGCCACATCATTGTCCTTAATGTGGATATAATGATTGAAAAGCCTATAATTTAAAAAGGTATATTATGGCCGGTCATAAAGGTTAGGAGCCACATCAATGTCATTATTGTCAACATAATGATTCAAAAACCTTTAATTCAAAAAGGTATATCATGGCCCGTCATAAAGGTGAGGAGCCAAATCATTGTAATTATTGTCAATATAATGATTCAAAAGCCTATAATTTAAAAAGGTATATCATGGCCCGTCATAAAGGTGAGGAGCCACAACATTGTCTTTATTGTCAATATAATGATTCAAAAGGGTATAATTTAAAAAAATATATCATGGCTGGTTATAAAGGTGAGGAGCCACATCATTGTCAATATTGTTAATATAATGATTCAAAAGCCTATAATTTAAAAAGGTATATCATGGCCGGTTATAAAGGTAAGAAGCCAAATCATTGTCATTATTGTCAATATAATGATTCAAAAGCTTATAATTTAAAAAGGTAAATTATGGCTGGTCATTAAGGTGAGAAGCCACATCATTGTCATTATTGTGGATATAATGATTCAAAAGCTTATAATTTAAAAAGGCTTATCATGGCCCCTAATATTGGTGAGGAGCCACATCATTGTCTTTATTGTGGATATAATGATTTAAAAACCTTTAATTCAAAAAGGTAAATTATGGCTGGTCATTAAGGTGAGAAGCCACATCATTGTCATTATTGTGGATATAATGATTCAAAAGCTTATAATTTAAAAAGTTATATCATGCCCATCATAAATGTGAGGAGCCACATCATTGTCATTGTTATTGTCAATATTATGATTTAAAAGCTTAAAATTTAAAAGGCATATCATGGCCCCTCATTAAGGTAAGGAGCCAAATCATTGTCATTATTGGGGATATTATGATTCAAAAGCTTATAATTTAAAAAGGTATATGCCATATAAAGGTGAGGAGCCACATCATTGTCATTATTGTCGATATAATGATTCAAAAGCCTATAATTTTAAAAGGTATATCATGGCCCGTCATAAAGGTTAGTAGCCAAATCATTGTAATTATTGTCAATATAATGATTCAAAAGCTTATAATTAAAAAGGTATATTATGGCCGTCATAAAGGTGAGGAGCAACATCATTGTCTTTATTGTGGATATAATGATTCAAAAGCTTATAATTGAAAAAGTTATATCATTGCCCATCATAAATAAGAGGAGCCACATCATTGTCATTGTTAAGAATATTATGATTTAAAAGCTTATAATTCAAAAAGGCATATCATGGCCCCTCATTAAGGTAAGGAGCCAAATCATTGTCATTATTGGGGATATATGATTAAAAGCTTATAATTTAAAAAGGTATATCATGCCATATATTGTCCATTCATTGTCGATATATGATTTCAAAAAGCCTATAATTTAAAAAGGTATATCATGGCTGGTCATAAAGGTTAGTAGCCAAATCATTGTAATTATTGTCAATATAATGATTCAAAAGCTTATAACTTAAAAAGACATATTATGGCACGTCATAAAGGTGAGGAGCAACATTATTGTCTTTATTGTGGATATAATGATTTAAAAGCTTATAATTTAAAAAGTTATATCATTGCCCATCATAAATGTGAGGAGGCACATCATTGTCATTGTTAAGAACATTATGATTCAAAAGCTTATAATTTAAAAAGGCATATCATAGCCCCTCATTAAGGTGAGGAGCCAAATCATTGTCATTATTAGGGATATTATGATTCAAAAGCTTATAATTTAAAAAGTATATTATGGCTGGGTATAAAGGTGAGGAGCCACATCATTGCATAATTGTTAATATAATGATTCAAAAGCTTATAATTTAAAAAGGTATATCATGGCCCGTCATAAAGGTGAGGAGCCACATCATTGTCATTATTATGGATATAATGATTAAAAGCCTATAATTTAAAAAGGTATATCATGGCCGGTCATAAAGGTATGGAGCCTCATCATTGTCATTATTATCAATATAATAATTCAAAAGCCTATAATTAAAAAAGGTACATCATGGCTGGTTATAAAGGTGAGGAGCCACATCATTGTCATTATTGTCAATATAATGATTTAAAAGCCTATAATTTAAAAAGCATATCATATCCTTTCGTACAGGTCAACAGCCACATAATTTTCTATATTGTACAGATAATATTTATAAAACTTAAAATTTAAAAAAGGCATATCATAGACGGTCATAAATGTGAGGAGCCACATCATTGTCATTAATGTCAATATAATGATTTAAAAGCCTATAATTTAAAGTGGTATATCGTCGCCCGACTTAAAGGTGAGGAGCCACATCATTGTCATTATGTGGATATAATGATTCAAAAGCTTATAATTTAAAAAGGCTTATCATGGCCCCTAATATTGGTAAGGAGCCACATCATTGTCTTTTTGTGGATATAATGATTCAAAAGCCTATAATTTAAAAAGGTATATCATGGCCGGTTATAAAGGTAAGGAGCCAAATCATTGTAATTATTGTCAATATAATGATTCAAAAGCCTATAATTTAAAAAGGTAAATTATGGCCCGTCATTAAGGTGAGAAGCCACATCATTGTCATTATTGTGGATATAATGATTCAATAGCATATAATTTTAAAAGGCTTATCATTACCCGTAATAATGGTGAGGAGCCACATCATTGTCTTTATTGTGGATATAATGATTCAAAAGCTTATAATTAAAAAAGGTATATCATGGCTGGTCATAGTGGTAAAGAGCTACATCATTGTCATTATTATCAATATAATGATTCAAAAGCCTATAATTTAAAAATGTATATCATGGAAGGTCATAAAGGTGAGGAGCCACATCATTGTCGTTATTGTCAATATAATGATTCAAAAGCCTATAATTTAAAAAGGTATATCACGGTCTGTCATAAAGGTGAGGAGCCACATCATTGTCATCTTTGCAGATATAATGATTCAAAAGCTAATAATTTTAAAAGTCATATCATGGCCCGTCATAAAGGTGAGGAGCCACATCATTGTCATTATTATGGATATAATGATTAATAGCCTATAATTAAAAAAGCTATATCATTTCCCCTCATAAAGGGGAGGAGCCACAGCATTGTCATTATTGTGGATATAATGATTCAAAAGCCTATAATTTAACAAGGTATATTATGGCTGGTTATAAAGGTAAGGAGCCACATCATTGTCATTATTGTTAATATAATGATTCAAAAGCCTATAATTTAAAAAGGTATATCATGGCCCGTCATAAATGTGAGGAGCCAAATCATTGTCATTATTGTGGATATATGATTCAAAAGCTTATAATTTAAAAAGGCATATCATTGCCTTTCGTACAGGTCAAGAGCCACATAGTTTCCTCTATTGTACAGATAATATTTATAAAAACTTATAATTTAAAAATGCATATCATGGCCCGTCATAAAGGTAAGAGCCACATCATTGTCTTTATTGTGGATATAATGATTAAAAACTTACAATTTAAAAAGGTATATCATGGCCGGTCATAAAGGTGAGGAGCCACATCATTGTCATTATTGTCAATATAATGATTCAAAAGCCTATAATTAAAAAAGGTATATCATGGCCTGTCATAAATGTGAGGAGCCAAATTATTGTTATTATTGTGTCTATATATGATTCAAAAGCTTATAATTTAAAAAGCCATATATATGGCACGTCATAAAGTTGAGGAGCCACATCATTGTCTTTATCGTGGATATAATGATTCAAAAGCTTTAATTTAAAAAAACGCATATCATGGCGTTTCAGAAATGTAAGGAGCCACATTATTGTCATTATTGTGGATATAATGATTCAAAAGCTTATAATTTAAAAAGGTATACCATGGCCCATGATAAAAGGTGAGGATCCACATCATTGTCTTTATTGTTGATATAATGATTAAATAACTTACAATTTAAAAAGGTATATCATGGCCGGTCATAAAGGTTAGGAGCCAAATCATTGTAATTAATGTCAATATAATGATTCAAAAGCTTTTAATTTAAAAAGGCATAACATAGCCTTTAAAGTACAGGTCAAAACCACATAGTTTTCTCTATTGTACAGATAATATTTATAAAATTATAATTTAAAAATGCATATCATGGCCGGTCATAAAGGTTAGAAGCCACATCATGTCATTATTGTCAATATAATGATTCAAAAATATAATTTAAAAAAGGTATATCATGGCCTGTCATAAAGGTGAGGAGCCACATCATTGTCTTTATTGTGGATATAATGATTAAAAACTTATAATTTAAAAAGGTATATCATGGCCTGTCATAAATGTTAGGAGCCAAATCATTGTAATTATTGTCAATATAATGATTCAAAAGCTTATAATTTAAAAAGGTATATCATGGCCTGGCCTATAAGGTGAGAGCCAAATCATTGTCATTATTGTCAATATAATGATTCAAAAGCCTATAATTTAAAAAGGTATATCATGGCCGGTCAAAAAGGTGAGGAGCCATCATTGTCATTATTGTGGATATTATGATTCAAAAGCTTATAATTTAAAAAGGTATATCATGGCCGTCGTAAAGGTGAGGAGCCACATCATTGTCATTATTGTGGATATATTGATTCAAAAGCTCATAATTTAAAAAGGCATATCATGGCCCGTAATAATGGTGAGGAGACACATCATTGTCTTTATTGTAGATATAATGATTCAAAAGCTTTTAATTTAAAAAGGCATAACATAGCCTTTCGTTCAGGTCAAAACCACATAGTTTTCTCTATTGTACAGATAATATTCATAAAACTTATAATTTAAAAATGCATATCATGGCCGGTCATAAAGGTTAGAAGCCACATCAATGTCATTATTGTCAATATAATGATTCAAAAGTCTATAATTAAAAAAGATATCATGGCCTGACATAAAGGTGAGGAGCCACATCATTGTCATTATTGTCAATATAATAATTCAAAAGCTTATAATTTAAAAAGGCATATCATGGCACGTCATAAAGTTGAGGAGCCACATCATTGTCAATATTGTTAATATAATGATTCAAAAGGCTATAATTTAAAAAGGTAGATCATGGCCAGTTATAAAGGTGAGGAGCCACATCATTGTCATTATTGTGGATATAATGATTCAAAAGCCAATAATGTAAAAAGGTATATCATGGCCAGTTATAAAGGTGAGGAGCCACATCATTGTCATTATTGTCAATATAATGATTTAAAAGCCTATAATTTAAAAAGGTATATCATGGCCCGTTATAAAGGTAAGGAGCCAAATCATTGTCATTATTGTCAATATAATGATTCAAAAGCCTATAATTTAAAAGGTAAATTATGGCCCGTCATTAAGGTGAGAAGCCACATCATTGTCATTATTGTGGATATAATGATTCAAAAGCTTATAATTTAAAAAGGCTTATCATGGCCCCTAATAATGGTGAGGAGCCACATCATTGTCTTTATTGTGGATATAATGATTCAAAAGCTTATAATTTAAAAAGGCTTATCATGGCCCCTAATAATGGTGAGGAGCCAAATCATTGTCTTTATTGTGGATATAATGATTCAAAAGCTTATAATTAAAAAAAGGTATATCATGGCCGGTCATAATGGTAAAGAGCCACATCATTGTCATTATTATCAATATAATGATTCAAAAACCTTTAATTCAAAAAGGTATATCATGGCCCGTCATAAAGGTGAGGAGCCAAATCATTGTAATTATTGTCAATATACTTATTCAAAAGCCTATAATTTAAAAAGATATTTCATGGCCAGTCATAAATGTGAGGAGCCAAATCATTGTCATTATTGTCAATATAATGATTCAAAAGCGTATAATTTAAAAAGGTATATCATGGCTGGTTATAAAGGTGAGGAGCCACATCATTGTCATTATTGTGGATATAATGAATCAAAAGCTTATAATTTAAAAAGGCTTATCATGGCGCCTAATAATGGTGAGGAGCCACATCATTGTCTTTATTGTGGATATAATGATTCAAAAGCTTATAAAAAAGGTTTAAAGAGGTATATCATCAAAAGCCGGTCATAAAGGTGAGGAGCTACATCATTGTCATTATTGTCAATATAATGTTTCAAAAGCCTATAATTTAATTAGGTATATCATGGCCCGTCATTAAGGTGAGGAGCTACTTCATTGTCATTATTGTAGATATAATGATTCAAAAGCTTATAATTAAAAAAGGCATATCAAAGCCTTTTGTACAGGTCAACAGCCGCATAATTTTCTATACTGTAAAGATAATATTTATAAAACTTATAATTTAAAAATGCATATCATGGCCGGTCATAAAGGTGAGGAGCCACATCATTGTCATTAATGTGGATATAATGATTGAAAAGCCTATAATTTAAAAAGGTATATTATGGCCGGTCATAAAGGTGAGGAGCCACATCATTGTCATTATTGTCATATAATGATTCAAAAACCTTTAATTCAAAAAGGTATATCATGGCCCGTCATAAAGGTGAGGAGCCAAATCATTGTAATTATTGTCAATATAATGATTCAAAAGCCTATAATTTAAAAAGGTATATCATGGCCCGTCATAAAGGTGAGGAGCCACAACATTGTCATTATTGTCAATATAATGATTCAAAAGGGTATAATTTAAAAAGGTATATCATGGCTGGTTATAAAGGTGAGGAGCCACATCATTGTCAATATTGTTAATATAATGATTCAAAAGCCTATAATTTAAAAAGGTATATCATGGCCGGTTATAAAGGTGAGAAGCCACATCATTGTCATTATTGTGGATATAATGATTCAAAAGCTTATAATTTAAAAAGGCTATATCATGGCCCCTAATATTGGTGAGGAGCCACATCATTGTCTTTATTGTGGATATAATGATTCAAAAGCTTATATAATTTAAAAAGGTATATAATTGCCCATCATAAATGTGAGGAGCCACATCATTGTCATTATTGTGGATATAATATGATTCAAAAGCTTATAATTTAAAAAGTTATATAATTGCCCATCATAAATGTGAGAAGCCACATCATTGTCATTATTGTGGATATAATGATGATTCAAAAGCTTATAATTTAAAAAGGTATATCATGGCCCCTCATTAAAGGTGAGGAGCCAAATCATTGTCATAATTGTTAATATAATGATTCAAAAGCCTATAATTTAAAAAGGTATATCATGGCCCGTCATAAAGGTGAGGAGCCACATCATTGTCATTATTATGGATATGATGATTAAAAGCCTATAATTTAAAAAGGTATATCATGGCCCGTCATAAATGTGAGGAGCCACATCATTGTCAATTATGTCAATATAATGATTCAAAAGCGTATAATTTAAAAAGGTATATCATGGCTGGTTATAAAGGTGAGGAGCCACATCATTGTCATTATTATGGATATAATGATTAAAAGCCTATAATTTAAAAAGGTATATCATAGCCTGTTATAAAGGTGAGGAGCCACATCATTGTCATTAATGTGGATATAATGATTGAAAAGCCTATAATTTAAAAAGGTATATTATGGCCGGTCATGAAGGTGAGAAGCCATATCATTGGCATCATTGTCAATATAATGATTTAAAAACCTTTAATTCAAAAAGGTATATCATGGCCCGTCATAAAGGTGAGGAGCCAAATCATTGTAATTATTTTCAATATAATGATTCAAAAGCCTATAATTTAAAAAGGTAAATTATGGCTGGTCATTAAGGTGAGAAGCCACATCATTGTCATTATTGTGGATATAATGATTCAAAAGCTTATAATTTAAAAAGTTATATCATTGCCCATCATAAATGTGAGGAGCCACATCATTGTCATTATTGTAGATATAATGATTCAAAAGCTTATAATTAAAAAAGGCATATCATAGCCTTTTGTACAGGTCAACAGCCGCATAATTTTCTATACTGTAAAGATAATATTTATAAAACTTATAATTTAAAAATGCATATCATGGGCGGCCATAAAGGTGAGAAGCCACATCATTGTCATTAATGCCAGTATAATGATTTAAAAGCCTATAATTTAAAGTGGTATATCGTCGCCCGTCTTAAAGGTGAGGAGCCACATCATTGTCATTAATGTGGATATAATACTTCAAAAGCTAATAATTTATAAAGGTATATCATGGCCAGTTATAAAGGTGAGGAGCCACATCATTGTCATTATTGTCAATATAATGATTCAAAAGCCTATTTTTTAAAAAAAGGTATATCATGGCCGGTCATAAAAAGGTAAGGAGCCAATCATTGTCATTATTGTCAATATAATGATTCAAAAGCCTATAATTTAAAAAGGTAAATTATGGCCCGTCATTAAGGTGAGAAGCCACATCATTGTCATTATTGTCAATATAATGATTCAAAAGCCTATATTTTATTTAAAAAGGTATATCATGGCCCGGTCATAAAGGTTAGGAGCCACATCATTGTCATTATTGTGGATATAATGATTCAAAAGCTTATAATTTAAAAAGGTATATCATGGCCGTCATTAAGGTGAGGAGCCACATCATTGTCATTATTGTGGATATAATGATTCAAAAGCTTATAATTTAAAAAGGCATATCATGGCCCGTAATAAAGGTGAGGAGCCACATCATTGTCATTATTGTAGATATAATGATTCAAAAGCTTTTAATTTAAAAAGGTATATCATAGCCTTTCGTTATAAAGGTGAGGAAACCCACATCATTTCTCTTATTGTACAATATAATGATTCAAAAAACTTATAATTTAAAAAGGTATATCATGGCCGGTCATAAAGGTTAGAAGAGCCACATCATTGTCATTATTGTCAATATAATGATTCAAAAGCTATAATTTAAAAAGGTATATCATGGCCCTCATAAAGTGTTAGGAGCCACATCATTGTCATTATTGTCAATATAATGATTCAAAAGCTATAATTTAAAAAGGTATATCATGGCCGGTTATAAAGTGAGAGAGCCACATCATTGTCATTATTGTGGATATAATGATTCAAAAGCTTATAATTTAAAAAGGTATATCATGGCCCCTTATAAAGGTGAGGAGCCACATCATTGTCATTATTGTGGATATAATGATTCAAAAGCCTATAATTTAAAAAGGTATATCATGCCCATTATAAAGGTGAGGAGCCACATCATTGTCATTATGTGGATATAATGATTCAAAAGCCTATAATTTAAAAAGGTATATTATGGCCGGTCATAAGGTGAGAAGCCATATCATTGTCATTATTGTCAATATAATGATTTAAAAACCTTTAATTCAAAAAGGTATATCATGGCCCGTCATAAAGGTGAGGAGCCAATCATTGTAATTATTTTCAATATAATGATTCAAAAGCCTATAATTTAAAAAGGTAAATTATGGCTGGTCATTAAGGTGAGAAGCCACATCATTGTCATTATTGTGGATATAATGATTCAAAAGCTTATAATTTAAAAAGTTATATCATGCCCATCATAAATGTGAGGAGCCACATCATTGTCATTATTGTAGATATAATGATTCAAAAGCTTATAATTAAAAAAGGCATATCAAAGCCTTTAATAAAGTGACAGGTCAACAGCCGCATAATTTTCTATACTGTAAAGATAATATTTATTCAAAAACTTATAATTTAAAAAGGCATATCATGGCCGGTCATAAAGGTGAGGAGCCACATCATTGTCATTATGTGGATATAATGATTTCAAAAGCCTATAATTTAAAAAGGTATATCATGGCCGGTCATAAAGGTGAGGAGCCACATCATTGTCATTATTGTGGATATAATGATTCAAAAACCTTAAATTTAAAAAGGTATATCATGGCCCGTCATAAAGGTGAGGAGCCAAATCATTGTAATTATTGTCAATATAATGATTCAAAAGCCTATAATTTAAAAAGGTATATCATGGCCCGTCATAAAGGTGAGGAGCCACATCATTGTCATTATTGTCAATATAATGATTCAAAAGCTATAATTTAAAAAGGTATATCATGGCTGGTTATAAAGGTGAGGAGCCACATCATTGTCATATTGTTAATATAATGATTCAAAAGCCTATAATTTAAAAAGGTATATTATGGCTGGTTATAAAGGTGAGAAGCCACATCATTGTCATTATTGTGGATATAATGATTCAAAAGCTTATAATTTAAAAAGGCTTATCATGGCCCCTAATATTGGTGAGGAGCCACATCATTGTCTTTATTGTGGATATAATGATTCAAAAGCTTATAATTTAAAAAGTTATATCATTGCCCATCATAAATGTGAGGAGCCACATCATTGTCATTATTGTGGATATAATGATTCAAAAGCCTATAATTTAAAAAGTATATCATGGCCCATCATAAAGTGTGAGAGCCACATCATTGTCATTATTGTGGATATAATGATTCAAAAGCTTATAATTTAAAAAGGCATATCATGGCCCCTCATAAGGTGAGGAGCCAAATCATTGTCATATTGTTAATATAATGATTCAAAAGCCTATAATTTAAAAAGGTATATCATGGCCCGTCATAAAGGTGAGGAGCCACATCATTGTCATTATTATGGATATAATGATTAAAAGCCTATAATTTAAAAAGGTATATCATGGCCCGTCATAAAGGTGAGGAGCCACAACATTGTCATTATTGTCAATATAATGATTCAAAAGGGTATAATTTAAAAAGGTATATCATGGCTGGTTATAAAGGTGAGGAGCCACATCATTGTCATTATTATGGATATAATGATTGAAAGCCTATAATTTAAAAAGGTATATCATAGCCTGTTATAAAGGTGAGGAGCCACATCATTGTCATTAATGTGGATATAATGATTGAAAAGCCTATAATTTAAAAAGGTATATTATGGCCGGTCATGAAGGTGAGAAGCCATATCATTGGCATCATTGTCAATATAATGATTTAAAAACCTTTAATTCAAAAAGGTATATCATGGCCCGTCATAAAGGTGAGGAGCCAAATCATTGTAATTATTTTCAATATAATGATTCAAAAGCCTATAATTTAAAAAGGTAAATTATGGCTGGTCATTAAGGTGAGAAGCCACATCATTGTCATTATTGTGGATATAATGATTCAAAAGCTTATAATTTAAAAAGTTATATCATTGCCCATCATAAATGTGAGGAGCCACATCATTGTCATTATTGTAGATATAATGATTCAAAAGCTTATAATTTAAAAAGGCATATCATAGCCTTTTGTACAGGTCAACAGCCGCATAATTTTCTATACTGTAAAGATAATATTTATAAAACTTATAATTTAAAAATTCATATCATGGGCGGCCATAAAGGTGAGGAGCCACATCATTGTCATTAATGCCAGTATAATGATTTAAAAGCCTATAATTTAAAAAGGGTATATCGTCGCCCGTCTTAAAGGTGAGGAGCCACATCATTGTCATTATTGTCAATATAATGATTCAAAAGCCTATAATTTAAAAAGGTATATCATGGCCCGTCATATAAAGGTAAGGAGCCAATCATTGTAATTATTGTCAATATAATGATTCAAAAGCCTATAATTTAAAAAGGTAAATCATGGGCCCGTCATAAAGGTGAGAGCCAAATCATTGTCATTATTGTCAATATAATGATTCAAAAGCCTATAATTTAAAAAGGTATATCATGGCCGGTCAAAATGGTGAGGAGCCAATCATTGTCATTATTGTGGATATAATGATTCAAAAGCTTATAATTTAAAAAGGTATATCATGGCCCGTCATAAAGGTGAGAAGCCACATCATTGTCATTATTGTGGATATATGATTCAAAAGCTATAATTTAAAAAGGCATATCATGGCCCCGTAATAAAGGTGAGGAGCCACATCATTGTCATTATTGTAGATATAATGATTCAAAAGCTTTAATTTAAAAAGGTATATCATGGCCCGTTAAAGGTGAAAGCCACATCATTGTCTTATTGTACATATAATATTTATAAAAACTTATAATTTAAAAAGGTATATCATGGCCCGTCATAAAGGTGAGGAGCCACATCATTGTCATTATTGTCAATATAATGATTCAAAAGCTATAATTTAAAAAGGTATATCATGGCCCTCATAAAGTGAGGAGCCACATCATTGTCATTATTGTTAATATAATGATTCAAAAGCTATAATTTAAAAAGGTATATCATGGCCCCGTATATAAGGTGAGGAGCCACATCATTGTCATTATTGTGGATATAATGATTCAAAAGCCATAATTTAAAAAGGTATATCATGGCCAGTTATAAAGGTGAGGAGCCACATCATTGTCATTATTGTGGATATAATGATTCAAAAGCCTATAATTTAAAAAGGTATATCATAGCCAGTTATAAAGGTGAGGAGCCACATCATTGTCATTAATGTGGATATAATGATTGAAAAGCCTATAATTTAAAAAGGTATATTATGGCCGGTCATGAAGGTGAGAAGCCATATCATTGGCATCATTGTCAATATAATGATTTAAAAACCTTTAATTCAAAAAGGTATATCATGGCCCGTCATAAAGGTGAGGAGCCAAATCATTGTAATTATTTTCAATATAATGATTCAAAAGCCTATAATTTAAAAAGGTAAATTATGGCTGGTCATTAAGGTGAGAAGCCACATCATTGTCATTATTGTGGATATAATGATTCAAAAGCTTATAATTTAAAAAGTTATATCATTGCCCATCATAAATGTGAGGAGCCACATCATTGTCATTATTGTAGATATAATGATTCAAAAGCTTATAATTAAAAAAGGCATATCATAGCCTTTTGTACAGGTCAACAGCCGCATAATTTTCTATACTGTAAAGATAATATTTATAAAACTTATAATTTAAAAATGCATATCATGGGCGGCCATAAAGGTGAGAAGCCACATCATTGTCATTAATGCCAGTATAATGATTTAAAAGCCTATAATTTAAAGTGGTATATCGTCGCCCGTCTTAAAGGTGAGGAGCCACATCATTGTCATTAATGTGGATATATATATATTCAAAAGCTAATAATTTAAAAGGTATATCATGGCCCGTCATAAAGGTGAGGAGCCACATCATTGTCATTATTGTCAATATAATGATTCAAAAGCCTATAATTTAAAAAGGTATATCATGGCCGGTTATAAAAGGTAAGGAGCCAAATCATTGTCATTATTGTCAATATAATGATTCAAAAGCCTATAATTTAAAAAGGTAAATTATGGCCCGTCATTAAGGTGAGAAGCCAATCATTGTCATTATTGTCAATATAATGATTCAAAAGCCTATAATTTAAAAAGGTATATCATGGCCCGTCATAAAGGGTTAGGAGCCACATCATTGTCATTATTGTGGATATAATGATTCAAAAGCTTATAATTTAAAAAGGTATATCATGGCCGGTCGTAAAGGTGAGGAGCCACATCATTGTCATTATTGTGGATATAATGATTCAAAAGCTCTATAATTTAAAAAGGTATATAATGGCCGGTCATAAAGGTGAGGAGCCACATCATTGTCATTATTATCAATATAATGATTCAAAAACCTTTAATTCAAAAAGGTATATCATGGCCCGTCATAAAGGTGAGGAGCCAAATCATTGTCATTATTGTCAATATAATGATTCAAAAGCCTATAATTTAAAAAGGTATATCATGGCCGGTTATAAAGGTAAGGAGCCAAATCATTGTCATTATTGTCAATATAATGATTCAAAAGCCTATAATTTAAAAAGGTAAATTATGGCCCGTCATTAAGGTGAGAAGCCACATCATTGTCATTATTGTGGATATAATGATTCAAAAGCTTATAATTTAAAAAGGCTTATCATGGCCCCTATAAAAGGTGAGGAGCCAATCATTGTCTTTATTGTGGATATAATGATTCAAAAGCTTATAATTTAAAAAAGGTATATCATGGCCGGTCATAAAGGTGAGGAGCCACATCATTGTCATTATTGTCAATATAATGATTCAAAACCTATAATTTAAAAAGGTATATCATGGCCCGTCATAAAGGTGAGGAGCCAAATCATTGTCATTATTGGGGATATAATGATTCAAAAGCCTATAATTTAATAAGGTAAATTATGGCCCGTCATTAAGGTGAGAAGCCACATCATTGTCATTATTGTGGATATAATGATTCAAAAGCTTATAATTTAAAAAGGTATATCATGGCTGGTTATAAAGGTGAGGAGCCACATCATTGTCATTATTGTGGATATAATGAATCAAAAGCTTATAATTTAAAAAGGTATATCATGGCCTGTCATAATGGTAAGGAGCCACATCATTGTCATTATTATCAATATAATGATTCGAAAACCTTTAATTAAAAAAGGTATA
The DNA here is from genome assembly GCA_003667255.2 of Euschistus heros. Classification (NCBI taxonomy): domain Eukaryota; kingdom Metazoa; phylum Arthropoda; class Insecta; order Hemiptera; family Pentatomidae; genus Euschistus; species Euschistus heros. The sequence goes on along the minus strand of RCWM02000305.1, from coordinate 1,284,391 downwards.
TCATGGCCCGTCATAAAGGTGAGGAGCCAAATCATTGTAATTATTGGGGATATTATGATTCAAAAGCTTATAATTTAACAAGGTAAATTATGGCCCGTCATTAAGGTGAGAAGCCACATCATTGTCATTATTGTGGATATAATGATTCAAAAGCTTATAATTTAAAAAGGCTTATCATGGCCCCTAATAATGGTGAGGAGCCAAATCATTGTCTTTATTGTGGATATAATGATTCAAAAGCTTATAATTTAAAAAGGTATATCATGGCCGGTCATAAAAGGTAAGAGCCACATCATTGTCATTATTATCATTATATAATGATTCAAAAGCCTTTAATTCAAAAAGGTATATCATGGCCCGTCATAAAGGTGAAGAGCCAAATCATTGTCATTATTGTCAATATAATGATTCAAAAGCCTATAATTTAAAAAGATATTTCATGGCCATCATAAATGTGAGGAGCCAAATCATTGTCATTATTGTCAATATAATGATTCAAAAGCGTATAATTTAAAAAGGTATATCATGGCTGGTTATAAAGGTGAGGAGCCACATCATTGTCATTATTGTGGATATAATGAATCAAAAGCTTATAATTTAAAAAGGCTTATCATGGCGCCTAATAATGGTGAGGAGCCACATCATTGTCTTTATTATCAATATAATGATTCAAAAGCCTATAATTTAAAGAGGTATATCATCGCGGGTCATAAAGGTGAGGAGCTACATCATTGTCATTATTGTCAATATAATGTTTCAAAAGCCTATAATTTAATTAGGTATATCATGGCCCGTCATTAAGGTGAGGAGCTACTTCATTGTCATTATTGTAGATATAATGATTCAAAAGCTTATAATTAAAAAAGGCATATCAATGCCTTTTGTACAGGTCAACAGCCGCATAATTTTCTATACTGTAAAGATAATATTTATAAAACTTATAATTTAAAAATGCATATCATGGCCGGTCATAAAGGTGAGGAGCCACATCATTGTCATTAATGTGGATATAATGATTAAAAAGCCTATAATTTAAAAAGGTATATTATGGCCAGTCATGAAGGTGAGAAGCCATATCATTGTCATTTGTCAATATAATGATTTAAAAACCTTTAATTTAAAAAGGTATATCATGGCCCGTCATAAAGGTGAGGAGCCAAATCATTGTAATTATTTTCAATATAATGATTCAAAAGCCTATAATTTAAAAAGGTAAATTATGGCTGGTCATTAAGGTGAGAAGCCACATCATTGTCATTATTGTGGATATAATGATTCAAAAGCTTATAATTTAAAAAGTTATATCATTGCCCATCATAAATGTGAGGAGCCACATCATTGTCATTATTGTAGATATAATGATTCAAAAGCTTATAATTAAAAAAGGCATATCATAGCCTTGTGTACAGGTCAACAGCCGCATAATTTTCTATACTGTAAAGATAATATAAAAAAAAAACTTATAATTTAAAAATGCATATCATGGGCGGCCATAAAGGTGAGAGCCACATCATTGTCATTAATGCCAGTATAATGATTTAAAAGCCTATAATTTAAAGTGGTATATCATGTCGCCCGTCTAAAGGTGAGGAGCCACATCATTGTCATTATTTGGATATAATGATTCAAAAGCTAATAATTTAAAAAGTTATATCATGGCCCCTATCATAAATGTGAGGAGCCACATCATTGTCATTATTGTAGATATAATGATTCAAAAGCTTATAATTAAAAAGGTATATCATGGCCGGTCATAATGGTAAACAGCCACATCATTGTCATTATTATCAATATAATGATTCAAAAACCTTTAATTCAAAAAGGTATATCATGGCCCATCATAAAGGTGAGGAGCCAAATCATTGTAATTATTGTCAATATACTTATTCAAAAGCCTATAATTTAAAAAGATATTTCATGGCCAGTCATATAAAGGTGAGGAGCCAAATCATTGTCATTATTGTCAATATAATGATTCAAAAGCGTATAATTTAAAAAGGTATATCATGGCTGGTTATAAAGGTGAGGAGCCACATTATTGTCATTATTGTGGATATTATGAATCAAAAGCTTATAATTTAAAAAGGTATATCATGGCCGGTCATAATGGTAAAGAGCCACATCATTGTCATTATTATCAATATAATGATTCAAAAGCCTATAATTTGAAAAGGTATATTGTCATTATTTATCATCATCGCCGGTCATAAAGGTGAGGAGCTACATCATTGTCATTATTGTCAATATAATGTTTCAAAAGCCTATAATTTAATTAGGTATATCATGGCCCGTCATTAAGGTGAGGAGCTGCTTCATTGTCATTATTGTAGATATAATGATTCAAAAGCTTATAATTAAAAAAGGCATATCAAAGCCTTTTGTACAGGTCAACAGCCGCATAATTTTCTATACTGTAAAGATAATATTTATAAAACTTATAATTTAAAAATGCATATCATGGCCGGTCATAAAGGTGAGGAACCACATCATTGTCATTAATGTGGATATAATGATTGAAAAGCCTATAATTTAAAAAGGTATATTATGGCCGGTCATAAAGGTGAGGAGCCACATCATTGTCAATATAATGATTCAAAAACCTTTAATTCAAAAAGGTATATCATGGCCCGTCATAAAGGTGAGGAGCCAAATCATTGTAATTATTGTCAATATAATGATTCAAAAGCCTATAATTTAAAAAGGTATATCATGGCCCGTCATAAAGGTGAGGAGCCACAACATTGTCATTATTGTCAATATAATGATTCAAAAGGGTATAATTTAAAAAGGTATATCATGGCTGGTTATAAAGGTGAGGAGCCACTTCATTGTCAATATTGTTAATATAATGATTCAAAAGCCTATAATTTAAAAAGGTATATCATGGCCGGTTATAAAGGTTAGAAGCCAAATCATTGTCATTATTGTCAATATAATGATTCAAAAGCTTATAATTTAAAAAGGTAAATTATGGCTGGTCATTAAGGTGAGAAGCCACATCATTGTCATTATTGTGGATATAATGATTCAAAAGCTTATAATTTAAAAAGGCTTATCATGGCCCCTAATATTGGTGAGGAGCCACATCATTGTCTTTATTGTGGATATAATGATTCAAAAGCTTATAATTTAAAAAGTTATATAATTGCCCATCATAAATGTGAGGAGCCACATCATTGTCATTGTCAAGAATATTATGATTCAAAAGCTTATAATTAAAAAAGGCATATCATGGCCCCTCATTAAGGTGAGGAGCCAAATCATTGTCATTATTAGGGATATTATGATTCAAAAGCTTATAATTTTACAAGGTATATTATGGCTGGTTATAAAGGTGAGGAGCCAAATCATTGTCATTATTGTGGATATAATGATTCAAAAGCCTATAATTTAAAAAGGTATATCATAGCCAGTTATAAAGGTGAGGAGCCACATCATTGTCATTAATGTGGATATAATGATTGAAAAGCCTATAATTTAAAAAGGTATATTATGGCCAGTCATGAAGGTGAGAAGCCATATCATTGGCATCATTGTCAATATAATGATTTAAAAACCTTTAATTCAAAAAGGTATATCATGGCCCGTCATAAAGGTGAGGAGCCAAATCATTGTAATTATTTTCAATATAATGATTCAAAAGCCTATAATTTAAAAAGGTAAATTATGGCTGGTCATTAAGGTGAGAAGCCACATCATTGTCATTATTGTAGATATAATGATTCAAAAGCTTATAATTAAAAAAGGCATATCAAAGCCTTTTGTACAGGTCAACAGCCGCATAATTTTCTATACTGTAAAGATAATATTTATAAAACTTATAATTTAAAAATGCATATCATGGCCGGTCATAAAGGTGAGGAACCACATCATTGTCATTAATGTGGATATAATGATTGAAAAGCCTATAATTTAAAAAGGTATATTATGGCCCGGTCATAAAGGTGAGGAGCCACATCATTGTCATTATTGTCAATATAATGATTCAAAAACCTTTAATTCAAAAAGGTATATCATGGCCCGTCATAAAGGTGAGGAGCCAAATCATTGTAATTATTGTCAATATAATGATTCAAAAGCCTATAATTTAAAAAGGTATATCATGGCCCGTCATAAAGGTGAGGAGCCACAACATTGTCATTATTGTCAATATAATGATTCAAAAGGGTATAATTTAAAAAGGTATATCATGGCTGGTTATAAAGGTGAGGAGCCACATCATTGTCAATATTGTTAATATAATGATTCAAAAGCCTATAATTTAAAAAGGTATATCATGGCCGGTTATAAAGGTTAGAAGCCAAATCATTGTCATTATTGTCAATATAATGATTCAAAAGCTTATAATTTAAAAAGGTAAATTATGGCTGGTCATTAAGGTGAGAAGCCACATCATTGTCATTATTGTGGATATAATGATTCAAAAGCTTATAATTTAAAAAGGCTTATCATGGCCCCTAATATTGGTGAGGAGCCACATCATTGTCTTTATTGTGGATATAATGATTCAAAAGCTTATAATTTAAAAAGTTATATAATTGCCCATCATAAATGTGAGGAGCCACATCATTGTCATTGTCAAGAATATTATGATTCAAAAGCTTATAATTAAAAAAGGCATATCATGGCCCCTCATTAAGGTGAGGAGCCAAATCATTGTCATTATTGGGATATTATGATTCAAAAGCTTATAATTTTACAAGGTATATTATGGCTGGTTATAAAGGTGAGGAGCCAAATCATTGTCATTATTGTGGATATAATGATTCAAAAGCCTATAATTTAAAAAGGTATATCATAGCCAGTTATAAAGGTGAGGAGCCACATCATTGTCATTAATGTGGATATAATGATTGAAAAGCCTATAATTTAAAAAGGTATATTATGGCCAGTCATGAAGGTGAGAAGCCATATCATTGGCATCATTGTCAATATAATGATTTAAAAACCTTTAATTCAAAAAGGTATATCATGGCCCGTCATAAAGGTGAGGAGCCAAATCATTGTAATTATTTTCAATATAATGATTCAAAAGCCTATAATTTAAAAAGGTAAATTATGGCTGGTCATTAAGGTGAGAAGCCACATCATTGTCATTATTGTGGATATAATGATTCATAAGCTTATAATTTAAAAAGTTATATAATTGCCCATCATAAATGTGAGGAGCCACATCATTGTCATTATTGTAGATATAATGATTCAAAAGCTTATAATTAAAAAAGGCATATCATAGCCTTGTGTACAGGTCAACAGCCGCATAATTTTCTATACTGTAAAGATAATATTTATAAAACTTATAATTTAAAAATGCATATCATGGGCGGCCATAAAGGTGAGAAGCCACATCATTGTCATTAATGCCAGTATAAGTCTGGCTTGAGTCGCTGCCCGATAAACATCTCCGTTAACTGCTTCTGTAAATCTAACATTTTTATTTTCTCTCTCTATTCTCTTAGTATTCTGTTATTGTTTTCGTTATTTTGTTTACTCAAAGTTTTATTATTAATTAAACTAGTAAATTACAAATATAAGTTTCGTTTTTATTTTTCTATAATAATTACGATAACTGTTGACGAGTTGGTGAAGCAAGAGTGCCTAATCCCCACTGTATTACCGCTGATTCCTGCTGCTCTACTAAGCAAGGTTACATATCTATTTATTTATCTATTTATTGACTCGCGCTAAGTTGAATATTTTTAAAATGGCGGTATGTTCAATTTGTGAAAAGTCGATCGCACGAGAAGAAAAAAAAGATATTAAACTGTCAAAAATGTAAGATGTTATTTCATGAAAAATGCAGTAATCTTCAAGAAAAAGAAATTGAGGCCATAAGAACAGAAAAAAAAATATGGTTGTGCGAAAAATGTGACAAAACAAAAAAAACAGCAACAGTTGAAGAAAAAAACCAAAATTCATTAAAATCGATTCCGGATCAAAACACCGAACCGACGGCATCTCAATTATTGTCCGCAATAAAAAAAAATTGAAGAAACCACCAAAGATCTGAAAGGCACATTAGAAAAGTACGCCGAGATAAGTTTCGAGCTGAGTGATCGGCTCTCAAAAATTGAAAAACATTTAGAAGGCCAATCCAGGCATCTGGAGGAAGTGGTGCTGGAAAACAAAGCACTAAAAACAAGAGTCACCGAGCTGGAAATTAGGGTGAATAAGGCAGAACAAGGGTTGTTATGCAGATCGGTCGAGATACGCGGTATACCGGTACGCTCGGGAGAGACCCCCGCTGGCCTGATTACAAGCGTGGGAGCTGGCCTTGGTCTTAAGTTAAACATTGAGGACATAGATATGGTCGAACGCCGAAGGTCGAGAAAAGATGACCCGCGACCACCGCCCATCATCGCGCGCTTCGTGAGGCAGTCAGTGAGGGATGATCTGGTGCAAAAAAGAAAAATTAAGCGAGACTTCTCGACCAGAGATATAGGTTGGCAGGAAAATGATTCCCACCGGATATATCTCGCCGAAGAGATGACACCAGCGAACAGGCACCTATACTGGCTTGCACGGCAGAAGAGGTCCACCGGAAAAGTGAAATATGTTTTGGTTTGCGGCTGGTAGAGTGCGCTGCCGGAAAGATGACGGCCATCCGGTGATCTTCATTGACCAGGCTCAAGACCTTGATGTTTTCGGATGACTAACAGGATTGCAAGTACCATCCAGTTTTTCTCGCGGATACAGCATTCTCTCTGATCTTCATTTTTTTTTCGGCTTTTGTATTGGTATTAGTCTTACAGCTTATTATATTTGACATTTACCACATATTTCCATATATCTTTCTTTTTCATTTTTACTTTTTCTTACTCTTATTTGTATTTTTATTTCATGGATTCATCATTACTTTTTCCTACATCGCAATCGATTTATCTATTTTTTTCAGAAAAAAAATCATTTTTTCTACCAGTTTATGTAAATTTTTGTTTACGTTTTAGTAATGATTTGACAAACCATAATTTTTTTTTAATTATTACATATCTAAATCTCTATACAATGTAATATTCTTATTTTTCTTTTTCTTGTCTCTGTGTTTCAAATTTCCTAATGATAGATGCATTTATATTTTCCCGTTGTTCTTACTACCCTATTGGTTCTGTGATAATTATTGTTCCCATAAGCTCCAATTAAAAATTTCCATTATCTCTCAAAGTAACCTTGTCCTCTCTCTTTCCTATGTCTAATATACTACTGACCTGTCACGTTAACTCCCAATCCCTCCCAGCGCACTTCGATGAATTTCATGACTACTTTATCCATAACACCTATCATATCATTGCAGTTTCTGAGACTTGGTTGAAACCATATATTCCCACCTCTTCCATATCTATTCCTGATTACACCCTTATTCGCCATGATCGGACGGACCGAACTGGTGGAGGTGTTTTTGTTTATATGTTCGCAATAACCTAAGAGCAAAAATTCTTCTAAAATCCAGTTCTCTTGATATTCCACACCTTGAATACATGTTCACTGAAATCTCTTCGGAATCATTTTCCCTCCTTTACCTTATAGTTTACCGCCCTCCTCAGGTCAAATTCGACCCATCATTCGAATCATCTCTTTTTACTTATGTACCTCTGTATAATAATGTCATCATTGCTGGTGACTTTAATACTAACCTCCTCTCAGATTCTTCTGATAAAATGTATCTTATGGACTTGGTGTATTCTCTACATCTTTTTGCAGTACCTTTCCAACCCACCCATCACACCCAGTTCACAGATACGTTAATTGACCTTATGATTGTAGATTCTCAGAAAAACCTATTATCCTTCTCTCAAAATCCAGTACCTTTCCTCTCATGCCACGATCTCATCCAAATCTCCTATGACATATCTGTTCCTATCCTTATTCCTAAGAAAATATCTTGGAGAAATCTTGACCATATAACCCCAGATAGAATAGAATCCTTACTTGACGCACTATCCAATTCCTTGGAATCCATATATTCTTCCCCCTCAATTGACGAAATGGTGGAATGCCTAACATCGAATCTTTATACTGTCCTTAATCATCTTGCCCCTCTCAAAACCTCAATTATCCGACGACTACCAGCTCCATGGATTAACCCTGACATTAGAAATCTGATGAAGCGAAGAGATGCTGCCAGGAGACGTTTTAGGCGTACTAGACATTCAGATGATTATTCATCGTTTAAGCTTCTTAGAAACCTCACCCAGACCTCTTTACGCCGTGCTAAAGCACAGTATTTTCAAAATATCCTATCCCAAGCGCCTGACCCTAAATCTAAATGGAAAATTTTGAGAAAATTTGCAGTACCCAGTTCCACATCTGATAACAATTATCCATTCACTCCAGATGAACTTAATTCCTACTTTGCTGACCCCCACCCTAATGAACTCCCTGTAAGCACCTTATCCTATTCTATTCCTCAAACCCCTTTTAATTCTAATAACTTTTATTTTCTTAATATTTCCCCTAATGACCTAATTGATTCAGTTTTTAAATCTCGTACCAATGACCATGGTTTGGATCAAATACCTTTAAAAATAATCAAACTCTGCCTTCCTGTTATCTTACCTGCCCTGCTCCACATATATAATTTCTCCTTACAAAACTCTATTTTCCCTACAGCTTGGAAAAAAGTCCTTGTCCGTCCATTAAATAAAGTTCCTTCTCCTTCCTCAGTTTCCCACTTTCGACCTATATCAATCCTATCAAATTTATCTAAACCATTAGAAAGATTAGCACATACCCAACTCACCTCCTTTCTTGACTATAAAACTCTCCTTAATCCTTTCCAATCAGGATTCCGATCCGGATACTCCACGCAGTCTGCTTTGGTAAAAATTACTCAAGACCTTTACTACTCCTTAGACCAACAGAATATTACGATCCTGATCCTTTTTGATTTTTCAAAAGCTTTTGATTCTGTTGACCATACAATCCTCCTCTCCAAACTCCATAACCTCTCAATATCTAATAGTGCGTTAAGCTGGCTTCATTCTTTTTTATCCAACCGTTCCCAAACTGTGATTATACCTGGAAAACCTCACTCATCTTCACTACCACTCTCGCGAGGAGTACCCCAGGGATCTTCTCTTTCACCTACCCTATTTTCTATTTATATTAATGACTTGCCGAATCGCATCCACTACTCCCAATATCATCTTTATGCTGACGACTTGCAAATATATTTATCCTTTCATCCTTCAAATATGCTAGAGGCGACTTGTAAGCTACAGAAAGACATAGATAGCATTAACCTTTGGGCAGTGGAGAATAAATTAAGTCTAAATCCAGAAAAAACAAAGGCTATTCTCATTGGGTCAAAACCTCACCTAAAAGCTCTTCCCTACTATCCACTGCTTTTCTTAAAAAACCGTCCAATTCATTTCCAAAATTCCATTAAAAATCTGGGAATAACTTTCGATAAACATCTTGCATGGAATAGCCATATCTCTCAAATCACGAGAAAATCTATTTTTATTCTTAAGCAACTTTCACATTACCGTGATTCATTACCATTAAGTACTCGAAAACTTTTAGTATCATCACTTATTTTTCCTAACTTTGACTATGGATGCGTAGTATATGGAGGACTGTCAGATGAGCTCGAGATGAGATGTAAAAGAGTAATGAACTGTTTTATTAGATTTATTTTCGGGATCTCCAGACGTTCTCACATATCTCACAGGTATTCTGAAATTGGGTGGCTGTACCCCGGTTTTCGACGTCAATACTTCCTGGGTGCTCTCATATTTCAAACCTTGAAAACCAAAAAACCCACCTATATCCATGACCTCCTTACTCTGCGCTCCTCCATTCACCTCTTAAATACTAGAACCCAACCCAACAACCTATACACTCCGGCGCATCGAACTGCATCCTTCGAGAAATCCTTTATTATCCGTGCATCCTCGTTATGGAATTCATTGCCCATCACAATTCGAAAAATATCCACTCTTACTTCCTTTAAACATCATTTATTCCTTTACCTCCTGGATCTTCAATCTTCCGAGCTAATGTAAAACGTGAACATTTATGTAATATACATTATAATAGTATACATAAGATGTATCATTTTACAAGATGTCACAGTTATCTTGTAACATATAATTTAATTCTTTATCAATTTTTATTATTATGTATTGTTATTATTTATTATAATTAATTATCAAAGCCAGATGATTGTCCTATGTACTGTAATCATATGTTATTCTTAGGGGACAAGTAGTCCCAGAATAAAGTTCATTCTCTTCTTCTATAATGATTTAAAAGCCTATAATTTAAAGTGGTATATCGTTGCCCGTCTTAAAGGTGAGGAGCCACATCATTGTCATTAATTTGGATATAATACTTCAAAAGCTAATAATTTAAAAAGTTATATCATTGCCCATCATAAATGTGAGGAGCCACATCATTGTCATTATTGTAGATATAATGATTCAAAAGCTTATAATTAAAAAAGGCATATCATAGCCTTTTGTACAGGTCAACAGCCGCATAATTTTCTATACTGTAAAGATAATATTTATAAAACTTATAATTTAAAAATGCATATCATGGGCGGCCATAAAGGTGAAAAGCCACATCATTGTCATTAATGCCAGTATAATGATTTAAAAGCCTATAATTTAAAGTGGTATATCGTCGCCCGTCTTAAAAGTGAGGAGCCACATCATTGTCATTAATGTGGATATAATACTTCAAAAGCTAATAATTTATAAAGGCATATCATGGCCCGTCATAAAGGTAAGGAGCCACATCATTGTCTTTATTGTGGATATAATGATTAAATAACTTACAATTTAAAAAGGTATATCATGGCCGGTCATAAAGGTGAGGAGCCACATCATTGTCATTATTGTCAATATAATGATTCAAAAGCCTATAATTAAAAAAGGTATACCATTGCCCATGATAAAGGTTAGGAGCTAAATCATTGTAATTATTGTCAATATAATTATTCAAAAGCCTATAATTTAACAAGGTATATTATGGCTGGTTATAAAGGTGAGGAGCCACATCATAGTCATTATTGTTAATATAATGATTCAAAAGCCTATAATTTAAAAAGGTATATCATGGCCGGTTATAAAGGTAAGAAGCCAAATCATTGTCATTATTGTCAATATAATGATTCAAAAGCTTATAATTTAAAAAGGTAAATTATGGCTGGTCATTAAGGTGAGAAGCCACATCATTGTCATTATTGTGGATATAATGATTCAAAAGCTTATAATTTAAAAAGGCTTATCATGGCCCCTAATATTGGTGAGGAGCCACATCATTGTCTTTATTGTGGATATAATGATTCAAAAGCTTATAATTTAAAAAGGCATATCATTGCCCATCATAAATGTGAGGAGCCACATCATTGTCATTGTTAAGAATATTATGATTCAAAAGCTTATAATTTAACAAGGTCTATTATGGCTGGTTATAAAGGTGAGGAGCCACATCATTGTCATAATTGTTAATATAATGATTCAAAAGCCTATAATTTAAAAAGGTATATCATGGCCCGTCATAAAGGTGAGGAGCCACATCATTGTCATTATTATGGATATAATGATTAAAAGCCTATAATTTAAAAAGGTATATCATGGCCCGTCATAAGTGTGAGGAGCCACATCATTGTCATTATTGTCAATATAATGATTCAAAAGCGTATAATTTAAAAAGGTATATCTTGGCTGGTTATAAAGGTGAGGAGCCACATCATTGTCATTATTGTGGATATAATGATTCAAAAGCCTATAATTTAAAAAGGTATATCATAGCCAGTTATAAAGGTGAGGAGCCACATCATTGTCATTAATGTGGATATAATGATTGAAAAGGCTATAATTTAAAAAGGTATATTATGGCCGGTCATGAAGGTGAGAAGCCATATCATTGGCATCATTGTCAATATAATGATTTAAAAACCCTTAATTTAAAAAGGTATATCATGGCCCGTCATAAATGTAAGGAGCCACATGATTGTCATTATTGTCAATATAATGATTCAAAAGCGTATACCTTAAAAAGGTATATCATGGCTGGTTATAAAGGTGAGGAGCCACATCATTGTCATTATTGTGGATACAATGATTCAAAAGCTTATAATTTAAAAAGGCTTATCATGGCCCCTAATATTGGTAAGGAGCCACATCATTGTCTTTATTGTGGATATAATGATTTAAAAGCTTATAATTTAAAAAGTTATATCATTGCCCATCATAAATGTGAGGAGCCACATCATTGTCATTGTTAAGAATATTATGATTCAAAAGCTTATAATTTAAAAAGGCATATCATGGCCCCTCATTAAGGTGAGGAGCCAAATCATTGTCATTATTGGGGATATTATGATTCAAAAGCTTATAATTTAACAAGGTATATTATGGCTGGTTATAAAGGTGAGGATCCACATCATTGTCATAATTTTAATATAATGATTCAAAAGCCTATAATTTAAAAAGGTATATTATGGCCCGTCATAATGGTGAGGAGCCACATCATTGTCATTATTATGGATATAATGATTAAAAGCCTATAATTAAAAAAGGTATATAATGGCCCGTCATAAATGTGAGGAGCCACATCATTGTCATTATTGTCAATATAATGATTCAAAAGCGTATACCTTAAAAAGGTATATCATGGCTGGTTATAAAGGTGAGGAGCCACATCATTGTCATTATTGTGGATACAATGATTCAAAAGCTTATAATTTAAAAAGGCTTATCATGGCCCCTAATATTGGTAAGGAGCCACATCATTGTCTTTATTGTGGATATAATGATTTAAAAGCTTATAATTTAAAAAGTTATATCATTGCCCATCATAAATGTGAGGAGCCACATCATTGTCATTGTTAAGAATATTATGATTCAAAAGCTTATAATTTAAAAAGGCATATCATGGCCCCACATTAAGGTGAGGAGCCACATCATTGTCATTATTGTGGATATAATGATTTAAACGCTCATAATTTACAAAGGCATATCATGGCCCGTCATAAAGGTAAGGAGCCACATCATTGTCTTTATTCTGGATATAATGATTAAATAACTTACAATTTAAAAAGGTATATCATGGCCGGTCATAAAGATGAGGAGCCACATCATTGTCATTATTGTCAATATAATGATTCAAATGCCTATAATTAAAAAAGGTATATCATGGCCTGTCATAAAGGTGAGGAGCCAAATCATTGTCATTATTGTCTATATAATGATTCAAGAGCTTATAATTTAAAAAGGCATATCATGTCACGTCATAAAGTTGAGGAGCCACATCATTGTCTTTATTGTGGATATAATGATTCAAAAGCTTTTAATTTAAAAACGCATATCATGGCGTTTCATAAATGTAAAGAGCCACATTATTGTCATTATTGTGGATATAATGATTCAAAAGCTTATAATTTAAAAAGGCATACCATTGCCCATGATAACGTTGAGGATCCACATCATTGTCTTTATTGTGGATATAATGATTAAATAACTTACAATTTAAAAAGGTATATCATGGCCGGTCATAAAGGTGAGGAGCAACATCATTGTCATTATTGTCAATATAATGATTCAAAAGCTTATAATTTAAAAAGGCATATCATGGCCCGTCATAAAGGTAAGGAGCCACATCATTGTCTTTATTGTGGATATAATGATTAAATAACTTACAATTTAAAAAGGTATATCATGGCCGGTCATAAAGGTAAGGAGCCTCATCATTGTCATTATTGTCAATATAATAATTCAAAAGCCTAAAATTTAAAAAAGTATATCATGGCCCGTGATAAAGGTTAGGAGCCAAATCATTGTAATTATCGTCAATATAATGATTCAAAAGCTTATAATTTAAAAAGACATATCATGGCACCATATTAAGGTGAGAAGCCACTTCATTGTCATTATTGTAGATATAATGATTCAAGAGCTTATAATTAAAAAAGGCATATCATAGCCTTTTGTACAGGTCAACAGCCGCATAATTTTCTATACTGTAAAGATAATATTTATAAAACTTATAATTTAAAAATGCATATCATGGCCGGTCATTAAGGTGAGGAGCCACATTATTGTCAAAATAATGATTCAAAAGCCTATAATTTAAAAAAGTATATCATGGCCCGTCATAAAGGTAAGGAGCCACATCATTATCTTTATTGTGGATATAATGATTACATAACTTACAATTTAAAAAGGTATATCATGGCACGTCATAAAGGTGAGGAGCAACATTATTGTCTTTCTTGTGGATATAATGATTCAAAAGCTTATAATTTAAAAAGTTATATCATTGCCCATCATAAATGTGAGGAGCCACATCATTGTCATTATTAAGAATATTATGATTTAAAAGCTTATAATTTAAAAAGGTATATTATGGCTCGTTATAAAGGTGAGCAGCCACATCATTGTCATTATTGTTAATATAATGATTCAAAGCCTATAATTTAAAAAGGTATATTATGGCCCCTCATAAAGGGGAGGAGCCACAGCATTGTCATTATTGGGGATATTATGATTCAAAAGCTTATAATTTAACAAGGTATATTATGGCTGGATATAAAGGTGAGGAGCCAAATCATTGTCATTATTGTCAATATAATGATTCAATAGCTTATAATTTAAAAAGGCATATCATAGCCCGCCATTAAGGTGAGGAGCCACATCATTGTCATTATATTCAATATAATGATTCAAAAGCTTATAATCTAAAAAGGTATATCATGGCTGGTTATGAAGGTGAGGAGCCACATAATATTCATTATTGTTAATATAATGATTCAAAAGCCAATAATTTAAAAAGGTATATCATGGCCGGTCATAAAGGTGAGGAGCTACATCATTGTCATTATTGTCAATATAATGTTTCAAAAGCCTATAATTTAATTAGGTATATCATGGCCCGTCATTAAGGTGAGGAGCTACTTCATTGTCATTATTGTGGATATAATGATTCAAATGCTTATAATTTAAAAATCATATCATAGCCTTTCGTACAGGTCAACAGCCACATAATTTTCTATATTGTACAGATAATATTTATAAAACTTAAAATTTAAAAAAGGCATATCATAGCCGGTCATAAATGTGAGGAGCCACATCATTGTCATTATTGTCAATATAATGTTTCAAAAGCCTATAATTTAATTAGGTATATCATGGCCCGTCATTAAGGTGAGGAGCTACTTCGTTGTCATTATTGTGGATATAATGATTCAAATGCTTATAATTTAAAAATCATATCATAGCCTTTCGTACAGGTCAACAGCCACATAATTTTCTATATTGTACAGATAATATTTATAAAACTTAAAATTTAAAAAAGGCATATCATAGCCGGTCATAAATGTGAGGAGCCACATCATTGTCATTATTGGGGATATTATGATTCAAAAGCTTATAATTTAACAAGGTATATTATGGCTGGTTATAAAGGTGAGGAGCCACATCATTGTCATTATTGTCAATATAATGATTCAAAAGCCTATAATTTAAAAAGGTATATCATGGCTGGATATAAAGGTGAGGAGCCAAATCATTGTCATTATTGTCAATATAATGATTCAATAGCTTATAATTTAAAAAGGCATATCATAGCCCGCCATTAAGGTGAGGAGCTACATCATTGTCATTATATTCAATATAATGATTCAAAAGCCTATAATTTAAAAAAGTATATCATGGCCCGTCATAAAGGTAAGGAGCCACATCATTGTCTTTATTGTGGATATAATGATTAAATAACTTACAATTTAAAAAGGTATATCGTGGCCGGTCATAAAGGTAAGGAGCCTCATCATTGTCATTATTGTCAATATAATAATTCAAAAGCCTATAATTTAAAAAGGTATATAATGGCCCGTGATAAAGGTTAGGAGCCAAATCATTGTAATTATTGTCAATATAATGATTCAAAAGCTTATAATTCAAAAAGACATATCATGGCACGTCATAAAGGTGAGGAGCAACATTATTGTCTTTCTTGTGGATATAATGATTCAAAAGCTTATAATTTAAAAAGTTATATCATTGCACATCATAAATGTGAGGAGCCACATCATTGTCATTATTAAGAATATTATGATTTAAAAGCTTATAATTTAAAAAGGTATATTATGGCTCGTTATAAAGGTGAGCAGCCACATCATTGTCATTATTGTTAATATAATGATTCAAAGCCTATAATTTAAAAAGGTATATTATGGCCCCTCATAAAGGGGAGGAGCCACAGCATTGTCATTATTGGGGATATTATGATTCAAAAGCTTATAATTTAACAAGGTATATTATGGCTGGTTATAAAGGTGAGGAGCCACATCATTGTCATTATTGTCAATATAATGATTCAAAAGCCTATAATTTTAAAAAGGTATATCATGGCTGGATATAAAGGTGAGGAGCCAAATCATTGTCATTATTGTCAATATAATGATTCAATAGCTTATAATTTAAAAAGGCATATCATAGCCCGCCATTAAGGTGAGGAGCCACATCATTGTCATTATATTCAATATAATGATTCAAAAGCTTATAATCTAAAAAGGTATATCATGGCTGGTTATGAAGGTGAGGAGCCACATAATATTCATTATTGTTAATATAATGATTCAAAAGCCAATAATTTAAAAAGGTATATCATGGCCGGTCATAAAGGTGAGGAGCTACATCATTGTCATTATTGTCAATATAATGTTTCAAAAGCCTATAATTTAATTAGGTATATCATGGCCCGTCATTAAGGTGAGGAGCTACTTCATTGTCATTATTGTGGATATAATGATTCAAATGCTTATAATTTAAAAATCATATCATAGCCTTTCGTACAGGTCAACAGCCACATAATTTTCTATATTGTACAGATAATATTTATAAAACTTAAAATTTAAAAAAGGCATATCATAGCCGGTCATAAATGTGAGGAGCCACATCATTGTCATTAATGCCAATATAATGATTTAAAAGCCTATAATTTAAAGTGGTATATCGTCGCCCTTCTTAAAGGTGAGGAGCCACATCATTGTCATTAATGTGGATATAATACTTCAAAAGCTAATAATTTATAAAGGCATATCATGGCCCGTCATAAAGGTAAGGAGCCACATCATTGTCTTTATTGTGGATATAATGATTAAATAACTTACAATTTAAAAAGGTATATCATGGCCGGTCATAAAGGTAAGGAGCCTCATCATTGTCATTATTGTCAATACAATAATTCAAAAGCCTATAATTTAAAAAGGTATATCATGGCCCGTGATAAAGGTTAGGAGCCAAATCATTGTAATTATTGTCAATATAATGATTCAAAAGCTTATAATTTAATAAGACATATCATGGCACGTCATTAAGGTGAGGAGCCACTTTATTGTCATTATTGTAGATATAATGATTCAAAAGCTTATAATTAAAAATGGCATATCATAGCCTTTTGTACAGGTCAACAGCCGCATAATTTTCTATACTGTAAAGATAATATTTATAAAACTTATAATTTAAAATTGCATATCATGGCCGGTCATTAAGGTGAGGAGCCACATCATTGTCATTATTGTCAAAATAATGATTCAAAAGCCTATAATTTAAAAAAGTATTCCATGGCCCGTCATAAAGGTAAGGAGCCACATCATTGTCTTTATTGTGGATATAATGATTAAATAACTTACAATTTAAAAAGGTATATCATGGCCGGTCATAAAGGTAAGGAGCCTCATCATTGTCATTATTGTCAATATAATAATTCAAAAGCCTATAATTTAAAAAGGTATATCATGGCCCGTGATAAAGGTTAGGAGCCAAATCATTGTAATTATTGTCAATATAATGATTCAAAAGTTTATAATTTAAAAAGACATATCATAGCACGCCATAAAGGTGAGGAGCAACATTATTGTCTTTATTGTGAATATAATGATTCAAAAGCTAATAATTTAAAAAGTTATATCATTGCCCATCATAAATGTGAGGAGCCACATCATTGTCATTATTAAGAATATTATGATTCAAAAGCTTATAATTTAAAAAGGTATATTATGGCTCGTTATAAAGGTGAGCAGCCACATCATTGTCATTATTGTTAATATAATGATTCAAAGCCTATAATTTAAAAAGGTATATTATGGCCCCTCATAAAGGTGAGGAGCCACATCATTGTCATTAATGTGGATATAATGATTGAAAAGCCTATAATTTAAAAAGGGATATTATGGCCGATCATGAAGGTGAGGAGCCACATCATTGTCATTATTGTCAATATAATAAAAATTGAAAAGCATTTAGAAGCGCAATCTAAGCGGATGGAGGAATTGACCATGGAAAATTCAAATTTAAAAACAAAAGTAGGAGAGCTTGGGATTCGCCTGAACAGGGCGGAACAAGGATTACTCCGCATATCTATAGAAATTCGCGGCATCCCAATTCGATCAGGGGAAACACCTGCGGCCATAGTGACAAGCGTAGGGGCAGGTCTGGGTCTGAATTTGAGCATAGAGGACATAGACCAGATTGAGCGCCGTAGACCAAGGAAAGAGGATACTCGACCTCCATCTGTTATAGTTCGTTTCGTGAGGCAGACTCTAATAGATGAGCTCTTACAAAAAAGAAAAGTTAGGAGGGATTTCTCGACGAGGGATATGGGGTGGCAGGAGAATGACTCTCACCCCGTATATCTCGGCGAGGAGATGACTCCCACAAATAGACATTTGTACTGGCTCGCCAGACAGAAGAGGCTAGCGGGAAAAATCAAATACGTTTGGTTCGCCGCCGGGAGGGTGCGATGCCGTAAAGATGATGGCCACCCAGTGGTTATCATTGATCAGCAACAAGACCTCGACGCGTTCTGACTTACCGGTCCTCATCTTCTTATCGGCCTACAGCGGACTTTTTCACGGACTATGTATATTGCTCTACGGTTCTCGTTATATCTATTAGTATTTTTACTTTTATATTACTCTACACTAATTTTCTTTTATTCTAGTAAATCTAAATTTATTTTCTTCGTATTTTTATTATTAGCTATTGTCATTTTTTTCATTTTTATTTCATTACTGTAATAGTATTATCCTTATTATTTTATATATATTTTAATAGAATCTAACTGTTGCCTTATATTACTATTTTTTTTTACTAAATTTTATTATAGGTATTCAACCAGTTACCTAAAAGTTTGCGTCTTCCTATCAGATACTATTCACTTCCCTATCTGCTCAAAATGACGAACATCCTAACTACCTG
This sequence comes from Euschistus heros, assembly GCA_003667255.2. Taxonomy (NCBI): domain Eukaryota; kingdom Metazoa; phylum Arthropoda; class Insecta; order Hemiptera; family Pentatomidae; genus Euschistus; species Euschistus heros. The sequence goes on along the minus strand of RCWM02000305.1, from coordinate 1,265,183 downwards.
TCACATAAATGCCCAATCCTTATCCGCTCATTATGATGAATTCCTTCAATATTTTACCCGAAATTCCTACCATATTATTGCAGTGTCTGAAACTTGGCTCAAACCTTTCATTCCCTCTTCCTTAGTTTCCCTCCCTAACTACACACTTATCCGCTGTCGCGCCGCTTTCAATTGGGTTTATTATTATATTATTAGTTTATTTTTCTTTTTATTATTATTTTCTGTTTTGTCATTCCTTTTATTATTATGTTCTGTTTTGTCATTATTATTTGTAAAAAGTGTTAAATTTTGTTTACTGAACCTGGCAACACTGAGTGCTCTATAAACTGATAATTATCTTTCTATTTTATTATGCTAGTTCTAGAAAAATTGCTATTGTTTATGTTTATTTGTGCTCTATTGTGATTCTTGTTTAATAAAACTATGAAAAGATATTGATGAGTGTGATTTGATTAGTGAACAGTTAAATATTAAAATTTTACAAGGAACAGAAAAGTACTGTAGCGAATAGTCAAGAGATTATTCATTGGTGCCGAAACCCGGGAGGTTAGATTGTTATTGGAACCCGTAAGTACAACAATTCTTTTATTTTTGTGTCTCAACAATAAATAAATAATGGCCAATGATGAAAATAAAAAGATATTGGACATTTCCAAGTATCCATTACCAACTATAATTGATGTACTACCTGAAGTAGAAAAATTATTAAATGCAGCCGACCATCTCCCATATATTAAACTAAAAAGGGCCTCTCAATTTATTCGAAAAACGCTTTCAGAAATTCCAAATTCACCTTATCACCCTGATGCAATTTTAAGCAGTATTGATGAAGCAATTAACGACATCTCTGACAAATTTGAACCTCTCACAGGGTCGTCTACCCTAGATTTTGTAGTTTTAGATGAACTACAAACAAAGAAGAGCAAATTTATTTTAGCCTTAAAATCCGCTCATGCAGCAATAGTGGAAAATAAAAAAGGTTTATCCTTACAACAGTTAGACGGTTCCAAAAGTTTTAGCTCATATCCTGAAACCTCCTTTTCGAGAGATGTTTTAGATGCATTGCAATTACATCAGCAATTAATACAATCTGTTCCCGATTTCACAGGAGACATAATTCAGTTTTCAGTTTTTATAAAACAATTTAATGCAGCTGTTCACAATTTACCCCATTTGCCCAAGGACACAAAATTCACTTCTTTAAAGAACAAATTAAAAGGAGTTCCTTTAAGTCTGGTTAGTTCTCATGAAGACTATGATGCCGCTTACCAAGTTTTGGTAAATGAATATTCGTCTCGATTCCGATTTGCACAAGCTAACCTACTCAACGTCAATAACCTTCCAAATTTTAATGAAGGTCGGCATAGCTCACTCGAGGACTTTTTCTACTCAGCTCAGGGTTGGGCGGATTCTGTCATCAAATTACCGGTTGATAACTTAACAGATTTGTTGCTCTTTCATCAATTGTATCTAAAACTAGGTACTTATTTACAAGAGAAGTTTGTAAGGCAGTTTATTACAAATAATGAAGCAGTTCCAACGCTTGACAACTTATTTACATTTCTACGATCTGAAGTGAATGCCCAGCGTCTTCTACCCAGTTTCAGAGCCACTAAATCCACAAGCCGTCCTGTCAGTCCTGCCCAGGTGAAACAAAGATCGCCTGAAAACCGAAGAAAATCGTTTCACGCACATAGCGCTACTGTAGAACAGCAAAACAATGATAACTCGCGATCGAAAAATCGCTCACCTGTACCATCACAGAGTGCATCATTCAGCTGCTACAGATGCAAACAATCGCATTTATTATACTTTTGTCCAGAATTCCTCCGTCTTTCAGCTATGGACAAATTAACCTTTGTCAACGCAGTTCAATTATGCCGGAACTGTTTATCCCACCGCCACACCAATACAGACCGTCCTTCTAAGCGCCGATGCAGGAAGTGTAACCAAGCCCATCACACCTTTCTACACGAAGCCACCGTGGAAGAGGGGTATGTCCCAGAACCTGCCAATTCTCTGGAAGCTGGTCAACGTGAGGCTCAGAGAAGATCTCTTCACCAAGAACGTAGAGGGGATCAACAATACCAAACGCCTTTCCATTCTACTTCCTCTTTACACTCTCAGTTGCCCTGACTAAAAAAGAACAAGTCAAGTCAGTATGAACACTTTAATGGTTCTGTAAAAAATGGTAATTCCCCAATTTTCATTGGTACTAATTTGTTGAATAATTCTCTTTCGGTTAAAAACAAAGGTTCTGTAAATAATTTTTGTAATAAGAACAATTCATTTTCTAACACGTCACTGAGCACCCATTGCCAATTCTCATCCAAGGACACACATTGTAGTAGTAAGCGTGGGAAGTCTAAACCACCCCTTCGATTCAACTACAGGCATTCTCATACTCCACTCAGTAATAAATCAAAATTAAAATCGTCATTGCATTTTTCCCCCTCAGTTGCACTAATACCTACAGTTAGAACTGTTTTATCCTCTCATGGAGCTCATCCAATACAAGTGCGAGCATTATTTGATAGTGGTTCTGAGGCTTCCTTCATAACCGATGAAACAGCCCGCTTAGCACAGTTACAAATTCTACCAGTCAAAAGTGAAGTAATTGGAGTAGGGGGAAGCCAATCAGTTGAAATATTAGGAGTGGCCACTGCACTAATTCATTTACCATCGTTCATAACAATACCTGTTTCTCTGAGAGTTCTGAATCAAGTTGCTAGAAACCTCCCATCACAATCATTTTCTGTAAATAACTGGCCTCATCTCTCCAATTATCAACTAGCTGACCCAGATTTTAACCTTAGTAAGCCTGTTGATATAATTTTTTTGGTGCAGATATTGTGGCACGAACGTTGATTCCTGGTTTTGTTTATGCCGTAGGCTCTTCTCCTTGCTTGCAAAATTCTTGTTTTGGTTGGCTGGCGTTAGGAAATATCCGTCTCCAATCAAGTAATTTGTCAGTGCGATTCTGCAGTGAACCCAAAGTACAGTACTTTCTGCCTGATTCTGGTACTAATTCAGATAACCTTGTTACCAATCATAACACCTCTCAATTTGTAAGTGTACATATCCCTAGCCACTTAATCCGTTCTGATCCTGATCAAGTCCTTGTCAAAGACTCTGACTCTGATCAAATTGATACCCAAGAACTAGAAGGTGATATGAGTGTTTTTCAGGCTCGGTTAAATTCATTACGAGAAATTCCTAAGCCACAAAGACTTTCTCGCCATCGTCGATTGGCATGTATTGCTACTGTTAGGTCAGTAAACAACGATTCCCCTGGAGATCCTTTATTTAGCAATTACCGTCATTCAGTTGGAGAGAAAAAAACATTTGAAATTGTTCCCTACCGAGTTCATCTCTGTCCGAAAGTGTCCGGTCGACCCACAGTTGCTAGCTCTGTTTCTCATGCCATTTCGACGAAGTCATTATTGGAACAGACAAATTCATTATTGCAAGAAATGATGGATATTGAGGACTTGGATGAATCACATGCCCTTACTGATCTAGAGACCAAAGCTGAACTTTCCTTCATTCAGTCAGTGTCCCGACTTTCTGGAGGCCAGTATTCTGTGGCTCTGCCCTTTGCAAAACACCCATCTGAATTGGGGGATTCTAGGTTTATTGCTATTAGACGACTGAATCAGTTGGTACGAAAGTTTAAGAACAATTCTGCATTGAAGAAAGCCTATGTACAGTTTATGGATGAGTATTGCAGCCTCGGTCATATGCGACTGATTTCCCCTCCCCTTACAGGTGAACTTAACTATTATATGCCTCACCATGCTGTACACAGGCCTGATGACCCCCCCCCTGAAAAGATCCGGGTGGTCTTCAATGCCTCTCAGAACACCTATAATGGTTTATCCCTAAATGACATCCTGCTTGTTGGACCCAAACTTCAGTCTGATATCTCAGCGGTTGTAACCCGTTTCCGTAAAGATAAATATGTTTTCACTTCTGATATCGAAAAGATGTTTCGCCAAATCACTCATCCAGAACCTGGTCAAACATTTTTAAGAATCGTTTGGCGTGCCAATGAAGATGAACCAGTTAGAGACTACGCCCTAACCACAGTAACATATGGAACTGCATCAGCCCCTTTTTTGGCCAACCGTGTAATTTCTCATTTAGCTGAGACAAATGCTGCAACCCATCCCATTGCAGCTGACATTCTTTTAAAAAGGTGCTACGTTGATGACGTGTCAGGTGGTGCTGACACCCTCAAAGATGCCATTGTCGCACGTGATCAGTTAATCGATCTTTTAGGCTCAGCAAATTTTAGATTAAGGAAATGGGCTTCAAACTGTACTCAGTTGTTGGAGGGTATTCCTCAAGAGCATTGGCTCCCTGCCTTCTCTCCAGTAGAGTGGGGTGAACCTCCAGATATGCCCTTAAGACTTTTGGGCCTCGCCTGGAATCCCAATTCTGATCACTTCTATTTTTCTGTAAAGCCTGTGGATCTTGTCGAAACAAAGCGTCAATTGGCCAGCCAAATCGGGAAGCTTTATGATCCTCTAGGATGGCTTATGCCAGTCACAGTTCGTGCTCGTCGCATTCAAAGAGCAGTTTGTCAATTAAAATTGGATTGGGATGATATGATTCCGTCTGAATTGATAGAAGTATGGTCAAAAATCGCTTCCTCTCTACCCTTTTTGTCTAATCTACAAATACCTCGTCATATCCCATCGTTTAAGTCTGACCAGTGGTTGATTGGTTTTGCTGATGCATCAGAAAAGGCTTATGCTGCGGTTGTTTACCATGTTACTATTTTTAACAACCATTCTCAGTCAAACGCTATACGCTTAGTGATGTCTAGGGCTCGTATTGCCCCTTTAAAAATTGAGTCTTTGCCTCGCCTAGAACTTTTGGCTGCAGAACTGTTAAGCAAATTATTTTTCAAAGTACGTAATAGTTTCCTAACTGTTGATGATGATCACATTTTAGCCATTTCAGATAGTACTGTTGCACTCTCTTGGATCTGTGCAGACCCCCCTCCGGTGTGGAAGGTATTTGTTGAAAATCGAGTGTCAAAAATTTTAAAATCCATGCCAGCCTGTAAGTGGTTTCATGTCCAGTCAAGTGATAATCCAGCAGACCTAGCATCACGAGGACTACTCCCTTCAGAAATAGTAAACAATCTGCTGTGGTGGTCTGGTCCTGAATGGCTAGCTCGCCCATTCGAAAACTGGAGGTTGAAGTCAGTGAAACCTTCCTTAACAGACCCACTTGTTGCTGAAGAACAGCGAACAAACCAACTCGGCTCCTTAATCTGTCAAGCTGCACCCTCTCTTCTTGAGTCCCGATACAGTTCTTTTATTCGGTTGAAACGCATAACGGCATGGTGTTTACGTTTTATTGGCAACTGTCAGCGCCCCAAACCAATTAGAGAGGCTGGTCCATTGACTTCCAGTGAATTGCTTTTTTCTGAAACTGCAATTATTAGGGTCAATCAACAAACCTATTTTTTAGACTTGATTAAAGATATACAATCGGTTAAACCAAAACTTCGACTCTGTAAGGTCCTTGGTCTTTTCCAGGATAGTCATTCTATTATCCGTGTTGGTGGACGTTTACAAAATTCTAGTCTACCGTTTAATTCAAAGCATCCCGCGTTGCTCCCAAAAAAGTCACCTCTAACCCTATTAGTAATCAATCAAGCCCATGAAGACTGCTTGCATATAGGCCCTCGGGCAACATTGGCATATTTGAGACAACGATTTTGGATTGTTGATGGGCGCAACACTGTGCGGCAAGCATTGACAAAGTGTACAAAGTGTTTTTCTGTCTCGCCTAAACCCTTTCAACCTATAATGGGTCAGTTGCCAAAGGATAGGTTAGATCACCTTTATCCCTTTTCACAAGTTGGCATAGATTTCACTGGTCCATTCTCTGTAAATATCCCTGGTATCCGCGATTCTCGGGCAATATCCTTATATGTCGCTGTATTTGTTTGTTTTACCACAAAGGCGGTTCATTTAGAACCAGTTTTTGATATGTCCACAGATGGATGTTTGCAGGCTTTGGAACGATTCATCGCGCGCAGAGGATTGCCATCCGTTATCTGGACGGATAATGGAACTAATTTCGTGGGGACTGCAGGATGTATTCGCCAGTTAAAAACTGTAATGAACCATGAAGCTCAAACTCGCCTCGTCGACTCTACTTCTGCTCGGGGAATTGAATGGAAGTTTATACCCCCTCGTGCTCCACACATGGGCGGATTGTGGGAGAGTGCTGTTAAGTCATTCAAGCGTCTATTGAAGATAAATTTAAGGAACCAATCCCCTTCGTTCACTACATTTTATACAATCTTAGTCCGAATAGAATCAATACTCAATTCACGCCCTCTCGTTCATTTGTCTGGATCTCCAGACGACATCGAAACCTTAACTCCAGCTCACTTCTTGGTCCAACGCCCAATGCAAGCCGTACCCCCCTTGTGAAAATTCATTTAACTCCCGTCTAGCTCCGAAGTGGAAATTTGTCAAACAATCAGTGGAATCCTTTTGGTCTCGTTGGAAAAAGGAGTATTTGTTTGACCTGCAGACAAGGCAAAAATGGAACACACCATCCCGTGAACCTAAAATAGATGACGTTGTCCTTATTATTGAAGATAATGCACCTCCATTGTCCTGGCCAATGGGTAGAATTGTTCAGTTATTTGAAGGCAAAGATCATAAATCTCGAGTTGCCAAAGTACGTACACAATCAGGTTTTATTAATAGGCCTGTTATTCGTTTGTGTCCTCTTCCATTAGATGGGCAGCAAGGTCATTAAAAAAAAAAAAAAATCACGGCGATTTTTTGTGGGGAGAGAATGTCGCGCCGCTTTCAATTGGGTTTATTATTATATTATTAGTTTATTTTTCTTTTTATTATTATTTTCTGTTTTGTCATTCCTTTTATTATTATGTTCTGTTTTGTCATTATTATTTGTAAAAAGTGTTAAATTTTGTTTACTGAACCTGGCAACACTGAGTGCTCTATAAACTGATAATTACCTTTCTATTTTATTATGCTAGTTCTAGAAAAATTGCTATTGTTTATGTTTATTTGTGCTCTATTGTGATTCTTGTTTAATAAAAACTATGAAAAGATATTGATGAGTGTGATTTGATTAGTGAACAGTTAAATATTAAAATTTTACAAGGAACAGAAAAGTACTGTAGCGAATAGTCAAGAGATTATTCATCCGCCATGACCGAGTGGGTCGAACTGGCGGAGGTGTGGGTTTGTTTGTCCATGATGCCCTCAAGTTCCGAATCCTTGACCGCTCAAATCCTACTGACCTACCCCAAATCGAGTTCCTTTTTGTAGAAATTTCCTACAAAACTCACCATCTCCTATACGTGGTAGTTTACCGCCCTCCTCATGTTCCTTTTCTTTCGAAACATCCCTATACAACTGTGTTCCTTTCTATTCCAATATCATTATTTCAGGAGACCTGAATTCCAATTTCCTCTCTGACTCTCGTGATAAGCTGTTTCTTGAAAACCTATTTTTTTCCCTACATCTCTTTATAGTTCCGTTCTCCCCTACCCACCACATTCGTCGTCTGATACCTGGCTTGACTTGTTCATTATTGACTCAGAAAGAACTTCCTCTCTTCTTCTCAGTTACCTGTTCCTTTCCTATCCTCCCATGATCTAATCCAAATATCTTACAATATCCAAGCACCTTCTTTCCGCCCGAAAACTATTGTCTTCCGCAATATAGAATCCCTAACCCGTGAAAAGATCCTTCCAGAGATTGAAGCTCAGAACTGGACTGAAATTTATACCTCCTCCTCGATTGACTCCATGGTAAACATCCTCACCACAAACCTCTTAAATATCCTTAACATCCATGCACCTCTCAAATCCTCCTCCTTTCGTCGTCCTCCTGCTCCTTGGATAAGTCCAGAAATCAAACAGCTCCAACGAAATCGAGATGCAGCACGTAGACGATTCAGACGCACGAGGATGACTGACGACTACCAAACTTTCAGTATGCTTCGTAACTTGACACAAGCCTCGATTCGTCGAGCGAAATCCACTTTTTTTTCCATGAAGCCCTCTCTTCCGCTCCTGATTCCAGATCGAAATGGCATCTCCTCCGTAAACTTTCCCTCCTTGATTCACGCACATATCCATCTACCTATCCTGTATCTCCTGAAGAACTAAATTCATATTTTGTTTCTTCCTGCTCTTCCGATTCTCTTCACCCTTCCTCCCATTCTACCTCAGCTCCTGCATACAACGATGCAAATTTTTATTTTTCCTACATCTCCCCCTCTGAACTTATTTCCTCAATAGTGAAGTCCAATTCCAATTCTACCGGCATAGATGAAATCCCTATAAAATTGATAAAACTGTGTCTTCCCGAAATCACCCCAGTCCTCTTATTCATATACAATTTCTCCCTTCAAAATTCAGTATTCCCTACCCCCTGGAAAAAAGCCCTAATTCATCCTATAATTAAAACATCGAACCCCACATCTCCTAAAGACTATCGCCCGATCTCCATCTTATCTAACCTCTCTAAACCCTTAGAAAGATTAGTACAATCTCAGTTATCTAACTTCCTTGAAGAATCCAATCTCCTCGATCCCCTACAATCAGGTTTTCGACCCGGCTACTCCACACAATCTGCTCTCCTCAAAATCACAAATGACATGTTTACTGCAATAGGCGATAAAAAACTGACTGTACTGATTCTTCTGGATTTTTCTAAAGCGTTTGATTCCTTGGACCACTCTATCCTTTTTTCCAAATTAGAATCTTTAAATTTCTCCTTCAGTTCCATTCGCTGGTTTCAGTCTTTCCTTTCTCACCGTTCCCAAGCAGTTAAAATACCTGAACAATCCTTATCTACTTTTCTCACTATGCCTTCTGGTATTGCTCAAGGGTCCAGCATTTCTCCTCTCCTTTTCAATATCTACATCAACGATCTACCTAATTCAATTAAGCACTGTTCCTATCACCTCTACGCAGATGATTCCCAAATCTATCTTTCCTTTCCTCCTTCCGAGCTTCCTTCAGCTTTCGCCAAAATTCAGGAAGACCTGAATAGAATTAGTGCCTGGGCGACTTTAAACAAATTACAATTAAATGAACAGAAAACTCAGGCCATTATAATAGGATCTAGCTCCCTCCTTAGTGCATACACCCATTATCCTCCCTTAATCCTTAATGATCATCCTATCCCTCTCTACCCGTCTGTTAAAAATCTTGGAATTATTTTTGATCAGACCCTTTCTTGGAAATCTCAGATTGCCCAAATCTCCCGCCGTTCTATAGGTCTACTTAAATTATTCCACCGATCCCGTCACCTTCTTCCCCAATCAACTCGTAAGCTTCTAGTGTCCTCCCTAATATTCCCTTACCTTGATTATGGCTGTCTAGTTTATGGTGGTCTCTCTACGGTTCTCGAAGACAGATTGAAACTAATTATGAACTGCTTTGCCAGATTTGTCTTCGATAAACCGAGGCGCTCCCACGTTTCCTTCCTCTATACCGAATTAAACTGGCTTTATCCCATATTCCGTAGAAAATATTTCCACGGATCATTCCTTTACCAAATCATCAGCACCCTTCATCCTTCCTATATTTACAATACGCTTCAATTCAGATCTGCAATCAAGTCACTGAACACAAGATCCCGTCTTTCTGATCTATATACCCCATCCCATAGAACTACTACATTCTAGCGCTCTTTCCTATTCCGCTCAACCATCCTATGGAATTCCATTCCTTCTCATATTAGACAAGCGAAATCTGTAAAAACTTTTAAATTCCTCTATATCCAGTACCTCCTCCTAATCCAAGGTGACGCTAACTAACAATATATTTTCTTAATTTAACAATATCTAAGTCTTTCTGAAACACACTCAGTGTTACCAATTAAAATAATTTTTTCTCATTCCGAATACAACATTTGGGTTCTTATATTGTAACATTGTATCAAAATAACCTATTTATTACTTCATTAGTAGAATATTTTCTTATTTTCCTGATCATATATATATAAAAGAGCTTTATTTAATGGAATTTAACAATTTACAATTTGTAACATAATCATATAAGTACTTGTTTTGCTAATAAAACAATTCACGCTACAATTTCATTCATTATAAATTAAAACATAGAATATATTATTTAAACTGTAGGAAAAACTGAGAAAAAAAAACCTACTAAAAAAAAAAGAAAAATAAATAAATAAATAAAAAAAAATAAAAATAAATAAAAAATAAAATAAACTAAACTAATAACAATAATAATAATAATAATAATAAAATAATATAAAGTATTAAAGTAATAAATGAAAAATATATAAAAATAAGTTTAAGTTTTGATCATTATAATTACTATTTAAGAATAAATTAATGCTTACAATACTTTGATTTGATAAATTAAAATTTATTTAAAACTGATATAAAACATTCAATAATGTCATTTTAAGTAAATTTTATTCTAGTAGTATGTGTCTAGTTCGTTTGTGTATGTATCTTCTTAAGGTTAGCTTGTTATATTTGCCTATTGCTTGTATTATGGGATTCCTTGAGTTTATTGTTGAGTTGAAAAAGTTCTGGGTCTGGGTGTAAATAAACTGTTTAATTGTTAGAAAATCTAGATCGTGCAGCATGTCAGTTATTTTTGTGTATCTTGGGTAGTCGTTAATGATCCTCAAGCATTGGTTTTGAATCCTTTCTATTTTTTTGTAATTGGAGTCACATGTGTAGCTCCATACCGGCGAAGCATATGTAAGTAATGGTCGAATGACTGATTTATATAAAATAATTTTGTTGCGAGTTGATAGAGGGGATTTTCTTCGGAAATATGGTGACATTGTACTGATAAGTTTTTTGGCTTTGCAGCATTTATTATTAATATGGGATGTGAAAGTTAATCGCTTATCTAATTCGAGACCTAGGTAGGTAACGGTTTGTGCCCAAGGGATCCGAATTTTATTTAGGATGATATGATCCGCTATTTTTGGCCTTCTTTTTGTAAACATTATTGCTGCAGTTTTGTGTTCATTTATTTGTATTTTCCATTTTTTGTAATATTTATTGAATTTGGAGTATAATGATTTTAATCTGTTTTCTATTGTATCTATCCTGTAGGAACTAGTGTAAATGGCGGTATCATCTGCGTAAAACGATCTTTCAACTGAAGGAAGAGAAGGTAGGTCGGATATGTACAGATTAAAGAGAGTCGGGGAAAGACAGGATCCTTGGGGGAGACCAGCTGATAGGGAATGTTTAGGTGTTGTGGTATTATTAATTGTGATTTGGAAGGATCTATTAGAAAGGAATGAATAGATAATATGAATGATGTAGGGTGGGAATTGGTAAGTGATAAGCTTGTATATTAGTCCGTTATGCCATATTGTGTCAAAAGCCTTTTCGATGTCTAGTAATATCATCCCAGTATGTTTTTTTTTCATTATAACCTGCTGTAATAAAATCTGTCAATCTAGCCAGCTGTGCCACTGTGGAATGGTTGTGTCTAAAACCGAATTGTTCATTGATCATGATATTGTTATCTGATATAAACTTGTTTATCCTCTTCAAGAATATTTTTTCAAATATTTTTGAAATAACGTTAAGAAGGCTAATTGGTCTATAGTTAACGACTTCTGAAGGGTCTTTATTTGGTTTAGGTATCGGTATAGTTTTAGCTGTTTTCCAGGAAGTAGGGAAATGTCGGAGGCGGAAGATGGAATTGAAAATTTTAGTCAAGAACATTATTGATTTTTTACTAAGATTTTTAATTACTATTGTAGGAATATTATCTTCGCCAGGAGCTTTTTTAGTTTTCAGCTGTTTTATAATATGGATTATTTCTTTCTTTTGGTGATACGGAAGGGAATTTAGATGGTACCTTTTGTTGGAGATATTTATTTACGGTTTTGTTAACTGAGCGATTGTGGTGGGGTGAGCCAAAGTCTTTCGTGATCTGAGAGGTGGAAGTAAAATATTCTGCTAGTAGAGTTGCTTTGCCTTTATCAGAGTAGGCAAATCCATCCGGAGTTTTAAGGGGTGGTATACATTGCGAACGATTTGTAAAAATACGGTGAAATTTCCAGAGAGATTTGTCACCTGGTTTTATGTCTTTAAGGGTTTGGGTCCATTTGTGATTTTTCCAATCATTTAATTTATTTTTTACGAATAAATTGAGTCTATTAATTATCATTTTATGTATTGGATTATTGGAGTTTTGATATTTCTTTCTTGTTTTGTTTTTAAATTTTATGAGCAATTTTAAATGAATTGGAAAACTATTATTATATTGCTGGGATATTTTAGGAACGGCAGTTGATATAGCTGTTTTAATTGTTGAATTGAGTTTATTTATGTTATGTTCTAATTCGGTAGAAGATGTAATTTCAGGGTTTATTTCTATCTCTTGATCAATCATTTGTCTAAACATTGACCAGTTGGCATTTTTAAAATTCATTCTAGGAGCTTTGTTGTTTTTATTAACTTTAGAATGTACCCGGAAAATCACAGGGTTGTGATCCGAAGAGAGACATGGTAGCGATACAAGACGAGAGATATTATGGATATTTTTAGAGAGAGCTAAATCTATAATACTCGGTTTTTTTAAAACGGCTTTGAGAAGGAATATATGTGGGTTCTGTGGGGCTATGCAATTCTATGTTGTGTTTTGATATTAAATTTAAAAGTGTTTTCCCATTTTTGTTGTTATTGTGACAATTCCACTGCTTATTTTTGGCATTTAGGTCTCCGAATATTATAAAACTGTTACTGATATTAAATAATTTTATTAGGTCTGGTGTATATAGTTTATTAGGAGGTATATAGGTAGCAATAACTGTGGTAAATTTATTATTTATTCTAAGCTGAATGGCGACTGCTTCGATGTGAGTGAGGCCATCTACCGGTAAATATGTGTGACTAATATCCTCGCGGGCTAATATCATAATTCCCCCGCCTTGTCTGTTTCGATCTTTCCGATATATTTTATATCCCGGAAATGAAATTCTGTCACCTGAGGCTAGTCTAGTTTCACTTACAGAAATGATGTCCGGTTTATTTTCTAATAGAAATTGATTAAATTCAATTGCATTACTTTTTATGGATTGGGCATTCCACATCAAAAAATTGATTTTTTCGTTATTATTTATCATTTTATATTAATTTTAGAGTAGTTATTGCTAATATAAACGATTAGATAAATTAGATAGGAGAATAATAACAGAAATGGCAGGTAATATTGAAGAGATTGTTTATTATTTATGTTTATAGTACGCGAGTACTGTAAGTAGTTTGTTTTGCACGAGGCATATTTCAGTATCGCTTTACTATCGGTTAGGTGAAGGTCTATAAGTTGAGTGGTGTAAAAATATTTATTTAAACGGGCGAGTATGTAACTGTAACATGATGATGTGCTGTTGTTATTATGGGTGTATATTGTAAAGACAGAATTAGAGAAGGCGAAGTACGTAAGTAATTCTATAACCTTTGTGTTTATAACATATTTGAACATATAATTATAAAATATATTAATATTTGTTATATTTACCATTAATCGATAAAAGATAATAGTCCTTCTATTAAAATAAAAATTTTAGACATACCGTCTTCAGCATTTTTTAGTCTTGACATTGTAGTTTTAAAACTTGAGATAATTTTCCCAATGTTGAATGAGCTAAAAAAATGTTTTATTTCTTTAAAACAATCGGAGAATGAAGGCTCCTGATTCTGTTGTTCTTTTGATGAGAAGGTGTTTTGAGGCCACTGAGATTTTGTAGTCGGGAGTGATGGAAATGCTTCGTTAGTTGTTTTGAAATTTTTCCTTGGTGCTGCTTTAATTGTTGGGTTTTTTCTTGCTTAATTGCAGTTCCAAGTTTCTCCTGTATTTGGTGCAATTCGGGGAATTTGAGAAATGTTCTTCTGAGCAATTTATACATTTTGGTTTAAATCCATCGACAAGGGCGTTGGGGCAGTCTTTTGATAGGTGATTTTCTGAACATTTAAGGCACTTAGGTTTCTTAAAACAATTTCGGGCCACATGATTAAATTCTTGGCATACATAACATTGCGTAATTATTTTATTAGACCTGTATTTTTCCCATTTTATAACTAAATCGCAACAGTAATTGATTTTGTTAATTTTATTTAATTGTTCTTTATTTTCCAGTATCACTATTGCTAATGGGAGTTTAATTAGTCCTGTTTCTGATTTTTTTTTTCCATTTGATATATTTTGTATACTTGAAGGCCTTGGTCTTTAAGATTTTCTGATATCTCCTCCATAGAAAATTCCGGGGGAATTCCTTTTAAAACTAATTTAGGTTTAATTTCATTTTTAGGCGTATATGAATGAAATCCTACATTGTTTTCTTTAAATATGTTTTTTAATTAATGAAAAATCTTGGTTATTATACGTGTAAATACTGGTTTTATTCCCATTGTACTTAACTTTAATTTCTTTTTACCTGGGATTTTATTCCTCTTATTGTATCTTTTATATTATTATAGGAGCTATTTATTATGATTGGTGGATATTGGTTGTTATTATTTTTTCCTTTGGTATTTATGGATGCAGATAGTTCCGAAATTTCATCTTCGTCCATATCGGAAAGAATTTCGTAGCAGTTTGCCACATCAATGTTATATTTTAAAACATCACCTCTTTTTCTTTTAATATATCTATTTGATGATTGTGATGTTCCCGGTGGTTCATCCATTGTGTTTTCAGCCCCTCCTCCAAGGGCTCTGGAAAGTATTACTGAATTCGTAAATAATTAAGAAAACGAAAACTAACTATAAAAAAAAAAAAAATGTCTGAAATCAAAGAAACTTTAAAAACAAAACGTAACTATAACTTTGAACTGCACTGTTTACTCTGCGGCTGCTACAGCGAGACTGTCCTGATCATATATTACATTACTATGTATACATTATCATTGTTATATTAATATTTCTTCTTTATTTTATTGTTTTTAATTTTTTTTTGTTTGTTTTTGTTTTTTCATCTTATTTATTCATCATGTCTCTGACCAGATGTATCTAATATCATTTATTTCTGTACAATTTGTTATTCTTAAGGGACTTGGTCCCAAAATAAAATTATTTGTCTATTCTATTCTATTCTATTCTACAATGATTCAAAAACCTTTAATTCAAAAAGGTATATCATGGCCCATCATAAAGGTGAGGAGCCAAATCATTGTAATTATTGTCAATATAATGATTCTAAAGCCTATAATTTAAAAAGGTATATCATTGCCCGTCATAGAGGTGAGGAGCCACATCATTTTCATTATTGTCAATATAATGATTCAAAAGCGTATAATTTAAAAAGGTATATTATGGCTGGTCATAATGGTAAAGAGCCACATCATTGTCATTATTATCAATAAAATGATTAAAAGCCTATAATTTAAAAAGGTATATCATGGCCCTTCATAAAGGGGAGGAGCCACAGCATTGTCATTATTGTGGATATAATGATTCAAAAGCCTATAATTTAACAAGGTATATTACGGCTGGTTATAAAGGTGAGGAGCCACATCATTGTCATTATTGTTAATATAATGATTCAAAAGCCTATAAAATTAAAAAAGGTATATCATGGCCCGTCATAAATGTGAGGAGCCAAATCATTGTCATTATTAGGGATATTATGATTCAAAAGCTTATAATTTAAAAAGGTATATCATGGCCCCTCATTAAGGTGAGGAGCCACATCATTGTCATTAATGTCAATGTAATGATTTAAAAGCCTATAATTTAAAGTGGTATATCGTCGCCCGTCTTAAAGGTGAGGAGCCACATCATTGTCATTAATGTGGATATAATGATTCAAAAGCCTATAATTTAAAAAGGTATATCATGGCCAGTTATAAAGGTGAGGAGCCACATCATTGTCATTATTG
Source organism: Euschistus heros (assembly GCA_003667255.2). Classification (NCBI taxonomy): domain Eukaryota; kingdom Metazoa; phylum Arthropoda; class Insecta; order Hemiptera; family Pentatomidae; genus Euschistus; species Euschistus heros. The sequence goes on along the minus strand of RCWM02000305.1, from coordinate 1,249,281 downwards.
TCAATATAATGATTCAAAAGCCTATAATTTAAAAAGGTAAATTATGGCCCGTCATTAAAGTGAGAAGCCACATCATTGTCATTATTGTGGATATAATGATTCAAAAGCTTATAATTTTAAAAGGCTTATCATTGCCCCTAATAATGGTGAGGAGCCACATCATTGTCTTTATTGTGGATATAATGATTCAAAAGCTTATAATTAAAAAAGGTATATCATGGCTGGTCATAATGGTAAAGAGCCACATCATTGTCATTATTATCAATATAATGATTCAAAAGCCTATAATTTAAAAATGTATATCATGGAAGGTCATAAGGTGAGGAGCCACATCATTGTCGTTATTGTCAATATAATGATTCAAAAGCCTAAAAATTAAAAAGGTATATCATGGCCTGTCATAATTTTGAGGAGCCACATCATTGTCATCTTTGCAGATATAATGATTCAAAAGCTTATAATTTTAAAAGTCATATCATGGCCGTCATAAAGGTGAGGAGCCACATCATTGTCATTATTATGGATATAATGATTAAAAGCCTATAATTTAAAAAGGTATATAATGGCCCCTCATAAAGGGGAGGAGCCAGAGCATTGTCATTATTGTGGATATAATGATTCAAAAGCCTATTATTTAACAAGGTATATTATGGCTGGTTATAAAGGTGAGGAGCCACATCATTGTCATTATTGTTAATATAATGATTCAAAAGCCTATAATTTAAAAAGGTATATCATGGCCTGTCATAAATGTGAGGAGCCAAATCATTGTCATTATTGGGGATATTATGATTCAAATGCTTATAATTTTAAAAGGTATATCATGGCCCGTCATTAAGGTGAGGAGCCACATCATTGTCATTATTGTGGATATAATGATTCAAACGCTCATAATTTACAAAGGCATATCATGGCCCGTCATAAAGGTAAGGAGCCACATCATTGTCTTTATTCTGGATATAATGATTAAATAACTTACAATTTAAAGAGGTATATCATGGCCGGTCATAAAGGTGAGGAGCCACATCATTGTCATTAATGTGGATATAATGATTTAAAAGCCTATTATTTAACAAGGTATATCATGGCCAGTTATAAAGGTGAGGAGCCACATCATTGTCATTATTGTCAATATAATGATTCAAAAGCCTATAATTTAAAAAGGTATATCATGGCCGGTTATAAAGGTAAGGAGCCAAATCATTGTCATTATTGTCAATATAATGATTCAAAAGCCTATAATTTAAAAAGGTAAATTATGGCCCGTCATTAAGGTGAGAAGCCACATCATTGTCATTATTGTGGATATAATGATTCAAAAGCTTATAATTTTAAAAGGCTTATCATTGCCCCTAATAATGGTGAGAAGCCACATCATTGTCTTTATTGTGGATATAATGATTCAAAAGCTTATAATTTAAAAAGGTTTATCATGGCCGGTTATAAAGGTGAGGAGCCACATCATTGTCATTATTGTCAATATAATGATTTAAAAGCCTATAATTTAAAGTGGTATATTTTCGCCCTTCTTAAAGGTGAGGAGCCACATCATTGTCATTAATGTGGATATAATGATTGAAAAGCCTATAATTTAAAAAGGGATATTATGGCCGATCATGAAGGTGAGGAGCCACATCATTGTCATTATTGTCAATATAATGATTCAAAAACCTTTAATTCAAAAAGGTATATCATGGCCCGTCATAAAGGTGAGGAGCCAAATCATTGTAATTATTGTCAATATAATGATTCTAAAGCCTATAATTTAAAAAGGTATATCATCGCCCGTCATAGAGGTGAGGAGCCACATCATTGTCATTATTGTCAATATAATGATTCAAAAGCGTATAATTTAAAGAGGTATATCATGGCCGGTCATAAAGGTGAGGAGCCACATCATTGTCATTATTGTCAATATAAGGATTCAAAAGCCTATAATTAAAAAAGGTATATCATGGCCTGTCATAAAGGTGAGGAGCCAAATCATTGTCATTATTGTCTATATAATGATTCAAAAGCTTATAATTTAAAAAGGCATATCATGGCACGTCATAAAGTTGAGGAGTTACATCATTGTCTTTGTTGTTGATATAATGATTTAAAAGCTTTTAATTTAAAAACGCATATCATGGAGTTTCATAAATGTAAAGAGCCACATTATTGTCATTATTGTGGATATAATGATTCAAAAGCTTATAATTTAAAAAGGCATACCATTGCCTATGATAACGGTGAGGATCCACATCATTGTCTTTATTGTGGATATAATGATTAAATAACTTACAATTTAAAAAGGTATATCATGGCCGGTCATAAAGGTGAGGAGCAACATCATTGTCATTATTGTCAATATAATGATTCAAAAGCCTATAATTTAAAAAGGTATATCATGGCCCGTGATAAAGGTTAGGAGCCAAATCATTGTAATTATTGTCAATATAATGATTCAAAAGCTTATAGTTTAAAAAGACATATCATGGCACGTCATTAAGGTGAGGAGCCACTTCATTGTCATTATTGTAGATATAATGATTCAAAAGCTTATAATTAAAAAAGGCATATCATAGCCTTTTGTACAGGTCAACAGCCGCATAATTTTCTATACTGTAAAGATAATATTTATAAAACTTATAATTTAAAAATGCATATCATGGCCGGTCATTAAGGTGAGGAGCCGCATCATTGTCATTATTGTCAAAATAATGATTCAAAAGCCTATAATTTAAAAAAGTATATCATGGCCCGTCATAAAGGTAAGGAGCCACATCATTGTCTTTATTGTGGATATAATGATTAAATAACTTACAATTTAAAAAGGTATATCATGGCCAGTTATAAAGGTGAGGAGCCACATCATTGTCATTATTGTCAATATAATGATTCAAAAGCCTATAATTTAAAAAGGTATATCATGGCCGGTTATAAAGGTAAGGAGCCAAATCATTGTCATTATTGTCAATATAATGATTCAAAAGCCTATAATTTAAAAAGGTAAATTATGGCCCGTCATTAAGGTGAGAAGCCACATCATTGTCATTATTGTGGATATAATGATTCAAAAGCTTATAATTTAAAAAGTTATATCATTGCCCATCATAAATGTGAGAAGCCACATCATTGTCTTTATTGTGGATATAATGATTCAAAAGCTTATAATTTAAAAAGGTTTATCATGGCCGGTTATAAAGGTGAGGAGCCACATCATTGTCATTATTGTCAATATAATGATTTAAAAGCCTTTAATTTAAAGTGGTATATTTTCGCCCTTCTTAAAGGTGAGGAGCCACATCATTGTCATTAATGTGGATATAATGATTGAAAAGCCTATAATTTAAAAAGGGATATTATGGCCGATCATGAAGGTGAGGAGCCACATCATTGTCATTATTGTCAATATAATGATTCAAAAACCTTTAATTCAAAAAGGTATATCATGGCCCGTCATAAAGGTGAGGAGCCAAATCATTGTAATTATTGTCAATATAATGATTCTAAAGCCTATAATTTAAAAAGGTATATCATCGCCCGTCATAGAGGTGAGGAGCCAAATCATTGTCATTATTGTCAATATAATGATTCAAAAGCGTATAATTTAAAGAGGTATATCATGGCCGGTCATAAAGGTGAGGAGCCACATCATTGTCATTATTGTCAATATAAGGATTCAAAAGCCTATAATTAAAAAAGGTATATCATGGCCTGTCATAAAGGTGAGGAGCCAAATCATTGTCATTATTGTCTATATAATGATTCAAAAGCTTATAATTTAAAAAGGCATATCATGGCACGTCATAAAGTTGAGGAGTTACATCATTGTCTTTGTTGTTGATATAATGATTTAAAAGCTTTTAATTTAAAAACGCATATCATGGAGTTTCATAAATGTAAAGAGCCACATTATTGTCATTATTGTGGATATAATGATTCAAAAGCTTATAATTTAAAAAGGCATACCATTGCCCATGATAACGGTGAGAATCCACATCATTGTCTTTATTGTGGATATAATGATTAAATAACTTACAATTTAAAAAGGTATATCATGGCCGGTCATAAAGGTGAGGAGCAACATCATTGTCATTATTGTCAATATAATGATTCAAAAGCCTATAATTTAAAAAGGTATATCATGGCCCGTGATAAAGGTTAGGAGCCAAATCATTGTAATTATTGTCAATATAATGATTCAAAAGCTTATAGTTTAAAAAGACATATCATGGCACGTCATTAAGGTGAGGAGCCACTTCATTGTCATTATTGTAGATATAATGATTCAAGAGCTTATAATTAAAAAAGGCATATCATAGCCTTTTGTACAGGTCAACAGCCGCATAATTTTCTATACTGTAAAGATAATATTTATAAAATATATAATTTAAAAATGCATATCATGGCCGGTCATTAAGGTGAGGAGCCACATCATTGTCATTATTGTCAAAATAATGATTCAAAAGCCTATAATTTAAAAAGGTATATCATGGCCCGTCATAAAGGTAAGGAGCCACATCATTGTCTTTATTGTGGATATAATGATTAAATAACTTACAATTTAAAAAGGTATATCATGGCCAGTCATAAAGGTAAGGAGCCTCATCATTGTCATTATTGTCAATATAATAATTCAAAATCCTATAATTTAAAAAGGTATATCATGGCCCGTGATAAAGGTTAGGAGCCAAATCATTGTAATTATTGTCAATATAATGATTCAAAAGCTTATAATTTAAAAAGATATATCATGGCACGTCATAAAGGTGAGGAGCAACATTATTGACTTTATTGTGGATATAATGATTCAAAAGCTTATAATTTAAAAAGTTATATCATTGCCCATCATAAATGTGAGGAGCCACATCATTGTCATTATTAAGAATATTATGATTCAAAAGCTTATAATTTAAAAAGGTATATTATGGCTCGTTATAAAGGTGAGCAGCCACATCATTGTCATTATTGTTAATATAATGATTCAAAGCCTATAATTTAAAAAGGTATATTATGGCCCCTCATAAAGGGGAGGAGCCACAGCATTGTCATTATTGGGGATATTATGATTCAAAAGCTTATAATTTAACAAGGTATATTATGGCTGGTTATAAAGGTGAGGAGCCACATCATTGTCATTATTGTTAATATAATGATTCAAAAGCCTATAATTTAAAAAGGTATATCATGGCCCATCATAAAGGTGAGGAGCCACATCATTGTCATTATTATGGATATAATGATTAAAAGCCTATAATTTAAAAAGGTATATCATGGCCCCTCATAAAGGGGAGGAGCCAGAGCATTGTCATTATTGTGGATATAATGATTCAAAAGCCTATTATTTAACAAGGTATATTATGGCTGGTTATAAAGGTGAGGAGCCACATCATTGTCATTATTGTTAATATAATGATTCAAAAGCCTATAATTTAAAAAGGTATATCATGGCCTGTCATAAATGTGAGGAGCCAAATCATTGTCATTATTGGGGATATTATGATTCAAATGCTTATAATTTTAAAAGGTATATCATGGCCCGTCATTAAGGTGAGGAGCCACATCATTGTCATTATTGTGGATATAAATGATTCAAACGCTCATAATTTACAAAGGCATATCATGGCCCGTCATAAAGGTAAGGAGCCACATCATTGTCTTTATTCTGGATATAATGATTAAATAACTTACAATTTAAAGAGGTATATCATGGCCGGTCATAAAGGTGAGGAGCCACATCATTGTCATTAATGTGGATATAATGATTTAAAAGCCTATTATTTAACAAGGTATATCATGGCCAGTTATAAAGGTGAGGAGCCACATCATTGTCATTATTGTCAATATAATGATTCAAAAGCCTATAATTTAAAAAGGTATATCATGGCCGGTTATAAAGGTAAGGAGCCAAATCATTGTCATTATTGTCAATATAATGATTCAAAAGCCTATAATTTAAAAAGGTAAATTATGGCCCGTCATTAAGGTGAGAAGCCACATCATTGTCATTATTGTGGATATAATGATTAAAAGCCTATAATTTAAAAAGGTATATCATGGCCCCTCATAAAGGGGAGGAGCCACAGCATTGTCATTATTGTGGATATAATGATTCAAAAGCCTATAATTTAACAAGGTATATTATGGCTCGTTATAAAGGTGAGCAGCCACATCATTGTCATTATTGTTAACATAATGATTCAAAGCCTATAATTTAAAAAGCTATATCATGGCCCCTCATAAAGGGGAGGAGCCACAGCATTGTCATAATTGTGGATATAATGATTCAAAAGCCTATAATTTAAAAAGGTATATCATGGCCCGTCATAAAGGTAAGGAGCCACATCATTGTCTTTATTGTGGATATAATGATTAAATAACTTACATTTTAAAAAGGTATATCATGGCCGGTCATAAAGGTAAGGAGCCTCATCATTGTCATTATTGTCAATAAAATAATTCAAAAGCCTATAATTTAAAAAGGTATATCATGGCCCGTGATAAAGGTTAGGAGCGAAATCATTGTAATTATTGTAAATATAATGATTCAAGAGCTTATAATTTAAAAAGGTATATCATGGCCCCTCATTAAGGTGAGGAGCCACATCATTGTCATTATTGTGGATATAATGATTCAAAAGCTTATAATTTAAAAAGGCATATTATAGCCTTTTGTACAGGTCAATAGCCACATAATTTTCTATATTGTACAAATAATATTTATAAAACTTAAAATTTCAAAATGCATATCATGGCTGGTCATAAAGGTGAGGAACCACATTATTGTCATTATATTGATTCAAAAGCCTGTTATTTAAAAAGGTATATCATGGCCGGTCATAAAGGTGAGGAGCTACATCATTGTCATTATTGTCAATATAATGATTCAAAAGCCTATAATTTAAAAAGGTATATCATGGCTGGTCATTAATGTGAGGAGCTAAATCATTGTCATTATTGTGGATAATATGATTCAAAAGCTTATTATTTAAAAAGGTATATCATGGCCCGTCATTAAGGTGAGGAGCCACATCATTGTCATTATTGTGGATATAATGATTCAAACGCTCATAATTTACAAAGGCATATCATGGCCCGTAATAATGGTGAGGAGACACATCATTGTCTTTATTGTACATATAATGATTCAAAAGCTTTTAATTTAAAAAGGCATAACATAGCCTTTCGTACAGGTCTACAGCCAGATAGTTTTCTCTATTGTACAGATAATATTTTATAAAACTTATAATTTAAAAATTTATGTCATGGCCAGTCATAAAGGTGAGAAGCCACATCATTGTCAATATAATGATTCAAAAGTCTATAATTAAAAAAGGTATATCATGGCCTGTCATAAAGGTGAGGAGCCAAATCATTGTAATTATTGTCAATATAATGATTCAAAAGCTTATAATTTAAAAAGGCATATCATGGCACGTCATAAAGTTGAGAAGCCACATCATTGTCTTTATTGTGGATATAATGATTCAAAAGCTTTTAATTTAAAAACACATAACATGGCGTTTCATAAATGTAAAGAGCCACATTATTGTCATTATTGTGGATATAATGATTAAATAACTTACAATTTAAAAAGGTAATTTTCTATATTGTACAAATAATATTTATAAAACTTAAATTTTAAAAATGCATATCATGGCCGGTCATAAAGGTGAGGAGCCACATCATTGTCATTATTGTCAATATAATGATTCAAAAGCCTATTATTTAAAAAGGTATATCATGGCTGGTCATAAAGGTGAGGAGCTACATTATTGTCATTATTGTCAATATAATGATTCAAAAGCCTATAATTTAAAAAGGTATATCATGGCTGGTCATTAATGTGAGGAGCTAAATCATTGTCATTATTTTGGATATTATGATTTAAAAGCTTATAATTTAAAAAGGTATATCATGGCCTGTCTTTAAGGTGAGGAGCCACATCATTGTCATTATTGTGGATATAATGATTTAAATGCTCATAATTTACAAAGGCATATCATGGCCCGTCATTAAGGTGAGGAGGCACATCATTGTCATTATTGTGGTTATAATTATTCAAAAGCTTTTAATTTATAAAGGCATAACATAGCCTTTCGTACAGGTCAAGAGCCACATAGTTTTCTCTATTGTACAGATAATATTTATAAAACTTATAATTTAAAAATGCATATCATGGCCCGTCATAAAGGTAAGGAGCCACATCATTGTCTTTATTCTGGATATAATGATTAAATAACTTACAATTTAAAAAGGTATATCATGGCCGGTCATAAAGGTGAGGAGCCACATCATTGTCATTATTGTCAATATAATGATTCAAAAGCCTATAATTTAAAAAGGTATATCATGGCTGGTTATAAAGGTGAGGAGCCACATCATTGTCATTATTGTCAATATAATGATTCAACAGCCTATAATTTAAAAAGGTATATTATGGCCGGTCATAAAGTCGAGGAGCCACATCATTGTCATTATTGTCAATATAATGATTTAAAAGCATATTATTTAAAAAGGTATATCATGGCCCGTCATTAAGGTGAGGAGCCACATCATTGTCATTATTGTGGATATAATGATTCAAACGCTCATAATTTACAAAGGCATATCATGGCCCGTAATAATGGTGAAGAGACACATCATTGTCTTTATTGTACATATAATGATTCAAAAGCTTTTAATTTAAAAAGGCATAACATAGCCTTTCGTACAGGTCTACAGCCAGATAGTTTTCTCTATTGTACAGATAATATTTATAAAACTTATAATTTAAAAATTTATGTCATGGCCAGTCATAAAGGTGAGAAGCCACATCATTGTCAATATAATGATTCAAAAGTCTATAATTAAAAAAGGTATATCATGGCCTGTCATAAAGGTGAGGAGCCAAATCATTGTAATTATTGTCAATATAATGATTCAAAAGCCAATAATTTAAAAAGGTTTATCATGGCCGGTTATAAAGGTGAGGAGCCACATCATTGTCATTATTGTCAATATAATGATTTAAAAGCCTATAATTTAAAGTGGTATATTTTCGCCCGTCTTAAAGGTGAGGAGCCACATCATTGTCATTAATGTGGATATAATGATTGAAAAGCCTATAATTTAAAAAGGGATATTATGGCCGATCATGAAGGTGAGGAGCCACATCATTGTCATTATTGTCAATATAATGATTCAAAAACCTTTAATTCAAAAAGGTATATCATGGCCCGTCATAAAGGTGAGGAGCCAAATCATTGTAATTATTGTCAATATAATGATTCTAAAGCCTATAATTTAAAAAGGTATATCATCGCCCGTCATAGAGGTGAGGAGCCACATCATTGTCATTATTGTCAATATAATGATTCAAAAGCGTATAATTTAAAAAGGTATATTATGGCTGGTCATAATGGTAAAGAGCCACATCATTGTCATTATTATCAATATAATGATTCAAAAGCCGATAATTTAAAAATGTATATCATGGAAGGTCATAAAGGTGAGGAGCCACATCATTGTCGTTATTGTCAATATAATGATTCAAAAGCCTATAATTTAAAAAGGTATATCACGGCCTGTCATTATTTTGAGGAGCCACATCATTGTCATTATTATGGATATAATGATTAAAAGCCTATAATTTAAAAAGGTATATCATGGCCCCTCATAAAGGGGAGGAGCCACAGCATTGTGATTATTGTGGATATAATGATTCAAAAGCCTATAATTTAACAAGGTATATTATGGCTGGTTATAAAGGTGAGGAGCCACATCATTGTAATTATTTTTAATATAATGATTCAAAAGCATATAATTTAAAAAGGTATATCATGGCCCGTCATAAATGTGAGGAGCCAAATCATTGTCATTATTGGGGATATTATGATTCAAAAGCTTATAATTTAAAAAGGTATATCATGGCCCCTCATTAAGGTGAGGAGCTACATCATTGTCATTATTGTGGATATAATGATTCAAAAGCTTATAATTTAAAGAGGCATATCATAGCCTTTTGTACAGGTCAACAGCCACATAATTTTCTATATTGTACAAATAATATTTATAAAACTTAAAATTTAAAAATGCATATCATGGCCGGTCATAAAGGTGAGGAGCCACATCATTGTCATTATTGTCAATATAATGATTTTAAAGCCTATTATTTAAAAAGGTATATCATGGCCGGTCATAAAGGTGAGGAGCTACATCATTGTCATTATTGTCAATATAATGATTCAAAAGCCTATAATTTAAAAAGGTATATCATGGCTGGTCATTAATGTGAGGAGCTAAATCATTGTCATTATTGTGGATATTATGATTTAAAAGCTTATAATTTAAAAAGGTATATCATGGCCCGTCATTAAGGTGAGGAGCCACATCATTGTCATTATTGTGGATATAATGATTCAAACGCTCATAATTTACAAAGACATATCATGGCCCGTCATTAAGGTGAGGAGGCACATCATTGTCATTATTGTGGTTATAATTATTCAAAAGCTTTTAATTTATAAAGGCATAACTTAGCCTTTCGTACAGGTCAAGAGCCACATAGTTTTCTCTATTGTACAGATAATATTTATAAAACTTATAATTTAAAAATGCATATCATGGCCCGTCATAAAGGTAAGGAGCCACATCATTGTCTTTATTCTGGATATAATGATTAAATAACTTACAATTTAAAAAGGTATATCATGGCGGGTCATAAAGGGGAGGAGCCACATCATTGTCATAATTGTCAATATAATGATTCAAAAGCCTATAATTAAAAAAGGTATATCATGGCCTGTCATAAAGGTGAGGAGCCAAATTATTGTAATTTTTGTCTATATAATGATTCAAAAGCTTATAATTTACAAAGTCATAAAGTTGAGGAGCCACATGATTGTCTTTATTGTGGATATAATGATTCAAAAGCTTTTAATTTAAAAACGCATATCATGGCGTTTCATAAATGTATAGAGCCACATTGTCACCGACTATCCGTTGCAAGACAAAACCAACAAAAAAAAAAAAAAGGAAAATAAGGGAAATCTAAAAAGATTAAGCCTTGCCGTCGATGTACCAATTTAATTACCACAAGCTCAGTCGCGACGCCAGGATTCAAAAAAGAAAAAATTAAAGTAAATAAAACAAGAACAAAACACTCACCAAAAAAAAAAAAAAAAAAAAAAAAAAAAAAAAAAAAAAAAAAAAAAAAAAAAAAAAAAAAAAAAAACCACTCAACTACCATCGGACTGTTTTTTTTTTTTTAATTTAAAAAGAGGAAACAGTGAAACTCAAAAAAAAAAAAGAAATAGGGTTTGACACTTTACTAATATAAAGTTTCGAAGTAGAATTTCCCCAAACTGTAAAAGAAAACTTTTGTAAAAAAAAAAAATTCATAAAAGCATAAACATCGCCAGGTTAATTAATTACTATCAAAAGTGGCAAATAATTTGAACTTAATAATAAAAGGAGATGTAGTTGGTTAGGGTAGGCAGTCAATGAACTCAGCAAATCAAAACAAAATGTTTATTTTATTTTAATTGTCAAAGCCGACGTTTCGACTTGCTTTGCAAGTCTTCATCAGGGCTAGAAGAACAGAAAACAAGCAACAAGGTATGACTACATTGACTACATGACTACAATGTAAAATATATGAATAAACACACACACACAAAACATAGGAATGATTGAGAAAAAATATAAATAAACATAAAATGATACATAAATGACTGTATAAGAGTAAGGATAGTAACATAAAGGCAAATCAAAAGGCCATAAAGACAATAAAGACTATTGAATTGAGGTAAAGATGAGAATAAATTAAAATGAGTGATAGTTAATTAAATGCTAATGAGTAATTTTGACAAAATAATTGGTGAACATAAACAATGTAGATGTTTAGTTGTTGAGATAATGAGGACTAGTTATTGAGATAATAATTAGAGGAGTTAACAATTAATGTATGTAACAACTCATTAGCTTAACCACTATATCTCATAATCTCTATACCTACTATTGTTTTTTTTACATTTACCTATTATATTGTTATACTTATTCATTCACTATGACTCCTGAAATATTCTTTTCAATTGTAATTCAATATTTTACATTTAGTGTCTTGGCTTTAGTGCCCTCAGATTTGAATTCAGTTATCTGTCCTCAATATCTCAGTAACTCTGTATCTATTCATTAATTGTTACCTCCTCTAATTATTATCTCAATAACTAGTCCTCATTATCTCAACAACTAAACATCTACATTGTTTATGTTCACCAATTATTTTGTCAAAATTACTCATTAGCATTTAATTAACTATCACTCATTTTAATTTATTCTCATCTTTACCTCAATTCAATAGTCTTTATTGTCTATATGGCCTTTTGATTTGCCTTTATGTTACTATCCTTACTCTTATACAGTCATTTATGTATCATTTTATGTTTATTTATATTTTTTCTCAATCATTCCTATGTTTTGTGGTGTGTGTTTATTCATATATTTTACATTGTAGTCATGTAGTCAATGTAGTCATACCTTGTTGCTTGTTTTCTGTTCTTCTAGCCCTGATGAAGACTTGCAAAGCAAGTCGAAACGTCGGCTTTGACAATTAAAATAAAATAAACATTTTGTTTTGATTTGCTGAGTTCATTGACTGCCTACCCTAACCAACTACATCTCCTATATATAATTCACAGTCAACTATACCTTATGAATATTAATAATAAAATAATTAAACTATAAGTTAAGAATCATTTATAAAAAAAAATAATTAACAAAAAAAAAGTTCCCTGTTATAGTGAGATTCGAACGTTGGTATTCTGAATAGAAGTCCCTTTCTTTACCCTTCAGCTATACCACCTGCTGCTACCTGTGAGCCTGACGTTGATACTTATGTCAGTTAGCCAATTATATTTTTACAAAGGGAGTTTTACTCGTGATCCCTCTAACATTTTATCTTTAAATACATATAAAAAAGGTAAGGAAAAAGAAAACAAAAGATACATTTCTTCTAAACACATAAAAAAAAAGAATACAAATTTATTGAAACAAAATTAACTACCAGCTGGTGTAAGAATACAAATTTGAAATTATACTAATTAATAAACAAAATATAAGCTAATATTTATGAACATTTACTGTCCTGAAGGTGGTCTCGGCTCCCCTCAGCTCAATTGTGTATGATTCCTTGGTGAATGTTGGTTTCCTGGTCCCAATCTCCTTTCGGATTTCTCACTTCTTAACCCGCGGGTATTAGATGAAGACCGTCGTCCAAGAACACCGTTTTTCTCCGAAAAATCGGTCACAACAGTCACACACACCTCCTGACCTAACCGGCCAACCTCTTATCTCTCTCCCTGTCTTTTCTTGTCGCTACGTCAGCAGCTCCGGGCGGTCCCCCTCACTACAAATTGTATTTCTCACTTTTCACTGGGTTTTTTTTTTTTTTTTTAACTTACACATAAATAAAGTGTACATTCTGCTCACTTAAAAACATTTTACCAAAATCACCATAATACCAAATAGGTCATATGTTATTGTTTTTCATTAACCTAATACCATCATAAAATACAAATCATAAATAAGGAACAACTAATCAGGAAATCTATCTTTCCTTTTTTTATTTATTTTTTTTTTATTTTTTTTTTTTTTTTTTTTTTTTTTTTTTTTTTTTTTTTTTTTTTTTCCCTACCTTTTTTTTTTTTTTTTTGTAACAATTCCCCCCTTTCCTGATAAAAAAAAATTAAGAAAATTTTTTTTTTCCGTGTTCAATAACCTCTGACTGTGCAACACTACACATTTACTAATAATAGACTATCTATCTACAGAACCCTAATCAACGTTGAATGTTGTCCCCTTCTGGGTGTGCTTTTAAGTCCTTGACATGCCATCTCCCCAAGTTTTCGCCCTCCATTGATTCCAATTGGTAGATTAAATTTCCCAGTCGTTTAGACACCCTGCATTTACTAAACGATGGGGCTAGCTTTGATGAAAAATGTTTGGCTACATCCGAAAGTGGTCGATTTTTCCGCCAAACTACATCTCCAACGTTGAACTCCTGAGGTCTTCTTCGCAGGTCGTAAGCTATTTTGCTTGTCTCATAGGCCCGTGTTAGTTTGTCTTGTACCTCCTGATACAGAATAGGTAAGTTGTCGAATTTATTAGCATGGTGTTGTCTCGGCCCAACCGTTGGCACGCCAGTCCCTTCTTCCAGATCAGTATAATCCAAACCTGAGCGGGGAAGCTCTCTCCCAAAGTTTAGATAAGCAGGGGAATACCCTGTGACCTCGTGCACCGCCGTTTTTAGGGCGAAAGATAATTTACTGAGTTCTTGATCCCAGTGCCTCTGGTTTCCTTTTAGGTAGGACGATAATAATGTTTTGATCACCCGATTAGGCCTCTCCATTGGGTTTGCCTGTGGGTGGTAGTAAGGGGTAAACCATAATTTTATTTTATATTCTTCTGCCTTCGCTTGGAATTCCCGACTTTTAAATTGTGGCCCATTGTCACATATAAGGATCTGTGGGCATCCAAACATCAAGATTACATCTTGTTCAAATATGGCGCAGATGGACTTCGCAGTAGCATTCCGTACGGGGACTATAACGCTGTACTTCGTAAAACAGTCGGTAAAGGCTACGATAAATCGGTGTTGATTTGAAGATGTCGGTAGTGGGCCCATGATATCACCAGATACCATTTGCCACGGTTGTGTCACGATCCTCTGATCTCCCATCAATCCTGCTGGAGCCTGCTGTAGAGGTTTTTGTGCAAGGCAGGTTTCACACCTCGCCACGTATCTGGCCGTATCTGACGACATTCCAGGCCAATAATATTTCACTCTCAGGCGCTGCAATGTTTTAAAAGCCCCTAGGTGACCAGAAAGGGGATTGTCGTGGGCATCAAACAAAAGGTCTTTCCGTCGACTCTTGGGGATTACCAACTTCCAAGGATCTTCCTCCGAGAATTTTCCTCTTATCAGGAAGGCGTTTGAAAATTTTCGTGCCTTGAATGCGCCACCGCGGAAAATGTTGGGTATCTTTCTTGATTCTTTCCATCATTCTCAGGTACCAGGGGTCCAGCTCATCTATTCCCACGTCAATTGTTCCGATGACCTCCTCATGAGCTCTTGACAGTGCATCGGCCGTTACATTCAATTTCCCTGGTCGATGAAGTACTGTGAAAGGGTACTGCTGTAATTTAATTGCCCAGTGGGCTAGTCGTCCATGTGGATCCTTCAGTCGGTGGAGCCATTTGAGAGCTTGATGATCAGTTATTACTGTAAATGGAGTGCCTTCTAAATAGGGTCTAAACTTGTCGACTGCCCACAACACCGCCAAACATTCATGCTCCGTGGTACTAAACTTGCGCTCCGCCGGAGTTAGGCTGCGACTGGCATATGCAACAACCTGGTCTCCTTGGTCGCTACGCTGGAACAATATGGCTCCCAAGCCAGTGTTAGAGGCATCGGTTTGTAGAAAAAAAGGTCTCTCAAAGTCCGGACAGCTTAAAATAGGGGCACTGACAAGCTTTTCCTTTAAACACTCGAACGCGCGCTGCTGTTCCGATCCCCAATGAAATTTCGACCCTTTCTTAAGTAAAGCAGTCAGTGGAGAAATAAGAGTGGAGAAATTTTCTACAAAACGTCGATACCATGAGGCCAACCCAACGAACTGTCTTACCCTCTTGACGGAGTTAGGAGGTGGATAACTTAAAATAGCCTCGATCTTTTCTGGATCCACTTGCAGCCCTCGCTCATTGACTACATATCCCAAGAATTTGAGCTCAGAGCGGCAAAATCTGCACTTTTCCCAATTTAAGGTCAAATTCGCATCGGTAAGGCGTTTCAGTACTTTGTCCAGTACCTCCAGATGTTTCTCAAACTCAGAAGAGACAATAACAATGTCATCAAGGTATACAAAGACATGAGGCTCGAGGTCTCCACCTAACACATTGTCTATGAGCCTTTGCCAGGTGGCTGGGGAATTGTGAAGTCCAAACGGCATTCTCCTGAATTGAAACAGTCCTCTCCCCGGAACTGTGAAGGCTGTCTTCTCTCGACTTTCCTGTTCAACGGGGACTTGCCAATACGCACTCTTAATATCCAACGAGGATAAAAACTTCGCTTCCCGAAGACGATCCAATATGCTCGAGACGTACGGGAGCGGATACGCGTCTCTCTTCGTCACACCATTCACCTGCCGATAATCCACGCAAAACCGTTTGCTTCCATCCGGTTTAGTTACTAGCACGACAGGGGAAGCCCAAGCACTCTTAGACGGTTCCACTATTCCTTCACGTAACATCAGGTCCAATTCCTCATTCAAAATCTTCTGGATGTATGGGGAAACGGGATAGTACCGTTGCTTGATGGGTTTGCTATCTCCTGTGTCTACGACATGCTCCACTCGACTAGTACAACCCAAAGTTTTTGGCCGCGAGCTATACCACTTGTCCACGATACAATCCAATAGGGTTTGTTCGGTTGGAGATAAATTGCTTTTACTTACAAGCATCGAGGAAATGGAAAATTCTAGCATCGACGCGACATCTTCCTTCTTGGAGATCATGTCATCGTCTAGGCTCGGCACCAGCTGCATTTTATTCCAAAAATCCATTCCTAATATCATTGGAGTTGATAGCGAGTGGACGATTACGAATCTGATCACACATACCTTGCCATGCAGCTCCACAGGAAGTTCTACTGAACCAATGATGTCCAGGTTAGTACCATTGGCTGCTGATACTGCTAGTCCAGGCTCAAGCTGTGAGACAAGACCCAAAGATGAAAATATCTGCCAGCAAGTCGTATCCATCGCAGAAATGGAGGCTCCTGAGTCCAGTAAGCCAATAATCGGCACCCCAAAAATTTTTATTCTTACATATGGCCGATTGTCGTGTTGCTTGATGACGGCCGATAATCGTTTCAAAGGTCGGCCTACCATAACTTCTCTCACCACCATTAGCCATTCCTTCCACTCTAATGGTGAAGTATACGGTGCACCCCCAGGCCCATTCTTGATTAGACCTGGGGTTCCAACCGGTTTTCCGACCTCTTGGAACAGCGAGTGCACTGATTTCTTGCCACTCCTTGGTGACCACAACCTGTACAGAATAGTTGCCTTTCCTCGGCGCATTTGACAAACGAATGGCCTGGTTTATTACAATTCCAACACCGGAATTGCCGTATTGGTGCATTTCCTGAACTTCCAACAGCATTTATTTGAGTTGAAGTAGTTGGTCTACGGGGTGGGGGGGTGGTAGGCTAAATCTGGTTCCAATAAACCCCGATTATTAGGAGGTGGTCTATGTACCTCTATCTTCCATTTAGCATTCTCTAATCTCCGGCCAAGTCGAATAAGTTCCTCCGTTGTATTAATTTCATGCAAGGCTAACCGGTCCAAGTAGAAAGGATGTAAATTTTTGATGATCAACTTGAGCATTTGTGGTTCTGATGGTTGTTCCGGTAGTCTATTGAAATAATTCCTCATGATCGCAACAAATATTCCAATGGTTTCCGTTGGCCCTTGCGTTCGTCCTTTTATTTCGTCCATCAACCGATCTTCGTAGTCTTGAGGTTCGAATTCACTTTTCAATTCGTGCACTAGCTCTACCCAGGAATTAACTCGTTTTCTCATTCCTCTATACCAGACAAGTGCGGTTCCATTAAATAAATCATATGCTGTGCTGAACAATTCGGCCTCTGTAACATTGCGTGCCCCTCGGATTTCATCAACTCTCTCAAGAAAAGCGTTAACACTTAAGCCAATTCCATCACCTGAAAACTTGATGTCCCAATCCTTGGTTGGTACTTGTGATCTCTTTATAACAGTAGTTACGACTGTTTGGGACTCTTAAGGGGGTTGAATTTCAGATGGACTCAATTGAGGTGTGGTAGATTCTTTCCTGTCGAGAGATCGGCCTGCCAGGCTACCACTGTCATCATCTGAAATTTTGGACTCTAGTTCAGAAAAAGCAACTAAACAAGCTTTATTCAACTCCAAAATCTTTTGACTAAGCTCCTTATCTGACGTGTGAATTCTCCTAAGTCGATTAAAAACGTGCTGCAACCGCGTATCTAATTTTTTAAAGTCAGCTTGTGCACTTGCTGATTCCATTTTTTCTTCTATGGCCGTTAATTTTTCCCCGCATATCTTAATATCACTGGCTGGGTCCAAGCAGCTTCGAATCGGTAATGGTGTCTTGCCATTCCGCTCTAATTTCAACAAGGTGCGCAGTTGTTTACGCATATCTTCTACTCTTTCGATATCAACCACGCCTCGTACGCTGAGTTCGTACTGGAGCTCATCTTTTATTAGTCTGTCCAGGTCCATTTTGGTTATTTTACCCTTCAAGGAAAACTACTCAAGGGAAAAAAAAAATATACGACTATAAATCCTGCTAAACGAAATTCACTTTTCCCTAGCTGATACTCTAACTAAACCATCATCCAGGAAAAAAAAAACAAAAAAAAAAAAAATAAAGATATTTTGAGCACAAGGGAAGTTTTGCCTCTAACCAGTCCCAAACTCGGGTCCCTGTTCGGGCGCCAAAAATTGTCACCGACTATCCGTTGCAAGACAAAACCAACAAAAAAAAAAAAAGGAAAATAAGGAAATCTAAAAAGATTAAGCCTTGCCGTCGATGTACCAATTTAATTACCACAAGCTCAGTCGCGACGCCAGGATTCAAAAAAGAAAAAAATTAAAGTAAATAAAACAAGAACAAAACACTCACCAAAAAAAAAAAAAAAAAAAAAAAAAAAAAAAAAACAACTCAACTACCATCGGACGCCACACTGTTTTTTTTTTAATTTAAAAAGAGGAAACAGTGAAACTCAAAAAAAAAGAAATAGGGTTTGACACTTTACTAATATAAAGTTTCGAAGTAGAATTTCCCCAAACTGTAAAAGAAAACTTTTGTAAAAAAAAATTCATAAAAGCATAAACATCGCCAGGTTAATTAATTACTATCAAAAGTGGCAAATAATTTGAACTTAATAATAAAAGAATTAAACTATAAGTTAAGAATCATTTATAAAAAAAAATAATTAACAAAAAAAAAGTTCCCTGTTATAGTGAGATTCGAACGTTGGTATTCTGAATAGAAGTCCCTTTCTTTACCCTTCAGCTATACCACCTGCTGCTACCTGTGAGCCTGACGTTGATACTTATGTCAGTTAGCCAATTATATTTTTACAAAGGGAGTTTTACTCGTGATCCCTCTAACATTTTATCTTTAAATACATATAAAAAAGGTAAGGAAAAAGAAAACAAAAGATACATTTCTTCTAAACACATAAAAAAAAAGAATACAAATTTATTGAAACAAAATTAACTACCAGCTGGTGTAAGAATACAAATTTGAAATTATACTAATTAATAAACAAAATATAAGCTAATATTTATGAACATTTACTGTCCTGAAGGTGGTCTCGGCTCCCCTCAGCTCAATTGTGTATGATTCCTTGTGAATGTTGGTTTCCTGGTCCCAATCTCCTTTCGGATTTCTCACTTCTTAACCCGCGGGTATAAGATGAAGACCGTCGTCCAAGAACACCGTTTTTCTCCGAAAAATCGGTCACAACAGTCACACACACCTCCTGACCTAACCGGCCAACCTCTTATCTCTCTCCCTGTCTTTTCTTGTCGCTACGTCAGCAGCTCCGGGCGGTCCCCCTCACTACAAATTGTATTTCTCACTTTTCACTGGGTTTTTTTTTTTAACTTACACATAAATAAAGTGTACATTCTGCTCACTTAAAAACATTTTACCAAAATCACCATAATACCAAATAGGTCATATGTTATTGTTTTTCATTAACCTAATACCATCATAAAATACAAATCATAAATAAGGAACAATTAATCAGGAAATCTATCTTTCCTTTTTTTTTTTTTTTTTTTTTTTTTTTTTTTTTTTTTGTAACAACATTATTGTCATTATTGTGGATATAATGATTCAAAAGCTTATAATTTAAAAAGGCATACCATTGCCCATGATAACGGTGAGGATCCACATCATTGTCTTTATTGTGGATATAATGATTAAATAACTTACAATTTAAAAAGGTATATCATGGCCGGTCATAAAGGTGAGGAGCAACATCATTGTCATTATTGTCAATATAATGATTCAAAAGCCTATAATTTAAAACGGTATATCATGGCTGGATATAAAGGTGAGGAGCCACATTATTGTCAATATAATGATTCAAAAGCCTATAATTTAAAAAGGTATATCTTGGCCGGTCATAAATGTGAGGAGCCAAATCATTGTCATTATTGTTGATTTTATGATTCAAAAGCTTATAATTTAAAAATCATATCATAGCCTTTCGTACAGGTCAACAGCCACATAATTTTCTATATTGTACAGATAATATTTATAAAACTTAAAATTTAAAAAAGGCATATCATAGCCGGTCATAAATGTGAGGAGCCACATCATTGTCATTAATGCCAATATAATGATTTAAAAGCCTATAATTTAAAGTGGTATATCGTCGCCCGTCTTAAAGGTGAGGAGCCACATCATTGTCATTAATGTGGATATAATACTTCAAAAGCTAATAATTTATAAAGGCATATCATGACCTTTCATAGAGTTGAACAACCACATCATTGTCTTTATTGTAGATATAATACTTCTAAACATATAGTAATCTTTAATAGTCAATAAATACTGACGCATGTACTGACATTCATACATACATTCAACAATAAATCAAATATACTTGAACTACTCTAACATTTACTAGACAAGTGTTCAAAGGTCCGAAATAACTACAAAGGACTTACTTACATAACAGTAACTAGGCCCATTTGAACATATGGAACTTTAAGGTTCCACTAATCCTTCGAATTCTTCTCGTATTGAATCCTTACAATACAAAATCCTTATTAAAATTGTGAATGCTCCTTAATATGTCACATAGAAGCTTAAACATAACGATCTAAATGTCGCATAGGTTGCGGAATTGCCTCAAACCGGACACCTACCCTTTTATAGTAAAATCCATACCAGGGATCCACTATTCTATCAATTTGTTTCTAATCCGATAACTTTCCGAGGTGTAGAAAATATATTGAAATGCTACCAATGGGTAGTTCTATAGGCGTTATTGACATTTCGTTGTAATTATTTTACCGAACATTTACTCATGTTACATTTCCTATTTTTATTTAAACATCAATAAATTATATAAAAAACATTTCACATATGATCGGAAGATTGATGATGTATAAATGAGATAGATGTATAAATAACATTTTAATGAGCTTCTTGAAGAGAATTTGGAAATGGTTAATGAATTTCAATATGAGGATTGACAGATAATAAAAGATTTTTTAAAGGAAGCAGTTCTTTAAGAAATGGTATACAAATCGGTTAGCTAATTCCTTGCATTAAAGAGGTAAATAGAGGAATGCAGAGGAAGTAGTTGGGTTTTTCGGTTCTTAGGGTTTGGAGTATAAAAGCTCCAAGGATGTATGTATATGTAAATATTAAGATAAAGCCAACCAAAGTCGGTATATAAGCAGATGTGACACCACCTGGGGAAACCGGAAATGAATAATGGCAATACTCCAGCTATTGAATAATGGAATCACCTTTAACATAGTAATGAGTCTCAAAAGAACCTGGACCCTCAGCCTCATTTTATGAGCTCTAATGGTTGATTAGTGGAAATAAGAAAGCGCATGATTGGCGGATATGTGCAAGAGAAAACCATCAAGGGTTTCTGTCAAAGGATAAACTCGGGAGGGATATACTTATGAAAATCCAACATAACACATGTCACCATATTTCCAATGCCTTGTGTTGCTGACTAAAATTACTTATTACTAATTATAAAATTATGTGATTATGATTTCTTTGCTTATATAATACTACTTTGTTGCTTTTTAGAATCATTATTTATAAAAATAAAATAAATTATTATAAATATTTATATGGAATCTATCTTACATTTAATCTTCTTCTCGATCTCTCCCCTCCCTCTCTATTATATAACACTTCATTATCTCTACCAACCAACCGTTGTTCAGAAAGTGTTAATGGCTGTCAATAAAGATTATATAACGTATGTGTATCAAAATATTTTAACTGTATTTAGTGAATTATTTTAAAATTTCGATATCTCAAACTCAGTATTTGTGTTTAAATTCAATATGTTAGAGAATATTAATAGAATATTAACATAGCTATTAAAAGAAGACGATTAAATAAAAAGATTGACGAAAAAAAATATCAATTTCTCTCTAACTGGGATAAACAATGGATTATGGATATTTTTATTATAATACTCTGGTTTTTCCAATTAACATTTAAAATTAGATGGATCAAATTACATTAATTATTAATTCAATGTAATTAACAATCAATGATTATTCGAAATAAACTTAGTAGAGAGACTAGGGGTTCCGAACGTGACTTTTTTCAATCAAACCAATATAGCTCCTTAACGGCAGGTCCCAGCGACAAATATGATTCAACCACTTAATCAGTGCAATAGTAGCAGGTTGAAAATTACAGCTGTGAAAATACAAAAATATATTTGAGGAAATAATTCTCTACAAGATATTTATCGATAAAACAATAAACCTAAATTATTTACAATTATCTAAATTCTTTGTTTTTCATAATAACTATAAGAACAGCCAAAGCAGCCACGTGGGATGGTAATTTTGTAATGATTTCAATTACAGTAAAAAAAAAAAGAAAAAAAAAAAGATTAATCCCATCGCGTGTAAATTCTAAACAGTGATCATCTTATATCAGTTATTTAACTATAGCTTTCGATACTGATTCGGAAGCAGATCCCTCAAATCATTATTTTTGCGTTGTGATAAATTGAATGAGCTTTATCTCGGCTCTTCACTAGTGTGCGTTGATCGTGTGCTTCTTTCTTATATTTTCCTACAACGATATCCGGTACCATTAAAGCCAGACAATGCCCCCTATTTCCCAAAGTTTCCTCATCTCCGCTCCCCCCGACACTTAATCACGAAGCGATCATATCTTGTAAGCATTCCACTATTTATTGATTAGAAAAGAAGAATCAATATTGGGTGGGAGGAAACTGATTGAAGTGGGGTTCGCCCAGTGTTCACTGCGCCATATCCAATCAGTATGCTCAAACTGCATTTCCATCCAATACAGCCGTTATTCAAATTCCTAGGAGGGTCGGGTGCACCTTACGAAAAGTTTATGATAATACAAAAAATGATAAAGGGGCTGTGAAGGGGATGCACTTGTCAAACTGGATTATACATTGAAGGAGCCAGTAGGGCAACTTTTCTTATATTCTCTGCTCTCGGGGGAACTCTCCCCATTTGATGTAAATTCTCTCCAGAGAGGACGCAACATACAAAAGGAGCTAGGTAAAAGCCAATATTAGTGCTTAAAAAAAAAAAACACTTTCAGCAGTTTTTATTCAAAAAGTCATTGAGCATACGAAGTATAGATTAATAAGTCTTTATGAAATCTGAAAGTTATCTTATAAGCGATTACAATATACTAAATAATTTAAGAAAAGGAATGACTGTAGGTTATATTTTATGGAGGAGATATTCAGGAATGCAGTAAGGAGTGATAAAAAAACACTTCCAAGTTAAAAATCTTTTTACTTCCCTTTTAAATTTATATTTTAATACAAAATAAATAAAAAAAAAAAAAAAAAAAAAAAAAAAAAAAAAAAAAAAAAAAAAAAAAAAAAAAAAAAAAAAAAAAAAAAAAAAAAAAAAAAAAAAAAAAAAAAAAAAAAAAAAAAAAAAAAAACACGCTTTGAAAGCAAATCGAACTAAAAAGAAGAAAATAATTTGTATATCGTTAATTCATGCTATAGAATATTGAAAGCCAAACAATCAATCATGATTAATTAACTTGGAACAATATTTTTTTTTTTTTTTTTTTTTTAACCTTTTATTGAGTAATTATTACAATCTGCCACAACTGTGGGCAATAAGTAATATAGATGGCGTATGATCACATTCATACATTATATACAATGAAAAAAACAAACAATAATAGTGAAATGAAGTAAATAATGAATGTAAGAAAAAGAAAAATAGAAAAGAAAAAAACTAGCCAATACATAAACAATATAAAATATACTATATACAAAATGAAGTACTAAAAATTTAAAAAGAAAAAAAAAAGTAAAAGACAAAACAAAGGTAAAAATACAATTATACTCTATTTACAATTTACACTCATCCTTGAGATCCCTCCACCAGACCCGTCCCTCCACATGTGAAGAGACAAGCCAGGTACAGAGAGATCCCAGCTCTTCTCTCTCAGCTGCGTCACTGGTGTAGAAAAAACCCAGTGGAGGCTAAGTGAGAGCGCTATAACAAACACTCCGGGCATGAGTGGAGAAGCTGGCCATTGCCAGAACTCCAATATAAGTAATTTTACAAAAGATCTCGGGGCCACTGCCGTTTTAGTCTGCGAGGGGGGGGGTTATCAGGATGGGTGGAGGCGGATAATGATTGAGCTAGTGGGTTAGGGTGAGAGGAAAGGTTGCGATGGAATTTTGAAAATTTAAGGGGTATAAGGTCGAGAACGTATGGTATATTCAGATCATTATGTAGGGTTTTGTTGGAAACATAGTAAGGAGCATTTACTATAGTTCGGAGGATTTTGGATTGGAAGGATTGAATGCGTTTGATATTCGACTTTTTTGCTGTCCCCCATAGTTCAAGTCCGTAAGTCCAAATAGGTTTGATGATGGTTTTGTATATGAGAAGTTTGTTTTCAATGGAAAGATGGGATGTCCTATTTAGTAGTCTATACAATTGGCTGAAGCGTCTGTTAAGTTCTTGTCTTTTGAGCCGTGTATGAGGGTTCCATGTAAGTCTTTTGTCTAAGTAGAAACCAAGATACCGAACTGTGTCATCTTTAGGTAGTGGAATACCATTGAAGTAGATAGGAGGACTGGATTTACGGCGGAGGGTAAAGGTTATGTTGGGATGTTGGTGCATTTAGATTCATTTACTTTGATTCTCCAGTTGTTGCACCAGTCTTCAATCAGGGATAAGTGAGTTTGGAGATTATTGGATGCTATTAAAGGATCTGTATAGGATGAAAGGATAGCAGTGTCATCAGCAAATGTTGCAAGAAAAGTATCAGGAGTAGTAGGGATATCTGCTGCATAGAGGATATATAAAACTGGACCTAGAACGCTACCTTGTGGAACACCAGCCTCTATAGAATAGAAGCTAGAGTATTCCATTCCGCAGCGAACTCGGAAGGAACGGTTAGAGAGATAGGATCTAAGAATTAGGAATAGCGATTGGGGTAAATGGGTTTTGAGTTTGAAAAGCAAACCGGCATGCCATACCCGGTCGAAAGCTTGCGCTATGTCCAGAAATGCGCCGGAGCAATACTGTTTGCTTTCAAGTGCTGAGGATATGTGATCAACAACTCTGAGGCCTTGTTGGACAGTGGAATGGCTAGTGCGGAACCCAAACTGGTGAGAAGGAATATTTTGCGATTCAAGGATGGGTAGGATACGTTTAAGAAGGAGCCTTTCAAAAATTTTTGAAAGGATTGGTAGGAGACTAATAGGTCTATATGATAAAGGGTTGTTGGGAGATTTACCCGGTTTGAGGAAAAGGATAATAGTGGAGTGTTTCCATAGCAAAGGGAAATAGGTTGTCCGCAGAATACAATTGTATAGGTAGGTGAGGAATATGACTGCTTTATGAGGAAGTTGCCTGAGGATTTGTGAACTAAGGAGATCATATCCAGGGGATTTACGGGGTTTTAATTTTTTTATAAGGTATTTGACCTCAGAGGGGTTTATTGCTTTAGGAGGTAAGGAAAGAGGAATAGGCGAATCAAGAAATTCATGAACCGTTGTTGTGTGGGTGGGATTGGATTCAGGATGGGGAACAAATATGCGGGAAAGGTGCTGGGCAAATTCTTCGGATTTGTTCTCGTCAGAAGCCGCCCATGAACCATCTGCACGTCGGAGAGGTGGGTTGGTATTTTAGGATTTTTTTAGCGGTGGTCCAGAGGGAGTTATCTGAGGAAGAGAGTGAAGAAAGATAAGAATTATAGGATTTGGATCTGAAGGTAGCCATGTTTTTTTTAAGAAGTTTGGTAAGATAATTATAGGATTTCCGATCATCTGGATGCCTGGTCCTTTGCCAAATAGCTCTGGAATGACGTTTGGATTGAATAAGGTCCAGTAGATCTTGGGATAAAGGATTTTTCTTTCGAACTTTGGGAGGGAAACGAGGTGAGGATGCAGCCCAGGCTGCTTGCTGGATCATGGTTGTGAAGGAATTAGTAGCATTGTCAAGATCCTGGGAGGTTTTTAGGGATACTTTAAGGTCTATAGTGTCGGATATTGTTTGACGGAAGAGGTTCCAGTCTACTGGTCCTCTAATAAATGATGGGGGAGAAGGTTTTGGGATAGGAGTGACGGAAAGGGTTAAAATTAAAGGACTGTGATCAGAGGAAAGTTCATCCAGGCGTTCTATGGAGTAATGGAGGGATCCTAAGCCTGAATGAATGAAGAAGTCAAGCAGGTCAGGGTTTCGGTTAGGATCCGTTGGCCAATATGTAGGAGTACCTGGAGAAATAAAGGATCTTTGGGAACTAAGTGCAGACTGCAATGCTCGCCCACGGGAGTTGGTGGTTCTTGAACCCCATTGCTGGTGCTTAGCATTGAAGTCAGCACCGAGGAGAAAGTGATGACCTAAGGAATTAAAAAATGAGTGGAACTGGGATGTGGAAATTGGTTTATTTGGGGGGCAGTAGGCCGCTGCAATCGTGACGGGAAAGGAGAGGGTTTTGATAACAACTGCTGTGGGTTGTAGGAATTCATTTGCTGGTAAAGGGAATACGTGGTGAGAGAGGGAATGGTGAATGATGACAGCAGTTCCGGCATGGGCTCTACCATCAGGGTGGTCTGTTCGGTAAGTTTGGTATTGTGAAATAATGAGACGTTGTTTACTGGTCAGTCTGGTTTCTGTTATTAAAGCTACATCGATTTCTTTGTCATGTAGCAAGGATGTCAGTTCGTTAGTGTGGTTGCGAATACCATTCGCATTCCAAAGGAGAATGGATAAGGGTTTTGTGGAAGGCATTTAAGGATTTTTTTGAAGAGGAATTAGAAGAGGGATAACATTTGTGAGGAGTGATATGAGTGGGGTGATAAGAGTTTTCAACTCTGACAGGAAGGAGGTAAATAAGGATGTGAGATCTGAGGTAGTAGGAGGAGGAGGAATATGGGGGATCTGATGAAGGCTGTGTGGATTGGGTTGGATTAATGGAGCAGGAGGATATTGAATCGTCTGTTGATGCTGTGATTTAGGTTGTAATTGCTGGGGTGGGGTATCATGAAATTGTGGCTGTTGAGGAGGAAGCGGCATGGCCCCATTTTCATTCTGGCATCTCCTTCCTCCCAGCATTTCTGCAAAAGATACTGATGATGAGGCAATTTTTGAAGGCTGTCTTCCTCTGGTCTGTTGAGTTTCTTCGTTCTGTGGCTGCGCCCTCTGGAATTTACTACGGAGGTTTTTGTAAGTTTGACATCCTTTGTAGTTAGCCGGATGCTCCTGCTGGCATAGCGCGCACACTGCTGGAACCTCTCGAGATTTAGTGCATTCTGAGGATTTGTGCAGTTGCCCGCACTTAACACATCTCGGCATGTGGTGGCAGTAGCTTTTTGTGTGACCATATGCCTGACAGTTATGACACTGTACGATATCACGTTTTGTATAAGGTTTCTCTATTATTACTTTGGTGTAATAAAGAGAAGTGATATCGTAAATTTTTTCAACACCAGGTGTGGGTTCCAGATCGATAAAGAAAAGCGGTAATGGGGTTTTACCGCTAGCTCCAGGCTGTCCTCTGTTGTCTTTTTGTATATTTATGACTTGCCTTACTTTGAAGCCCATGGATATTAGTTCGTCCTTGATAATTTCTACAGGTGTTGAGTGGTGAAGGTTTCTCAGTACCACCCTAATCGACCTTTCTTCCTTAAGCTGGTAGGTGTGAAAATCAGCTTTAGTGTCTGTTAGGTATTTGACAATGAGACGGTATGTGTCAGATGAATGAGGCGTAATTTTGGTGTCATTTGTTCGGCTTATACAGGTATATTTTCCTAAGCCAGCTATTTTGTTCAACTGTTCACACATTAACGGAAAATTCTTGATGTTACGAATAAAAATCGGTGGAGGTTTAGGAGGCTGTGGTATAGAAGTAGACTCCATGGTTTCAGCAGGTGTGGTACTAAGCACCTGGAAGGGATTTGGGGTAAAGAAAGGTGATTCTTGGTTTATTCCTTGGGTGGAAGTTCCAGGCATAGCTTCGTCTGTCGGCGGAGAACTGGGAGGAGTCTGTCGGGAACGGCGAACTTTTTGCTTTGCTGGACTCATACGTACGGTTTCTAGGGACCGGCTTCTTTTTGATTTATTAGTTTTTGAAGATAACACCATATGGAAATATCTCATTTATGGCATCGAACGGTGAAGGAGATAAAGAAAAAAAAAATTAAAAACAAATCAAAAATTAAAAAAAAAAAAGAAAGAAAAGATCGCGGTGCTAGTTATCAGAAGAAGCAGTACCTACCCGTGCAAAGACAAGGCAGCTACTGTCTGGGTCACGGGCACGAGTATCTTATCTCCTCCTTATCTCTGTCCCCACTACCGCTTATCTCCAAAGCACATGGTACACTTTATATTCACTTAAATCAATGTTAAATAATTGTACTCACTGTTATAATAAGGCAATGTTTAACACAGCTAATAACTGGTATTTCGGTGAACTTTTCTAGACGAAAATATGAAAATATCACACTAACAGAAGTAATAATTATAGAGCGATGTTAACGATATCTTGAATAGTTGGCGCAGGCGCAAACACTGGAACAATATTAAAGTAAAACTTTAGTTATAACTAAAATAATTCAATTGATAGTAAAAAAAGCGTGGGATTAAACAAACTTTTGTTACATAGGGACGGATGGACCGACACCATTGAGATTTTATTTATTTTTTTTATTCGTTTCGGCCTGTTGTTGACCACGTTATTTTAACAACTTTTTTATTTTTAGATTCGATTTATTATTTTAATAGGAAGTGTGCAAATCTTATAATGCATCGTACGTATCGGCATTCGGAAATGCCGACAGGAATCTTGAGAGAAGCATTCAAGCCGACGGCTCCGTTCGCAGGGGTTGAAGTCACCGGCAATTCCGAGAAAGTGTGCGTAGTTGAAGGTCGGAAAGCATTCTTCTTATCTTCAGTTGACCGTCTACTAGCGTTGTTTTAACACGTATCTGTCTACTTATATTGTTTTTTGTAGTGTATTGAAAGAATGGATTAGGCCAAATTAATTGAAATTGTGCAAGAATATGAAGAACTATAAAAATTGAAACTATAAAAAAATCAGCAACGAAGGGACACCATTTGGGAGGAAATAGGAAGAAGGATGAATGAGTCAAGTAAGTACAATAAGAACTATTTAGTATTTAAGTACTCTTTATTAAAATAATGGCATGTTTTATTAATTATAATAGCAACTAAAACATTAATTAGGTATGTCGGTGTGTCCCAGTTAGAACTCTTCTTTCCTGTCATTAAACTGAGCCTTCAGCTGAGTTGAAATACTGGTTAAAACCTTCCCTTACTAGCAAAGCATCTTCTAGCGACATAACACATACATACCACCGCGACATTCCTCTGATACTTCTAAAACTTTCTAGATTGAAAAGAGAAACTTGTGAATCTTCGTCAGTCCAGTAGCATAAATCATCTCTTAAAAAGTTATGTATGCAGCAGGCAGCGGATACAACAGAAATAATGTGCTCATTGGAAACTTCCAATTTACGTTTAAAAATTCTAAATTTTCTGGCTAAAATTCCAAACGCGTTCTCCACTGTATTTCTAGCCCTGCTCAATCGACAATTGAAAAAAAAATTCTTGTATTCTTTCTTCTTTCTAAAACTATAGTTAATATATAAAGAAAAACTCTTCGTTGTCGTGTTATAGGTAATCAATGGAAAATAACCGGTATTCTGGTGGTTTATTTGCGATTTTGGGTAAGAAGCCGACGGCTGCCGTGGTAGCAAACTTCAGATTCGGTTTTATCACCTCACAAAAGTTCCGTTGAGAATAAAAGTTTTTTCTTCACCAAACTTTTCTTATTTTACTGATATTTATATATTTATAATTATATAATTATTATACATAAAGGGGGTAGCGGGATAAGACAGGTCTGGCGGCCCCCACGGATTTTATTCAGGCGACCCCAAAACCTTGAAGAGGGCCAAAAAAGAAAATTTTGAGATTTTTCCCGACCCCCTAACCCTCCCTGAAACCCCACAAGGGGGAAAAACGTGTTTTTTGATATTTGAATTTTTTTCGATAGTTCAAATTAATTTTTAAGCGGTACCAACGCAAGTAAATTATTGTTTGGGATGTGTAGATGTTCCCCGATTTTTTTCAGATTTAATCATTGAATGAAACATAGCGTAACATCCAAAAAAAAACAACAAAAAAAAAAACGTTAATAATCGGGATATTACAGTAAAAACTCTATGGTATTTTGGTGGAGACTCATTGAAAAAGAACGGCCTAAATAGCATTCAAAGATACACTCTTCCTCTTCAAAATGGCGCCGATAAATTTGAATTTGGTTGCTTATAGTCCGCGACAAATCGATTTGAGTAAAACGTAAATTTTAAATTATGCAATTTAGGCCTACAAAATAAGTCAATATTTAATTAAATATATGAAAAATAGTTCATTCAGGGGTTTTCGAGGTTGCTGATCACGAATTTGATGTCAAAAATATATTTTGACAATTGACAGCTGTAAAAAAAGCTGTCAACAAGTGATAAAATTGTTATATTTCTAATTTTTGATAAATAATAAAAAAAAAAATGCTTTATTTATGACTAGACGAGTTGAACGACGACATCTTCCGCACAGAACGTTTCCTACATCTTCTTCTTTGTCCAGCTCCACCAATAACGAGTTGGCTTCTTCTTCTGAAGTAATGACTTTTTTCTGCCCGGTGTCATATCTTAACAGCAGATTGCATTTCACGCATCTTTTATCATGTTCGTGTTTTCCTTTTTTTGGAGGCATTTCGGTGTAAGCTGAAAAAATTATGAAATTAACGTTCTCGAAAAAGTACTAGACATTTTAATACAAAATAAATTCAACAGGGCAACGTAAATATATCATGAAAAAGGTACTCTCGGTTCTGTTAAATCATGTTTAGCAGATTGCATTTCACGCATCTTTTATCATGTTCATGTTTTCCTTTTTTTGGAGGCATTTCGGTGTAAGCTGAAAAAATTGAAAAACTTTCTTGTCTTTTTACATAAACGTACTGTATAATTTTTTCAGCTTACACCGAAATGCCTCCAAAAAAACAAAATCATGAACATGATGAAAGATGTTACCGCCACATTATCCCATGTGATCGAAAAGGAATGTTTTTTGTTTCGTTGACACCTTTCACCACTGCATTGTCGCCCGCCTTTTATCGCATGCCGTGCGTGTTCTGTCCGTTGTCGCTAGTGTTGCGTTGAGACGCGTTCATCGTCCCACTGTCGCGCATTTATTATACACGTTTATTTCGCGTTTTCAAGTAAACATGATTTAACAGAACCGAGAGTACCTTTTTCATGATATATTTACGTTGCCCTGTTGAATTTATTTTGTATTAAAATGTCTAGTACTTTTTCGAGAACGTTAATTTCATAATTTTTTCAGCTTACACCGAAATGCCTCCAAAAAAAGGAAAACATGAACAAGGTGCAAATATTACCTAAGCAAAGTGTTTTCGGACCTAGCTCCGTAGTATATTCTTCTCTTGTTTTGAGGTCCTTAGCCCAAATTTTCAGTCTGGCTACTTAACTCAGAAACATCCAGTATATGACATGTACAAAACCATTTAATGACTATTTGTTTTGTTTTTTATGCAGTAAAGTCTTGGAGGAATACAAAAATGAAGTAATATCCAAACCATACTATTAATACATTGAATATTGTAACATATGATTTATATATATATATATATATATATATTGAAGCAGCATTTCCAGAACATAGCTGATGTAATCCCCTCTTTTCTGCTTAAGGAAGGTTTACGAAAAGATGGAGAGCCCGGGTGTCCAAAATGAGTGGGGTGGAGGTGATGATTTTCTGCTCTAACTTAGAACTTATGAATCACTTGCCCTGTCGTCGAAATTGCCAAGGAACCCATTTAAGAAGAATATCGTGTCATAAATGAAATTGATATCCGGTGAAACGTTATTTCTTACAGAGAGATTATGGTCAGTATCTTTTCCAAGTTTTGACTTCGTTTACTGTCGGGGCACTTATCTTTACAATCCAGCGGCTGAATCTCAATTCCTTGAAGAAGATTAGTTTTCTTTCTTTTTCATTTTGAAAAGTTTTCACGACAATATGTTTTACAATGCTCCTAATACTATTCTCTATTGCGTATATAAATATGATGTATATTTCCAATAGGTACAGTAGAATCTAATAAAATAATTCTAATAAAACTATGTATACCCGAAATCATACCAGTCCTCCTATTCATTTATAACTTTTCCCTCCAAAATTCAGTTTTCCCAACCTCATGGAAAAAAGCATTAATTCATCCAATAAATAAAACATTAAACCCTATATCCCCAAACGACTATCGTCCTATTTCCATCTTGTCTAATCTTTCTAAACCCTTGGAAAGATTAGTTCAATCTCAAATTTCCAAATTCCTTGAAGAATCCAACCTCCTCGACCTCCTTCAATCTGGTTTTCGTCCCGGCTACTCCACCCAGTCTGCTCTCCTAAAAATCACTAATGACATATTTACCGCAATAGATGACAAAAAATTAACCGTCCTGGTACTCCTTGACTTTTCTAAAGCCTTCGATTCCCTTGATCACTCTATCCTATTCTCCAAATTAAAATCATTAAACTTTTCCTACAGTTCCATCCGCTGGTTTCAATCTTTTCTTTCTCACCGTTCCCAAGCAGTTAAAATACCAAACCAACCCCTATCATCTTTTCTCACTCTTACCTCAGGTATTGCTCAGGGATCCAGTATTTCTCCTCTCCTTTTCAATTCCTACATTAATGATCTTCCTAATTCAATTTATCACTGTTTCTACCACCTCTATGCAGATGATTCCCAAGTCTACCTCTCCTTCTCCCCTTCAGAGCTATCCACTGCTTTCGCTAAAATTCAGGAAGACCTGGACAGAATCAGTGCCTGGGCTACCTTAAACAAATTACAACTTAATGAAAAGAAGACTCAGGCCATTATAATAGGCTCTAGCTCCCTCCTTAATTCCCACTCACAATACCCTCCTTTAACCTTAAATAATCATCCTATCTCTTTCTACTCCTCTGTAAAAAATCTTGGGATTGTTTTTGATCAAACCCTCTCTTGGAAATCTCAGATTGCCCAAATTTCCCGCCGTTCCATAGGTCTTCTCAAATTGTTCCACCGAATCCGTGACCTTCTTCCCCAGCCAACCCGTAAGCTTTTAGTCTCTTCCTTATTATTCCCTTGCATTGACTATGGTTGTCTGGTTTACGGTGGCCTCTCGAGGGTTCTGGAGGACAGACCGAAGCGAATCATGAACTGCTTCGTCAGGTTTGTCTTCGGTAGTCCGAGGCGTTCCCACGTTTCCCACCTCTATTCCCAACTAAATTGGCTCTATCCCACTTTCCGTAAACAATATTTCCATGGAACATTCCTGTACCAAACTATCAATACCCTTCAACCTTTTTATATCTACAACAAGCTTCAATTCAGATCTGCAGTCAATCCTATACATACAAGATCCCGTCTCTCTGATTTGTATACCCCATCCCATAGAACTTCAACATTCCAACGCTCCTTCCTTTTCCGCTCACCAATCCTCTGGAACTCCATCCCTCCTCACATCAGACAAGCTAAATCCCTGAAAACATTCAAATATTTCTATTTCCAATACCTCCTCCTCATTCAAGTTGACGCTTGCTAACTATCTACCTACTTAATCAAAAATTACTGTTGCATTGCTGGATTCAGTTCAGGAATAATTGAGATTCCTTAAATTCAAATTTCACTTTCCATGAATATAACATTAGGTTCTATTGTATATACAAAACTAATCATTGTACCAAAGATTTTTCTATATAATTTTATTTATTTTTTTCTTATTTAATTTTATCTTCTCTAATTTGTAGAATGTTATCTTATTTTCTTTTCCGTTTATTTAAATATCATCTATGTACATACTGTCATTAATGTATTATTGTCTTTGTTTTTTTTTATCTCATTACGTCTCTAACCAGACTTAATTTAGTTAATACTTGTACATATCTGTTATTCTTAGGGGACATTGTCCCAGAATAAAATTATGTTTCTATTCTATTCTATTCTAGAATCTTGTTAATCCGAACTAATTGTTGCAACAAGGTGTTTGCAATAGCGCAAAATTCCAATCATAGAATGTAGGGATAAACGTTGTTTTTAATTTACGTTATATATAGAATATATGAGTAATTTATATTAAACTATTTAGCAAGTTCAATACAGATTAAAATACATATTATCATATATATATATATATATATATATATATATATATATATATATATATATATATATAGCTAAATAAAAGGATCGTGGGACTGAGTTTTTAAAAAGAAGCTTTATTCTGAATTACATACATTATATCAAGAAAAAACACAATTTATAACTTAATACAAAAACTTCGTGTTGAACACCTGTACGTCCTATCGCATGACTGCAGAGTGTCACCGAGGCCAGGTGGAGGTGGCCTTTTTATAGGGTT
Source organism: Euschistus heros (assembly GCA_003667255.2). Classification (NCBI taxonomy): domain Eukaryota; kingdom Metazoa; phylum Arthropoda; class Insecta; order Hemiptera; family Pentatomidae; genus Euschistus; species Euschistus heros. Next base: position 1,214,489 of record RCWM02000305.1, on the reverse strand, counting down.
ATCTAGGAGAGTGGATATCGTACATTTGTTTATTATCCTTAATACCATTGGGTTTCCATAACTTCTCCCCCCCCGAGTTCCGAGGTCTCCGATGGAACAAATATCTTAGTGTAAATAGGTTAGATTCTATACAAAAATAAAAGGTTTGAACCTTATACACTTCTTAATACCTTTTACAATAAGTCATATCATTCTATGAACAAAGGGGATTGGACCTTATTCTCTAAATTTATACAAGCATAAAAAGGATTAGACCTTGTTTACTAAATTAGAATTTGTACATTTGAAAATAAAAGATTAAAATCTGTACTGAAATACCATTATCAATTTCCTATCAAAAAAAGGATTAGACTTTGAATTTCCTATTTACTAAGTCAGGATTTGTTCACAAAAGACTAAAAGAAAGAATAAAAGAAAATTTTAAAATGTTACTTGGAAATGATGAACACCAAGTTGTCAGGCCGTGTCGTGAGTCGATCGTCTGTTTTTCTTTGTGATTTTTCCTCTTCTCCATCCAGCGAACGATTTTCCCTTGGCAGGAAATCTCCATATTTACAACCCAAAGTTCTTGGCCGCGAGCTATACCATTTGTCCACGATACCATCCAATTGGGTTTGTTCGGTTGGAGATAAATTGCTTTTACTGACAAGCATCGAGGAAATGGAAAACTCTAGCATCGAAGCGACATCTTCCTTCTTGGAGATCACGTCATCGTCTAGGCTCGGCACCAGCTGCATTTTGTTCCAAAAATCCATTCTTAATATCAATGGAGTTGATAGCGAGTGGACAATTACGAATCTGATCACACATACCTTGCCATGCAGCTCCACAGGAAGTTCTACTGAACCAATGACGTCCAGGTTAGTACCATTGGCTGCTGATACTGCTATTCTAGGCTCAACCTGTGAAACAAAACACAAAGACGAAAATCTCTGCCAGCAAGTCGTATACATCGCAGAAATGGAGGCTCCTGAGTCCAGTAATCCAATAATCGGCACCCCCAAAATTTTTATTCTTACATATGGGCGGTTGTCGGTTGCTTGATGACGGCCGATAATCGTTTCAAAGGTCGGCCTACCATAACTTCTCTCACCACCATAAGCCATTCCTTCCACTCTAACGGTGAGGTATACGGTGCACCCCCAGGCCCATTCTTGATTAGACCTGGGGTTCCGACCGGTTTTCCGACCTCTTGGAACAGCGAGTGCACTGATTTCTTGCCACTCCTTTGTGACCACAACCTGTACAGAATAGTTGCCTTTTCTCGGCGCATTTGACAAACGAATGGCCTGGTTTATTACAATTCCAACATCGGAATTGCCGTATTGGTGCCTTTCCTAAACTTCCAACAGCATTTATTTGAGTTGAAGTAGTTGTTCGACGGGGTGGGGGGTGGTAGGCTAAATCTGGCTCCAATAACCCCCGATTATTAGGAGGTGGTCTATGTACCTCTATCTTCCATTTAGCATTCTCTAATCTCCGGCCCAGTCGAATAAGTTCCTCTGTTGTATTAATTTCATGCAAGGCTAACCGGTCCAAGTAGAAAGGATGTAAATTTTTGATGATCAACTTGAGCATTTGCAGTTCAGATGGTTGTTCCGGTAGTCTATTGAAATAATTCCTGATGATCGCAACAAATATTCCAATGGTTTCCGTTGGCCCTTGCGTTCGTCCTTTTATTTCGTCCATCAACCGATCTTCGTAGTCTTGAGGTTCGAATTCATTTTTCAATTCATGCACTAGCTCTACCCAGGAATTAACTCGTTTTCTCATTCCTCTATACCAGACAAGTGCGGTTCCATTAAATAAATCATATGCTGTGCTGAACAATTCGGCCTCTGTAACATTGCGTGCCCCTCGGATTTAATCAACTCTCTCAAGAAAAGCGTTGACACTTAAGCCAATTCTTGAAAACTTGATGCCCCAATCCTTGGTTGGTACTTGTGATCTCTTTATAACAGTAGTTACGACTGTTTGGGACTCTTTAGGGGGTTGAATTTCAGATGGACTCAATTGAGGTGTGGTAGATTCTTTCCTGTCTTCTTCTTGCTTCCTTACTCTCAAGTACTTACCAGAGAGGAGCCAGGTTTCGTTCTATATTTTTTTCCAGTTTCTTTTTTTATTTTTTTTTTTATTTCTGAAAAGAGGGGTAATACAACACCAAAAAAATATATTAAAGGACAAATACACTCATTGTTTGAACTGATTAAATACAATTTATTAAAAAAAAAAATCAGAACTTTCGTTATATACAACGGTGGTTCTTCCCACCTTATAAACAATAAACTTTTGTCTCGATTATCTTTAATTGTAATCTTACTATCCAATAATAAAAAAAAAACCCAGGAATTTCTTTTCTAAACAAAACTTACTTTCTAATTAACTTAATCTTTAAATTAATCCCAACTATGGGTTTCACTAAATGTAAACATTGACTGTTCGGTTATCTTAGACCTTTTTAATTGCCTCATTATTTTATAACTTGGTTATAAACAAAAAAAAAAAAAAAAAAACCGTAATTCGGGTGCATCCCCGTCACTCCACTCCATACCAACCGAAAAGAAAATTTTAATATGTTACTTGGAAATGATGAAAACTAAGTTGTCAGGCCGTGTCGTGAGTCGATCATCTGTTTTTCTTTGTGATTTCTCCTCTTCTCCATCCAGCGAACGATTTTCTCTTGGCAGGATTTCTTCCACCAGTCTCTTCCAAGGACGTAGCGAACGAAGCGATGAATCCGCTGTCAATATTATCCGGCTAGCCGTAAAAGATTTGAGAGAAAAAACATCACACACCACACCCTCGGCTCAACGACCCAACTATCTCTGTCGAGACACGACCGCCGAGCACATGGTCCACTGTCCACTGCCACTATCACTTTATCAGTACCGAGCGGCCTCCCCCATTCAAAATTTAAGGAATAACCAATTATTATTTTATAACCAAATATTATGTTTATAGCCAATTATCATTTTTCCTTATTAATCTTATTATATAACCATTTATTAAGTTTATAACCAATTATCATTTTTCCTTATTAATCTTATTATATAACCATTTATTAAGTTTAGCTAATTTCCAACTTATTAATTTTCTTAACTTTCATAACTCCTCGTTGTTTCTTTTTTTTTCTTCCCCGATAATTCTACTTTCAGTTTTCCTGTCTCAAATTATTAATTAACAATAATAACAAAAAAAAAAAATACCATTTTTTTTCTTCTATTTGCATTTTTTTTTTTCCTTTTTAATCTTTTTATTTACATCCATTCTACGTTTTACTACCCCTTTTAATAATTGAAACCCTTAGCCTCTCTTAATAATTATTTTCTCCAATATATATAAAAAAAACATTTTTTTTTTCCTCTCTCAATCGGGCACTGAATTCTTCAAAAATTTAATTTAACTTCCAATATTTATTTTTTTTCTTGTAACAATGTTTATAGAACCTGAGGGTTCTCAGAGCCTCTGATATATTATACTTTGTTGATGTTTAAAACTGTATACCCTAAATTCAATACGTAAATGTGTGGTAAAATTATTATGACAAGTAAATAATTTGTGAAAAACTACTCATTAATAGGCAATCTTCTTATCAAACACCTCTGAGAGTTTTCGAGAATCAAGTAAGAAGCTAGTTGGAAGACTAATAGATGGGTGTGTAGCTTGTCATCCGGATCTCTTCGACAAGGTGCAGCGAAATTTTATCTTCCATATGATCTAACAGTAAATTAAATTAGCTTTCCGATGAAAAAAAGAAATTTCGGATCGTATTAATAGTTTCGGAGTTTAATACATGAACTTTTGGGAACTTCGATTTATAAATCGACTGGGCTATTTGGTTACAACTTTAATTTAATTTTCAATTATCTTTCAACTTATGCTAAATGAAGTAAAATGATTCGGGAAATGGTAATACTACCCAATATGATAATATGAGAATAAGCACATCCTTGAAAAAGATAAAACCTGTGGTAAAAACATGTTTAGGTACTCTTAGTATAAGAATGAATCATATATCATTGAAGTTCATTATTCACGGTTAATTAAAAAACATAATGCGTATATAGAATTAAAGGTGGCGTTGAGTTTCAAGAAATAAAAACACTGCTTAGTACCACATTTTACCAAAAAACATTAAATTTGGTGTAATTTAATGCTGAACATCTAGAACAATTTTTGTAATTGAATGAACGTTTTAGAATACATGGAGGGAATTTTAACAGAGAACGTAAGGTAAGAATCGATATTTCACAAATTTTCACGTTTGCCAAGCGTAAGTCGGGAGCGGTACTAATACAGAGAATGTTAAAGAGTGTATAGAATAAAATTTGTAAAGAATCCAATTACCTTCAATTTAGTAAATAACCATATTTTGCGGTCGACACAGCGTTTCCAAGATATAGACAACAAAAAAAAGTGTGACCTTCCGCATCTCCCCCTATTTCTATTATCAGGTCCGTAAATGCTAGAACTATTATTATGTTAACTTCCTAACTACCCTAAACATGTTTCCGAAGAAGATCCTTTATTCCGAACGCACTCTATAATCCTTTATTGACTGGACTAACATACTCGTATATTGAGTGGATTCTAATTTGTGCAGATGGTTATTGAAAGCATTCCATAAATTAAAAGGCTTTACCTTTAAGTTGATAAAGTCATCGTCCTTCTCCTCACAAGTGTGGTTCGGTGGCCCTGAAGAAGACCTGCAACGCAGGTCGAAACGTTGGCACGTATTAAAGAATTCTTCTTTGACGTGGTGTTACTTTGACTGCATCCCTGACTATCTTCTTCTCCATTTACCTTTAAGTCAATTTAATTCAGAATAGAGTAAGGAAACATTGGAGCGACTCGGGATATCGAAGACTAATCTGGCAAAGCAGTTCATACTTCGCGTCAATCTGTCCTCGAGAACCACCGTGAGAAGACCATAGAAGACCAGACAACAATAGTCATCGAAAGGGGATAAGAGCGAGGAGGCTTATAGAGTGGCGGGAGTTTTTAATATTAAGCCATTAATACATTAGTGCCTTTAATTAAAATAAAGTATTCTTTGACATAACAAGTAAACAATCTTACTTACAAGTTAAGTTTGAATACTAATTTTAGCTTGATCTTGTATTGTAATAAAAACTTCATGTTTTGTTGAATAATTTATTAATATTCCTTTCATTAAATATATGTATGTATTTGGTGTTACTTAAAGAACATATTTAAAATTTCTATCACCGGTTTTTAATGGGACAAAGGTGGATTGGAACGGAAACTCCTTTGAGCGCTAGTTTCAATTTGGAGGAGGTGGCGATAAGCTGCTATCAGTGAGGGCATAGCTGGGATTAGGAGGGGCCCAGTTTAACAATGTCAATTTCCTCTCCTTCTCAGCCCATCTCGGCTCACCTCATTAATTTTTTTTAAACTAGTTAATGGTGTTTATCCTGAGTTTCGATTATTTTGTTGCATTATTATGTCAATTAAAAAATCTTAAATATTTTCATATCTTTAATTTAGTCCAATTTTTTACAAACAATACCTCTCAGTAGATGAATGGCAAAACGAAAAACTGAATAAGTAACTCACAGAGATTGGCCGACTATGACATTGGCCGATCGTTGCTTCCGTCGGAATTCGGAAGACATCGGCAATGTTCAAGGCACTAAAAAAATAAAACGAAAGTCGGCAAATTTTCGTTACTTTGCATTGATAATTAATTGTAAAATTTGCACATTTGACGAATCTGTAAATATGTAAACACACACACACACACACACACACACACACACACACACACACACACACACACACACACACACACACACACACACACACACACACACACACACACACACACACACACACACACACACACTCACACACACACACACACACACACACACACACACACACACACACACACACACACACACACACACACACACACACACACACACACACACACACACACACACACACACACACACACACACACACACACACATATATATATATATATATATATATATATATATATATATATATATATATATATATATATATATATATATATATATATCAAAATTATATTTTGTCGACCCTTAGAAATTATATAATTAACTGTTTTACAATAATCGGGTTTTTGGTATTAAAGTTTATAAAGGACCAAAAACCCGATTATTGTAAAACAGGTAATTATATATATATATATATATATATATATATATATATTTCTCATGGCCGCAGCTAAAATTAAAATAAAAAGTTGGATTTTTAAAGTTGATTAAATTTTGATTAATTTTGAATTTTCTATTCTATTATATTATATTATTTATTAGGTTACCAGGTGGGGCCAATTTTTTTTTTCTATTTACTACTGTTTTTAAGTATTTTATTGAACTTTTTATAAAAATACTCTTACCCGTTACTCTTTCTTTAAACATTATTTTTTCGTATTAAAAAATTATTAATGTCCTCAAATGAATAAAACTAAATAATTTAATATTATTAAAGGCAATATAAGTATGGATGCCAAACGTGGTCTCTGACAAAAGCTCAATAGAGGAAGATCCAGGTGTGGCAGAACAGCGTCGAAAGATGTATTATGAAGGAGAGGTAAAGCGACAGGGTGAGAACTACCCAGATCAAGAAAGAAACAGGGCTTACAGACACACCCAGGTGGAGAAGACTCTGCAAGTGGAAATGGCATCTTCTTCGGTGTGAAGAAAATATATGGTCAAAAATTGTCACTGAATGGACTCCATACGACCTAAAAAGAGGAAAAGGGCGCCCAAAGAAAAGGTGGAGCGACACGTTGAAGCTGCTGGCAGGACCCCTCTGGTGGAGAGCTGCTAGAGACAGAGACGTTTGGAAGAAGAAGTGGACCGAACTCCCCTCGCAATAGGGACAGTCACCCCGGGAAGTGCTGACTATTACTCCCGAAAGTGAAGGCCTCTGTATGTAAGAAAGGAAAGAAAATATATATGATTTCTATTTATGGAACAAAAGCTCTAAACAAATAGTCAATATTTTTATTTAATATTTTTTCTTTTCTCCTGTTTATATTCTGAATATTTACTGTTGAATCTGTATACAATTTCTATCGCAAAAATAAAAGGCTATTTTCATTTCATTTCATTTCATTTAATTGTTAATTGAAATGTAATATAAAGATGGGAACACGAAAAGAAAACTACTACTTTAGGAATTTATGTACGTGTTTATTTACAATCACATGTAAATTTCTATAAAATATAAATACACACACACATATATATATATATATATATATATATATATATATATATATATATATATATATATATATGTAGTTATATTTTATAGAAATTTACAATATATATATATATATATATATATATATATATATATATATATATATATATATATGGCAGTGATTTTTCACTGTCCTGCTGGACTTTTAGTGGAACTAAAACTTTCAAATCAACATTTTTAGTGAATTTGAACGTAAATCGATTCCTTAAAGTTAGTGCATACAGCCTAGTTTCGAAAAATATTTTTGTTATGTTTTTATAGCCATGAAAATGTTTATAAACTCATGACTGTCACTTGTACCTACCTATAAAGTCAGATTTCATGGAAATTGTTTGTGTATTTATTTTTATAAAACTTTCTTATTTTATTTTCTAGAGTATGAAAACATATATTGAAGAATAAATTAACATGCTTTTAAACATTTTTAAACTATAAAGGGAAACTGAAAATTCCGTTTTGTTTTGGTCCCTCGGTTTGGCCTCACGAATATTCTCTACAAGAATAAGCTAGTGCTAATTACTGCTATCTACAGAGTAATTCGTGAGGTTATCTTACCTTTTCTTTGGGCGCCCTTTTCCTCTTTTTAGGTCATATGGAGTCCATTCAGTGACAATTTTTGACCATCTATTTTCTTCACACCGAAGAAGATGCCATTTCCACTTGCCGAGTCTTCTCCACCTGGGTGTGTCTGTGAGCCCTGCTTCTTTCTTGATCTGGGTAGTTCTCACCTTGTCGCTTTACCTCTCCTTCATAATACATCTTTCGACGCTGTTCTGCCACACCTGAATCTTCCTCTATTGAGCTTTTGTCAGAGACCACGTTTGGCATCCATAGGTAACCGCTGGGCTTATGCAACTGTCAAAGACCCGTCTTTTTAGCTCCATACTTATATTGCCGTTCATAATATGTTTGAGGGACCAAAACTTGTTCCAACCTAGTGCCATTCTTCTCTGGATTTCTTTTGCTCCTTTATCTGTGAAGGATACCATCTGACCCAGATGAATAAACTCCTCTACATATTCCAAACTGTAGTTGTTTAGTTGGCATTCCATTTGAATACAAATTAAGAATTAATGTTTTTAAATTAATACAAAAAAGCAAGACTGTGGTTCTATTAAAAATAAATACAAGATTACCTAAGTTCTTTATTCAGTATTGCAGAAGTTATCGAGTTGATTTTTTATAATTTTTACGATGTAGGTAGTTGGAGTATGCAGTCATAGATACACAGCTATTATAAATAAAATTCTAAGTTTATAAATAATAATTAATTTTTAATTGCTGTGTATCTATGACCGCATACTGCGACAACCTACATCGTAAAAACACTTCTCAGTCAACTGATACCTTATAAAAATTTTTTATAACCTCATAATCTTTTTAGAAGTTAGATAATTGATTACAAAACAAAAATATTTCCTCTTACTGGACTAAATAAACTGTAAAAATAAAAATTATAATCAATAAAGGACTTGTTTTCTTTTCTATCAGCCTGTTTTTAAGCGTAGTAATATAAATGAATAAAAATGGCCGACTAGTCGACGGTTTTTCCCGACTAATAGCCGACTAGTCACCGACTACAAAATCAGCCGATTAGTCGGCTTTCTCGACTAGTTGGCCTATCTCTATTGACTATATAGATTTTCACAAACTACATAATCACACAAAACAAGGCATATATATTTTCTATTAGTTAAGGATGCAATGAAATTTACGGCCGAGGTAATTTAAGAGGTAATTTTTGGACACGTCATTTAAAAACGTCGATTGTAACATGTATAACCTTAATTAAGAAAAGTTAGATCTAAATAATGTTCATTTATTTTACGAATATTTTTCACAAATGAAAATTATGAAAAGTTTGACAAAACAAATGAAGAAAGAGAAAAACATAAGATTTAGAAAATAAAGGAATCTCATTTAAAAAAAATACTTAGTATACAATTCACAATTTAGTTGGAACAAATTTAAAATAATTTTTATTCTTTCTTATCAACAGATAATTAATACATCTGTTTTTTCTTCTACCCTATGGACCTTAAACATCTACGTACGTGATTTCCAGGGCTGCCGATTGGGGGGTAATTTTCCCCCGGGGGGAAATTTTAGAAGCCTTTGCACTTTTGGGGGGTAATTCGGGGAAAATTCGAGCTAACATTGAAGGTGACACGTCATCAGCAAGGCTGCCGATTTGGGAGATATTTTCTCCCGTGGTGGAAATTCAAATTGAATTTTTTAATCGATTTGAATTTTAAAAAATCGATTCGACGTAGCAGCTTATAAGTTGGCTATAATAAGTATTCTTTTTTATGTTAAAAAGAATATCTATTTACAAAAATTACATTAAATATACGAATAATATCTTAATTTCTAATTAAGACATAAAGATATTTATGAACTTAATCCCTCATTATTAAAGTTAATAAGCAACATTACTCATTTGTCATTTAAGGGAAATCGGGGGGAAGTTTTGAAATATGCTTATATATATATACAATATGCTTCAATTAAGGGTAATAAGCAATATGGATAGTTACAAATCCAATTACACAATATATACAAGAATAGATAAATGGTAAATTAATAGAACCTATCCTGCTTGACGTTTTCAATTTTTTAAAGGATTTACTAGTTAAAAGTTCAAAGCTTCCAATTAATTACAAAAGACCCATTTACATTACAGTGATTAGACTTATTTGGAAACACGGCATTGAGCTCCACTTAATCATCCAATTCATCCCGTATCCAATCCTTACAATCCAAAATCCTTCGAACAAACTTCAATTCTTATACTTAATATTAGAATAGAATAGAATAGAAAAATAATTTTATTCTGGGACAAAGTCCCTTAAGAATAACAAATAAGTACAGCTATAAATAAATTAAATCTGGCTAGAGAAATAATGAGATTAAAAAAAAAAATAAAAGAAAAAAAAACATTAATAAATTAATGACACTATGTACTTTAATGATATTTAAATAAACAGAAAAGAAAATAAGATAACATTCTACAAATTAGAGAAGATAAAACTAAATAAGAAAAAAAAAAAAGAATAAAATAATATAGAAAAATCTTTTGGTACAATGATTAGATTTGTATGTACAATAGGAGTACCCAATGTTATATTCATGGAAAGTGAAATTTGTATTAAAAGGAATCTCAATTATTCCAGAACTGAATTCAGGAATGCAATAATAATTTTTGACTAAGTAGGTAGATAGTTAGCAAGCGTCAGCTTGGATGAGAAGGAGGTATTGGAAATAGAAATATTTGAATGTTTTCAGGGATTTAGCTTGTCTGATGAGGGATGGAGTTCCAGAGGATTATTGAGCGGAAAAGGAAGAAGCGTTGGAATGTTGAAGTTCTATGGGATGGGGTATACATATCAGAAAGACGGGATCTTGTATGTATTGGATTGACTGCAGATCTGAATTGAAGCTTATTGTGAATATAAAAAGGTTGAAGGATATTGATAATTTAGTACAGGAATGTTCCATGGAAATATTGTTTACGGAAAGTGGGATAGACCCAATTTAGTTGGGAATAGAGGTAGAAAACATGGGAACGCCTCGGACTACCGAAGACAAATCGCTTCAATCTGTCCTCGAGAACCGTCCAGAGGCCACCGTAAACCAGACAACCATAGTCAGTGTTAGGGAATAATAAGGTAGAGACTAAAAGCTTACAGGTTGAAGAGGGAAGAAGGTAACGGTTTCGGTGGAATAATTTGAGAAGACCTATGGAACGGCGGGAAATTTGGGCAATCTGAGGTTTCCAAGAAAGGGTTCAAAAACAATTCCGAGATTTTTTACAGAGGAGCAGAAAGAGAGAGGATGATTATTTAAGGTTAAAGGAGGTTATTGTGAGTAGGAATTAAGGAGGGAGCTAGAGCCTATTATAATGGCCTGAGTCTTCTTTTCATTAAGTTTTAATTTTTTTAAGGTCGCCCAGGCACTGATTCTGTTCAGATCTTCCTGAACTTTAGCGAAAGCAGTGGATAGCTCTGAAAGGGTGAAGGAGAGATAGACTTGGGAATCATCTGCAAAGAGGTGGTAGGAATAGTGATAAATTTAATTAGGAAGATAATTAATGTAGGAATTGAAAAGGAGAGGAGAAATACTGGATCCGTAAGCAATACTTGAAGTAAGAGTGAGAAAAGTAGATAGGGGTTGGTTTGGTATTTTAACTGCTTGGGAACGGTGAGAAAGGAAAGATTGAAACCCGCGGATGGAACTGTAGGAAAAGTTTAATGATTTTAATTTGGAGAATAGGATAGAGTGATCAAGGGAATCGAAGGCTTTAGAAAAGTCAAGGAGTAACAGAACGGTTAATTTTTTATTATCTATTGCTGTAAATATATCACTAGTGATTTTTAGGAGAGCATACCGGGTACGAAAACCAGATTGAAGGGGGTCGAGGAGGTTGAATTCTTCAAGGAATTTGGAAATTTGAGATTGAACTTAAGTTGTAAATTTGAAGGGTTTAGAAAGATTAGACAAGATGGAGATAGGGCGATAGTCGTTTGGAGATATGGGGTTTAATGTTTTATTTAGAATAAGATAGAATAGAAAGAAAACATTATTCTGGGACAAAGTCCCTTAAGAATAACATTAAATAATACAAAGTAAGTCATAACTGGCCGAGAGGCTGTTAAAAATAAAACAACATAGGTAAAATTAAATACAAATATGTATGAAAAAATAAATACAGAGAAAAACTATTAATAAAAAGAGAGTGAAAAAATAAATATACACAATAGATGTTAATATTGTAAACAAAATAGCAGAAGAGAAAAAACAAACAGAAAATTTAAAAAAAATAAAATATAGAAAAACAAAAAATTATCATTACAAGAAATCAAAACATTATCATAGTCAAACTATAATTTTTGCTAATGTTTTATGTATGATGGTCTTAGTAAAGAAATTAGACGATTACATACATAGTACATACATCCTTATAATTAGAGAGCGTCGGGTAGGAGGGAAAGAAGAAGGTGAAAGAGAAGTGTTTTGAATGTTCCAAGGGAAGAAGCATTGAGGACACAGGGGGGGGAGGGAATTCCAAAGAGTAGAGGATCGGGCAAGGAAGGAACGTTGGAATGCAGTACTTCTGTGGGATGGAGTATAGAGATCGGAAAGACGAAATCTTGTATGCATAGATTTGATAGCAGAATTGAATTTCAGGTTACTGTAAATAAAGGGAGGGTGACGGGTGTTGATAACTTGGAATAGGTAGGAGCCTAGGAAGTACTTTCTGCGGAAGGAGGTGAAAAGCCAATTTAACTCAGGGTAGAGATGAGAAACATGGGAACGTCTCGAGGTCCCAAAGACAAACCTAATGAAGCAATTCATGATGCGTTTTAATCTGTCTTTAAGAACCGTCGAGAGCCCGCCATATATCACGCAACCATAGTCAAATTGGGGGAAGATAAGGGAGGATACTAGAGGTTTGCGTGTGGGTAGGGGAAGGAGGTGACGGGAGCGGTGAAATAGTTTTAGGATACCGATTGACCTTCGGGAGATTTGTGCAATATGGGATTTCTAGGAGAGGGTTTGGTCAATGGTTAAGCCTAAATTTTTAACAAAGGAATGGAAAGTAATTAGATGACCATTAAGGAATAATGTGGGAAAGTTGGCATTTGAATGGAGAAGGGAATGTGATCCTATGGCAATTGCTTGAGTTTTAGCTGCGTTTAACGTTAATTTGTTTAGATTTGCCCAGGCACAGATTTCGTCTAGGTCTTCCTGAATTTTGGCAAAGGCAGCTAACATTTCGGATGGAGGAAAGGAGAAGTAAATTTGGAAGTCATCGGCATCAAGATAGTGGGAACAATGGTGAATTGAATGGGGAAGATCATTGATGTAGGAATTAAACAGTAGAGGGGAAATGCTCGAACCTTGAGCTATTCCTGACTGTAGAGTGAGGAAAGAGGATAGGCCTTGGTTAGGAGTGGCGACTGCTTGGGTGCGGTGGGAAAGGAAAGATTGAAACCAAGGAGGGAGCTGTAGGAAAAGTTCAATGATTTCAATTTGGAAAAAAGGATATTATGGTCTAAGGATTCGATTCCTTAGACCATAATATCCTTTAGAGAAATCAAGGAGGATCAGGATGGTCAGTTCTTTTTTGTCCATCGCTGCTTGGATGTCAGTGATTATTTTAATGAGGGCGGATTGTGTTGAGAAGCCGGGACGAAAACCGGATTGGAAGGGATCGAGTAACTTGGAATCTTCTAGGAAATTGGAAATTTGGGATTGCACCAATCTTTCTAGGGGCTGAGAAAGGTTGGAAAGTATGGATATAGGGCGGTAGTCCTTTGTGGAAATAGGGTTAGGGTTCTGGTTGATGGGATGGATTAAGGCCTTTTTCCAGGAAGTGGGAAATACAGAGTTTTCGAGGGAAAAATTGTATATGAAGAGGAGAACCGGCATAATTTCAATAATTTAACAGGAATGCCGTCTAAACCAGATGAGTTGGATTGAGACTTCATAATGAATGAATGAATGAATGAAAAATAAACTTTATTCTGGGACTTATTGTCCCCTAAGAATAAAAATAATGCACAATTAAGAGTACAATTGTCTGGCCAATTATTTACAAATTAGATGTTCCAGTAATTAAAGCATACATTTTTTACAGGAAAAAAAAATTAAATTGAATAAAAAATAAAAATAAATTAATATATGAAATAATAATTATAACATAAAATACAATCGTATATATATATATATATATACATACACACACACACACACACATACATACATACAAAAAAAAAAAAGTATTCATTTGATTATTGACATCTTTGCGGAAGATTGATTGTCTAAAAGGTACTGGAATAGGTTATTTTTAAAGGAGGTTATGGAAGCTGCTTTACGAATAGAAGTGGGTAAGGAATTCCAGAAGGAGGTAGCACGAATGATGAAGGATTTGTCAAAGGAAGCGGTTTTATGTGAGGGTATATATAGGTTAAAAGGTTGGGATCTAGTGTTTAGGTGGTGGATAGAAGAACGCAGAGTTAATAAATCAAGGATATAGGAAGGGTTTTGGGTTTTTAGGCATTGGTATATGAAGGTACCCAGAAAGTATTGCCGTCGAAATTTAGGAAATAGCCACCCAAGCTCAGAGTATCGGCAAGTAACGTGTGACCGCCTAGGGATCCCGAAGATAAACCTAATGAAACAGTTCATCAGTCTCCTCAGCTTCATCTCGAGACCCCCAGACAGTCCCCCATAAACCAAACAACAGTAATCAAAGCAAGGGAAAACAAGAGAGGACACTAAAAGTTGACGGGTACTCTGGGAAAAGAAATCTCGGGATCTATACAGTTGTTTAAGGATTATGATGGATTTTTTGGAAATTTGGGCGATATGGTTATTCCAGGAAAGGTGATGGTCAAAGGTAACTCCTAAATTTTTAATGGAGTTTTGGAACTGAATAGGAAGGTTATTAAGGTAAATCAATGGGTAGTAAGGAAGGGTATGGAGGATGGGTTTTGAACCGATGAGGATAGCCTTAGTTTTCTTTGGATTCAGATATAACTTATTCTTCACTGCCCAACGGTTGATGTTATCAATGTCTTCCTGAAGTTTACGAGACGCCTCGAGCATATCTGAAGGATGGAAAGATAGGTAGATTTGAAGGTCGTCTGCATATAGGTGATAATTGGAATTGTGGATAAAGCTGGGTAAGTCATTGATATAGATAGAAAATAGGGTTGGTGAAAGGGAGGATCCTTGTGGAACACCTTGGGTTAAAGGTAGGGAAGATGAAGGAGGACTGTTGGGTATGATGACTGACTGGGAACGATGAGATAAGAAGGAGTGGAACTAATTTAGGGCACTATTAGATAGGGAGAAATTTTGAAGTTTAGATAGGAGAATTGAATGGTCAACACAATCGAAAGCTTTTGAGAAATCAAACATGACAAGGATCGTAATTTGTTGTTGATCCATGGAGTAATAAAGGTCCTGTGTGATTTTCAACAAAGCTGACTGAGTGGAATAACCGGAACGGAAACCTGATTGGAACGGATTAAGGAGGTTATTATGCTCTAGGAAGGAGGTAATTTGGGCATTGACCAATCTTTCGAGTGGCTTTGATAAATTTGAGAGGATGGAAATAGGCCTAAAGTCTGATGCGTTGGATGGAGAAGGGATTTTATTTAACGGGCGGACTAAGGCCTTTCTCCAGGCTATAGGAAAAATGGAGTTTTGTAAGGAAAAATTATATATGTGAAGAAGGGCCGGAAGAATAGCTGGAAGACAGAGTTTGATTATTTTTATCGGGATTTGATCGGCACCGCAGTCATTAGTTCGGGATTTGAGAATGGAAGTGATAAGGTCATTGGGAAGAATGTGAGGGAAATAGAAGTTGTCGGGATTAAATGCAGCTTGAGGAGTAAAGTGTGACATTGGTAAAGAAATGGTTTGAAGTTTATCAGGAAAAGGATTTGAAAAGAAATAATTTAGGTCGTCGGGAGTGACTGGGAAATTGGAACAAGAAGAGGAGCTGGTAATAGAGAATTTTCTAAGGATTCTCCACTTGGACTTTGGATCCGGGGCCAGGGATAGGATATTATGAAAATATTGTGCCTTGGCACGGCGGAGAGTAGATTGAGCGAGATTTCGAAGGTGCTTGAACATAGAATAATCCTCAGGTATCCGAGTGCGCCTGAAACGTCTTCTGGCAGCATCTCTTCTTTTCCTAATTTCTTTAATTGCTGGGGTAATCCAAGGAGCTGGGGGACGCCGGAATATGGATGTTTTAAGAGGAGCTAAGTGATTGAGGAGTGAAAGGAGATTTGATGAGAGGCATTCCACCATCTCATCAACGGAATAGGAAGAGAAGATAGGTTCAATAGAATGTGAGAGGTTATCAAGAAGAGGATTTATACTTTCCGGAGATAATGATTCGAGATTACGCCAGGAGATCTGCTTAGGAATGGGGATGGGAGTGAGGATATTGTACGATATTTGAATGAGGTCATGGGAGGAGAGAAACGGTACGGGATGTTGGGAGTATGTAAGTAGTTTTTTAGGAGAATCTATAATAAATAGGTCTAGGAGAGTGTCAGAAAACTGGGTATGATGGGTTGGTTGGAATGGTACAATAAATAGATCAAGGGAATAAATTAGGTCAATTAAGTATGTTTTATCAGAGGAATTGGTGAGGAGATTAGTATTAAGGTCTCCTGTTATTATAATGTTATTATATTGGGGAATATGGGTGAGAAGGGACGTTTCAAAGGTAGGATCATATTTGACTTGAGGAGGGCGGTAGGCTACAGCGTAAAGAAGAGAGGAAGATTCAAAGCTGATTTCGGTGAATATGTATTCTATATGAGGAGTTTCGGAAGAGGGGGATTTTTGAAGGATTTTAACTCTCATGCTATCATGAACGTATAGACCAACGCCTCCCCCATTTCGGTCCACACGGTCATGACGGACGAGAGTATAATTAGGAACATTTACAGAGGAAGAGGGAACACTCGGTTTGAGCCAGGTTTCCGAGATGGCAATAATATGGTAGAAATTGTGTAGAAAGTGGAAAAGGAATTCATCATAATGTGCTAGGAGAGATTGAGAGTTAACATGACAGGTTAAAAGGATGTTATTCATAGGAAGAGTAAGAAGAAATAGTTTTTGTAGAAGGGTTTGTGATACTGACTTAGGACGCTAATTAAGGAAAAAGGTACAATTTGATTACTAAATTTGATAGATAGCGAAACAATAGATAGATAAAGACAAATAAAGAACAAATATAAATATAAATTCACAGAAATATGTAAAATACAAATACAAATGAAAAATGGTATAAAAAAGAAAATCGTAGGAAATCGAAAAAGAGTAAATTCCTTTTGTTTTATAGAAAATGAACAAACAATAATTAAATATATATATAAGTTATTGAAGACGGACTTAGAAATTTTAAAATGAAATATAATGTATAAAGACAGAGAAGATAATGTTTTTGGACAGCTCTTAAAATTCTGTGATATATAGAAAGATAAAAATGAAATATAAAAGTGAAATACAAACATAAAAAAGTAAAGAAAACTAAATATATGAAAATAAGTAATGAATGAAAATAAGAGCAGGAAACTGTTTCCTTTCTCTCATTTAAAAATTTCCAAATCCTCCGGTTTGTTAACAATCACGACAGGCTGACCATCATCACGGCGGTACCTGACCCTTCCTCGGGCGAACCAGACGTACTTCACCTTGCCTGCAGCCCTCACCTGCCTAGCTAGCCAGTAAAGCTGCCTGCTGGCCGGAGTCATCTCTTCCCCGATATAGATTTTATCGTCACTGTTCCATCCGAGGTGTCTGGTGGTAAAGTCCCTTTTCACTTTCCGAAGACGGATTAACTCGTCTCGAATCGAGTGTCGTACAAAGCGCACGACGATCGGCGGGGGGCGTGCATCTTTCCTTCTCTGCCCCCTCCTCTCAACCATATCCAGATCCTCGACACTTAGTTTTATGCCCAGTGCCGCCCCGACCGAGCAAACAATTCCGTCTGTCGTTTCCCCAGATTTCAGAGGAATTCCTCTAATTTCTAAAGAATTTACCAGCTGATTCTGCTCAATCTGGTTGATTTTGGCCTCGAGGGTTTGAACTTTGGACTTTAAATTTTTATTATCTAGTAGAATTTTTTCTATAAGCTCCTCATATTTTTTAGTTCGATCCTCCATCGATTTAAGCCTCTCAGAGGTTTCAAAAGATATGTCGGCCTGCTTATCTACGGTGTTTTTAATTTGTTTTATGTCCTCTGTCATTTTCCCAATCTCAGATAAAATCGCTGTAATATTTTCTTCCATATTTCGTCCCTTTACAGTTTTATCTGTGTTAAGGCACGACGCACAGAGCCAATTTTTCTTTTTATGCTGCATTTCTTGTTCTGAAATACCACAGCACTTATTGTGGTAAATCAGTTGGCATTTAGTGCAAATTGTGGTGGTTTTATCATCCCGTGAGATGTTCATGTTACAAGACGCACACTGTGGCATTGTGAGATATCGGGAGAGTGACTGACAAGTGAAAGAGAGGGGAGCGCAGGCGTTCTGGAGGGATTATAGAGATAATTTAGTTCTCGTTACCTATATTTACTGAAGTCCGGGAAGCGCCTGTTTATTTACGTAAACTGTAAATAGTCTCAGTAAGAGTGTTATAATTATAAAATATCAGATATGTACTAATTATTTTAAAGTAATTCACTCACGTAAAACAAATATAAACAGAAGTATGAATAAATGTAATAGTTCGACAACAACAATCACTCAGAGATGCTTACACAACAACGGCTAGAGCCAGACTGATCTAATGGAGGTAATTAGATCAGAGGGAGTGATATAAGAAAAGTAAAAATTATTGTCGTTAAATGCAGGCGGAGGTAAGGACTGGGAGGGTCGAGAAGGAGCAGATGAAGTGGAAGAAACGAAATAGGAGTTTAACTCATCCGGAGTGACAGGAAAGACTCCCGAGGGAGAGGAACTAGGAGGATCACACAGGGAAAGTTTGCAGAGGAGAAGCCATTTGGATTTAGGATCGGGTGCAGATGAATGGTACAATAAAAAGGTGAAGGAAAAAAAAAAGTTTTCAAGGTAGATTTTGTCATAGGAGTCAGATAGGAGATTGGTATTCAGGTCACCGGAGATGATTATATTGGAGTAGAGAGGAACATAATGGTAAAGGTTAGATTGGAATATTTGGTCAAAAGGAACATGTGGGGGACGGTAAACCACTACATACAGGAGAGAATGGGCATTAATAGATATTTCAACAAATAAGGACTCAATGTTTGGGAGATTTGAAGGAGGTAAAGGAAAAAGGACACGAGACCTCAGGCAATCATGGACATATAGCGCTACTCCACCGCCGGTCCGGTTAACCCGGTCATGACGAATGACGGAGTAGTTAGGGAGAGAAACCGAGAAAGAAGGAATGTAGGGTTTAAGCTAGGTTTCAGAGACTGCAATGATGTAGTAAAAATTTTGGGTGAAAAATTCTAGGAACTCATCGTAATGGGCTGGTAGGGATTGTGAGGATTAATAGGATTTATAGGATGGATTAATGCTTTTTTCCATGAGGAAGGAAAACTGAATTTTGGAGGGAAAAATTATAAATGAATAGGAGGACTGGTATGATTTCGGGTATACATAGTTTTATTAGTTTAGTGGGAATATCATCTGGGCCCATAGAATTGGAATGGGAATTTATTATGGAGGAAATAAGTTTAGAGGGGGAGATATCGGGAAAATAAAAATTAGAATCATTGAATGTAGTAGCTGAGGTTAAATAGGAGGAAGGATGAAGAGAATCAGGAGAAAAGGTGGAAACAAAAAATGAATTTAATTCATCGGGAGATACAGGATAGGTAGATGAGGATACAAGGGAATCACAGAGTGAATGTTTACGGAGGATATGCCATTTCGATTAGGGATCAGGGGCAGAGGAGAGGGCTTCATGGTAATAATTGGATTTTGCTAGACGAATCGAGGCTTGTGTTGAGTTACGAAGCATCTTGAACCTTTGGTAGTCATCCGTCATCCTCGTGCGTCTGAAGCGTCTTCGGTCTGCTTCTCGGTTTCTTTGGAGCTGCTTTATTTCTGAAGTTATCCAAAGGAGCAGGGCGACGACGAACTGAGAAGGATTTGAGGGGTGCGTGGATATCAAGGATATTTAGGAGGTTAGTGGTGAGGATGGATCGAGGATACCATGGAATCAATCGAAGAGGAGGAGTAAATTTCAGCCCTATTCTGTGCTTCAAGGTCTGGAAGGATTTTCTCACGGGTTAAGGATTATATATTGCGGAATGAAATAGTTTTTGGAAGGAATGGAGGTACTAGAGTATTGTATGATATTTTAATCAGATCATAAGAAGAAAGGAAAGGAACAGGTTACTGAGAAGAAGAGAGGAGGTTTTTTGCCGAATCAATGATAAATAGGTCAAGCCAAGTATCGGAGGAGGAAGTATGGTGGGTAGGAGAGAATGAAACGACGAAGAGATGTAGGGGAAAAAAGAGGTTTTCTAGGAATAATTTATCATGTCAGTCAGAAAGGAAATTAGAATTCAGGTCCCCAGAAACAATGACCTTAGCATAAAAGGGAACGTAGTTGCACAGGGAAGTCTCAAAAGATGGGTCAAAAGGAACATGGGGTGGGCGGTAAACTACCACATACAGGAGATGGAGAGTTTTATTGGAAATTTCAACGAGAAGGAACTCTATTTGTGGTAGATCAGTTGGATGTTAACGTGCAAGAATTCGGAACTTGAGGCTTTCATAGACAAATAAACCTACACCACCGCCCGTCCGGCCTATCCGGTCATGGCGGATAAGCGTGTAGTTAGGAAGGGAAGCTAGGGAAGAGGGAATGAAAGGTTTGAGCCAAGTTTCAGACACTGCGATGATATGGTTGGAATTTCGGGTAAAGTACTGTAGGAATTCGTCATAATGAGAAGATAAGGATTGGGCATTTATGTGACAGGTAGTTAGGACATCGGTCATTTTGAGGATATGGGGAGAAGGGAGGAATTGGATAGGAAGACGCAGGCTTTCAGATAATTGGTAAGACTCCAATTAAGCGATCTAGTATGAAAGAGAAATAACATTAGGGAACAATTAGATACTAATAAAATATGAAAGAAAGTACTAAATGTAAAAATAAGAATGTAAGAGTATACAAATAAAAATTGAAAATTAAAAATGACTAAGAATAGAAAGAACAAAAGATATTTACATTTTCTAGAATCAAAGAAAAATAATAAGAAATATTAGAAAAGTGATAATACTAGTGATATAACGAGAATCGTAGAGCAAAGCCTGGTGATATAGACCGAAGAAGGCAGATAAATTGACATTTTCCGAAAAGTCAGAAGGCGTCGAGGTCTTGAGACTGGTCTATGATAACAACTTTGTCACTAATTAACTTATTCATGAGGAACTTCAAGTTTTTTATTTCTCTGATATAGCCCAAACGAGATACCTATCATTTCATAGTAAACTCCATAACCACTCAAATCCTGTAGTCTCTCCTCTTTCTTTACACTCGGTTCCCAATATACTTTCGAGACATGTAAAAAGAAGATAGCCAAGAGACTGTAGAACTTTTATTGAGACGCTACTAATTAGCAGTTATTTACAAGTCATTGTCGTATAACATTTTTAACAACATGTTCCTACATTTGGAACCACATTTAGAATTATTTGTTTCTTAATAATAAATCTATTTTATAATATCTATTACTTGTTGCAGGTTCGTACTAAAACTTATTTTCTTACATAATGGGTAAGTGAATGAATAATATTTTTTTTAATTTATTTTTCTCCATTATTAATTTCTTTCTTTTTTGTTTTTTTTTTTCATTTAACATAATTTTCAGTTCTTAACTACATTTATCAATATTTTTGATTTTTAGTGTACTTCATTCAACTCGGTAGCACCTTAGTTTGTTTTGCCTAAGGCGCTGGTAAATGATATTCCGTTCAGATTCTTGAAATTTATTATTTATTCAAGAACTATATTATTATAGTCTCAAATCAATGGCTCAACTTTTTTTTTTAAGATTGAATCTTTGTTAATTTCGTGGAGGTGAATATTAGATTTGTAGTGTTTTTTGTCTTAAGATCAAAGCAATGATAACGGCATCAAATTATATCACAGGCAAACTAACGAAACTAACGAAGCGGCCGACGTACTTCCGCGTCCCGTCGGAGGCCTCCAAAAGAATCGCTGGTGGACGAGCGATTCTCGCAGGCTGAAACACTTGGTCAGGATATCCTCCTCTTAAATCACCACTCATTAATGGGAATACTAAGTCTTTATTAAATGTCATAGGAAACAAAAAAAACACTTTAAGAAAAAGAAAAAAGGGTTCTGGAAGGTTATCTTAGCCTTGGTGATAAAAATGCTGGAAGACCATAAGGCCTTGGACAAAGGTAATGCGTGCGTACTGGTCAGAAGACAGCAACAGAGTGAGAACGATTATTCCTGTAAAGGGATTAATGCAGATAAGGGGTAGTTTCCTAGTAATTTTATGGAGTGCGTGACTATGTACGATATGTAACACCTTTTCTCCTTTCCCCCCTTCACAAAAGCGCCGATTGGCGCGAACAATAATTAAAAAATAGTTTAAAACAATGGTCATTACTTAAAATAGTATTATTCATTCATTTTTGAAATATGTTGTCAAAAATAAAGCTATACTTATCCAGAGGTGTTTTGTAACAACCCAGTAGTTTCTGTTAGCTGTAGTTAGCTGCAAGTAGCGCTGCTTTCAGATCTTTCACGGTTTCTCTCGTCAAGTATTCATTGTTGTATATAAACCTACTGATGGAGGTACTTAAGATTATAGGTTTTAAGCTTAAACATAAACTTTATAACGCCTGTACGATGGATACCGGAATTCCAAGTTGCTGGTAGCATCTTGAGCCCTTAACATCCCGTTTACTACCAATACTAATTTTATTTCAAAGAAATCTATTGATAGTGGATAAACCAACAAATATATCATTGAGTTATTGGCGAAATCTAACAAAGAAGAGTTTGTGTTTAGAATCGGTAGAGTGAAGACGTGTGTTGTGGAGCTGCCGAGGATTAACTCGAACAACTACTCAGATAAGAGCTGAACTTTTACTTTTTTCTTTATTTATTGTATATCGCTTTTGTTTTATATTTTTTTTTTTCTCTCGTTTATTTTCTTTTATTATTATATTGTGCTTGTTCTTATTAATATTCATTAGCCATTATGGCTGAATCTCCTCCTCGCAAGAGGAAAAAAGAAAAATTTAAAAACCTTACTGAAACTAATAGTGACACTAATCAATCATGTGTTAAATTTTTTATTATTAGTACAGAGGAAAATGATGATGAGGGAAATGTCCTGGATTTTAAAAAGGTTTCACCTTTTTTGATCTATAAAGGAATAAATTCTCTAGTAGGTGAGGTGAAAATGATAAAAAAATTAAGAAATGGCACACTATTAGTGGAAACTTTTTCAAAAATTCAATCTGATAAAATTTTAAAATGCAATATGTTATATAATTTAAAAATTAAAGTGGAACCTCATTTCAAATTAAATAGAAGTCTAGGCCTCGCGTGGTGTCCTGATTTAGACTGCGTTAGTTTAGATGAAATAAAAGAAGAATTAAAACCACAAAACGTGGCGGATGTAAAAAGAATGACATATTTTAAAAATGGTGAAAAATTCAATAGTCACAATTATCTTTTTACATTTAACAACCCCAACTTGCCGAAAGAAATTAAAATAGGTTTTTATAATGTGGAAATTAAACAATTTACACCAAATCCCACTCGTTGTTATTCGTGTTTAAAATTCGGTCATGTTAAAACAGCTTGTAAAAAAGAGGCGCTATGTAGGTATTGTGGCAAAACTAAACATGAGGGCACGGAATGCAGTGGCCCTGTAAAATGTGTTAATTGTATGGGTCAACATGACTCTTTTTCAAAAGTATGTCCTATTTTTATAAAAGAAAAAGAAATTAAAAGTATTCAAGAATCAGAAAAAATTACTTATTTTGCAGCAAAAAAGAAATACGAGACATTACACCCGATTTCAGTAAATATTTCATTTTCTAATGTTTTAAAAAATAATAAAAAAAGTGTTAGTGTCCAAACTGATGAAATTAATACTAAGCTAACTGTTTTTAAGCAGCCCATTGATGTTATTAAATGCGTCCCGGTCAGCGCTTCAGTCGTAAGTAAATTGACCGAAACCCCCACTCCTTCCCCCACTCCTTCCCTCTCTCCTTCCCCTGCTCCATCTACATATCCCACAACCTCTTCATCTTCTACAACCTCGTCATCTTTTCCATCATCTTCCTCTCCAACCTTTTCATCTCCAGCTTCCTTACCTTCAACCTCATCTGCACAAATTCCCCCCCAGGTGAGGTGGTCCCCATATCCCAAACCCTTAACGATCCTCCCCCTATTGATACTATCATTGCCTCTGATTTTACACAAAATCAACATGGCGAATGGACAGAAGTTAAACAAAGACGAACCAGAAGTAAAACTAGATGCACTTCAAAGACTAAAGAAAACATGGAAATTAATTGATGTATTCATCATCATATATTTTAGTTAATATTTACTATTTCAGTTTTAGTTTTTTCTATATTTTCCTATTACTCTTTCGTCTTTATGTTTTTTTTTTGTTGTTTTTTTTTGTTGTTTTTTTTTTTTTCTCATTAAATGTCACTACCACAAACTATTATTCAGTGGAACTGTAACGGACTTTTGAATAAATATGAAGAACTAAAATTGATAATTAACAAATATCAACCTGTAGCCATATGTATACAAGAAAGTAAACTTTTACCAAATAAGCAATTTAAATTAAAAGATTACAAAATTTACAGAAACGACTACATAGACGGAAATAGAGCGTGTGGTGGCGTGTTGGTTGCAGTACATAATAGGGTCGTGTCTGAGATATTAACTATCAATACTCCCTTGCAAGCTATTGTTGCCAAACTCTACCTAAATTTCCCGGTATATCTATTAAATTTATATTTACCACCCGAAAATTTTGTTGAAACGGATCTCATAAATCTTCTGAATAACCTGACATCTCCTTATATCGTTACGAGCGACGTTAATGGCCATCACACTTCCTGGGGTTCTTCGACTAATACTACGAGAGGAACTGTTATAAGAAAACTTATTGACAATTCTAATTCTATTCTTCTTAATACAGGACAGCCAACATACTTGAGCCCAGCCTATCACTCTTTCTCCTGCATAGATCTGACTTGGTGTACTTCCAGCATTTATACTCACCTCAACTGGCAAGTCAGCGAAGATCAATACTCTAGTGACCATTTCCCCTTGATCATTGATTTCGCAAATAATAACACTCTGGTTGAAAGATATCCTAGGTGGATTACGGAAAAATCTGACTGGACGAAATCCAAAAGCAGTATCCAGATAGCGGAAACCGATATATCTGAGGGAAGTAGCAGTGAATTGATAAATGATCAAATTACATCATCGATCCTGGCAGCAGCAGAAAGCTCAATCCCACGATCCTCAACCAGTACAAAAATTAATAGAAACATCCCCTGGTATGATAACGAGTGTAAAATAGCTATTAAAAACCGAAGAAAAGCCCTAAAATTATTCCAAAAAGAACCTACTCAAAAAAATATAATAGAATATAAAAAAAAAAAAGATCAATAGCTCGCAGAATAATTAAAAATAAAAAAAAAGATTCTTGGAACCTATTTTTAGACTCAATCTCAACAGACACTCCACCACGACTATTCTGGAAGAAAATACGAAGCATAACTGGGAAACAATTATATTATCAACCAGGTTTATTAATTAATGGAAATTTGACACAAGACTCCAACACTTTGGCCGAATATTTTGCAGACTACTATTCAAATATATATTCTCCCCAAGACCATCAGATAGAAGAAAATGAAGAAAATTTGGATTATAGCGACAACAACATTGAAAATTCATACAACACTCCTTTTACAATGGATGAACTAAAGGCGAATATAAATGAATTGAAACCGACTGCACCAGGTATAGATGACATACATAATGAAATGCTTAAAAATCTTCCAAAACAGACACTGAACGCTCTCCTAACCCTGTATAACCGTATTTGGTACACTGGAGAATTTCCAGAGATCTGGAGAAGAGCAGTAATAATTCCGATTTTAAAAAACAATAAAAATAAACTATTTCCATCAAACTATCGACCCATTTCACTTACAAGTTGTGTATGTAAACTGTTGGAAAAATTGGTTTTCAAGCGTCTTACATGGATATTGGAGACGAACAATTTATTATCAAATGCACAGAGTGGATTCCGGCAGGGTCGCTCAACAAATGACCATCTTGTAACTATGGAATACGAGATACTGAGTAGCTTTGCAGAGAAGAAAGAATGCATCGGAATTTATTTCGACATTGAAAAAGCGTACGACAACTTGAATCCAGAACTCGGCATACAACAGCTGCGAGAATGGGGATTTACGGGTCGTCTTCTCTGTCTGATTAAAAACTTTCTTAAAAATCGAACTTTTCAAGTCAGAATAGGTAACAGTTTTTCTTCAATCAAAAATATGAACAAGGGTATTCCACAGGGAAGTGTCCTAAGCTGTGCTCTTTTTGCAATAGCCATAAACAAAGTTACGACCAGTATACCCAAATCGATTAAAACGTTTCTGTTTGTTGATGATTTGGCATTGCTTCTATCGTTTAGAGACCGGGAGAGGATGCAAAGAATATTGCAAAACTGCCTAAGAAACTTAGAAATTTGGTCAACACAATCAGGTTTAAAATTCTCTACTGAAAAGACGAAATGTATAATGTTTTCAAAACGCAGAACACCAACTCTTCCACCATTACTAACTTACAGAGGCATCAACTTAAACTTTGTACCAAGTACTAAATTTTTAGGCCTGGTTTTTGATTCTAAACTGAGCTGGAAAGAACATATCAAGTGGTTAAAGGCAGAATCATCCAAGAGATTAAATGTTCTTAAAGTTCTTGCTGGCTGCTCTTGGGGTGCTGACTGGGCAAGCATGATTAAAGTTTACACGTGCCTGATAAGATACAAACTGGACTATGGAAGTTTTATTTACTCCTCAGCGAACCTCACCCAGCTTTCAGCTATTGACTCGGTTCACCTTGCTGGTCTACGACTCGCAACAGGTGCATTTAGAACTAGTACTGTATGTAGCATTTGTGTTGAAGCTGGGCAACCACCACTAGCTGTTCGTAGACACCAGCTTGCCTGCGGTTATATTGGTAGGCTAAAATTCAATAACAAAAATCCAGCTTGGATACCCGTGTTCCAACCAAAGATCAGAAGATTTCTGGAAAACCAAAGACTGCCTTCCCCGTTGGGAATCAGAGCCGGAAAATATATAAAAGAAATACAACACCTCGAACCTACAACCGATGATTTGAAATATCCACCATGGACTCTAAAAATTCCAACAATAGATTTAACACTAAAAAAATATTCGAAAATTAGCACCTCAGAAATAATAAACTTAACAGAATTTAACAAAATTAAAGAAAAATACGAAATCTTTAAATTCATATTTACAGATGGCTCAAAATCAAAAAACAATTATGGGTGTTCCGTTGTTTTGGACACTACGATTTTGAAATACAAACTTCCGCCTATCACCAGTAACTTTACAGCGGAATGCTGGGCGATTACTGCGGCGTTACACTACGCTATGCACCTGGAAGAAAAAAATCTTGCCATATTTACTGATTCCCTTTCTGCCATAATATCTTTTGTTAACCTGTATACCAAGGATCCAGTCATAAGAAAGGCACAGGCATATGCCTCAATGTTAAATGATTCACAAAAGAACTTGGTACTTATCTGGATACCATCCCATGTGGGGATAAAAGGGAATGAAGCCGCAGACGAAGCAGCCAAGCAAGCAGCCATTTCCTCGCTAGACATCAAAACAATTTATACCCCTTCGGACGTTTGCAATTTTTTAAAGTATTTAGCCAGGCATACTTGGATAGAATTATGGCATGAAACCCAGGCAGATAACAAATTAAAAATAATTAAAAGTGACATCAAACAATGGTATACATCATATCGGAGAAAGAGAAGAGAAGAAGTGGTGATCACAAGATTAAGGATTGGCCATACTCGCCTTACTCATGGATACCTTATAATGAGGGAAGCCTCACCGAAATGTTTATACTGCCAGTGTCAACTAACGATCAGACACATCCTCGAGGAATGCCCGCTGTACGAAACTTTTTTTCAGCAGGTACGACTGGAAAGAAGACTCCCGGTAATGCTTGGAGATAACAAAGATAATATTGACAAAATTATCACATTTTTGAAGCACCATAACGTTTTCGAAAAAATATAATTAAAAAAACAAACAAAAAAAAACAACAGAAAACACTAAGGAACCAGGACACTAAAGACCATAGAAGTTGAGTGTCCAAAAACAATCAATCTAATCTAATCTAACAAAGAACACTTTCAGTGTTCATACATACATTTTCCAAGTTTAATTAAAACTTTTTCAGAATAATTTAGTTATTTTCTAGTAATGTTTAATCCATATCCACATTTATTTATTCTTTTCTAGTTATATTTAACCGTTTTCCATTTTAATTTAGACTTTTACATTAAGTGAGGAACATGACCGCTACTGCTATGCAGCTATCTAGAACAGCTCCCCGTTTACTCAAGTAATACCAGTGGTATTAACGCACGCACCAGCTCAGGACTTTACAAATATTGTGTATACAAATAATTGAACAATTAGTGAGGTTTTCCTGCTAGGTGAGTCCCTAGAAACTAATTTATAAAGGTGGACTTTAGGTGTGTGACAGGATAGTTAGGCACGACGCACAGTGGGGTATTTGTACCAAATTCTTGGACAAAATTATTTTATTGGTTAAATCAACTCCAAATTCCTACTGCTAATATTAATTAGTGTTATCAAGCTATTTAAAATAATTAAATGACATTAATCAACGTGTTTTATTGTAAGAAATTATATTTTACAAATAATATAAGTTATATAATTACTGATAATAAAAAAAAAATTTAAATACAAGATTGTTAAGAAACATCATGAGATGATGTGGCTTCTGATCTTTCTTCACCGTCATTTGTGTCTTCATCAGATGTAGAGTCATCGCTTTTTGTTTCTTCTTCAATAGTTTCTGGAAGAAGTAAGTTCAACCTCTCTTGCAGAAACGATTTTGATTTTTTTCGAGGAGTGCTCCTCATGCCTGTCAGTAAAGGATCTGTTGTTAAGAGAAGACGGTTAATGACGTCCATGTTACATGCCTCCCTTGAAAATTTTCGGGAATAGCCAAGCAGGTAGGAACGGAAATATTTATTCCTGGCTTCAGCTGCTTCTTCTGACAATTGTCCGATTGGCAGTAAAGCCTTTTCTATCATAATTGGGCCATGTATTAAAATCTTATGCAGCGTTGGTGTCATTGGATGCCATGGATATAATGCTATGTAACATTTAGCAGTATCTATGGAAAAGGAAGCAAATTTTTCTGTTTTGCTTTTTAACCCACTGGAAAGGGTTTCTAAAATGATCTTTAAACGGAATATAAGACAAGCGTCACGGCCAGTCATTGAAGCAGACAATTCGGGGTCCGCAAAAAATCTTCTACTAGTATTTCCATCATTAGTATTTCCAAAACCTGGCTTTGGAACATCTACTATAATACCCATTTCCTTTCTAAAGTTATTTTTAATTTCATCTTTGCGTTTGGAGTAACTAATTTTATCCTCTTCTGTCCTCATTTGCCACTTTTTTAATATAAGTTTATAAGAAATGTGAAGCAAGTTTTCAAATAATCTTATTCTTGCATGGAGAATAGATAAATAAGCCAAAGTATAATGCACTCTCATCGATTTCTTTTGTTTTCGATAAATCATTGAAATCTTTTGATGTTACCCCACAAATGTAACACTTCATTGTCGATGTAGTAGACATAGCAGCGTTGCACACTTTGGCATCCACCATCGTGAACAACATTCTATGTTTGATGGAGAATGATCTGCTGCCTTCCACGTTCGTATTGGTTAAGGAATCTATTTGAGATTGAATGATACCTATTTCATCTTTAATGATAACAGCAGTTTCTTTTACGAAGAATATTCTTATTGGCCGGCAGTATCGTGTAGAGGAGGGAGTAGGGTTCTGCGATATTATTTTTCTAGAATTAGAAAAGGATACTAATTGTAATGGCACCACAGAACTTTGGAATACATTAGCATCGGAATTGTTGTCATTCTCAAACTTTTGCCTTTATTGCACTTGTTGTGAACCATTACATCCCCACTTTAATATTAATTCCATATTACTGCATTCTTCGTGAGTTAGTTGATGCAGGAAGTCTTCAAAATGAAGTATCAAACGTGATGTGGTGTGATCTAATAATGCTTGTAAATTGATTTCTACACAAGATTCTGTTACTCTATAAGAGTCTGGTGAAGGATAACAATAATTTTTTATCTTCCGTAATATACTGTAACAAGGATACAACCTTTTATTGCTACTTCTAATAATTTCATATTGAGATCTTGTAAGTCCTGCTTCAACAAACAGGGAAAGAGCCTTTATATGTGAATGTTTTTCGAGTTTATTACTAACTGTATATGCTGTTATGTATTTCTTAGCTCGATTTTGGGACCTAGTTATATCTTCTAATAGTTTTTAAGCGTCTCTGTTACCGGAAACATTCATCATTTTTTGTGTCACAAAAGTAAGTTTGCCTGAATCAATGTTTTCTCGAAGATATTTAGTTTTTCTCATTTTACTACGATCGCTTAAATCTTGGAAAGGCTTCTCCGGTCGTCCACTGCGAGATGAAGTTATAATGCTTTCTGATCGTGAAATAACAAAAGTTCCTTCAAGCCATTGTTCATTGTTTTTTTTTTAAATGTGATTCTTCCTACCGGCAGCTGTCCATCCTTGTTTAAATTCACTTTTAAGATAAGACAATTTATGCTTCAAGTCAGCACTTTCTTGATCAGTATAATTATCTTTTGCCAGAAGAAAATTTTACAAATGATCCAACTTTTCATTTATATAACAATCTGTATATTGTTGCATAATATTATATAGTTGTCCACGAGTCATACAATTTATTCCTGAAGGCCCTAGAAAGAAGAAAGAGCGTTAAAATTTTGAAGTATTGAAATACGCAAAAGTGACATTTTTTTCACAATAAAAAACTTAAAACATTTAGTCGCACGTAGTCGCAGCTAATTTCACTTCAAAAAGTGAGTATGATGGTTGCTCTTTGTGATGATAAAAGAAATGTTACTGGGACGGTCCCGGAAGGGAAACTTAACTATCTCTGAAGTTTATGTTTTGTGAAAAAAAATACTCACTTATTTGATAAAATAAAAATAAAAAAAAAGCTTTTAGAAACTATTTAAATTAAAGTAAAGCATCAAAATAATAAGTACATACCTTGCTGAAGGTGATCCATGTTGAAATAAAAACAAAAATAATGCAAAACAAACTTGGAGAACGTGATTTAGTATGAGCTACAGAGCAGACTGAATTACCTCTGAGAGTACACTTGTCTAAACGGGTTTTTGCACGTCGCGACCTGCAGCCCCAAGACCTCTGATGACCCTACTTAAGTCATTTTCTAATGCTCCAAGGATCGGGTTTCATTAATTAATTGAAAAATTTGTTGTAAATTTCTGTTAACTATTACAATAACGTGAAAAAACTTGAAAAGAGCTACTCATCATAGCTCTTTAATAAAAATTCTACACTAGAAGGCCATCTTCTTTTCAGACGCCTCGGAGGATTATCAGGAATGGTGTGGGAAGCAAGTTGAGAAATAAGGGGATTTGAGTAGTTATGGAGCTTACTATGAAAGGATAGATATCTGGTTTGGGCTAAATCTGCAACATATGGAACATTAAGATCTTTATGGATAAGTTTATTGGTGACAAAGTAAGGTGCATTGAGGATTTTTCGAAGGATTTTGGATTGTAAGGATTGTATACGAGATAAATTGGATGGTTTAGTGGAGCCCCAAAGCTCAACTCCGTACGTCCAGATAGGTCTAATCACAGTCATGTATATTAGTCTTTTGTAATTAATTGGGAGCTTTGAACGTTTGTCTAGTAGTCTGTAACGACGGGCAGCTTCTTGTCGTTTTAGTCTTTTATGTGGATTCCAAGTAAGACGTTTGTCTAAGTGGAGTCCTAGGTAGCGGATCTGTTCAACAGGGATTAGTGGACTATCATTAAAGGATATTGTAGGACAGGAAGTCGTGGGTTTACGACGAAGTGTAAAGGTTATTTGGTGAGATTTTTTTGGATTTATTTTGATTCTCCATTTTTGACACCATACTTGAAGGGTTAGGACATGGGATTGGAGTGTTTGGGAGGCAATGAAGGGATTATTGTTTACTGATAACACACAGGTGTCATCAGCGTAAGTGGTGAGGACAGTGGTAGGACAGCGCTTGAGGTATTGAGAGTCTGTCTCACTTATTTCTGACATGGGAGTATCATCTTCCGATTCTGTGCCTGATGAATTGTCTAGGTTCATTGTAAAAAATGAAATTGACAATTTAACTAACTTTAAAGAAAGTAGAAAAAAATATGAAAAAAAAACAACATACTTATAAACTAGAAAAAATACTTATAAACTAGACTATTTACAAAACTATGTACAATATTTGAATAAAAAAAAACAAAAAAAAAAACTCATTAATAAAGCTAAAAAAAAAAAAAAAAAAGAAAAGAAAAGAAAAAAATTATCTCTTTTAAGAAACATAAAAATAATAACAATAACAATCCCAGTTAGACTCGGCTGAATTATTGACAGACCTAGACCTTGAGTGATAGGGAGTATAGGTAACGCCCCACTCGGTTGACTAGGGAGCTATTCTCTTATAACTGTCTTTATTATTAATTGTCTTAATTAATAATTAACTCACTCACCTCACCCAGTATATTTGTATAATGAATCAATAGTATAAACTTTCACTTTTTATAAAGTTTGGCTGAAGGATTTTAGTTAATACTATTGATAATATTGTCACAAGCACAGAGCACTTAACCACGTAATGTTAATAGCGGCCATGACACTAGACACCGTTCTATTTTTAACTTCAAAAAATGACTTTTGTCCAGCTTTTGAGGCCAAATACCCCACTGTGCGACGTAGGTAGAGTTTCGACCTGCTGACGGCTGTGGCTGGCTATCACTTACATAGGCCTGCCAGTTACTATCATCATAGGTGGTGCAGTGAGTAGGGCGCTCGTCTCCTATTCTCACATACCCGAGTTCGAAATTGATTTGACAGATTTTTTTTTTTTTTCTGTTTATTATTTTATAGATGTGTTTTTATTTATATCTATACATTTCTTTTTCTTTATTTTTCTCTCTACTTTAAATGATATTATTTATTATTTAATATCAATTAGCAATAATAATTATTATTAATATGGAGTATGAAAAATCTTCGTGTTTCGACTCCGATGAAGAAATACCATGTTCCGACTTCAGCGAATCGGACTCGAAGTTCCTTAAGGGTAGAACTTTGTCAAAAAGACAAAGAAATACTGCTCTTGAGCCCCCTGGGAACTCTCCGGACAAAAAAAAGAAGAGAAAGAAACAAAAAGAAAAAAAATTGAATCAACCTCCCACTCCACCACAAACACGCAGTAAAGCTGTCATCACAGCAGTCACACCCATCGAAACAGCTAAAAGATTTCAGCCATTGTCTAACATGCCTTCGGATAGCTCAGTTCAACAACCACCAAAACCTCCTCAAACAGATATAAAACCACCTCCTATCTATGTTACCGGCGTAGATAATTACATTCAATTTTGTCTACAGATTTCAGAATTAATTGGTCAAACAAATTTCCAATGTCAATCCAGATACCAAGATATAAAAATAAGCACTGAGACAAAAGATCACTATAAATCATTGGTAGCCCATCTAAAAACCCAAAACATTCAGTTCCACTGCTATCAATTAAAAGAAGACAAGGCCTACAGGGTAGTAC
The DNA here is from genome assembly GCA_003667255.2 of Euschistus heros. NCBI lineage: Eukaryota > Metazoa > Arthropoda > Insecta > Hemiptera > Pentatomidae > Euschistus > Euschistus heros. The sequence goes on along the minus strand of RCWM02000305.1, from coordinate 1,180,658 downwards.
TACGGGGCCTTCACCAATCTGTACCTCCTGATTTCATCAAAAGAGACCTGGAGCAGTTGGGCCATAGCGTCAGGCATGTATCCAACGTTCTCCACCGCACTGAATAACGCCCACTCCCATTGTTCTTTGTGGATCTGGAGCCAGCAGATAACAATGTAGAGATTTTCAACATCAAAAGACTGGTGTACTCAGTGGTCAAATTTGAAGTACCTCGAGTTAAAAAAGAAATAGTACAATGTACTAGATGTCAAAACCTAGGCCACACGAAAGCGTATTGTATTCGTCAGGCAAGATGTGTTAAATGTGTAGGGCCACATTTAACAGCAACTTGCTCAAAAACAAGAGATACGCCAGCCTTGTGTGTCCTCAGTGGTGAGAGTCACCCTGCTAACTATAAGGGCTGCCAGATATACAAATACAGGCAGAAGCAAAGAGCCTCCAACAATAAAAATCCTGTTCCTGAAACATCCGAAGCAATTGTAATTTGCTTTCAGAATCAACAGAACATTTCAGTCAAAAATTTTCCTAGTCACTTTCCTCCTCTGCCATCCACATCAAAAGTTCAACAACCCATCACTTCAGCCGTTCAACTTGCAGAGCCACAGTCATCAACCTCAGCAGCGGTGTTATGTCAACTTCATCAACCAACTAATGAGTTCACGACGGTTGAACGAAGAAATAGAAGGACACAGAATCAGGCGTCTCAACCATCCCTTCCATCCCGACCTCCCAAAATAACCAATTCTTCTCCAACAACAACCCAACAGACCCAACAACAAGTAAACCAACAGACCAAGACTCCACTACAAATTTATGAGCAAATCACACCTCAACAAAATCCCTAGCCAAATCCCATTCCAGTTACCGTCGTCAAGAAAGTTTAACCTTCCGCCTCAAATATCAGAATCATATCCTATTTCCTTCCAAGGTTTTTGTGATATCTCATCAAATCTCTCCTCCTTCCTCCGTGAACTCCAAGACACTATCAAACCTTTAATTACTCTTCTCACAAGAGCCCTGACAGAAATCACGTCTGTTGTTCCTCGATGATCCGAAACTCCTTGGCAGTTCTTTTATGGAACGCAAATGGTTTGCTCAATCACAGAAATGAACTAGGCATAATCTTACACGACAATAAAATTCACGTTGACCCACTTGACGCCTACTTCCAATTTCCACATCAAAGACTACGTCACGTACAGATCTGACCAACCCGACAAAACAGCCCATGGTGGTACTTGTATCCTTATCCATGGATCACTAACCCATTCCCTTATTCCTTCCTCTCCAACTGACACCATTCAGTCTACCGCACTAATCCTATCCTCCCTTCCATTTAACCTTACTCTTTCAGCTGTATATTGTCCTCCAGGAAATAGCCTTTCCCAAAATATTCTGCAATCCTTATTCCAATCCTTTGGGCGGCGCTTCATTGCAGGTGGGGATTACAACCCTAAACACCAGCGATGGGGCTGTAGAACATCCAATTCCCGAGGTAGTGTACTTTCCCTTGTATCATCCTTAAACAATTACCCTATCCTTTCACCTAACAATCCTACCTACTGGCCTACATCCCTAAAAAAACGCCCAGATATTCTGGACATATTGGTTACCTCTCAAATACCTACTTCCCAAACTACAATAGATTCCTTAGATGACCTTTCCTCTGACCATAGCCCAGTTTTGCTTACATTACATTCTACTCCTATTATCAAATCTTCTCCTCCATCCTTGATAACTGGACGAGTAAACTGGGACAAATTCCGTTAGGCTTTAAAAAACCATATAGACTTAAAACTTCTCTAAAAACATATCTACAAATAGATGTGGCAATAGAACATCTTACTAAATCAATAAAAACCAGCATAACAGAAAATACTTCACAAAATAGAATAATACATTCAGAAGGCATGGTCTTAAATCAATATATTCGGGTTTTACTTGTAGAAAAACGACGAGCTAGAGCCAAATGGCATAGAACTCGATACCCATCTGACAAAACCTATTATACAAAATTAACTAACCAACTTAAATCAGAACTTAAAAAATTAAAATTTGAAAATTTACAGAAACAAACTGAACAACTATCTGTTTCCGACAAATCATTATGGACCACGACCAAAAAACTTTTAAAATTCAAAACCTTCAATCATCCTCTCCTTACTCTAGCTCAAACCTGGTCCAAATCTGATTCAGAAAAATCAAAGGTATTTGGTATATTACATAATACTTTTAAACCTCATTCTGACATCCTAAATCCTATCCATGTAGAATGTATTGAAGCAGAACTGACTATTCCTCTCCAAATGACCCTTCCTCCTAAAGCCTTCCACCCTTCAGATATAATATCTATAATCCGTAGATTCCCCTCCAACAAAGCTCCTGGACATGACCTTATTACCACAAGAATCCTCAAATGTGTTCCAAAGAAAGCAGTACTACTCCTAACTTATATTTATAACGCTATCCTCCGTACTACATATTTTTCCGATTCCTGGAAATTATCAATTATTAAAATGATCCCAAAACCTAAAAAAAACCGCCAGAAAAATCCTTCCTCATGCAGACCTATCTCTCTCCTACCTATCATGGGCAAAATCCTTGAAAAGCTCCTTTTGAAACGGCTTTATCCCTTCCTCGATTCCAATCACATTATTCCTGACCACCAGTTTGGATTTCCTCAGTTTCACTCCACTACCCAGCAATGCCATCGTGTAGTGGATGTTATCTCATCTGCATTGGAGCTCAAGATGTATTGCAAGGGTGTCTTTCTAAATGTTGAACAGGCCCTTTGATCGGGTATGGCATTCAGGACTGCTTTATAAACTTCGCCAATTCCTTCCATCTACATATTTCCTTATCCTCCGTTCCTACCTTTCTGATAGAGTATTTAAAGTTAATCACAATTCTAAATACTCATCTATCTTTCCCCTGACAGCTGGTAATCCTCAAGGTAGTATCCTCGGTCCCATCCTTCATACCATATATACTGCTGATATCCCAACTCTTCCTAATACCATCTTCACAACCTATGCTGATGACACAAGCGTGTTATCAGTCAATGATGATCCATTTGCTGCATCCCAGACACTCTTTTCCCATTATATCATTTCCCTTGAAGAATGGTGTCATAACTGGAGAGTTAAGATAAATCTCAGCGAATCCCAGGAAATAACCTTTAACCTACGTCGAAAACCTACCTCATCCTGTCCTCCTGTATCCTTTAATGGTGTACCGCTAAATAAAGTGAAACAAATATGATACCTGGGATTTTATCGGGACAAGAGACTTACCTGGAACCCTCATACAAGGTTGAAAAGACAAGAAGCTGCACGTCGATTTCGACTGTTACAACACTTTCTTGACAAACGTTCAAATCTCCCGATTCACTACAAAAAACTTATCTATATGACAATTATCAGACCTATTTGGACTTACGGTATAGAGTTATGGGGATCCACCAAACCATCGAATTCTTACCACATCCAATCACTCCAATCCAAAACCCTTAGAAAAATCCTTAATGCTCCTTACTTTGTCACAAATGAAATCATCCACAATGACCTTGATATCCCATACGTCGCTGATTTGGCACAAACCAGATACCTTTCCATTCATAATAAACTCACTCTTCATCCAAATCCACTTGTTGCTCAACTTGCTTCCCATTCCATTCCTGGCAATCCTTCGAGGCGCCTGGAAAGTAGATGGCCTCGGGATCTTCTTTTGTAAATTTCATTTGAGTACTACCAATGGGTAGTTCCTCTACAAGTCTTAATCATGTTATCATATTGCATTGTATACAGCATATTTACTGGATGTATTTTCTAATACAGTTGTAAATTTCAATTAACAAAAGATTAAAAAAAAAAAAAACTTTTACATTATATTTCAACTTTCGCATTCATATTTCAACCTTCGCATTCATATTTAAACGTTTTCCAATTGTGTTTAGTCTCTTTCGATTTTATTTTAAGCTATTCCTTTTATATTTCTCTCTTTTCCATATATATTTTAACATAACTAGAAAATGATATAACTATTCTAGAAAAGAGTTAAGTAAACTTGGAAAAGGAATAAATTAAAAAATATACTTTATTCTGGTACAAAAGCCCTGTAGAATAATTAAAATGTGTCTTAGATTCATCAAACAATGAAATGTGTCGTGCCGCTTGCTATTGTTTTTATTATTGTATTATTAGGTTATTGTTATTTTATTATTTTTTTCTGTTTGTTATTATTATTATTTGTATGAAGTGTTATATTTTAAATTCTGTTTATTAAAGTTTGTTGAAAGTGGGAACCTGGCAACACTGAGTTCTTATATAAAATAATTGTAACCTTCTAGGTTAGTTAATCTAATTATAGACGTTCTGTTTTGTTTTTTTGCATTCTTTGAATATGAGCAACTACTGAAGAGTGTTGAGTCCACTTATTTACCAGTGAACTGTTAAATATTAAAATTTATAACAGGTCTGTAGCGGGTAGTCACCACTAAACTGACTGTTTAAAACGTTTACATACAAATATAGTGAGAAAACTAAAAAATGAAATTAAATGAAATAACAATAAAACAATGTGATAATCCAATAAATATTAAATATAAAAGGTATATCTTATGTAAAAAGTATGAGAATACCATGTATTGAAAAATAAAAACTTTTAGACAAGAAAACAATTATTATTTTTTATCGTGGAGGGATTTTTTACATACTTAATCTTTATTGTACAAATACTGGATTGAAACAAATATAAAAAGGTCGGATTTAATAAGAATATCATATATATATATATATATATATATATATATATATATATATATATATATATATATATATACACATACATACATAAATACCTCTCGCGGCCAAACAGACTAGAGGAAGGAACCCCTAACTATAAACCAAATATGGCGAGTCAGAATATGATGAACCTTACGGTGCAGAGAGAAGGATATCCAATACCGGCGTCTGTCAGGGACGAGAAAGCGGTCTCCAATTCGTCGTTATCTTAGGAATTTTTTAAAAACAGTTACATAATTTATAAGGGCGTTTTCCCAACCGGTGGTATTCCCAAAGATTCCCAAGGTCAGTTGTGTACTAGAATTGTTAGAATTTAGTAAGTCGATACCCACTAGTAACATTGTAAGTAGTTTCATACTCCTCTATATTATGTAATTATATATATATATATATATATATATATATATATATATATATATATATATATATATATATATATATATATATATAAAGTTACACTATATATTTTTCCTTAGATATTTTTAATTTTAAGCTTTGACTCCTAACTATTGTAATCTATTTCTTAGAAACCCCTCGTGGGAACTTGCTCTCCTGTGAACTGTAATGTTAGCATAAAGCTTCTTAGAAGAAGCCCTTGTAACCCTTTATAAACCTCAAGAAATTTTGTAAAACTCTCTCAGTACATCCAGAGCCGTCTCCACGCCACTCTTCTTTCTGATATTGTAACTTTTATTGAATAAACTTCTTATTTAAAAAAGTCTTTACTTTTAAATTGAAGATAACTGGCGCAGTCGGTAGGATATCGTCAAACTTGAGAGCATATCAAGGATCAGTATCAACTGTTTGCTGACGAGTCCATTCAGAGGAAGACGAGACGTTAAACTGGCATGGACCTGACTATCGAAGTCATCTTACCAGGTATGCAAGTTTAAAATGTCGTTTATTTCTTAAAATATATACACAGTAATTTAAAAAAAAGTATAATATATTTTATTCAAAGTACTGACCCTCGCTTTCTACACATTTTGTCCATCTCTCGGGCAATATATGGATACCATTCCAAAAGAATGCTTCATCTTTATTTGAAATCCATTCATCGAGCCATTTTCGTACGTTTTCGAAATTGTTGAAGTGTTGCTCCGCCAATGAGTGTCCCATCGATGAGAAGAGGTGATAATCAGAAGGCGCCAGGTCAGGTGAATACGGCGGGTGGGGTAGGAGTTCCCAACCAAGCGAAGAAATCGTTTCCTTAGTCAATCTGGCTGAATGTGCAGGAGCGTTATCATGCTGAAGAATGACTTTGGCGTGCCTGTGAGCCCATTCTGGGCGTTTTTCGATCAATGCGTGACTCAAATTGATCATTTGTTGTCGGTAGCGCTGGGTATTGACTGTTTCGCCGGGTTTGAGAAGCTCGTAGTAGACTACTCCCTTCTGATCCCACCACACTCACAGCATTGTCTTCTTCCCAAATCGATCTGGTCTTGCACTTGATGTGGATGGTTGTCCTGGCGTTACCCATGATTTTTTTCGTTTGGGATTCTGAAAATAAATCCATTTTTCATCGCCAGTTACAACTCGATGCAAAAAACCCTTTCTTTCGTGGCGTAAAAGCAGCATTTCGCACACAGTTTTTCGTTTTTCCATCTGTCGTTCGTCCAATTCATGTGGAACCCATTTTCCAACCTTTTGAATCTTTCCCATAGCTCTCAGGCGATTGGAAATGGCTTGCCTAGTGACATTCAACTGTTCTGCCATCATTTGTTGGGTTTGGGTATTGTCTTCGTCTAATAAAGATTGCAATTCGAAGTCCTCAAACTTTTTTGGTCGATTTTCTCGTTTTTTGATCAGTAACATCAAAATCACCACGTTTGAAACTTTGAAACCAACGTTCACATGTCCTGACGGTTGGAGCAACATCGCCATAAGTCTCAACAAGAATTCGATGACATTCAGATGCCTTTTTCTTTTGATTAAATAAGAAAATCATGACATGCCGCAAATGCTCTTTATTTGACTTAAAATTAGACATTTTTAACACCAAAGAAAGGTATGATACGTCCACGTAAACGACTTAAAAACAACTGACTTTTGTAAACAAATGACTAACAAACAAAATAGCGTTTAGAGATAAGCAAATCCTTCAATAGGCTAAGAGCGCATTCTATTGGAATTAAAACGACATTTTAAACTTGCATACCTGGTAGTGTTAGTGATTTTTATTTAAGAGATATTATTTCAATATTGAACATTTTTATTTTTCAATTTAATAATTTTGAATAAAATCTATTCTATTTTTAAAGAAAAGGTTATGATTTCATTAATATAACTATAAAGAAATATTTTGTTATTTAAAATATCATTTTTTTATTAAATATTAAGTTACTGTATATTAAGGATAGATTTAATTTTCATTTCATATTATTTTAATTTCATTGCATACTATCTCATTTCATTTTCTTGTTATATTAAATATTTTATAAAAATGGCACCACCCACATTAAAGAAAGAGTGTCTAGAGGTGATACCTGATTTCCACGGTGACCCTATGTCACTAACGCGATTTCTAGAAATTTCAGATAAATTATTAAACAAATTTTATAATCATGAAAATACTGCCGATTTCCAAAACGAATATTTAATAGGATCAATTCGTGCTAAAATCAAAGGAGCTGCCGCCGACATGGTTAATAGTAAATATATCAATACCTGGGACGATATTAAAAATACATTAAAACAAGGGTACGCAGATAAACGCGACGCGTACACTTTAAATATTGAAGGCAACGAAACCCCTTTCGAATTTTATAATAAAATACAAAAAATTTTACAGTTGCAAATTAGTTATTTAAGGAGCGAAATGCCGATGGAGGCGTTAGTCCTCACGAAATATATCGAAAAGTCAGCACTAAGAGTTTTGTTAAAAGGACTGAATGAACCACTTGGCTCTTTCATGAAAACCAAAATTCGGTAGACCTAAATCAGGCAATCATCATGCTAACGAACGATTTTCAATTTGTCATCGACACTTATCGCCCACACCAAAACCATAACAAACCAATACATAAAAATCGCCAACAATTTATAAACTATTTCCCAGTAAACCAGCACAAAGCAATTCAACCTGCTAAAAATGTAAACTCAAATCAGTGTAGACCCCAACAACCTAATCAATATAGACCCCAACAATATCATCAATATAGACCCCAACAATATCATCAATTTAGACCTCAACAATATCATCAATATAGACCCCAACAATATCATCAATTTAGACCCCAACAACCTAATCAGTCAACCCCAATAGCAATGTATGTGAATAGCAATTATAGAAGTATTCCCAATATCAGAGACAACCTGATCAAAGTGTAAAATTTAAATCTTTTCTCAATACCCCAGTTCGGAAAAACCCAAACCTAGAAATTGAAGAAATTCATAATCTAAACTCGGAACAATCCGTAAGTGAATCCCAACTTACCGAACTACCAAATGCTCAACCACCCAACTATCCCACTGTATCATTTCCAGACGATCATCAAGAAAACCAACAATACACTGATCAAAATAATCTCGATAGTGATCAAAGTAATTTTTTAGATCCCAGCCTAGCACAAGAACCATGGACGTAATATACCTACTTAATTAAACCCGTTTTAGTGCTCTTCCATATATAATTCCACCAAATTCAAACTTAAAAATTCTAATAGACACTGCGTGCACAAAATCGCTTGTATCCGTCCTTGTAGCAAATAAATATTTTTTTAATAACATTACTCACGAACTTAAACTTACTAGCGCGCACGGTTCTTCTATACAAAATTTTAATGCTAATGTAGATTCATCAAAATTATTTTCCAACACCAAAACTCTCCTGAAATTTGGCATTTTTGACTTCCATCCTAAATTCGATTTATTGTTTGGAACAGGCAGTCTTAAATTATTTAGTGCGAAAATTGATTTAGTAAATGATATACTAATCACACCTTTTGGCAATATAACAATTCATTACGACAATAGACCCCCTCAATCTGAATACACTTACATTTTAAACAACGATTCTGAAACCGTAGTAAAAATTCCAATCAAAAATATCTCAAATGGAGAAGGAATCATTCCTCATACTCATTTCAACGATTGTCTTAAAATTCATGAAGGTTTAATTTCAAATAAAAATAACGAAGCTATATGTACGGTAAAAAATAATTCGGATCGGTCATTTAGATTAACTATTAAAACCCCAATCCTTGTGAAACCAATCAGAATTTTTAAAAATAATGAATCTCATAATATAAATTTAATTAAAACAAAAGAATCAGATTTCAATGAAGTCAAAAATCTTATTCGCACGGACCATTTAAACGAAGAAAAAAAAAAAGAAATTCAAAATTTAATAAAACAATATTCTGATCTATTTTATTTAAAAGGTACTCCACTAACTGCAAATACGCGAATCAAACTACTCCACTAACTGCAAATACGCGAATCAAACTACTCCACTAACTGCAAATACGCAAATCAAACATAAAATCCTAACCAAAGATGAGATCCCAGTCTATACTAAAAATTACCGATATCCTCAAATATTTCAAAACGAAATGAAAAGAAAAATTGACGAAATGCTAGAGCAACAAATCATTCGCCCTTCTTTTTCACCTTACAATAGTCCTATTTGGGTAGTTCCAAAAAAATTAGACCAATCGGGAATACAAAAGTGGAGAATAGTAATTGATTATAGGAAGTTAAATGAGAAAACGGCCGACGATAAGTATCCTATTCCGCATATAACTGAACTGCTGGATAAATTAGGCAAAAGCAGTTACTTTTCAACAATCGACTTAACAAGTTCTTTTCATCAAATTTTATTGGATGAAGAGAGTATCCCTAAAACAGCATTCTCAACCGTAAACGGTCATTACGAGTTCCTAAGGTTACCTTTTGGATTAAAAAATAGTCCACCAACGTTTATGAGAGTGATTAACAACATACTCATTGGCGTTCCAAATTGTGTTGCCTATTTAGATGATATAATAATTTACAGTACGTCCCTTCAGGAACATTTATCAATTTTAAAGCAAGTTTTTAAGAAACTAAGAGAATATAACTTAAAAATTAAGCCCGATAAAACCTAATTTCTAAAAAAGGAAATAGAATATTTAGGACATCTCTTCACATTCAACGGAGTTAAACCAAACCCTAATAAAATCCTTGCTATAAAAAATTATCCCATACCGAAGACTACTAAACAAATTAAAGCTTTCCTAGGACTACTAGGATATTATCGCCGTTTTATTCCAAATTTTGCACACCTCACAAAACCTTTGACCCAATGTTTAAAAAAAGGATCGAAAATTAACATCGCGGATAAAAATTATTTAGATAGTTTTGAAACCAGTAAAAACATTTTAATTAATAATCCCATCCTGCAATATCCGGACTTCAACAAAACATTTTGTTTAACGACAGATGCATCAAACGTAGCCTTGGACGCTGTATTGTCACAGACTCACGGAGGACGAGATCTTCCGATAGCTTACGCGAGCCGTACGCTAAACGAAAGTGAATCAAAATTATTCACCATTGAACGCGAACTTCTAGCTATTGTTTGGGCTACCAAATATTTTCGGCCATATCTTTATGGCAGAAAGTTTATCATTCAAACGGATCACAAACCAATTCAATGGTTACAATCATTAAAAGATCCAAACTCAAAATTATATCGTTGGAAATTAAAACTCGAAGAATTTAATTTCGAAATAAAATATAAGAAAGGTAATGAAAACAAAGTTCTGACGCACTATCGCGAGTAGAATTCAATTTAACAGAATCCGAAGACCCTGATACAATTATTAATGATTTAATAGAACAATTTTACCGCGAAAATGAAACATCGGAAAATGCATCCCTTATCGTAAATTTTGATGAAATAAAAATTTAGATAATATAACAGAAGAATCTGAAACAAATTCCGTTCACTCTAATACTTTAGGAAATACAATAATCGAAATACCAATAGCAGACTCTCCGGTAAATTTAGGAAAAAATCAAATTATTTTAAATTTAGTTGATATTAATCCCGCGAAACCCAAAATCGAAAAACTTTTTAATAATACTAAAAACAGAATTATTGCTCAAATATCAAAGGAAAATTTCGAACAAGACATAATAAAATTAATTAAAGAATTCGTTGAACCAAAAGTTAAATATTATTTATTCTTTGAAACTGATTTTTATACCCAATTTTATGAAACCATGGTAAAATATTTTAAACATTCGGAATTAAATTTTGTAAAAACTACAAGTAGATTAATAGATATTCAAGATCCTGAAGAACAAAATAGTTTAATAAATGATTACCATATTGGCAAAACAAACCACCGCGGTTCGGAAGAAACATTTAATCGAATAAAAAGATTGTATTATTGGCCTAATATGAAAAATTTAATTCAAATTCAAATTAATAATTGCGAAATTTGTACGGTATCATAATACGATCGGAATCCTTTAAAACTCCAATATAACGTTACTCAAACACCATCTAAACCATTTGAAATAGTTCACATGGATATAATCACACTAGAAAACAAAAAATATTTAACTCTAATCGACTCCTTTTCAAAATTTGCACAAGTTTATAAATTAAAAAATGGTCAAGCAACTGAAGTCGTAAATAAATTAATTTCTCATTTTTCTCATCACGGGTTACCGAAACAAATAATAACAGATAACGGTTTAGAATTCAGAAACTCATTATTATCCGATTTATTAAAATTACACAAAATCCAACTACATTATACGGCTACGCAATCACCTCAATCAAACGGACCCATTGAAAGATTTCATAGCACATTAATAGAATATTTACGGTTATTAAATAATAGAGACGAATTCAAAAAAGACACAATTGAAAAAAATATTAAATATGCCGTACTCGCGTATAACAACACTATTCATTCCATCACACAACTAAAGCCAATCGAAATAATATCTGGACATTTAGATATAGACTCGCCTGTTGCAATAGACCTCAATAATCAAATTATAAACGATTATGTTGCAAAACATAAAGAAAGAGTAAAAATATTGCATGAACAAATAAATCGTAGGAATCAAGTAGCAAAAGAAAAATATATTACCAGGATGAATAAAAATCGTGAAGAATTCCCAAACGAAATCTCGGAAACAGTATTTGTAGCTAATAGGCCAAAACAATCGAAATTAAAAAATAAATTTAAAAAGGAAAAGATTAAAAAAATAATGAAACATAGTAAAACCGCTTTAATCGATAAAAAACATTATAACACGCGAGAAAAAATTCATTTAAAAATATTAAGAGACCGCAGAAGAAAAGACAAACGTACCATGCAGGTAGGCCTCCAGAGGAAGGAGCTGAATCGAGTCAGCATTCTTAGAACAGAGATAAAGCACTCGCACCGGACACATTCTTTCGCTTGAGACAAGCTATTATAATTACGTTCATTTAAAACTCATTTTTTCTTTAAATAATTTTATTTTTCTTTGCTTTAAAATAAAAAGCATAAGAAATAATTTAATATAAATAATAATTTAATATAAATAATAATTTAATATACACAATAAGGTCGCTGGATACGACTTATATTGATGTGAAAAGATGGCAGTTAAAATGCCCAAACTATATAACAATAATAAAAAATAAAGAATGATAAAAAGAATAATTATTGTTGATAAACAACATAACGAGTTCAAGGAATATGAACTCTTCCTAGTTTAAGAGATGGCATTATAAGCCAAATTATGGAAAACATTTTATACAATAAAATAGTATAATTAAATGATTATACTTTAATTTTTATAATTTAATTTTAATTTAATAATAATAATTTAATTTAATTTACATAACCAATATTCGATAAACAGTGATTTAATTAGTCAATTTAATAATACTATTAAAACCATACAAGGGAATACGCTGCATATTGCACGAAAAATTAATGATATAGGAACCGTAGTTAAGTTGTTAACAATTAAAGAATTATTAGATCACATCCAACTTATTTTCTCTTTAATTTCTACTACCATTTCTTATATAGAAACTTCTTTAACCTTTTGTAAACTAAATATTCTACATCCATCTATAATTAATACAAAAACATTGTTTCAAGAATTAGAAAAGATAGCTCCACATTACAATAACAAATTTCTTTATCCATTTCAATTTAAATTTATCCTAGATATAGAACGCACAATATCTTTACAATGTGCTTTGCTTGAAAATGAAATTATTTATACTTTATCAATTCCAATTTTTTAAGAAACTGTTTATAGTTTGTATAATCTATACCCCATCCCATCTATTGTAAAGGATGAAATCATAACAGTAATTCCAAAGTTCAAATATCACTTAAATATTAATAACAACTTTAAATTTCTTAATCATCAATGTATCAAAAGAAACAGCATTCACCACTGTCATGCAGCTGGCCTATATCACCATGATGACTCATGTATTCAAGATATTTTACAAAAATCATTCAGTGTAAATTGTCTTTACACACGTCTACATCAGGAAGAAAACCACATCGAAGAAATCCCAGGAACACGCTACATTCTCATAGCATTTTACAACCCGGATGATCTTCAAGTTCAACAAGAAAAAGAAACAGTAAACTATCATATGACAGGAATTTATTTAGTTAAAACAAATTTTAATTCAATTTTGTATCATAATAAAACTGTATTTTCATCCAGTCAAACTCATGGTTCTCTAACATTGTTTGATAAACAAACTCTAAATATTCAAGCCTCACAGCTTTTAAATACTACATTAGAAATTAAAAATTTAAAATTTCATGAATTACAAACCTCACATCTTTCACATCTTGTTTCAACAAAACATACCTATAATTCTAACACTCTACACATAATTATTTTGTGGATAGTTTTATTTGTGTTATCATCTTTATATTAACCTTTGTAACTTTTATTTATTATTTTTACATAACTAGAAATCTAACTCATTTCACCCAAAGCGGTGAAATTCGTATCTAGGTGGGGAGGAGTTACACTATATATTTTTTCTTAGGTATTTTTAATTTTAAGCTTTGACTCCTAACTATTGTAATCTATTTCTTAGAAACCCCTCGTGGGAACTTCCTCTCCTGTGAACTGTAATGTTAGCATAAAGCTTCCTAGAAGAAGCCATTGAAACCCTTTATAAACCTCAAGAAATTTTGTAAAACTCTCTCAGTACATCCAGAGCCGTCTCTACGCCACTCTTCTTTCTGATATTGTAACTTTTATTGAATAAACTTCTTTTTTTAAAAAGTCTTTACTTTTAAATTGAAGATAACTTATATATATATATATATATATATATATATATATATATATATCATTCAAGCTATCATTAAAAAGTGTCAAAAATAAAAAAGGTTATATTATAATTTAATTGAAAATTCAAAATTATAGCTTTGAAGGGTTTAAAACAACATATCTCACCAAGAAACGAAGAATCCCTTCAATATGCCAAGTCATCTGAGCGACTTACAGTTTGTTCTGACTACATTGCAAGATGTCTTAACCTACAAGACCCTAAGAAGAGATCTACGCAGTAATATTAGCGCTTCAATTGAGCTAGTTTAAAATTATATAAATTACACCGAAAATACTTCCTCAATCACTAACACCAATAATATTAAAAGCAACAGAACAGCTATCATTCATAAATCATATTCAGAGATAACTAGGAGAACAGTCACTAAAGTCTAACGCCGACCCTCCTATAAAGCTGTTAGAAAACCCTGTGGAGCTACGAATTTCAAAGAAACAGTTCAGGAATTTAAAACAACTATATTTACCTCACAAACAATGCAAACTGGGATAATTTTATAACCAATTTACGTTATCAATTAGCAAAATCGTTTTTACTAAAATCAAATTCTAATAAAATTGACCAGACAAATATTGAGGAAGAAATAATTTCAGAAATGACACGCATAACCACTGATTTAATTTTAAAAAAAATTTACCCAAGGCAGTAATAAAAGCATGCAATATGTCATTTCCAAAATCTGGTAGTAAGCCACATATAACAGAAAACCACCGCACAGTGCCTTGGTGGAACAAAGATTTATCAATACTAAGAAAACAGACTAATAAGCTTCGAAAATTATACCAGAAAACGAAAATAGACAATGCTGAACGAGAAGTAAGAAGAAAGAACTATATAAACAGCAAGAGAAGTTACGAAAAACTCATCAAAAAATCTAAATCAAAGTCATGGAGAGAGTATACAGCGAATAGCACTGCATGGGAATGGCCTTATAAATCTGCTGTCAACAAACTAAAGTCAACGAGCTTGCTTCAGACAACAGTAGATGATCAGGGTAATTACACCACTGACACTCATGAAACCCTTACAGAAATTCTGAAAAATATAATAAAAAATGATCGGATAGATAATGACACCGAAGAACATACAATGATGAGAAATCATATCAACACTCCATCTTCTTCTAGGGCTGATTTCCCACTTGAGGAGGGAGAAATAATGAATATTATTAAAAGCTTAGAAATAAAAAAATCGGTGGGAATCGACCAAATCAGTCCCATTATTCTTATTAAAATATTTGAACACTTTACCAAATTAATAGTTGAATTGTGTAAACTTTTTTACCAAAGGAAAGAGTTTCCAACTGTTGGCTATGTAAAACTATAAATAGTATGAATCCTAACGAGAGATTAGGGAGTATTTAAAGTCTAATCCTTTTGTTTATAGGAAGTTGATAATTGTATAAAATCCTATTTCAGTACAGGGTTTAATCTTTTTGTTTTCAAATGTACAAATTCTAACTTGTTAGTACACAAGAGATGTACAAGGCCTAATCGTTTTATGCTTGTATAAACTTGGTGTATAAGGTTCAATCCCTTTGTTTATAGAATGCTATTACTTAGTGTAAAAGGTATTAAGAGATGTATAAGGTTCAAACCTTTTAATTATTGAAATTTTCAATTGAATAGTATAGAATCTGAATAGTCTCTTTGGACTATCCGCTACAGACCTTTGTTCTTATAAATTTTAATATTTAACAGTTCACTGATCAACTCAGACTCATCAATATCTTTTCATAGTTTTATTTAACAAGAATCACAATATCAGAGAGCACAAAACAAAAATAAACTATATTATATTTTTTACTAGAATTAGAATTAGGAAAAGGTAATCATCTGGTTATATATCACTCAGTGTTGCCAGGTTCAGTAAACAAAATTTAACACCTTTTACAAATAATAATAATAACAGAAAATAATAGTTAAAAAATAGCAAGCGGCGCGACACTTGTTCCATCGGAGACCTCGGAACTCGGGGGGGGGGGGGGGAGGGAGGAGTTATGTACACCTTAATAGTATTACGAATATAAATAAACAATGTATGATAACCCCTCTACCTACCCTATATAAGGGTACCCCCACCTAGCCTCGGGGACATTCTTTCGTCGTACGTTGAGACGTATAGATGCCATGCCCGTTATGCCTTGCGATTAAGTTATAAATTGTGTACTTGTTCTTGTATCAATGTATGTCATTCAATAAAGCTTCTTTTTAAAATCTTCAACTCGCGATACCTTTATTTAGCTATATATGTTTTATATATATATATATATATATATATATATATATATTTTTTTTTTTTTTTAATTATTGTAACGCATACTGTTATATACATATATTGTAGCTAACTTTATGTTTTGAAATAACTTGTATAACTTATATAATTTTATTGTAACCTGTTTTTTGACTGTAGGGCATGATTATGAGAACAATATAGTCTCGAAACGTCGCCAAAATAGGTGATTTGATTTATTGACTGAACCTCAGGAACCTTACTAAACATTAATAGAAGCAGTCAAGAAATTTATCCATACATATATATGGACGCTCATTCAACTAATTTTGATTAAATGCTGTTCTACTCTCCTGTCTACTGAAAATATTAAGTTGGATCTTTACTTTACCAGATTATTTCTGTATTATTTTAATCTTTGTACTCCATAACCACCAGAGTTCGTCCATCCGACCTATACCCCCTTCTAACAATAGAGTCACTCACTGAAATGCCACTCTAATGCAATAAAAACTTTCAAATATCTTCTTATAAACCTTCAATTAAATATATGTTCAAAGCAGGTTATTCCTTGGTTTTTATTTTAATATGAATATCATTCATTTATAACAATTTATTTTGTGAATTGCTGAACAGTAATTCATAGCGATCTCTTAATCTACCAAACTTTCATGATTTGTATTGTTTAGAATCCAGTTTATTAAAAAAACAAAACAAAAAACTTTCCCTATTCTTCAATCATCTAAACTATTTTTATTTATTTGAAATGAAATGAAAATAAATTAGCTGTCGTATGTATAATTTATTATTTTTTTATTTATTAATATTTTTTTGGAATAAGTGTACAATCTGCCTCAGTAAAGGGCAATAGGTACAGAGATAAATGTATTCATTCATACCGTATTTACAAATGCACGCACACACACACAACTAATAATAATAAAAAAATAAAATAAAATAAATAAATATCTTCATAAAATAAAACTAATAATTATTTACAATAATCAAAAATAAAACAAAATTGAATTAAAATTAAAATACACAAATTATTATTCATTTATACTTTATATACAATACAAACACACTCAGCCCAGGGAACCCCGAATCGAACCTATTCCCCACTTATTGGGAGTCAAGGCTAGACGCGTAGAGATCCCAGCGTTGCTCTCTCGGCTGCATCACTGGTAATATCCTGTGGAGGCTGAGTGGGAGCGCTATGGCCACAGATACTCAGGACTTGAGTGGAGAAGCTGGTCATTACCAGAACTCCAACATAACTTTATACATTACGAAAGGTCTCGGGGCCATTGCCGTTTTAACCTTCTCGGAGGGTTATAACAATGGTTATGACTGGATAGGGATTGAGCCAGAGGATTGGGATGATTGGATGGTTTTGATGAAATTTCGAGAATTTTGAAGGAATGAGATCAAGGACAAAAGATATTTTTAGGTCATTATGTAGGGTTTTACTGGTAACATAATAAGGTGCATTGACTATTGTTCGGAGGACTTTGGATTGGAAGGATTGAATACGTTTAATATTCGACTGTCTTGCTGTTCCCCACAGTTCAAGTCCGTAGGTCCAAATAGGTTTTAATAATGTTTTATATATGAGGAGTTTGTTATCTACTGAGAGATGAGAATTCCTGCATAGTAGTCTGTAAAGTTGGTTGAATCTCCTGTTTAGTTCTTGTCTTTTTAGTCTAGTTTGAGGGTTCCAAGTCAGTCTTTTGTCAAGATGAAAGCCAAGGTAGCGTACTGAGTCGGATATAGGTATAGGGATATTATTGAAGCGGATGGGAGGACAGGATTTGCGGCGAAGGGTAAAAGTTATATGATTGCATTTGGCTTCATTAACTTTTATTCTCCACTTGTTGCACCAAGCTTCAATCTGTAGAACATGTGTTAGGAGGTTGAGGGAAGCAAGTTTGGGATCTGGATGGGATGATAGGATAGCAGTATCATCTGCAAATGTGGCTAAAAAGGTATTAGGGTTTGTTGGTATATCTGCAGTGAAGAGATTATAGAGGACAGGACCTAGGACACAACCTTGTTGCACACCGGCATCAGTAGGATAACAGTTGGAAAACTCTGAGCCACAGCGGACTCGAAAGGAGCGATTTGAGAGATAGGATCGTAGGACTAGGTATAGGGATTGGGGTAAGTGCGTCTTGAGCTTGAAGAGCAAGCCCTGGTGCCACACCCGGTCGAAAGCTTGCGCTACGTCCAGAAATGCACCAGTGCTATACTGCTTGCTTTCAAGGGCAGAGGATATATGATCAACAACGCGAAGACCTTGTTGAACAGTGGAGTGACCAGTCCGGAATCCAAATTGGTGGGAAGGGATGCTTTGGGATTCAAGTATAGGTAGGATTCGTTTTAAAAGGATTTTTTCAAAGATTTTTGAAAGGATGGGAAGAAGACTTATAGGTCTATATGATGAGGTTTTGTTGGGAGGTTTGCCTGGTTTTAGGAACAGAACGATGATGGAGCGTTTCCATATCAGAGGAATGTGGGTTGTGCGATGGATACAATTATAAATATAAGTGAGGAATATGATCGCTTTTTGAGGAAGTTGCCGGAGGATCTAGGTGGTGAGAAGATCATATCCAGGTGATTTGCGGAGTTTCAACTTTTTTAAAAGGAATTTGACCTCAGAGGGGTTAACAGATTTAGGAGGTAAGGAGAGGAGAATAGGTGAAGTGAGGAATTGATGAACTTTAGCAGTGTGGGAGGGGATTTGTTCAGAATGGGAAATAAATGTGCTGGAGAGGTGCTTGGCAAATTCTTCTGCTCTGTTCTCATCTTAGGCAGCCCAGGTTCCATCTTCACCTCGGAGAGGATGGGAAATATTGTGATATGTTCTCCGATCGTCAGGATACCTGGTAGTTTGCCATAGGGATCTGGAATGACGTTTGGTTTGGATAAGATCTATTAGCTCTTGTGGTAGAGGATTTTTTATACGGTTTTTATAGGAAGGTTGGGGGAAAGATGAATTCCAAGCAGCTTGTTGAATCAAATTCGTAAAGGAGTTGGCAGCATGAAATCTGAGGTCTATGGAATCGGTTAGTTTTTGACGAAAGAGGTTCCAGTTTATTGGGCATCTAATAAATGATGGGGGAGGAAGTTTGGGTATCGGTGATAGGGATAGGGTGAGGCTTAAGGCTTAGAGGACTGTGATCAGAGGAGAGGTTGTCTAGGCGTTTTATGGAGTGATTGATAGCACCTAGAATATCACACTATTAAATCACATAAAAATAAACGCCATTTTACCCTCATGATATCCACAAAATATTACAGTAAGACTATTTTTAAATTCTATGAATAACGTGATTCAGGACTTATCTGATAAACCAGTGATTTAGAATATAATACAAACTTGGTTAAAAATTTGAGTTTAAACAGTGAATTAAATAATTACTTAAAATTTAGCACCATTATTTCTTTAGAGAAGACTATATTGACAACAAATAGCCATACATAATTTACATAAAGTAAGGATAATATCAAACATAAATCACAGTCTGTGTTAGTACAGTGAACAGTGAACAACAGTGTTAATACCGTGCTCAATACAACATGATTAGACCCTGTCCTATCTATACGGGCAGCGTCTGATATTGACTTTTTTATTTTTATTTTCTTCTTTTGTCTTTTTATACTTTTCTTTAAAATAATGGAATTTTGTGCTTCAAATAGTGAAGAACAATGGGAAAGGTACAAACCTCAAAAGGTACCAAAAGAAAAAGATTAACCTCGAACAAAAAAATAGAAGGTAACTCAATACTTACAAAAAATATTTATGATATTTTGAGCGATGAGGAAGAGGATATTCCAAAAGAATGCTTAGATCAAGCTAATAAGAAACCTAAAATTCCACCGATTGTCCTGTATAACAAATTCAAAAATTATAAAAGCTCACTAGATTATTTAAATAAGAATATAAAAAATCAATACCATTTAAAAAACAAAGGCAATAGGATGCTGATTTATACTTCAACTAAAGAAGATTTTAATACTTTAAAACATCTAATAACAGAGAACAAAGGAGAATACCACACATACACTTTATATGAAGATAAAACTCCTTCATTTGTATTAAAGGGTCTACCTCCTTCTGTAGAGGTAGGTGATATTATTGATGATTAAAAAATTCAAAATGTTGCTGCTATTAAAGCAACTCAGTTTATAAAAACAACAGAAGAAGGAAACCAAATCAAACTACCGATTTATGTAGTTACACTACAAAACATGGAAGAAATTAGTAAAATCAAAAAAATCAAATATGTTTGCAAATGCCACATCAGATGGGAGCGTTACAGAAATTCTAAAGAAGCGACGCAGTGCTTCAGGTGTCAATCTTTTTTCCACATCGCCAAAAACTGCAATAGAAAACCTAAATGTTTGAAATGTGCACAAGAGCACGAAACAAAGGAATGCATGAAACAAGATGGCGACTTGACATGCATAAACTGCAGACAAAATCATGCGGCAAATCACCCAGAGTGCCCCTTTAGAATCCAGCAAATAGAAGCAAAAAAGAAAAGAAGCGTCTGGAAAATAAATGAATCTCAAAAAAGCCATACAAAATTCCAATATAAGACTGAAGAACACCCACCACTATCAGCCACTAAAGAAATAAAGGGCTTCTCTACAACTTTAGAAAACAATGACAATACAGGTACCGGTCAATTTAATTTTCTAAAAGATCTTAAAGACTTATTTAAAACATTTAACCTACCTATTATAAAGACTGTTAAAACCACAATTGGAAAATTAAAAATATGTAATGACTCCATTGAAAAAATTAGTATCTTAATTGAAGGGGTTATGGAAATATTAGCCTAAATATGGCAAATAATTGTAAAATTAATGTTATGTTTTGGAATTGTAGGTCCATTGCAAATAAAAAACAACTTTTTAAAGAGTTTTTAATAACTAATAACGTACAAATTGCGGGTATTGTAGAAACACATTTAAGTGATGCTAGTTCCTTAATTATTGAGGGGTATATAGTACACAGAGCAGATAGAAATAGCCATGGTGGAGGAGTTGCCCTAATTATTCACAAATCCATTAAACACCACCGTATTAAAATTTCTAATATACAAAACCTAGAGGCTATAGCAGTAGAAATCGAACATGATATGTATCCAACGACAATAGTTTCATGTTACAAACCACCAAACAAGAAATTAAAATTAAGAGACTTGGGCAGTTTTTTTAATTTGAATAGGAGATTAGTTGCCATGGGGGATTTCAATTCAAAACATTTCGCATAGAATTGTTTTTATAATAATCGGGATGGCACAAAATTACTGGACTATTGCCTTCAACATAACATAAAAATAAATGCACCGGATAAACCAACTTATTATCCCACTGATAGCTCCAGGAAACCAAGTATTATAGACTTAGTTTTAACCAAAAATATAACAACAATAAATAAAATTCACTCAGTGCCGGAACTAACCTCCGATCACAACCCTCTAGCGTACCAGATCAAATTCCAATTAAAACATTACAATAATAATAAACAATCCAATACAGAAATAAACTGGAAACAATATAAAGAAATAATAAACAAAAAACTTGAAAACGAACTTCACTTAGTAACAAAAACTGATTTTGAAAAAGCAGTGGAACATTTTCAAAAGTCTATACAGACATCAATAGTCGAATCTACACAGCAAAGCTCTAACCGATTAAATTTTAAAAGAAATTGTAATACTAAAAACCCATATATTCATTTTTTAATCAAACTAAAGAATATGTTCAGACGTAAACACCAACAATACCTAATTACAACATTCAAAAAAATAGAAATATACTTATCTAAAATAATAAATAAACTAATATTTAATCAGACAAATAAAGAATGGAACGAAAAGCTTAGTAAAGTCAAAACATCCGATAAACTCTGGTCAATACATAGAATTTTTAAAAAAGGCAGAACGTACCAGTACCCACCTCTTACCTACTCAAATAGAACCGAATTTTCTCCTTCTGGTAAAGCCAATCTGATAGCTGACCATCTAGTAAAAATAAGTAATCAAAATAATAATTTAGGAACCAAAAATCACACCACAAGAATAAACAAAGAAGTAAAAAGAAAATTAAACGAAAATATAGATACTCCCCAAAATGCACTCTGTAATTATTCCGAAATTTACAAAATATTGAAAAAAACTAATACGAAAAAAACACGACGCAATATTCCCAAAATATTTAAAAAAATTACCACCTGCAGGAATTACACGATTGGTACAATTGATAAATTCAATGCTAAAATTGAAACATTACCCACAACTATGGAAAATGGCTATAATTAAAGCGATTCCGAAACCAAACAAAGATAAAAAAACTTGTTGAAAACTACAGACTCATAAGCCTATTGTGTGTTATAGGCAAAATAGCAGAAAAAATAATATTTCATAGACTAAATTCATATATTAAAAATAACAAAATATTTATAAACGAACAATTCGGTTTCAGACATCAGCATTCTACTATAGCCCAATTAGGCAGGTTGACCGACCACATCACCGAGGGATTTAATAACAAACAACACACAGGTATGGTATTACTCGACGTGCAAAGAGCTTTTGACAGTATCTGGCATGACGGGCTAATATTCAAACTAACGCTTTACAATTTCCCACCATATTTAATAGCACTTATAAAATCATATTTAACAAATCGCACGATAAAATATCTATAGATGGTCACTACTCCACAGAACGTACACTTTCCGCCGGTCTCCCTCAGGGCGGGGTTTTATCTCCAACACTTTACAGTATTTACATAAATGACATACCTAACTCATTCAAAGTACAAAAATCTCTGTTTGCCGATGATACGGCTATTTATACTTCAAGTTATAGACCGGACACAATCACTAATAGACTGACTACAGCACTAAAAAAAATAGAGAGATTTTACAATAAATGGAAAATAAAAATAAACCAGGAAAAAACACAAGCAATAATATTTACAAAGAGACGGCCAAGCAATATTCCCCAACTGACTGTAAACAGAACGCCTGTACCTTGGTCCACACAGATCAAATATTTAGGACTCAAGATGGATAAAGGACTGACGTTTACTTCACACACTGATTATGTGTGTAATAAAGCAAACAGGGCTCTGTGTACTATATACCCATACTTTAACAGGAAATCAAAACTAAGCGCAGATATTAAACTATTATTATACAAAGCTTGCTTAAGATCTATTTTAACATACGCAAGCCCTATATTTAGTTCTATGTCTAAAACAAATTATAAAAAACTACAAGTATTTCAAAAACAAATGCCTTAGAATCACAGGAAACTATGCATTCTACACAAAAATAGAGATTTTACACAAAGAACTGTGTATACCTTATATTAAAGTGTTCATTGAGAAAATATGTAAACAATTTTTTATTAAGTGTAAAAACAATAAAAACCCACTTATAAAAAATATAGGGAACTACACAAAAAATAGTACAAAGCGATATGTACATAAAAGAACTAAGCATTTATTATTGTAATATATCAATCTAAATTATTTATTGTTATTTTAAATATGCTTGTAGTATGTATATGTATAAAGAATTGCATATGTATGTAAATATGTGTGTATGTAGGTATGTATGAGTATGTATGTGTGAATATATATATAATGTATGTATGTGTGTGTATATATATGTGTCTGTGAGTATGTATGTATATATATACTCTATATATATATATATATATATATATATATATATATATATATATATATATATATATATATATATATCTATATATATAGATATTTAAGAATGTATAGTCACAATTTTTGTTTATTTTATTACTAGGATGTTATATTTTTCTGATTATCTGTTGAAAGTTTTTTTTTTTTCGTATATTTTTCTTTCATTATAAATTATGATTACATCACATATATTTAAGTTGATAATTAGTATTATATTTTAAGTTGAGTCTGGTTTATTTTGTTGGTACAGCATATAATTTTGTGAATTGTAAATACTAATTATACAAGAAATAAAGAAAAGAAAAAAAAAAAAAAAAAAAAAAAAAAAAAATGTTACTGTCGTGTAGTAGTGCTGTCAATTCGTCAGTATGATTCCCATTACCATTCGCATTCCAGAGGAGAATAGATAGGGAAGGTTTCATTTAGGGATTTCTTTGGGCGGGGATGATGATGTTGGATAATGCACTTGTTAGGAGTGATATGAGAGGTGTGGTCATGGATCGGAATTCTGAGAGGAAAGAGTTTAATATTGATGAGATATCAGTAGAATTGGGAGGGGGCGGGGGAATAAGAAACTGTGGGTGTGTTGTTTTTAATGGGCTGGATTATAGGATTTTCAGGGGGTTTGATTTGAGGCTGATGGATTTGGTTATGGATTGGATGTTGGGGTTCGTGATAAATATTTTGAGGCTGGGGTTGTGGCATGGCCCCTGTTCCAGTAGGTAGCTCTCTGCCACCCATCATACTAGCATAGGAGATGGCTTCATTAACTGGTCTAGATGGCTGTCTTCTTGCTTGCCTCACTTCTTCATTTCTTCCTTGAGCTGGTTGGAAGCGAGCCTTGAGCTTCTTATAGGTTTCACACCCTTTATGGTTCGCCGGATGGCCCTGGTGGCATAGAGCGCATACAGCTGGATTATCACGAGGTTTGTTGCAATCTTCAGTTTTGTGTAGATCGCCGCACCCCACACATCTAGGCATATGATGACAATAGCGCTTAGTGCGTCCATACGCTTGGCAGTTATGACATTGAACAATGTCCCTTTTTGGATACGGTTTTTCTATTATTACATTTGTGTATTAGAGCCGCTTAACCTCATAAATTTTTTCTACTCCTGGAGTTGGCTCCAGGGAAACAAAAGATAATGGCAAGGGTATTTTGTTACCCGTTCCAGGATTCATTTTTATTTATTTTTTATTCATTATCCTTGACCACGTTTATAATTTGGCGAACTTTAAAGCCCATAGAAGTAAGTTCTTCTTCTATAATGTCTGCTGGAGTAGTGTGGTGGAGGCGCCGAATTACAACTCTAATTGATTTTTTGCTCTTGAGCTGATAAGTGTGGAAATCGTCCTTGGTATCGCTCAAGTATTTGACTATTGAACGGTAGGCCTCAGGTGTATCGGGTTGTAACTTAGTGTCATTAGTTCTATTTACACATGAGTAGGCTCCTGGGCCTATAATTTTATTTATTTGATCGCTGAAGAGTTGTATGCTTCTAATATTTCTGATGTAGATTGGTGGGGGGCGTGGTATTTTTTTAGTAACTGCCGTTTCCATTTCTTCAGTTTCTGAGTTTTTAAGTGGTTCGAATGGGTTTGGAGTAAAAAATGGGGATTCATCTTTTACTGCTTGAGAAGAAGTTCCTGGCTGAGGGTCCTGATTGTTAGGAGTAGAAAGAGGCGTGGCTCTCTTTTGTTTTCTAGATCTGGGTTTTGTCGGGCTTGATTTGGACTCCAAGGACCGACTTCTCTTATTTTTACTAGACATTACTATATGGTAATACCTCATACTGGCATTTCAGGAGGAATAAATAAAAAATAATAAGAAAAAAAAATAACAATTTTACGTTCCGCGTCTTTTGAACTTGACCCTGAATTCAGTGAATAGACGCAACAATCCCTACGGCTGTCAGGTAGGTACTGAAGACCGTAGGCAGGGTGGGGAGCCGTGCTTATCACACTAGAGTCTGGGGATAAGATATTCCATGAGCCGAGGATGGCCGATCCCGCCCGAACCTGAAGGCCGATTCCACCCGAACCTCCCCCTCGGGGGGAGCTATTCTCTCGTAGCTCTTCTTACCTTGCGGATAAGATTTTCCATTCTCGTCGCCCTCACTATTTCTACTGTAAGACTAGAGTACCATTTGAAATAAAAATGCTTTCTTTATCCTCAAAACACGACCTGGCTTGAGGATGCTCAATAATTCGAAAAATATGGCCAAATTCCAATAAAATCAGCTGTAAATCAATGGGAATTTTTTTAAATGGAAAACTGACCTCAGATCTGGATTCAGAGCACAAGAAAACCCTTACACATTAAATTTGATCAAAATCAGAAAATACTTATTTTTTTACCCCTTTCACCATTTTTCGGCGTTGAGATTTTAGCAACCACTTCTAGCGGCTGTAACAATTGCTGTAGACAACCGATTAAAATAGTAAAGGCATCACTAGAATCAGCGTGCATTCCGCTTTCTATTTGTGTATACAACATTGGGTTTATTCCAAATTTCAGTGGGCAAAAAGTAATTTTTTAAAAAATTTCCGAGGAAAAATATAACTGGAGTTATCTCAGTAAGGAGAGTGTGTTTGTCTGTGTGTGTGTGTATGTGTGTGTGTGTGTGTGTGTGTGTGTGTGTGTGTGTGTGTGTGTGTGTGTGTGTGTGTGTGTGTGTGTGTGTGTGTGTGTGTGTGTGTGTGTGTGTGTGTGTGTGTGTGTGTGTGTTTTTTTTTTGTGTGAGTGTCTTTGTGTGTTCTAGGGGTAAAAAAAATTACATTAATTTACATTCTAGTTCTGCGCAAGCGCCTGTGTCGTATGGTAGCACGTTAGATATATCTGTGTTAAGTGTCCTTATAACCCGTGTTTAAGAATAAAACAGCATGTAAAAAACATTGTAAATAAACTATTAGAAACTCTGTTTATTACAGCGTACTAAACGTGAGTTAACAGCTTCATTATAAACTATATAACAGACTATTGTATTTACGAGTTGCATGAGACTGGCGTGTACTGTGGCCATGCTATCTAGCTGTACCCCCACCAAGGCTAAGGCAGTGTCTTGCCAGTCGCTGCCAGGGAAGGTACTATTGGCGCTTTCCTCAGTTTATTACGTATTGTCATACGTAAATACGAGGTGTGATCAAAAAGTTCCAGGACTTTTTATATACTATGGGAATGCAATGTCTCACAGCGATGCGGTTGGCAGCATTGTATTGCCTGACTCAACAGGAACACAGCTGTGTTTGCAGATCAATCATAACATCACTGAAAGTAACATTAGCACAGTTTGTTTGAGGTTAGTTTTATAGAGTTTGGCTATTTTATGAAAATGAATGTGAAAGAAGAGCAACGTGTTTGTGTGAAGTTTTGTGTGAAACTGAACAAAACGTTTTCTGAAACCTTTTTGATGTTACAAGAGGCTTTTGGTGAAGCATGTCTAAGCCGATCATGCTGCCATCAGTGGTTCAAGAGGTTTAAAGATGGCCTTTTTGTGTAAAAAACGCTATGACTGTCATTCCTCAGCCCCCCTACTCACCTGACCTGGCTCGAGCCGACTTTTTTCTTTTCTCGAAGCTCAAGAGACACCTGAAAGGACGAAGATTTCAAACAGTTGACGAAATTAAAGAAAAAACAACGGAGTTGCTAAACACCTTTACAAAATAAGAGTTTTCTGGGGCCTTTGATCAGTGGAAACACCGGTGGGAAAAGTGTGTAGCTTCCCAAGGGGAGTACTTCGAAGACAAATTTGAATAACCTGTATGTTGTATGAATAAATGTATAAAAATTCAGTCCTGGAACTTTTTGATCACAACTCGTATATATATATATATATATATATATATATATATATATATATATATATATATATATATATATATATATATATATTTATTTATTTATTTATCGCAATTTATATGAGCGCTATATTAGCATGCGATATTTCCAGATGTAATATCCAGTAAAAATACTAACTCCATGAGATCAAGGAGTTTAAGAAATACTCCCAGAAATTCTTCAGCAAAACAAAAACCAAAACGCTCTAATAGAATCACTCCTTCGGTCACACCAGCGAGCTCAGCAGATATGGAATCTCTACTAGGCCCTTCAACCCAACTATTTGCCGATGAATCGCCATTCTTTACACCAAACCCATACCAAGTTTTATCCAATACACCAGAAACATTAGAAACTAATATCATCCCAAAAGAAATTAAGCCCCCATCTTTGTGAGAAATATTTTAAAAAAATTCAGCTCCTATGCGAGCAATTAAACCAAATATTAGGCTCTCGAAAATGTGCATTCCATAGTCAGACAAATGACACAAAAATTATGTCAGATTCTCCGGAAAATTAAAGGAAAATTGCGAATTATCTGTCAGATACCAAAGCAGATCTCTACACCTACCAGCTACAACAGGAACGAGCAATTAAAGTGGTTATTCGGCATTTGCACGCATCAACACCTGCCGATGTCATCAAAGAAGAACTGACTGCTCAAGTGACTCTCGGTTTGGTGTGAGTGGGGTTTATGTTTATGAATTTCATAAGCAAAGGGAAGTGGTCGCTACCAGATAGGTCTGGTGAAACTGTCCGGTTTATTATATTGTAAAGGCTGAGGCTGCAAAGGGAAAGGTCCATTGAGGAGTAAGTTCTATAGCTGGAGCTGAAGAGCGTATGTTCGCCGGTGTTAAGTAGAAGATTTGTGTGGTCTAAAAAGCTCTCTATTACTTTACCCCGAACGTTAATATCCTGTGAACCCTATAAGGGATTGTGGCCATTAAAATCTCCAACAAAAAGAACAAGTTGTGGCAGTTGTTTGTCCAGTAGGCTTTTTGTATCTATTGTACGATCCTGTGATAAATAAAGGTTGCAAATAGTCTAATTGAAGCGAAGGTGAACACAGATTGCTTCAGTCTGGAGGTGGGAGCTTAATGGTATTTGTTTGGAGTATACAGATTTGTTAACCGCTATTAAAACCCCAATTTCATTATTGTTTGAGTCCATAGAAAGTATCATTTCTATAGATTTCAAAGTGTTTTAAATTGAATTTGTCATTTGTTGAGAGATTAGTCTCTTGGAGGGCTAGGCAAAACGGGTGTTTATCATGAATAAGTACCTTCAGGTCATTGAAATGAGTCTTTAAGCCGGTACGATTCCATTGAACTAGGGTCATAAAGGATTATTTGTAATGGATTAGAAATATATAAACAAATAACCCATTGTAGCAGAATATGTATATAATACACAAATAACCACAATAATGTGGTACATAGACAGATAATACAGAATTGAAAAGACGTAAGGAGATACAGAATTGACAAGAGATGGAGAAAAAAAATAGATTATAGACTTGAAAAGCCAAAAGAAAAGAGAAGAAAAAAGATAAAATAAAGAGAAAAAAAATAAAAGACATAAAAAATAGATAAATAAGAATAAAAAAAACCCGGTAAAACACATAAAATGTAATACTTCCATCGTAGTGATACAACTGGTCCAGTGATAAGAAGTGATAACTTAAAAATTATTAAATGATTGTGAAAGCAGATAGGAACAGCAATATAGTAAATAAAAGGAATACTTACGTGTATGACACTCACATATATATATATATGCATGTGACAGTGATAACAATAATGTGATATTTACCAACATTATGAGGAGAAAAGAGATAAATGAATAAATAAAGGTACAAATATATAGTTTTAAACAGTTAATAATAATTATAAGACTATTTAGTTTAGAATTAGAAAATTTTATATATATTTTATTTGAATAATTACTTAATATAATAAAAGGTTTTATGAAATTAGGAAAGTATTTATGTGGGATTGGAAAACTGCAGTAGATGGAGTTTATTGTATTAAGTGAATGTGAAATAGTAAATGGCAGAATGTAAATATTTTTAGTATTATCTATGTTCACGTTACATAACTGAAAGAATAATATTATTCTGAATATTATAGAGAGATTATTGTTGTTATTTCTATCGTAGATATATATATATAATATGATACCGGATCTTATAAATTTTATTATTATTGTTTGTCATGTAGATTATCATTTTTTATTTTTTTTTCAATTTCTTTAGTCTTTGATTCTCTTTTTGTATTCCGTTTAATTACTGTTTCAAACCCCTGATCATCGACCAACTGGCCCGTATATTCAATAGACATGGGTGTAGTGGGTGCGTTATCAGAGATTGAGATTGCGTTATCACCTTGGTTTCTGGAGGTTGACGGAGTGGGGGGTAGAGACAAGGATGGTGGGGGGGGGCGGGAGGTGGCAGTACCTGAACAGGGAGAGGGAGTGGGGTGATGGTATGGTTTTCAGGGATTGTTTTATTATTTAAATTAGATTTAACAGAACTTCGATTATTAGCCTTGATCGAAGTCTGTATAAGGTTTAACCTGTGAGATAGTGAACTCAAAGTCCATTTCTTTTTTTTCAGTTGTTTTTAAAATTTCGGAAAAAGATTTTTGAAACATGCTAGGATTTCTACTTTTGATAATTTTTTTGGCCTCAGTATATGAGGTTTTATTGTTTACTTGGATCGCCTTGATTTCTTTTTGTAATTTAAAAACGGGACAATTCCTATTTAAGGCATTGTGGCCCCCTTTACAATTTGAGCATTTACTTTCGTTTTCGCATTTAGAGTTGTTTTTCACCACAATTAGAATAAAGTGATATTTTTTTACAATCCTTAGTTGGATGAGAAAACACTAAGCAATTATAGCATCTCATCGGATTCTGAATGTATTGTTTTACGTCTACTGTGAGAAATCCTATTTTAATTTCTTCGGGGGGTTTTGGTGTATTAAATGATAAAATAAACGCATGAGTATTGTTCGCGCCAATCGGCGCTTTTGTGAGGGGGGGAAAGGAGAAAAGATCTAGTTTATCGTATATAGACGCACCCTATGAATTTCCGGTGCAACTAGCCCTTATCTGCCTTGATCCCTACATGATTTTTCCTCTTTCTTCTAGCATCTGCGCTCCAGTACGCACCTATTTAAATTGCCCAAGACCTCATGGCCTTCTATCGTTTTTTTGACCAAGACAAAATTGTCTTCCAGGACCCTATTCTTCTTTTCAAAGTGATTTTATTTCCTGTGCCAGTCAGTAAAGATTTAGTTATTCCCTTAATGAGTGGTGATATAAGAGGAGGAGAGCCTGAACAAATTTTACAGCCTGGGAGAAGCATTTGCCAGACCGTAAGGATTTCGGAGGCCTCCGAACAGACCGTCGGCGGCAATAACAAGGTAAGAAGTTTTTTATGTAACATTTGTTTAGGTTATCTTCTCTATAATATCTCCCCAAGGGTGCGAAACCTCGTTTTGATATTTTCCCATACAGTCCATTTTCTACCCATATTAAGCTGCCCCCCCCCCCCACCATCGCCAAACAAATTAAAACCTATTGCATAATTTTGTGCTATTTATGTGCTAATTTGTTGCCGTAGTACGGATTTTGTTGCTCGCACCGTTTGGCAGGTATTAACGATCAAAGGTGGGGGGGCTAGCTTATTATTAAGCTAGCCCCCCCACTATAAGAAAGAAATGGAATTTCAAAAAACTGCTTATGTCGGAATTTGTTGCTATTTTGTTGCTCTAAGATGGCATAAAAACATTCTAAAAAATCAATAATTTAAAAAAAAAAAAATTATGTCGCATACGAGTGTTTACCGCTTACCCGTAAATGATGAAATTTCTTCAAAAAATTTCACGCTATCTTAAAGCAACAACAATGTAACAAAATCTAGTACACATATATAATGAATTTAAACAGTATAAATTAAATTCTTAAACAGAAAAAAATAACTATATTCTATTATTCGTTCCTTAAAAACGAGCAACAAATTTAGTTACCTATATATTTCAATAGCAGAATGTATAAACAATAGTTCAATGCCAAAAAGATGTGAGCAACTAATTTTTTTTAGGAAACTATTATGGTCTAATTGAGCGTAATACTTATCAAAAACGAAAAAGTGTCGATTTTCGTTCCTTAAAAACGAGCAACAAATTCAGTTACCTATATAATTCAATAGCAGAATGTATAAACAATAGTTCAATGCCAAAAAGATGTGAGCAACTAATTTTTTTAGAAAACTATTATGGTCTAATTGAGCGGAATACTTATCAAAAACGAAAAAGTGTCGATTTTCGTTCCTTAAAAACGAGCAACAAATTCAGTTACCTATATAATTCAATAGCAGAATGTATAAGCAATAGTTCAATGCCAAAAAGATGTTAGCAACTAATTTTTTTAGGAAACTATTATGGTCTAATTGAGCGTAATACTTATCAAAAACGAAAAAGTGTTGATTTTCGTTCCTTAAAAACGAGCAACAAATTCAGTTACTTATATATTTCGATAGCAGAAGGTATATACAATATTTCAATGACAAAAAGATGTGAGCAACTAATTTTTTTAGAAAACTATTATGGTCTAATTGAGCGGAATACTTATTAAAGACGAAAAAGTGTCGATTTTTGTTCCTTAAAAACGAGTCACAAATTTAGTTACTTATATATTTCGATGGCAGGAGGTATAAGCAATAATTTAATGCAGAAATGATGAGAGCAACTAATTTTTTTTATGACCATTATGGTCTAATTGAGCGGAATACTCAGCGTTGACAAAGTTAGCTATTTGTACATTTCTATAGTATAAGGGTTAAAGATTTTTGTTATACTGCCTTTGAGTTTAACTATATCTTTTGAATATATATAATAAACATCTCAAAAGAAGTTGTGGATGACCATTCCAGTTCTTATTACTAATGTTAATAGCTATATTTAATATAATATATTTCTTTTAATATCTCAATTGAAACTTTTTTTTTTTTTCAAAAAAATAATTTTTTAATTTTTAAATTGAAATGTTTATTTTCACAAATGAATAGTTTATTATTAAATGGGTATTGCTATAAATAAAATATTAGTAGTTAAAGTTAATATGTTTATAATAATGAAGGGTAATTTACTTTCAAACCTGGAAATTGAATGAAGAAAAAAAATATCTGACTACTGGAAATTGTTCACTAACCTTAGCTCTAAATGTGTTAAAAAGATTTCTTCGAAAGATCATCGGGTTTTGGCAGGGGAGGGGGAAATTGTTGAAAATTGTACGTTTTTAGCAGTTAGATACAGTAACTCGGGAAGCGATACTTTTAGCACATATTGTCTTCCATATATTATTAAAGCTAAGAGAATTCGTAATAAATTTGGTTATATTAATTTTTTTTTAATTCGATCAATATTTTTAGAACTGTGAAGGACAAAATTTGGCTGTCACACTTTTCCGAGAAAACACGTTTGCTATTATTGTTCTAGCTATAACTCCAAAACTATTAGTTTGATCCTGATTTTTTTTTTTTTTTTCCATCTCAAAGCTGGTTAAATTTACTATCAGATCCGATATATCTAATTTTAATTAAATTTCGTGAAATATCCATTCCACTACACTAAATTCCGTGTAATGTTGTGGAATAATGTATTTATGTATGTGTAATGAATTTTTGTTGGCACATTTTTCGTTATAACTCGAAACAACAAGCGGTTCGATCCTGAATTATAATACGTTTTTATATCTTAATGCTGATTAAATTTGCTGTGAGATCCATTAAATCAAACTTTTAATTAATTCCGTGAAGTACCCATACCAGCCCACTCAACATATCAGAACTGTCATGTTTTTCCAAAACATACACATTTAGCGTGTTAGTATGGATATTGTACGAAATTTAATCACAATTTGATATACAGAACCTGATAGATAATTTAAGTAGTTTTAAGATGGAAAAAAGAAATTTTTGATCGGACAAATTGTTTAGGAGTTACCTATATAGAAAATGAATCAAAAAAATTTGGATTTTATAAACGTTTTTCAGCTTGTAGCGTGCCGGCAACGGTTTTTAACAAAAATTAATTAAAATTTTATATATAGTATCTGATAGTAAATGTAACCAGCTTTGAGATGAAAAAAAATTCGAGACCGAACAAATATTTTTGGAGTTAATACGAGAAATGTGCCAAAAAAATAAGAATTTCACAATAGTATGGGGTTCTTAACGTGCTGGCATGGATGTTTCAAGGGACTTAATAAAAACTTAATACATAGAGTCTTATTTACTTACTACTTACTTATTTACTTACTTATTTATTTACTAGACAGTACATTTAACCAGCTTTCAGATAAAAAAAAAAATTTTAAGATCGGGTAAATAGTTTTGGAGTTTTAACTAAAAGAGTACCGACAAACGTAAAGACAAAGGTAGGTTAATTTTTAGATTTACAATGGGGTTTCCCTTATGACTCATTGGTTTTTCCGTTCCTATGGGAAACAAATTTAAAATGGGGCTATTGGATATGTTAATCTGATTATTTAAACAAAAATCTGGATCGGTTTTAAACGATTTTATTATTTATAGTGATTCAAAAGTATTTAATTTTAGGCTATTTTCTACTTGATGTAATATTTTTACACCCGAGTCTTTATTAAATTTGTGATTATTTTCATTTAGATGGATAGCGAAATTGGAATTTTGGGTCTTATTAGTGTATGCTCTAATATGTTCTTATTTACTCTTTGATTTACCGATCGTCCGGTTTTTCCGGTGTATTTTGCTTCACAGTCATTGCATTTTAATTCGTATACGCCGCTTTTTTGGAAAGGGTCTATTTTGTCTTTTGGTGAAGGGAAGTATGATGGCAACAACAGAAACAATAGAAATTTTGAAGAACTAATCTTCCGGTCTTATCTTCAACCACTAGAAAAATTAGACTTTTAAAATTTAAGTCAGTTTGCATAAAACATAATTATTTTCAATTTAACAATACATTCTATAAACAGGAAGAAGGATTACCAATGGGGTCCCCTCTTTCACCCCTTCTAGCAGATCTTTTTATGAATAAATTAGAACGGAAAATCCTTCATTCAAAACTAGCTCAACACATCATGAACTTTAAATTTTTTAGACATAAAAATCTCCATAAACAATAAATAACACGAATTTCATAAATACAGGAAACCCACACACACAGATGTAGTTATAGACAACAATGCCAGGAGACCACTAACAAACAAACTCGCAGCATTTAATAGCATGGTATACCGCCTTTTAAATATACCGCTAAATGAACGAAATTATAACAAAGAAATTTAAAAAAAACTATGAATAATATATACAAAACACCCCCAGAGGAAAAAGCTACCCCAACAAAATATATTTTTATACCATACTACGGCCCAATATCCGCTAAAGTCGGGAAAGAATTGAAAAAATTAGGTTTAAACCCTGCATTTAAATAAATAAACCACTGTCATCATACTTCCCTTCACCGGAAGACAAAATAGACCTTTTCCAAAAAATGTAATGACTGTGAAGCAAAATACACCGGAAAAACCGGACGATCGGTAAATCAAAGAGTGAATAAGAACATATAAGAGCATACACTAATAAGACCCAAAATTCCAATTTCGCTTTCCATCTAAATAAAAGTAACCACAAATTTAATAAAGAATTAGGAATAAAAATATTACATCAAGTAGAAAATAGCCCAAAATTAAATACTTTTGAATCACTAGAAATAATAAAATCGTTTAAAACCGATCCAGATTTTTGTTTAAATGATATGATTAACATATTCAATAGCCCCATTTTAAATTTGTTTCCCATAGGAACGAAAAACCCAATGAGTCACAAGGGAAACCCAATTGCAAATCTAAAACTTAACTTAACTGCCCCTTTTTACTTTTCAAAAATTCAGTGTTTCAGTTACCTCGAAGGTGAGTACCTATGCTTGATTTCTTATATTTTTTAAAAAAACATAAATAGACCATACTAAAGACCATAATAGTTTTCAAAAAAAAAAAAATTAGTTGCTCAAATCGTTTCTGCATTGGGTTATTGTTTATATCTTCCGCTATCGAAATATATAGGTAACTGAATTTGTTGCTCGGTTTTAAGGAACTAAAATCGACACTTTTTCGTTTTTGATAAGTATTCCGCTCAATTAGACCATAATAGTTTTCTAAAAAAATTAGTTGCTCACATCTTTTTGTCATTGAAATATTGTATATACCTTCTGCTATCGAAATATATAAGTAACTGAATTTCTTGCTCGTTTTTAAGGAACGAAAATCGACACTTTTTCGTTTTTGATAAGTATTCCGCTCAATTAGACCATAATAGTTTTCTTAACAAATTAGTTGCTCACATCTTTTTTGCATTGAACTATTGTTTATATCTTTTGCTATTGAAATATATAGGTAACTGAGTTTGTTGCTCGTTTTTAAGGAACGAAAATCGACACTTTTTCGTTTTTGATAAGTATTCCGCTCAATTAGACCATAATAGTTTTCTTAACAAATTAGTTGCTCACATCTTTTTTTTGCATTGAACTATTGTTTATATCTTTTGCTATTGAAATATATAGGTAACTGAGTTTGTTGCTCGTTTTTAAGGAACGAAAATCGACACTTTTTCGTTTTTGATAAGTATTACGCTCAATTAGACCATAATAGTTTCCTAAAAAAATTAGTTGCTCACATCTTTTTGGCATTGAACTATTGTTTATACATTCTGCTATTGAATTATATAGGTAACTGAATTTGTTGCTCGTTTTTAAGGAACGAAAATCGACACTTTTTCGTTTTTGATAAGTATTACGCTCAATTAGACCATAATAGTTTCCTAAAAAAATTAGTTGCTCATATCTTTTTGGCATTGAACTATTGTTTATACATTCTGCTATTGAAATATATAGGTAACTGAATTTGTTGCTTGTTTTTAAGGAACGAAAATCGACACTTTTTCGTTTTTGATAAGTATTACGCTCAATTAGACCATAATAGTTTCCTAAAAAAATTAGTTGCTCACATCTTTTTGGCATTGAACTATTGTTTATACATTCTGCTATTGAAATATATAGGTAACTGAATTTGTTGCTCGTTTTTAAGGAACGAAAATCGACACTTTTTCGTTTTTGATAAGTATTACGCTCAATTAGACCATAATAGTTTCCTAAAATAATTAGTTGCTCACATCGTTTCTGCATTGGGTTATTGTTTATATCTTCCGCTATCGAAATATATAGGTAACTAAATTTGTTGCTCGTTTTTAAGGAACGAAAATCGACACTATTTCGTTTTTGAGAAGTATTACGCTCAATTAGACCATAATAGTTTGCTAAAAAAATTAGTTGCTCAAATCTTTTTGGCATTGAACTATTGTTTATACCTTCTGCAATCGAAATATATATGAAACTCTATTTGTTGCTCGTTTTTAGGAAACGAAAATTGACACTATGTCTTCGCGGTCATGTTAAGTCACGCAGTGGAACTGGTTCTTCTTAATAATAGAATATAGTTATTTTTTTCTGTTTAAGAATTTAATTTATACTGTTTAAATTCATTATATATGTGTACTAGATTTTGTTACATTGTTGTTGCTTTAAGATAGCGTGAAATTTTTTGAAGAAATTTCATCATTTACGGGTAAGCGGTAAACACTCGTATGTGACATAATTTTTTTTTTTTTTAATTGTTGATTTTTTAAAATGTTTTTATGCCATCTTAGAGCAACAAAATAGCAACAAATTCCGACATAAGCAGTTTTTTGAAATTCCATTTCTTTCTTATAGTGGGGGGGGGCTAGCTTAATATTAAGCTAGCCCCCCCACCTTTGATCCTTAATACCTGCCAAGCGGTGCGAGCAACAAAAAATCCGTACTACGGCAACAAATTAGCACATAAATAGCACAAAATTATGCAATAGGTTTTAATTCGTTTGGCGATGGTGGAGGGGCCAGTTTAATAGGGGTCATTTTCTCGAGGCAGTCAGAATCAGTGACCTGAATGTTTTCCTATCTAAGCAGAATCAAGTAGATACCCAAGTCCCAGCTATAGCCTTCAATGATATAGCGCGTAAAATAAAGGCTAAGTTATTTCAGTTAAAAAAAGAACAACCCAGTATAACCTCCACACCGGTTGCCAGCCCTATTCATTTGGCTCAAAGTGCTTTTTCCTTACCACCAATCAATTTACCAACTTTTTCAGGCGACATACAACAGTGGCCTGAATTTTTCTCGTTGTTCACCGCCCTTGTTCACGACAACCCGTCTCTAACCCCCATACAGCGCTTTCATTATATAAGATCCAATTTAAAGGGGAGTGCTCTTTCCGTAATTTCTAACTTTCAACTCACAGCCGAAAATTACGACCTTGCCTTTTCAGCTCTAGTACACAGGTTCCAAAACCCCAGGAGGATAGCCCAGGCATATTTAAACCAAATCTTACACTTTAAGCCCGTCAGTTCAAATTCATCAAATAACTTAAAAACTTTTCTTGAAGTACATCAAAATTCGGTGCAGGCTATCAAGGCGCTACCAATCGACGATTTAGCAAATTTTATTTTGTTGACCTTATCATTAAATAATCTAGACTCCCGTACATCTAAGGCTTTCGAGGATCAAAATTCTGCTAAATCGGTCCCTCTTTTTGATGACTTACTAAATTTCATTACAAAACAAATTAAAACGCTGGAGATAATTTCTCCCCCCATCAATCAAAATAGAAACACTAGAGTTAATTCATTAATCGTAAACACTAGTCCTATTCCTTCACCACAATTAGATAGTACTCGGGCGGCACCTTCTAATTCTTCTAAACTTAAATGAGTTTTTTGTCGTAAGCCGCATTCTTTATCTTCCTGTTTCGAATTTGTTCATCTCACTTGCGATCAAAAAATTGATATCCTCAAAAAGCATAAACGGTGCTTTAATTGTTTGGATCCGCACCTTAAGGGTAATTGAAATTCCAAATTTTCGTGTCGTAAGTGTAATTCCCAGATCATCACACACTTTTGCATCCCGTCAAAGCTGTAAATTCAAATGTCTATTTGAATTCCGCGTCTAGTCGCGCATCAGATCATGCTGATCACACTTCAAGTGAACCAGCATCCGCTTTCACTGGTCGAGCACCAGTTGACTCCTTCTTGTCTCTGAGTTGTAGTACTTCCGGCAGTCACGTGACTTCACTCCTAGGAACCTTCCGTGCACGTATCTTTAATTCTCACTTAGGTTACGTTCCAGTCCGTGGGGTCATCGATCCGGGGTCGCAGCTATCATTTATTTCCAAGCGCCTCTTTGACCAATTGGGTTCCGATTGACCTTCTCTTAGGTGCCGATGTATACCCGCAAATATTATTGCCTCATCCGTTTATTCCAAGCTCTATTGGTCCAATTGCTGTCAGTACCATTTTTGGTTGGACAATCATAGGTCCTGTCCAAACCCCATCGCGGAATCAATTCACTACCTCTTTAATTTCCGTTTGCCAGATAGCCCAAGATCTCCAGAAGTTTTGGGAAGTTAAGGATGTTCTCACTCCCGTTCCTCGTAACCCTCTTGATGACCATGCCGAGCGACATTTCGTTGCCACTCACCTCCGTGACCTTGAGGGACGTTATTCCGTCGCTCTCTCCTTTAAGCCAGAAGCAACTCCGTTAGCAGACAATCGGAAGGTCGCAGAACACTCCCTCATTAGGCTCCTCAGACGTCTCGACAAGACCCCTGCTCTTAGAGCAGAATACAACCAGTTTCTTCAGGAGTACTTGGACGTAGGCCACATGTCTGTCCCCACGCATCCTGCGTCGTACGTGATCCCTCACCACGTAGTTACAAAGCTTTCTAATCATAAGAGAAAAATTCGCGTGGTCTTTAATGCCTCCAGCCCTGACTCTTCAGGACTCTCACTTAACGACCGGTTGGTCAAGGGACCCAAGTTACAACGAGACATCTCCGACATTTTACTCAATTTTAGATTTTCCCGGGTTGCCTTGTGTTGCGATGTAAAGCAGATGTATCGGCATGTGTTGGTGCACGAACGGGATCGTTACATGCAGTACATTTTCTGGAAGCCGGAAGGTGCTGCTGTCGTGCAGGAGATAGAGCTCAATACCGTGACGTACGGTATGGCCCCCTCAGCGTTTGTAGCTGTCCGAGTTCTTCATCAGCTTGTCCAGGACGAAGGGCACCGATTTCCCTTGGCTGCTCAGGCACTACTCGACCAAACCTACATTGACGATATCATCACGGGGGAAGATGATATTCACTCGGCTGTAGCCCTTAAGGTTCAACTTACGCGGCTTCTTTCTGCCGGTGGATTCGAGTTACGCAAGTGGTGCTCTAGTCACCCACAAGTACTTCGCGATTTACCTCCAGAACACTTGGAATCTTCGGTCCTTTTTGATGATGAAGACACCCTCAAAATTCTGGGCCTGAGCTGGGAGCCCTCGCACGACTCCTTTGTCTTTAAGGTCCAGCCATTTCAGGCAACCTGCACAAAGCGAAATATGCTCTCGTTCATCGCAAGAATCTTCGATCCACTTGGTTTCCTGGCACCCGTTAACATTTCCTTCAAAATTGATATTCAGAAAATCTGGCTGGCTAAACTCAATTGGGACCAACCCGTCACTTCCAAAATCCAACTTCTATGGGAGCAACTCACTGATCGTCTTACGCAGCTTTCTTCGCTTCAATTCCTCGGTGTGTACTGCCAGCTTTTACGTTTGGCCAAATGTCGCTTGTGGGGTTTGCTGATGCCTCTGCCGTGGCCTACGCCGCTGTTTTGTACATTGTTTTGAGGCACCTAATTTTCGTCATTCCCTTTTCTGGAAGGTGAGAACCCGCGTTGCGCCTTTGAAAACTCTCTCAATTCCTAGACTCGAACTTTGCACTGCCGTACTTCTTACCGATTTAGTAAGGTCAGTCCGTTTACTCCGTTATCCTAAACCCTGGTCCAACATCCGGCTTTTTTCCGATTCCACCACAGTACTCGCCTGGTTGCACACGCCTCCTCACACGCTTAACACATTTGTGTCTCACAGAATTGCTCACATCATGAACCACTTCCAGTCCAACTTGTCATGGTCACATTGCCATAGTACTTTAAATCCGGCTGATATGGCCTCTAGGGGTCTTACCCCTGCTCAGTACGCGCACGCCAAGAACTTTTGTTTATGGACCCAAGGTCCCTCATTTTTGACCAATTGTCAGGAGCAATGGCCTCCCCCATATTCTGACGCTGGCTTGAACATCGCTACTGTTCTAGAGCTCAAGGTTAATACCATTTCACTCATCGTGTCACAACCTGATTTTTCCTTTGAGCAGTTTTCGTCTCGGTTTTCTTCCGAAGGAACGAAACGAAGGAAGTTTTCAACGTACCGTAGCGTGGATTAACCGTTTCACATTCAACTGTCGATCTCGCTGGATGTCAAAGCCCCTTTTACAGGGCCCCTTAACTGTCTCCGAGTTGCAGGATGCCTTGTTTGCAATCATACGGCGTACTCAGTCCGAGCATTTTCACGATTCTCTTCTCAGTATTCGTACCCGCAAGCCGGCGAAGTCGCTTTGCAGCTTGACTCCTTTCATCGACAGCCTGGGTATTCTCAGGGTGGGCGGCCGACTTAAGAACTCCAATTTAAAGTACGATTCCCGTCACCCAATTTTGCTACCTAAATCCGCTAATCTGTCTGTCTCAGTTGATCTGCAAGCACTTTCACATTTCCTCCCTACACGCTGGGCCCACTACTTGCCAGGCACTCGTGTGCAGCCGCTACTGGATTATCTCGTTGCGTCAACTGTTAAGGAAGGTGATCCACCGTTGTACTACTTGCATTCGTTTCCGCGCTACTACCGTGCAGCCTATTATGGCTGACTTGCCTTCGTGCCGCGTCCGGCCCAGCAGACCCTTCTTCAACATCGGTATTGATTTCGCGGGGCCATTTCAGGTTCGCGCGTCGCGACTTCGTAAATCCGCTATTACAAAGGGTTACTTATGCGTATTTGTGTGTACCGCCACCAAGGCTGTGCATCTCGAATTTGCCTCTGAGCTTTCTACCGCCGTTTTCCTGGCTACCCTAGATAGATTCGTTGCACGCCGAGGTCTTCCGCATTCCATTCTATCTGATCAGGGTCGTAATTTTGTCGGGGCAAATAAGCAATTAGAAGACGTGCAGCTTTTCCTCCGCACTCATTATGAGGAAATTTCGAATGTCCTGTCGACTCGAGAGATAAGATGGGTATTCAACCCTCCTTT
The DNA here is from genome assembly GCA_003667255.2 of Euschistus heros. Classification (NCBI taxonomy): domain Eukaryota; kingdom Metazoa; phylum Arthropoda; class Insecta; order Hemiptera; family Pentatomidae; genus Euschistus; species Euschistus heros. Next base: position 1,138,449 of record RCWM02000305.1, on the reverse strand, counting down.
AGCACCCAATTTCGGTGGTCTGTGGGAAGCCGCAGTCGAATCCGCAAAAACTTTACTATCTCGGTTATCCGCCGAAATTTTATTCACTTTCGAAGAATATGCCACCCTCTTCGCTCGGATCGAGGCTATTCTAAATTGCCGTCCTATCTGTTCCTTACCTTCTGCCCCCGCTGAAGCCGCCGCATACTTGAGTCCAGGGCACTTCCTCATAGGAGCTCCACTGTTATCCGTGGCCGAAATCCCTATCTCTGAGGACCATCATTTGACATCTAGATGGAAGATCATCTCACAATATTCGCAGTATTTCTGGCGACGGTGGTCGAGGGAGTACTTGAACTCGCTGATGCAGCGTACTAAGTGGACCGCAATATCCAAACTCATAAAACGGGGCGAAGTTGTTGTGATCAAGGGTGTGAATAGCTCTCCCCTCTCTTGGCCTATTGCCCGCATTTCTGAACTCAAGCCTGGGCTTGATGGTGTATCTCGAGTGGCCATCCTTGAGACCTCCAACGGCACTCTCACTAGACCCGTGAACAAACTCTTCCGCTCCCGGAATGACGTCCTTTTGCATTGTATAACCTTTCTACAGTTGTGCTATTTTTGTTTCTTATTTTGTATAATTGTCTACCCAGGGGTACTGTTTTATTTTATTTTATTTACATTATATAATTGTTGCCCGGTTGGGCTGATTCTTTTTCTTTACATTGTACAATTGTGCACCCGTTCGGGTTACAATATTCTTATTATTTTTTTTTTTTTTTTTGTCTTTATCTTTCTCTTTACTCAAGTTGAGCTTTCGTTTCTTTATTTTATTGTATAAATTCTTTGCTGCCTGCCCACCATTTTCATTGTATAACTTTTGGAATAAAATTGGGCAACATCCCAATTTTGGTGGGCGGTGTGTTCGCGCCAATCGGCGCTTTTGTGAGGGGGGGGGAAAGGAGAAAAGATCTAGTTAATCGTATATAGACGCACCCTATCAATTTCCGGTGCAACTAGCCCTTATCTGCCTTGATCCCTACATGATTTTTCCTCTTTCTTCTAGCATCTGCGCTCCAGTACGCACCTATTTAAATTGCCCAAGACCTCATGATCTTCCATCGCTTTTTTGACCAAGACCAAATTGTCTTCCAGGACCCTATTCTTCTTTTAAAAGTGATTTTATTTCCTGTGCCAGTCAGTAAAGATTTAGTTATTCCCTTAATGAGTGGTGATATAAGAGGAGGAGAGCCTGAACAAATTTTGCAGCCTTTGAGAAGCATTTGCCAGACTGTAAGGATTTCGGAGGCCCCCGAACAGACCGTCGGCGGCAATAACAAGGTAATACGTTTTTTATGTAACATTTGTTTAGGTTATCTTCTCTATAATATCTCGTTTTGATATTTTCCCATACAGTCCATTTTCTCGAGGCCGAGGCGAGTTTTTCGCATCGGACATTATCATTCTTTTCCTATACAAGTATATATTCCATTTCCGTTTTTTTAAAATTTTTATTCTTACAACATCGGTAACGATATTTTTTAGTTCTTCTTTTATTTCTTCAATTGTGGCAAATTGTAAGTAGTAACATCTTATTACGCCCTTCGAATAGTTCAGTGATCTATGAGGACTAGCTTTAACTTGAAATTTCCCACCAAAATTATTGATTGCTAATAATGCTTCAGTTTGTTTTGCATTGACTGTTTCTATGAGCAAGTTCCCATCTTTAAGTTTTTTAATATGTTTTTGTTGTTTTTTTTATAAATTTGTTAACCAAAACTATATAGGTTGGGGGAAAATTTTTGGTTTAAAAAAATGGGGGTATTATCGATAGGCGATTTGATTCTCCTTTTTTGTCTACGCTTTACATTGGGACTTGGTGGGTCAGTCCCATTCATTGTTAAATTTTAAAATTATTTATATTTAAAAAAAATAGTATTAATAATAAATGAAATAACTATTTATAAAAATAAGTATAAAAATCAAATAATATTTTATTAAATAATTAGTGAAATGTAATAGAAATAGTTGGTTTTAGCTCTTCTCTTGGGAGTCCAAACAAACACTGATGATATGTAGTATACAGGGTGGTACGTAGTATAAATGGAAGAAACTAGATCAAAAATGAAGAAAAATGCCGCAGATCTCACCTTTCTATTCTAATCCGTAGCAGATATATGATAATTCAAAAACTTTTTTGAGGAAACCACGCTTTTTATAATAAAAGCTGTAATATCTCTTTTTTTTTTTTTTTTTTTTTTTTTTAAATTTTTTCAAATTTTGATCAACATTTTCGGATTAAGCATTAAATTTTCGATATGAGCAGTAAATGTAACCTTGAATATTACACACTTGTGGCCTAAAGAACAGCTTGATCTTCACCTTATTTAGGGAAGTCTAATAAGTCTACAATGTCTAATATTACTTCAATGCTCACGGTTTTTCGAAAAAACCTATCCACAAAACAGCAAATTTCACAAATATTTGCAAATTTAATCAGCTTTTCGAATGATATGTTTAAAGTAATGATTCTGTTTAGATTTCATGGTGAAGTTTGCTTTTAAAACAGAAAAAACATGATGTTTTTATTTGGTATACAAATGAATTACTTGTGTAAATAAAACGTTATGATGATCCCTTAATGGAAATGTGCATTTTAAACATGATAAACCTCTTCATTGGAATATAAAGCAAATAAAAAAAATTATTGTTTAGTTGAAAATAAAGGAAAACTGTCAGTAAAGCGACACCAGATCTAAGGATCTTATGCTATTACATTTATTTATTTATTATTATTTAGGATTTATTTTATTAGATTTTCAATTTAAGGTTTGAAACCCAATGATAATGAAAATTCACCTCAATTTTGCCGTTAGCTTCTGAATGCAGATTGTGTTAAAGAATACCTGAATTTTATGGACAAATGAGTCTATTTTCACAGGGGAAGACATTTCTGCCTATCCATGTTTATCGTTGGTTTATGTTTGTGTTGCTTTCGAATAATGTAGAGGAGCACCATAGTGTTGGAAAATCATATTTTGCCGAACTTCAAGTGGAATATTCGGATGGATATCGTGATGGAATTGTAGTAGGATATTTTGTAACGAATCTTAATAATTCTCATCAATTAATCTGTTGGGAAAAATATGATTTTCCAACACTTTTTGACAGCTGTACAAAAAGGAATAAGCCAACGATACACCACACTAGACTGACCCACATTCGATTTAGTTCTGACTACTCATAGTCTTCCTATTATGCCTCTAGACTACCTTCAGAACGACTTAGCTTGCAGTGGGCACTTTCCGATAGTCGTTTCTTTAGATTTGTAATACCGACGCACAGTGGGGCAAAAGGGCTAAAACGTGGAAAAACTCTTTTTCACGAGAATGGTTAGACTAATCGAGATGCAAATAGTCTCATTCTATTTAGAATGAAATAAAACATTAGAATTGTAACTAATTTGATATGTTATATAATTTTATTCTTTAATAATATTTACAACGCAAGAGCAGATATTTTAAATTATTTTGTAAAATTTAATTTAACATAATTTTATTCTAATATGTCTTCATTTCGATAAAACGTTAGTTGCATTTTTCGATTTTCATATTTTTATGTCAATTGCTTTAGAATAAGCTGGTTCAGAATGGCTCAAAATACTTCATTCCTTACCTATACAATGAAACGGCTCACATTAAATTAAAGGGCTTTGCTAATTTATCTAATTGGAGTGCTTCGTCACTGATGGTAAGGTGTTAATGTTTTAGGTTTAGGCCTCATGTATGTTATGTAGGGAAAAGATTTTAAACAGCTTATAAAATACATCCCTGTTCGTGGCTGTCCAGGAACATTTCCTAGTAAAGTGTATGTAGACCATAATACATATGGAATTAGTTATGAACAAATACCATGTTCATAACTAATTCATAGATAACTTGAGTTATTTAGGAAATTAAAGAAGGATCTCGGAAAAATATTCTTGATGTATTTCCGGTGTCACTGGAACCGTAATTCAATGTTAAGCCGTTTTGTATTCGTTCCTTTGCGGATTCTTTTATTGGGGTAGTAGTTTTGATAGTTCTCCAACGCTGGAATTTCAGATTACAGCCTAGGTGAAGAATATATTCCATAAATTCAATTCTAGCTTGAAGTAGAAAAATCTTCAACTTAACTGTTTCTTCTTTGCGACACTGTTACACTTCGATAAAGGTGGGAAATAAAAGAAAAAAAAAAAAAAAAAAAAGTTTATAGGAGGAGTTTGGAAGTCAAGTTTTAACGTTAATTTTTTTTAATGTTAATTTTTTTTTAACATTATTTTTTTTTTCTGATTTCGATTTCATGTTAGTTTTCCTTTTTTTTTTTTTTTTCAATTGCTTTAATAAGAATGATGAATAGTGAAAGCTGAATGTTAAATAAAACAATGTTGGTGATGCCCCTATCCACGAATTATTAAATTCTAAATTTCTTTTGCCAATAAATTTTTCCATTTTTTTTAATAATAATTTTCATTACAGAAATAATTAATATTGTTAATTTTATTAAGGTAAATGAATTGTGATGGTAAAATAGACCAGAATTAAAAGTTTGATAAAATACGTCGACGGATTAAGAGTGATAATAATAGGCGACGAAACGAAAACAAAAGAAGATAGACAGGTCTCAACGGGGAGAAGTGATTGTGTTGAGTTAGGAGACAGCCGCTCATTAAACGGCAAGGCCGGATTTTCATTTCTTTCTTTGAAATTGGACTCCAAATATTGGAATTTTGGATTCTTACCCTACAGGGGATTTATTCATCGAATAAAATTTATGAGTCAACGTCATCTACAGCTCTAAGTGGACTCAACAACAAAATTGGAGAAGAAGAAATTGTGGCCATCCCTTGATACCAATACATCGCTCGTTAACGCCGAAGGGTGCACCCAGATAAGTTTTATTTTATTTTAAGTTTATTTGTGCTGGTACCAGAATAAATCAAACAATAAATTATTTAATGGTTGCTGAATTGAGTTAATTAGTATTAAAAGAGAGAAATTGTTTAACTTTTGTTTGTTTGTTTTTTTGTAATATTTTTTTTTTGAAAGCGAGCTCGCAAATATTTTATATTTTTGGACCACCTATTTACAAAACAATATTAGATATTGTTTGTTTAATTAATTTGTAAATTTTGTTAAATTGAATTTTGATAATCATAATGTGTAAAAATAATTTTCGTTAACAGTAATAAATATGGTCCAATTTTCTTATTAACAAAATTGGTGTTATTTTTTTCTTTCCTTCCCGTTTGAAAATTATTATTATTATTTTTTTAATTTCCTTTTGCATCTTGGTCTCAAATCAATTAAAAACAAAAACCAGGAAAAGTGGTGACCAACATTGAAGGAGAGATAATTTTGATTATTGAGTAAAAATAATAAAAATAATAAGTGTTACTATTTAATGATTATACATTCAGATTTATGGAAATGGTCAAGGGTCATTTCTAAGGATTGAGTGCATGGTGGTGAATTTTGAATTCAGAGGTGAGAATCACAAAATTATTAATAAAATAATTTTATTTTATTTTTATGTTTTCAACATTAATGGGTTTTTGGTTTTGATTAATTATCGCAATTAATTGGTGGAAGTATATTTAAGAGTTAAACTATCTATTGTTTTCCTTACCTTTCTCGACTCTCAGGCCTTCTGAAGTTGGACAATATTACTCCACTCCAAAGTGGCCTATTTCTTTTGAGCTACGCTTTGGGTCACAGTGGATTTGATTTTATAGATAAACCTACGAAACTTGATAGACTTGTAGTTCAAACACATAAAAAAAAGTGAAAAAATATTAGATTGGTCCAATGTATGAAATATATTATCAAAACATATACTAGAGTGAGAGGGAAATAGTAATCAGAGTTTTTTAGCATGTGTGGTCCTAAAAAAGCTCCCCTGAGCCGCACTAAAAAATTACCATTTTCATAAAGCTTATACTATTACCTAATATCACTATAAATTTCATTGACAATTGACGACAACTGTACATAAAAACAAGGATTTACGAAGTTGGGGTTAGTACGTTCGTAGTCTCTATTTTTATTTAGCATTTATTAAATATTTATCAGTCTGCTTTCTTCTCAAATAGTATGTGTATGGGTATTCTCATTATAGAGACTAATAAAAAAAATATTGATGTATTTAAGGTAGTTTCTAGTGACGGATCATTATAATAGGGTCATTATTTTCGGAAAGTGTACTTTGGTGTCGGATGCTTTGGTACAATGAGTGGTACAATTAATAAGTGTTTTTCCTCTCTACAAAGAAAAACAAAAATTGTTTTTAATTTAATAGGAATAAGTTAACTTAAGTGTTGTTACCACAAGTACTTTTACAAGTAGGACAGTAAGTGTCAGGCTAGCTAATGGAGAAGGGGGTGGGGAGAATTAGTCAGGAAATGAGAAAGAGCAAAAAAAAAAAAGAAACCAAAAAAAAACACACCAAAAATATTGTTGAGCGCCACGTCGTTTATTAATGGTAAAACGACGAAAACCTAAGATAAAAAAAAAATATAAGAGACAAAATAAAATAAGATTAAATAAATCAATAAAATAGCCCCAAGAAAAAATATCTTAAACTGTAAAATCTTCGAAGAAAGGTAAGGAATCTATTGTTTTCCTTACCTTTCTTCGAAGATTTTACAGTTTAAGATATTTTTTCTTGGGGCTATTTTATTGATTTATTTAATCTTATTTTATTTTGTCTCTTATATTTTTTTTTTTATCTTAGGTTTTCGTCGTTTTACCATTAATAAACGACGTGGCGCTCAACAATATTTTTGGTGTGTTTTTTTTTTGGTTTCTCTTTTTTTTTTTGCTCTTTCTCATTTCCTGACTAATTCTCCCCACCCCCTTCTCCATTAGCTAGCCTGACACTTACTGTCCTACTTGTAAAAGTACTTGTGGTAACAACACTTAAGTTAACTTATTCCTATTAAATTAAAAACAATTTTTGTTTTTCTTTGTAGAGAGGAAAAAAACACTTATTAATTGTACCACTCATTGTACCAAAGCATCCGACACCAAAGTACACTTTCCGAAAATAATGACCCTATTATAATGATCCGTCACTAGAAACTACCTTAAATACATCAATATTTTTTTTATTAGTCTCTATAATGAGAATACCCATACACATACTATTTGAGAAGAAAGCAGACTGATAAATATTTAATAAATGCTAAATAAAAATAGAGACTACGAACGTACTAACCCCAACTTCGTAAATCCTTGTTTTTATGTACAGTTGTCGTCAATTGTCAATGAAATTTATAGTGATATTAGGTAATAGTATAAGCTTTATGAAAATGGTAATTTTTTAGTGCGGCTCAGGGGAGCTTTTTTAGGACCACACATGCTAAAAAACTCTGATTACTATTTCCCTCTCACTCTAGTATATGTTTTGATAATATATTTCATACATTGGACCAATCTAATATTTTTTCACTTTTTTTTATGTGTTTGAACTACAAGTCTATCAAGTTTCGTAGGTTTATCTATAAAATCAAATCCACTGTGACCCAAAGCGTAGCTCAAAAGAAATAGGCCACTTTGGAGTGGAGTAATATTGTCCAACTTCAGAAGGCCTGAGAGTCGCAAATTAAAATGAAATTGAAAAAAATAAATAAAAATAAAAACTGGAAATTTTTGTTCCAACTAGTAATGCATACAAAAGCCCACTAAACAAGACAAAAATAATAAAGTCATTTTTAGAGTTTTTTCCTGTTTCCCCGACACTGTGCGACGTGGAGAAAAAAATGGAATTTAAAACATGTAGACAAGGAGCACGTTGAAGAGAGTTGTCATGATATTTTTTCCGAATATCTTGACAGTAATAATGCAGCCAATGGTGTCTAATTGTTTTCTGATTTATTAGTCCGTGAAGCTGAACAAACTGTTACTAAAACTAAACCTCTCGAGCACTTTAAAACACCAGTTCTAATTGAGGTGGACTCGAAGTGTAGTTTAGTGATAAAAGAAAGAAATAAGGCTTTAAAATATCTAAATCGTCTCCCTACTTTAGAAAACCATCTAAAATTTCAGAAAGCTCGGGCTTTTGCAAGATGGATATTCAAGCAAGCAAAAAAAAAAAAAAAAAAAAAAAAAAATGTATAAATTATATTTCATCCATAACATACTGTACTCCTTCAATAATACTATGTTACAAAATTAAACGAATATTTGGCAAACCTTTCCACAGCCCTCCATCAAAACTAAAACACGGTGACCATGACTTAAAGGTGGGGTTCCGGCTGCAGCCTCTGCGTTCAGTAGCGGGAGAGGGTGTTACCACAGGTAGCTTCCAAACGCTGCGGCTGGAAGTTCATCAGTTTGTTTCTTGGCTTCAGCGGAGTATATTTAGAAAAAAAAAAACTAGTGTTGTGATTGTTGATGGAGGAAGAGGAGTTCCATGATATGAATAAATCAATTGACCCCATGTTTTCCCGAAGAAGAGAAGAAGGTTTTCTCTCTTCGTTGATTGAGCTGCACGAAGAACGACGAGGAGAAATTCAGGATGTTCTTTCGGCTGAATTACATTCAATAAGATTTTATAATTTCTGTATATTTCTATTTCTATAACATATTAAAACGAGCCATTTTTAATAAAAGTTTTTAATAAACGGGAGTTTAACGAGGCGCATCATGAAAACTGAAGAACTATGGGCAGAATTAAAATCTAGCAAATTGTGGGAAGACCGGAAAACAAACCAATATTTGGATGTCTCCATTGCTGTGAATCCCACGTTTTACCTTAAGTGATTTCACAATACATAGAAAGAACATTTAGAAAACTCGCTGGAACCACAATTTTATTGTTTTTTCAGATGATGTATAAAGTTCCAGTTTTTTAATTACTGTTTTGTCCAATGAACATTTTATTAAAAACCCTGTTTTCGTTTTTTATCATGTTATTTTATTTATTTTTCATTTATTGCTTGGCTCTACAGCCCTAGATGGGCCTTGGCTTCACGCAGAAGAGATGACCATTGGAGTTTATCCATAGCTTTTCTTTGCCATCCTCTTATTCCTAGATTTTTCAGGTCGGCCTTATCCTGCCACCTTATTCTAGGCCTTCCTCTTAATCTGGTACCATCCGGTCTGTCATTCATCATCCTCTTTGGCAGCCTCCCGTCCGGCATCCGTTGGACATGTCCCAGCCACCTTAACCTTCCTTCCTTGATGACCGCCACTATATTCGGTTCCCCGTATAGCTCTTCGAATTCTTTGTTCCTCCTTATTCTCCAATTTCCATGGTCGTTACTGGGCCAAAAATTCTTCTGAGAACTTTCCTTTCCCAAACTTGAAGTCCTGTCTCATTCCCTTTCGTTAGTGTCCAGCACTCACTTCCATACACTACCACAGGCCTTATGACTGTTTTATTCATGATAACTTTTGCAGCTCGTGATAATGGTCGGAACTTCGATATTTTATTAATAGCGTACATGCATCTGCTACCTGCTGTAATTCTGGCTTTAATTTCAAACTCCAGAAAGGGGTGGTAAAGTACGTGCTGTGATGACAAAATCTTCAGCATATGCCATATGTTGAGTCATCCTGTTGTAAATATTTCCACCGGGGCTCGTTCTTATGGTCCTTATCACTTTTTCGAGAGTTAAGTTAAATATTATGAGTGAAAGTGGGTCACCTTGGCGTAGTCCTCTTCTAACCTCAAACTCTTCTGAGAGGAGTCCACCAATTCTTACCTGGAATTTATTATCTTTCCATGTCATTTCTATCAATCTTATTAACTTCGGTGGTATTCCATTATCTCCTCTTGAGATAGCACTTCTTCATCTTCATCATCTTCCTCAGCGTTCCATTCTTCCAGAGTCCATCTCTGTCGGTTTTATCCTCTATTCCTCGTGTCATTCAGTAGGGTCTGAAAATATCTCCTCCATCTACTCAACACTTCCTGACCATTTCCTAGTAGCTTTCCATCTTCATCCTTGTAGAATACAGGTCGCGGCTCATAACCTGTTTTCACTTCCCTAATCCCACCATAGAATTTCCTACTGTTTCTCTTCTCAAACTCCTTTTGTATCTGCAGTAATTTCTCATATTCCTTAACTCTCTTCTTTTTTCTACATATTTTTCGTGTTCATGCTATTTTTCTTTTGTGGAAGATTACAAAAGCTGTGGCTCTGGTATTTCTTTGTAGACATTTCATTCTTGCTTCATCTCTTTCTTTGACAGCTTTTTCACACTCCTCATCATACCAATCGTTTCTACTTCTCTGTTCTATTTTTCCTGATATTTCTTCAGCTGTGCGTTTTAGTGCATCTTTAAGTTTATTCCAACTTTCTTCTATAGATTCCATTCCTTCTGAGGCCTCCAGATTTTCTTCCAGTTTCCTGCTGAATTCTTGTCTAACCTCCTCAGTCTGTAGTTTTTCCTTGTTGTATATTATATTTTCTCCTCTAGTAACTCTTGGATATGCTGCTAATTTCATTTTATACCTTACCCTGACTAAGAAAAAATCAGACTCGCAGCTAGCACCTCTAAAACTGCGCACATCTTCAATATCCGTCGCATGCCTACTGTCCACCAATACATGGTCTATTTGATTGCGGGTATTTCCATCTGGTGAAATCCATGTCTCCTTATATATATATTCTTGTGAGGGAAAAAGGTGCTGCTCACTCTCATACCCCTAGAATTCGCAAAGTCTGCTAACCGTATCCCATTGTCACTAGAAACATCATGTTTGATATGGTTCCCTATAGCTGGTTTGAGGGCGGTTTCCTTCCCAATTTTCGCATTCCAATCTCCTAAAATTAATTTTACATCATATCTAGGGATAGTATCTACAACTCTTTCAAGTTCCCCATAAAACTCATCTTTTTCCTCATCTGATTTGTCTTCTGTTGGTGCATGGATACTTAGCATTGATGTATTGAAAAACTTACAGTTTAACCTTATTCTACAGATTCTCTGATTTATTGCTTCGTAATCTAGCACAGCATTCCTAATAGTATTCTTAGCCATAAAACTAGTTCCTAGAATATTATTCCTACTGCCACTATTGAATAGAGTGCCATTTCTCAGCTCAACCACCTCCGCATCCTTCCATCTTATCTCCTGGAACGCCAGGATATCCATTGTATACTTGATGAGCTCTCTTTCCAGCATTCTACTTACCCCTGGTTGAAACATACTTCTGACATTCCAAGTTCCCATAAATAAAAGTCCTTTTCCATGCATAGATCTTAACCTTAAATCAGTCCGGCTATCTCTTCTTAGTGTGTTTCAAACGTTAAGGTTTTTCCAGGATTGGGTTGTTGGCCCAATGCCAAACCCCAACCTGAAGGGCCAGGAGCTTTAATTTCGGAATGCTCTTTTCCTAGAAGAGTTGCCGTTACCATGGCTCAATGAGTCTCTTCTACCCCTCCGCAGTAAGTCATCTCACTTGACCTATGGATGCTGTCGTTGACCAAGACCACTCAGCTCTTCCGTCACCACCCTTAACTATGTGACCTGCTGCCATCTCCATAGTTTGACACCATTTAGCCGCATTTAATGCGTATCCAGGGGGCACTGCGTGGAAGCGGTGTCGTTGTCTCCCACTATATCATGTTATATATAGTATAATTATGTTAGAGATATTAATATATAAATAAATCGTGGTATTTCAACCTGAGGTTGTATCAGAGTATTTATACATGTATATTTAATATACCAAAACCTGAAAACTGTGTTCTCTGATGTATTTTTAAGAATTGTTTTTCAAAAATACCATATATACATATACATATACAGTTTCAAATGGTACAAGAAACTTTGATGATGTGGGTTTGCATAACACAGACGTTAAGATCAGCACACTGAAGCAGTATCTTGCCTCAAGCCGCGGCGTCTGTCGGAACCCCACCTTGATAGGCATTAAAAGTATTTTAAACGGATTTGGCTGATTTATAGCTGACATTTCCCATGAATTTGATGATATTGAAAATATTTACCAATTACCTGTAAACCCCGCCAGCCCACTCGAAATAGGACTATATAATTGTAAATTTACATTAGCGGAACTGGAGCATGCATTTGGAAACACAAAATCAAAAACTCCTAGACCAGATCAAATTCCATTAGACTTAATAAACCATTTTAATATGCAAGCATTCTTAATATCCTTAAACTTAATTAATAGACTATGGAAGTAACATAAATGTCCAGATACCTGGAAATAAGCCGATATTTATTCTTAACCTAAATAAAGATCCACAACAAATTGATAGCTATCGTCAATAACATTCATCTCTGTTCCTTGTAAAATAATGGAAAAAATGGTTAACAGGAGAGTAGTTAGGGATCTGGAAAATAGAAAATTACTATCCTCAAATCTACGTGGTTTTTGATCACTCAGATCAACTTATAACCAATTAATCAAATTTCATACTGCAATCATAAAAGCCTTCGAAAAAAAAACAGCACTCACTATGTATTTCTTTTGACATTGAAAAAGCTTTTGATTGTACAAGGGAGTTTCAAATTATAGAACAACTACTGGAGGAGAAAATTAAGGGCAGCTCGCTAAATTTCATTCAAAATTTTCTAGAGAACAGGAAATTTAATATTAGAATTGGGTCCATTTTATCGAAAAATTTTGAACTTTTTAATGGTGTTCCTCAAGGGTCAGTATTAGGTCCTACTCTCTTTAACATAGCCATAAACAATATTGTATACTAAATTATACCTCTGGTTAGTTTGCTTACGACCTATTTGTATATATATTATGTAATGACTTATATTTTGGCCAAACAATTATGTAAAACACAGTTGATGAGCTTCAACATTGTGCTTTAAAGTAGATTTTAAATTTTCTACGAAGAAAACAGTTTCAGCTCAGTTCTGTTACAAAAATGTGTGCAACCAATCTTTCAAAGTAAATGTAAATAATCAAATTATTAAAATAGTCCCCTCATTCAAATATCTCCGAGACTTCATGTAATATAATGTTATGTAGGAGTCCTGGTAATGACCACCTTTTCCGAATGAATATCACAATTCCTAATCCCAGGGTTACCTTTATGGAAGAACTATTAAAAAGGCATGCAGCTCCAAAAGTAATACAAAAATAAATGACGAAACTATAGAGCTTCAAAAAGTTAATTATTGTACATTATAAAAAAAAAAATCAGAAAAATAATTTTATAATAATAACCATTTCATTACTACTTTTTGTTGGTTTATTTTTAATAATGATAGTAATGATACTAATATCATCTTTATTTTTTGTAGACATGTTCTTGTCGCCCAACGTCTATTCATGATTTGTCGGATGACAATAGTTTTTGCTACATATGGGAGAAAATATATCTGGGAGGGGGGCTAACCAAATCGCGTCATGTATTATAGTCCAGGAAAATAAGGCTCCAAAAGGCTGTTTTCAAGAAAAAACTGCGGAACTTTTACTCTCATCGGATCTTTATGTTTTTTGGGGTGCTGAATCCGAATCTGAAGTTTGCTACCACGGCAACCATCGGCTTCATATTCAAAATCGTAAAAAAAACGCCAAAAAAAAAAAAAACCCGTTATTTTTGTTTTTTTTATCTATAACACGATAACGAAGCTTTTTTCGAAGAAAGTCTTCAAATACTAATTGTACCTGGAACTAGTACCTACATAATAAAAAAAAGAAATACGAAATCGGACCATTTTTCGCGAAGTTACGTAATTGGGAAAAAATGGAGAAATTGGCCTACTTGTCGTCAGCCCCACAGCTCCGTGAAAACACGTTTGTCGTACTCTTTTGGCTATAACTCTGAAACTATTTGTCTGATACAACATTACTTTTTTTCGTCTTAAAGCTGATTAAATTTACTATAAGAATCTATAAATGAAGTTTTAATCAAACCCCGTAAAATGTACATGCCAGCCCGCTAATAAAAACGTACTGTTTTACAATCCAAGTGTTTTTTGGCACATTTGTCGTTCTAACTGCTCAAATAATTGTTCGATCCCAAATTCCTTTTTTCTATCGCAAAGCTGATTAAATTTTCTATCAGATGCTATACACGTAAATTATATTAAATCCTTTAAACCACCCAAGCTAGCACGCTAAATATGTATGTTTTGGCAAAATATGTAAACTATGACATGTTCAGTAGACTGGTGTGGGTATTTCATGGTGTTAATTATAAGTTATATATAAAAGTTATAATAGTAAATTTAACCAGCTTTATGATAAAAATATTAAATTTTGGATCGGACAAATGGTTTTGGAGTTATAGCGAATAATGTGCCAAGAAAAAATGTGTTTTACAAAAGTACGTGATTTTCAGCGCGACAGCTTTTGTATTTCAAGAATTTTGATACAACTTTCATATATAGCATCTAATTGTAAATTTAACCGCCTTTCTGATAGAAAAAAAAAAAACATTTTGAATCGGACAAATACTTTCGGAGTTATAATGAAAAATGTGCCAATAACCATGGATTTAACAACAATACGGGTTTTTAGGCGTCTGGGATGCATATTTTAAGGGACTTGATTAAACTTCATATATACATTCCAATAGTAAATCTAACAAGCTTTTAGATGAAAAATAGTAAATTTAGATCATACAAATATTTTTGTAGTTATAATAAAAAATGTACTAAAAAAACTTGGATTTCACAAAAGTACGGGTTTTTAGTGTACTAGTATGTGTTTTTGGCCCCTTAATCTCTTTAACTCTAAAAATATAGGTCTGATCTAAATTCTTTTATTCATATTAATGCTAGTTAAATTTATTATCAGATCCTATGTATAAAATCGTTCATGAAATTATTTCCGTACAATGTACAGTAAAATAAAAGGCCGTTTTCAGGAATGTAGTATATAATAAATACGATAATATGTATGTTAAAAATATTTTATAAACTCACCTATTGGTATTTTACAAGGACTCCCTTTCTCGAATCTCAACGAAAAATCAAATCTAGTTGCTATAGAAATGACTGTATAATTGATCACTTTTGATCACGCCGAACGTCAGTGATGATTTTCTGAGCTGGTACAAGGAGTTGGTAGTAATGAATAAAAAACTGATCTTTAGTTCATGTTTATTATAATAACATAACATATATTTTTTTATTATAATAACATCACTAACAACTAACACTGGGCTAATCATCCGTAAAAATGATGATAATAATTAAAAAAAAAAAAAAAAAAAAAAAAAAAAAAAAAAAAAAAAAAAAAAAAAAAAAAAAAAAAAAAAAAAAAAAAAAAAAAAAAAAAAAAAAAAAAAAAAAAAAAAAAAAAAAAAAAAAAAAAAAAAAAAAAAAAAAAGGATCTGATAATAAATTTAACTAGCATTAATATGAATAAAAGAATTTAGATCAGACCTATATTTTTAGAGTTAAAGAGATTAAGGGGCCAAAAACACATACTAGTACACTAAAAACCCGTACTTTTGTGAAATCCAAGTTTTTTTAGTACATTTTTTATTATAACTACAAAAATATTTGTATGATCTAAATTTACTATTTTTCATCTAAAAGCTTGTTAGATTTACTATTGGAATGTATATATGAAGTTTAATCAAGTCCCTTAAAATATGCATCCCAGACGCCTAAAAACCCGTATTGTTGTTAAATCCATGGTTATTGGCACATTTTTCATTATAACTCCGAAAGTATTTGTCCGATTCAAAATGTTTTTTTTTCTATCAGAAAGGCGGTTAAATTTACAATTAGATGCTATATATGAAAGTTGTATCAAAATTCTTGAAATACAAAAGCTGTCGCGCTGAAAATCACGTACTTTTGTAAAACACATTTTTTCTTGGCACATTATTCGCTATAACTCCAAAACCATTTGTCCGATCCAAAATTTAATATTTTTATCATAAAGCTGGTTAAATTTACTATTATAACTTTTATATATAACTTATAATTAACACCATGAAATACCCACACCAGTCTACTGAACATGTCATAGTTTACATATTTTGCCAAAACATACATATTTAGCGTGCTAGCTTGGGTGGTTTAAAGGATTTAATATAATTTACGTGTATAGCATCTGATAGAAAATTTAATCAGCTTTGCGATAGAAAAAAGGAATTTGGGATCGAACAATTATTTGAGCAGTTAGAACGACAAATGTGCCAAAAAACACTTGGATTGTAAAACAGTACGTTTTTATTAGCGGGCTGGCATGTACATTTTACGGGGTTTGATTAAAACTTCATTTATAGATTCTTATAGTAAATTTAATCAGCTTTAAGACGAAAAAAAGTAATGTTGTATCAGACAAATAGTTTCAGAGTTATAGCCAAAAGAGTACGACAAACGTGTTTTCACGGAGCTGTGGGGCTGACGACAAGTAGGCCAATTTCTCCATTTTTTCCCAATTACGTAACTTCGCGAAAAATGGTCCGATTTCGTATTTCTTTTTTTTATTATGTAGGTACTAGTTCCAGGTACAATTAGTATTTGAAGACTTTCTTCGAAAAAAGCTTCGTTATCGTGTTATAGATAAAAAAAAAAAAAAAATAACGGTGTTTTTTTTTGGCGTTTTTTTACGATTTTGAATATGAAGCCGATAGTTGCCGTGGTAGCAAACTTCAGATTCGGATTCAGCACCCCAAAAAACATAAAGATCCGATGAGAATAAAAGTTCCGCAGTTTTTTCTTCGGCAAACCCTTATTTTCCTGGACTATTATTGAACACTAAAAATCACTCCCCTCAGATACGGAAGAAGTAACGCTCTACAGAAATAATTGCGGGGGACAAAATTAAAATAATGTATCATTTACGTTTCTATACACAGAACACAAATTAACAATTAAAGAGGTAAATTACAAGTTTTTGGTTAATGGGCACACACAATGGAGTGCGACTCGGACCATGTCTTAGACCATAGACCATAGAAAGTGAAAAAAAAAAAGTACCGGCATGAAGACCAACCATTTGAACGACAGGATCCAACTCGTCAGGTCGATTAAGCAAAAAAAAGCCTTTTACTGTTATACCAATGACGAAGGTAATTGTTTTTTAATTTAATTTTTTTTTAAATCTTCATACTTCGTTTGGTTTATTTATTTTTTTTTTTTTTTTTTTTTTTTAACAAATACTATTAAATATGAATAAGTAAGGTATTAAACACAAAAAGAAGCAAAAAAACAACAACAAAAAACAAGCAGAAGTATGGTTAAAAATGATAAGTTTTTGCTATGTAATTATTTTCGTATTTCAGAAAATTTACTGGATGTATATTGTTATACAGTTGTAAATTTTTCATTAATAAATGAAAAACTAAATATAAGAAAATATTATTCTTGTGTTTGTAAGAGAAAAGGAAGCGAACACCCTTAAATCTTTAAGGGATAATTTCAAACCAAACGTCGCTGCTATTGTTGATGTTGGAACTCGTGGGTCAGTAGGTATGATTGGAGCTACCACTGTGCCTTCTAAACGGTACAATCAATAATACCGCCAACAGTTGATAATTGGAACATTGGAAATAAATATCATTGGAAGTTTTTTTTTTAATTTTAAAAACTTTTATTAAGTAATTATTACAATCAGTGACGTAATAATTAGTATGGATAGTTAAGAATCTATTCACACAATAAGTGGGGAAAAAAAAAAACCTTTAAGTTGAAAAATTCTACATTTTTGTTTTCATTAACCCTTGAGTTACTGGTTGACATACGTCACGCATGTTGTTTTAGTTTTAAACCATATAAATAAATAATTTTTGTTAATTTAGCTTTTATGCAAATTTCTTTTTAGTGTTATTAATGGTTTAAAGAAACTAAAATTTCGGATTAAGAATTATATTGAGAAAATATAACAATTATTACAAACAAACAATAACAATTATTATTACAGTTTTCAAGTGTTCATTACACATCCATTTTTGGCACTTTTCGCAACATTTCCTAGCAGTTCTGTTGCGTTTAGGTCCACAATCGTAGCAACATCTGACACCTTCTCTTTCTGTTGATTCTGGTTGCTTTTAATCAACACCAAGGAGGACATAAGCCCGCCTCCTGTGATCGCTTATGCTTTGCTGGTCACTTTCTCCTAAATCCGATTCATCTGGGTCAATACCTTCCTTGTCACTTATTTCGTTCAATTTATTCAGCCACTGTTTCTAAACTTTGTGATCTGAAGGGACTTCCACTCTTGGTTTTTTGGGTTGTGACATATATTCTAATGAAATAAAATAAATTTTAGATCGAGACAAAATCGGTCCAAATTTGGTTTAAAATAATCTAAATAATAATCATGAACTATAAAAAATATTAGTTACAAATAAGTACATAATTACGAGTAATAACAATAATTCAAATTGGTAATTTACAAAAATTGCTTACCATAAACATTGTAAATTGTTCTGTCGCTTCAAATTGAGAGAACTAGACGATTCAAAAGGGTGACAAAGTTCAACTAAAGATCCCCCTGGAAAGGTATTGAAGGGCAGTGAACCCGTAGCCTTGAGTGTGGGGAGTTCTAAGTAAATAAAGAGAGGTGGGTGACACTTGTCAACCCCACTGATGGGTTAACAACTACAAAACGTTTACTAAATACAAGAAGGCAAAACAAAGATTAACATCCAGTTTTTCAAAAACGAAGATTTACAAAAAGCTTACAAAATAGCACCAGAAAAATTGGGGGTGCCCTCTTCAAAAAAGGCAACAAAAATAGTTTGAAACAACAAAACAATTCGAAACGGTATAGAGTTTATTTATTAGAGGGGAAAAATGGTTTACAGAAATCGCAATAACTGCTTTCTCCAGCCCTGGTACGATCTAAGTTACAACATTTGGGAACATTTTACTCACACCTACGTAAGGAGGTGAGGTAGTTCAGTGGATAAGCCGCTTGACTAGCAAGTTCCCGGGCCCGAGTTCGAGTCCGGCTGAAGGCAGAAATTTTATTTTATTTTTCTTCGGCCATGGCTCGGGTTAGAGCTCGGGAGGCCCTCCTGGGGCTAACTCAGCCTCTATAAACTTGGTACCCTTAATTGGGGAAAAACCTGGTGATTGAGTGATAACTGCTCCTTTCACAACCGTTGTCTTAGAAACAGTGCAATACAAATTAATGGAAATGGATAAAAGGGTAATAATAAAGCACTGAACCCGAGACCCTTCATGGGCTGTAGTGCTTTTTTTCTCCTCGAGTGACTTCAGAGAACTTTCCATCACAAAAGATGCAAATCTTTAATGATAAAAGTATAGTTGACTGGTATGATAAATGGAGAAGAAGATGATCAGGGATGCAGTCTAAGAGGATCACCTTTGCAGGTCTTCTTCAGGACTATAATGAACAAATACCAGATGTGACAAAAATAGCAGACCGATAAACAGATGACAAATAGAAAACAGAGTGGCATGGATAAAAAAACAATACACAAAAACCGCATGGAAAAGATAAGATACATAAATAACTAAGAATACAAAGCAGCAAGGTAAGAATAAGGACAAGACAGGAATGATAATGGAAAAAATATATATTAAATAAATAAATAAATAAATAAAATTAAATAAATAAAATAAAAATTAAATAAATGAAATACAAATTAATGGAAATGGATAAAAGGATAATAAAAATGACAGAAGGAGATGAAATGTAAATTTAAAAAAAATAAATAAAAAAGAAATTATTAAAACAAAAATATGGAAATATGAGAAAGAACTCTTGATCGCTAACAAGAGATATGTCGAAGTTCTTAGGTAAATAGGGGTCCGTATTTACACCAATTCCACCTAAGAAAGATGGCCACTATCTTATGCAACTTAAAAGCGTGCGTGACTAAAGCTGTGCTTTACAAAGCAGCTTAGCATCTCCGCTATCCACATATCATAGTGAAATTATTTTTAAATAAATAAAGGAACGTGAAACGAAAACGATTTCACATGTCTCTCATAAGTTTTACAGTCCAGAATGAACACCAATTTGCACAATAACTCATGCTGCATCCACATCAGTTGAAAGAATAGTTTCAACTTCTCACTGGTATCTTATATAAGCAAATAGCTTCATCGACAGTTTTCGCCGCCAGTCTTCAGTTTCTCCCTTAGCCAGTAGAGGGAGGTGCCCTTATTTACACTAGTGTCCGTTTTTATATATTTTCCCTTAGAAAAAATAATAATTAAATTAAATTAAAATTTGAAATCCAATAATACTCTATATAGAAAAAACTCTAAACGAAGTCTGTTCTCTTACGGAGGGACAAGCCTGGTCTAAAGAGATCCTAGCGCTGCTCTCAGCTGCGTCACTGGTGAGAAAACCCAGTGGAGGCTGAGAGAGAGCGCTATATCACAGCTACTAAGAAGCATGAGTGGCCATTGCATATTATTGGAAGCCATATCATATTATTTACTAGATATAAGGTCACAGACTTTTTAACTTGCGAGCAGGATTATATAATGAACTAACTAGCTTATTGGAGACTAAAGCTGAAACAAGTATACCAAAAGTCCCAAATAATTAAAAAAAAAAAAAAATTGAAAATTGAGGATAAAAAGTTATATTATGATTGTTTAGACTCTATTAAAACAATTTACAGTGGTATATCTATTATTTTTAATTTAAAAAAAAAAATTGTGCACCCCTTTTAACCAAAGGAAATAGATTAGACCCTAAACCTGTAAAAATGTTGAACTTCATACGTAACAATTGAGTAAAAAAAAAAAAATTTCATTTCATAAATTGTCTTAGTTGTGATTAACAATATATATTATGTGTAATAATAAACTATACTTTCTGTTTACTCATTTACATCATGAATTATCATTTTTAACACTCATTGTAATTCTTATAAACGATTTTTAAACAGAGGTGTCGGGGTTTAATATTCAGAGTCAATTTTCAGGCAT
Source organism: Euschistus heros (assembly GCA_003667255.2). Lineage (NCBI taxonomy): Eukaryota > Metazoa > Arthropoda > Insecta > Hemiptera > Pentatomidae > Euschistus > Euschistus heros. The sequence goes on along the minus strand of RCWM02000305.1, from coordinate 1,117,615 downwards.
CAATTTCGGTATTGGGAAAAAAAAACATAGGCGTCAACAGTCCAAATATATACATAAACCAGCTACTGGTTCAATTAAAAGGATTTTAAAAACGGGAGTAAAAATTAAAAAATCGTACAATAAAAATCAACCAAACACGCAAAAACGTGCAATAAAAATAAAACAATGAGTGAAAAGATGGTGGGTAATTTAAAATATTAAATATTAAGTTAATATATTTATATAATTAGTATAATATACATATGTGCTTAAAACACTACAAAATAATTTTGCTAAATATAATACTTTATCTAATAGGCATTTCTAAGATTTTTATAAAATTTACAATGATGTACATTTCGAGATTATGTTTGGTAAAATTATACCGTCGGTCATCATTACACGTGTTTCAACTGTGAAAACATGTGCTCCACATTAACACTTGTGATGGGACATCTTTTGTCACTACTTAAGATCAGCGGATCAACTCCACATCTGTATCTTCTCCATTGAAAGCTTTTTTTGTAGATTTGTAAAATTTTATCACCCCTGTTTTTGTCCTTCAAACTGATCAAAAATTGTTCTTCCCTTTTCGATATCGATTTTTTCATTTTTTCAATTTATCCCCAACTCTCTCCATATTATTAATTCATTTTTACTAACTACTAATAAACTTTCATCGAAATATTAATCTCTGGTGCCAACTTTAAGTTTTCAAGATTTTTTATTTGGGAAGGTAGAAACAATAAATGGGATCTTATGAATGCTAGATCTGATGCAACAGATGTTAAATTAAAAACCTTTTTTTACAGGTACTGCCTCATCTTCAAGATTAGAAACAAACTCCTTAAAATTATTAAAATGATCTGAATAAAATAGGGCAGCTTCAATCCATGTTCCACCATCTTGTTATCACAGGTTCAGGGGGAAGAGGGCAGTCCATACTACTTCAGTAATCTGTCACGCGTTGAGGTTCTATAAACATTTTTCACGTTATTTATTTAAGCTTCTTGACATTTGAAAAAATTCCCTCACTTTTTCAGCGAAAGGATTAAAACATGCGCTACACAAGTTACACGCACTATATTTCAATAAAATACTTTTAGTGCTCCTCCAGCTTTTACCATATACGGATAGGTATCGCTAACAAGTAAGAGAACCTTATCTTAATAGGATGTTTGCCTTAAAATATTTGCTAAGCTCTCGTCCACAAAATGAGAGACAGTCCCGTAGTTCGTTTTTTGAAGATGCTTACATGAAATGAGGTATGGTTTGGGTTCCACTTCCGGATGAATGATTGCAATGATTAAACTGCAAATATAGAATAGAATAGAATAGAAAAATAATTTTATTCTGGGACAAAGTCCCTTAAGAATAACAGATAATTGCAGGTATAACTAAATTAAATCTGGTTAGAGACATAATGAGCTACAAAAAAGAAAAACAATAATACATTAATGACACTATGTACATAGAAGAATCTTTAAGTAAAGAGAAAAGAAAAGAAGATAACATTTTACAGATTAGAGGAGATAGAATTAAATAAGTAAAAATAAAAAATAAAATGATATAAAAAAATCTTATGGTACAATGATATGATTTGTATGTACAATAGAAGTACCCAATGTTATATTCATGGAAAGTTAAATTTTTACTAAGAGGAATCTCAATTATTCCAGAACTGAATCCAGCAATGCAATAATAATTTTTGACTAAGTAGTTAGATAGTTAGCAAGCGTCAGTCTGAATGAGAAGGAGGTATTGGAAATATAAATATTTGAATGTTTTCAGGGATTTAGCTTGTCTGATGTGAGGAGGGATGGAGTTCCAGAGGATTGTTGAGCGGAAAAGGAAGGAGCGTTGGAATATTGAAGTTCTATGGGACGGGGTATACAGATCAGAAAGACGGGATCTCGTATGTATTGGATTGACTGCAGATCTGAATTGGAGCTTATTGTAAATATAAGAAGGTTGGAGGGTATTGAAAATTTGGTATAGGAATGTTTCATATAATAAATATAATAAATATAATGTCCCCGGGGGTCTGTAGTTGTGTATACCATGGTATAAATATAATGGTTTTCAATGCTTTTACGGATTTCCTCGAGAGAGTGTTCACAACAGTGTTTAAGACAATGGTTTCTTAGTTTGATCATGTTAGGAATATTTTGTTTGTATATTTTTGCACAAAAGATCTAAAGGGCTTGGACTGCAATTTATTTAATGATATATTGAAAGCGACCATGGCGTACCATAAACAGATAAAAAACGTTTGTTTGTTGTCTAATGAGGAGCAGCTTTGTGTGAGTAACTGTTAACTGGAGCTCACTTGGATTTTGGTTAACTGCATTTAACTGAGTGTGCCATTTATTAAAAAAATAAATATTGGAAACAATTAAATACAGTCGAGTGCTACTTATGTACTCACTGATTATTAAGGACTACTTATGTGTTACATCAATAACAGCAAAATATTGTTTTCCCGTCTAATTTTAATTCTGGATATGGTTTTATCCAAATTTTAATTTTTGACGATTCGCTGGCTGTCACTTTAGACATTATAACTATTACTTGTATTGTGTTTCACTATCACTATTATTGTACTTGTTTACCGAACTGCATTCTACTGTAGAATAAAATGAAAATAAAACAGTAGATTGAAGTACAAAGAAAACGTTTCTAAACATAATATCATTTCTTAAACGAGTTCGAAGAAATAATTAGACGTTATGATTTTTTTTTTTTTTTTCTTTTTTCGAAAATTATGAAGAAATGTTAATGTTGATAATTTCAAAATAAATCACAACTTTTCTCAAAATGAAACTTGATTCTCTGAAAAAATTTATTCTAGTGGGGTTTGAGACAAATGATTGGCCTTCGGATTAGGGCATCCATGATGTCTGAATATGCCTTCCATTTCTTCGAATTGTTCTTCGAGCGCCTCTGCTTTGCTATATACCTTGGGAGCCATAGTAATGATAATTAAAATAACTATTTACGAAAAGAGAAACCACTAAGGATATGTAACGACTAGTAACTATTTCAGGAGAATTCGTGTCCGATTAACAAAAAAATGATATATATGAACACATAAAAGAAAGAGAAAAAAAAAGAAAGAAAAAAAGAGGTAATTCTACGTATTCATTTGATTATTGACATGTTTGCGGAAGATTGATTGTCTAAAAGGTACAGGAATAAATTATTTTTAATGGAAGTTATGGAAGCTGCTTTACGAATAGAAATGGGAAAGGAATTCCAGAAGGAAGTAGCACGAATGATGAAGGATTTGTCAAAGGAAGCGGTTTTATGTGAGGGGATATATAGGTTAAAAGGTTGGGATCTAGTGTTTAAGAGGTGAATAGAAGAGCGCAGAGTTAATAAGTCAAGAATATAGGAAGGGTTTTTGGTTTTTAGACATTGGAATAGGAAAGTACTCAGAAAGTATTGCCTTCGGAATTTAGGAAATACCAACCCAAGCTCAGAATATCGGCAAGTAACGTTTGACCGCCTGGGGATCCCGAAGATAAATCTAATGAAACGGTTCATCAGTCTCCTCAGCTTCATCTCGAGATCCCCCATAAACCAAGCAACAGTAATCAAAGCAAGGGAAAACAAGAGAGGACACTCGAAGTTGACGGGTACTCTGGGAAAAGGAATCTCGAGATCTATACAGTTGTTTAAGGATTATGATGGATTTTTTGGAAATTTGGGCGATATGATTATTCCAGGATAGGTGGTGATCAATGGTAACTCATAAATTTTAAATTGAGTTTTGGAACTGAATAGGAAGGTTATTGAGGTAAGGCAATGGATAGTAAGGAAGGGTGTTGAGGATGGGTTTTGAACTGATGAGGATAGCCTTAGTTTTCTTTGGATTCAGATATAACTTATTCTTCACTGCCCAACGGTTGATGTTATCAATGTCTTCCTGAAGTTTACGAGATGCCTCGAGCATATCTGAAGGATGAAAAGATAGGTAGATTTGAAGGTCGTCTGCATATAGGTGATAATTAGAATTGTGGATAAAGCTGGGTAAATCATTGATATAGATAGAAAATAGGGTTGGTGACAGGGAGGATCCTTGTGGAACACCTTGGGTTAAAGGTAGGGAAGATGAAGGAGGACTGTTGGGTATGATGACTGACTGGGAACGATGAGATAAGAAGGAGTGGAACCAATTTAGAGCACTATTAGATAGGTAGAAGTTTTGAAGTTTAGATAGGAGAATTGAATGGTCAACACAATCGAAAGCTTTTAAAAAATCAAACAAGACAAGGATCGTAATTTGTTGTTGGTCCATGGAGGAATAAAGGTCCTGTGTGATTTTCAACAAAGCTGACTGAGTGAAATAACCGGAACGGAAACCTGATTGTAACGGATTAAGAAGGTTATTATGCTCTAGGAAGGAGGTAATTTGGGCGTTGACCAATCTTTCGAGTGGCTTTGATAAGTTTGATGGATGGAAATAGGTCTAAAGTCTGATGCGTTGGATGGAGAAGGGATTTTATTTAACGGGCGGACTAAGGCCTTTCTCCAGGATAGAGGAAAAATGGAGTTTTGTAAGGAAAAATTATAGATGTGTAGAAGGGCCGGAAGAATAACTGGAAGACAGAGTTTGATTATTTTTATCGGGATTTGATCAGCAACACAGTCATTAGTTCGGGATTTGAGAATAGAAGTAATAAGGTCATTGGGAAGAATGTGAGGGAAATAGAAGATATCGGGATTGAAAGAAGCTTGAGGAGTAAAGTATGACATAGGTAAAGAAAAGGTTAGAGGTTGATCAGGGAAAGGATTTGCAAAGAAATAATTTAGGTCGTCGGGAGTGACTGGGAAATTGGAACAAGAAGAGGAGCTGGTAATAGAGAATTTTCTAAGGATTCTCCACTTGGACTTTTGATCTGGAGCCAGGGATAGGATAAATATTGTGCCTTGGCTCGGCGGAGAGTAGATTGAGCGAGACTTCGAAGGTGTTTGAACATGGAATAATCCTCAGGTGTCCGAGTGCGCCTGAAATGTCTTCTGGCAGCATCTCTTCTCTTCATAATTTCTTTAATTGCTGCGGAAATCCAAGGAGCTGGGGGACGCCGGAATAAGAATGTTTTAAGAGGAGCTAAGTGATTGAGAAGTAAAAGGAGATTTGATGAGAGGCATTCCACCATCTCATCAACGGAATAGGAAGAAAAGGTAGGTTCAATAGAGTGTGAGAGGTTATCAAGTAGAGGGTTTATACTTTCCGGAGATAATGAGTCGAGATTTCGCCAGGAGATTTGCTTAAGGATGGGGATGGTAGTGAGGATGTTGTACGATATTTGAATGAGGTCATGGGAGGAGAGAAACGGTACAGGATGTTGGGAGTATGTGGGTAGATTTTTAGGAGAATCAATAATAAATAGGTCTAGGAGAGTGTCACAGAACAGGGTATGATGGGTTGGTTGGAATGGTACAATAAATAAACCGAGGGAATATATTAGGTCAATTAGGTATGTCTTATCAGAGGAATTGGTAAGGAGATTAGTATTGAGGTCTCCTGTTATTATAATGTTATTATATTGGGGAATATGGGTGAGAAGGGACGTTTCAAAGGTAGGATCATATTTGACTTTAGGAGGGCGGTAGGCTACAACGTAAAGAAGAGAGGAAGATTCAAAGGTGATTTCGGTGAATAGGTATTCTATATGAAGAGTTTCGGAAGCGGGTGATTTTTGAAGGATTTTAACTATCATGATATCATGAATGTAAAGACCAACGCCTCCTCCATTTCGGTCCACACGGTCATGACGGACGAGAGTATAATTAGGAATATTTACAGAAGAAGAGGGGACACTTGGTTTGAGCCAGGTTTCAGAGATGGCAATAATACGGTAGAAATTATGTAGAAAATGGAAAAGGAATTAATCATAATGTGATAGGAGGGATTGAGAGTTAACTTGGCAGGTTAAAAGCTAGGAAGAGAAAGAAGAATAGTTTTTGTGGAAGGGTTTGTGATACTGACTTAGGAAGCTAATTAAGGAAAAAAGGACAATTTGATTCATAAATTTGATAGATAGCGAAACAATAGCTAGATAAAGACAAATAAAGAACAAATATAAATATAAATTAAAAATATGTAGAATATAAATACAAATGAAAAATGGTATAAGAAAGATAATCATAAGAAATCGAAAAAGAGTAAATTCCTTTTTTTTTTATAAAAAATGAACAAACAATTATTAATAATATATATAAGTTATAGTAGACGGAATGGAAAATCTTAAAATGAAATATAATGTATAAAGAGAGAAAAGATAATGTGTTTGGATAGCTCTTAAATTTGTGTGATATATAAGAAGATAAAAATGAAATATAAAGAAGTAAAGAAAACTAAATAAATGAAAGTAAGTAAAAAATGAAAATAAGAGCAGGAAACTGTTTCTTTTCTCTCATTTAAAAACTTCCAAATCCTCCGGTTTATCAACAATCATGACAGGCAGACCATCATCACGGCGGTACCTGACCCTACCTCGGGCGAACCAGACGTACTTCACCTTGCCTGCAGCCTTCACCTGCCTAGCTAGCCAGTAAAGCTGCCTTCTGGCCGGAGTCATCTCTTCCCCGATATAGATTCTATCGTCGCCGTCCCATCCGAGGTGTCAAGCGCAGGGTGATCGGCGGAGGGCGTGCATCTTCCCTTCTCTGCCTCCTCCTCTCAACCATATACAGATCCTCGGCACTGGGCATAAAGCTTTTCACGGATGTGGAAAGTGGGCACAATTGCCGAGTGTTTAAGATGACCTCTATGTTGGCGATAATGGTATATAACTCCTCAAACGTAAGGCAGCGCTCACGTAATACTCTTACTAAATGTGCTTTCATTGACTTGACCCTCGCTTCCCACAGGCCTCCTAAGTGAGGGGAGGCTGGAGGGATAAAGCTCTATTCTATCTGTTTCATGTTGCAATGTTCGGTTATACGCTCTTGAATTCTAGGGTTTCGTAAATGATTCCATACCTCTTTTAATCTTCTATCACCACCCGCGAAATTAGTTACGTTATCTGAGAAAATTCGAGTAGGTACTCCTCTTCGGACCACAAACCTCTCCAGGCAGGCTGTGAAAGCTTCTTAATAAGAAAAGGTCCGGCGAAGTCAATTCGTACGTTGAGGAACGCCCGACCTTGCTTAAAACGAGAAGCTAGTAATGTGCTCATAAATGGAGTAAAATTAGTTACACGTAATCAATGACATGTGACACATTGATGTATCCTAGGCCGTAGAACTTTTCTTGCCGTGGGTATCCAGTACTGTCTTCTAATTAGTGAATGAAATATGTAAATAACATTTATGAATATGATCCACCAGCTTAGTTGTAAAATGAGATTTGAGATGTAAAATAATTGGATGTTTAGCCTCGTAAGTCAAAGGACTATTTCGTAAACGACCGCCCACTCTCAGAACACCAAGGGAATCCAAGAAGGGTGCGACGGATGATAATTGCGTTTTGTTGCCTTCTCTGTTAGTGATCAGAAAAAGCTCTATCCCTCATCTAATTCCTCTTCAAAAAATGTCTAATCCTTAAAAGTCTTCCACAAAACACTTATCCATTCTCCTTTGGATTGCGAATGGTATTCGCAACCACACTGACGAACTAACATTTTTGCTACATTACAAAGAAATCGATGTAGCTTTAATTACAGAAACCAGACTGACCAGTAAAAAGCGTTTAAACAAATCACATTACCAGACATACAGAACAGACCACCCTGATGGTAGAGCCCATGCCGGAATTGCTGTCATCATTCACCATTCCCTCACTCACCACGTATTTCCTTTGCCAGCAAATTAATTCCTGCAACCCACAGCAGTTGTTATCAAAACTTTCTCCTTTCCCGTCACGATTGCAGCGGCCTACTGCCCTCCAAATAAACCCATTTCCACATCACAGCTCCTCTCATTTCTTAATTCCTTAGGTCATCGCTTTCTCCTTGGTGCTGACTTCAATGCTAAGCACCAGCAATGGGGTTCAAGAAACACCAACTCCCGTGGGTGAGCATTACAGTCAGCACTTAATTCTCGAAGATCCAATTTTATTTCTCCCGGCACTCCTACCTATTGGCCCACGGATCCAAACCGAAACCCAGACCTTCTTGACTTCTTCATCCATTCAGGATTAGGACCTCTCCATCACTCTATAGAACGCCTGGATGACCTTTCCTCAGATCATAGTCCTTTAATTCTGACCCTTTCTGTCACTCCGACCCCAAAAACTCATTCCCTATCATTTATAAGAGGGCCAGTAGACTGGAACCTCTTCCGTCAAATAATATCCGACAATATAGACCTCAGAGTATCCCTAAAAAACCCCTATAAACCCCTCTGAGGTCAAATTCCTTATTAAAAAAATTAAAATCCCGAAAAATCCCCTGGATATGGTCTCCTTAGCTCACAGATCCTTAGGCAACTTCCTCATAAATCAATAATATTCCTTACCTATCTATACAATTGCATCCTCCGGACAACCCATTTCCCTTTCCTATGGAAGAACTCCATCATTATCCTTTTCCTGAAACCGGATAAACCTCCTAACAACCCTTCATCATATAGACCAATTTGTCTTCTTCCAATCCTTTCAAAAATGTTTGAAAAGCTTCTTCTTAAACGAATCCTACCCATCCTTGAATCGCAAAATATTCCTTCACATCAGTTTGGATTCCGCTCTAGCCATTCCACTATCCAGCAAGGCCTGAGAGTTGTTGACCATATATCTTCAGCACTTGAAAGCAAGCAATATTGCTCCGGCGCATTTCTGGACATAGCGCAAACTTTTGACCGGGTGTGGCATGACGGTTCGCTCTTCAAGCTTAAAGCCCAGTTACCGCAATCACTATTGCTAGTTCTTCGATCCTACCTCTCTAACCGTTCTTTTCGAGTTCGCTCGGGATGGAATACTCTAACTGCTACCAAATAGAGGCAGCTGTTCCACAAGGTAGCGTTCTTGGTCCAGTTCTATCTCGTATCCTCTATGCTGCAGATATCTCTACCACTCCTGATACTTTCCTTGCAATTATTTGCTGATGACACTGCTATCCTTTCATCCCATTTAGATCCTTTAATAGCTTCCTATAATCTCCAAAACTATTTATCCTTAATTGAACACTGGTGCTATAATTGGCGGATCCAAGTTAATGAAACTAAATGCACCAACGTAACCTTTACCCTCCGCCGAAAATCCTGTCCTCCTATCAATTTCAATGGTATTCCACTACCTAAAGCTGACGCAGTTCGGTATCTTTGTTTCTACCTAGACAAAAGACTTACGTGGGACCCTCATACTCGATTCAAAAGGCAAGTACTGAACAGACGCTTCAGCCAACTGTATAGACTATTAAACAGGACATCTTATCTTTCCGTTGAAAACAAACTTCTCATATATAAAACCATTATTAAACCTATTTGGACTTATGAACTTGAACTGTGGTGCACAGCTAAAAAGTCGAATATCAAACACATTTAATCCTTCCAATCCAAAGTCCTCCGGACTATAGTGAATGCTCGTTACTATGTATCCAATGAAACCCTCCACAATGATCTCAACATACCATACGTCCTCGACCTCATACCTCTTAAATTTTTAAAATTCCATTGCAACTTTTCCTTCTATCCTAACCCTCTGGCTCAATCAATATTCAGTTCAACACACCCTGATAACCCCCTCGTAGATTAAAACGGCAGTGGCCCCGAGATCTATTGTAAAAATGTATCTACGTTGGAGTTCTGGCACTGGCCAGCTTCTCCACTCATGTCCTGAGTGACTGTACATTGCGCTCTTACTCAGCCTCCACTGGGTTTTCTTTAACACCAGTGACGCAGCTGAGAGAGAAGAGCTGGGACCTCTCTGTGCCGGGCCTGTCCTTCCATGAGTGGAGGGACAGGGTTGGTTGGGAGATCCCTAGGATGAGTGTGTATTGCAAATAAATGAAAATGAATGTAGTTTTAACTTTTAATTTAATTTATCTTTATTTTTATTTTTATTTTTACTTACTCAATGTTTTATTTTATTATTTCATTTTATTTATATGTATAGGAAATTCTTTCTGTTATCTTTTAATTTATTTTATTTTATATATATATATATATATATATATATATATATATATATATATATATATATATATATATATATATATATATATATATTCTCTCTCTTTTTGTACATAATGTGGGAATGTAATCATATGCCATCTATATTACTTATTGCCCATATTTGTGGCAGATTTTAATAATTACTCAATAAAAGATTTATAAAAAAAAAAAAAAAAAAAGTTATGGGCCATTCTGAGGGGTCCTGTTCTAACCATGCTGTTCCTTGCCACCATAATGTGTAATCTTTAAGAGAGGCTGGAAATATTCCTCTTGAGGCTCTATCGGCTGGGTTGTAATTTGAAGAAATGTGGTACCAGTTTTCCAAACGCAATAATTGTAAAATTTGTTAGGGTTAGGGTTTGTGTTAAGGCGTTTAACTGCAAGGTTTTTTACGCCATTTCGTTATTGTTTGTTATTCAGATAGTTTTTGTTCACTGTATTTTGTTCATGTAGTATTTGTCTGTTTATTGGTATATCTTGGATGCAATGATCTATAGATTTGTACATTAGAATTATTTAGCTTAAATTGATCTTCAATTTTTTTTCTCTCTCTCTCTCTCTTTTTTTAATTTTTTTTAATTAAATTTTTTTTTTTTTTTTTTTTTTTTTCCTCCTAATTAGTTATACATATATACATCGAGAAACCTAAATAAAGTAAAGTATAGACTTAAATTATTACATTGTTATATATTGATTATTACTAATAAATTCGAATTTGGTGATCTGAAATCAAAATTTTCTTTAGTTAAATTGTAGAAATATCGTTATAAAGTTTTCAGTAGATTGGATTCCTTCAAGAACTTGAGTAGTCTACCTATTGTATCTTCGCAGTCATTTAGGGTTTCTTTAAGAGATCTTTTGAGGTTGTATTTCAACATAAGCTTATCATAGTCCGGGCATTCTTCTATAATGTGTTTTATTGTGACGGGTGTTTGGCATGTATTGCATATAGGTTCAGGGTCTTTAGTAATTAGATGGATATGAGTCAGCCGTGAATGCCCAATCCTTACTCTGGTAAGAGCCGTTTCTTCTCTTCGAGTTGATCTCACTGAGGTCTTCCAGATGTTTGTATTTGGTTTTATTTCTTGTAGTTTGTTATTGTTAACATTGTCCCACATACTTTGCCATGCAGCTTTGGTATCCATGTGTAACCATTTTTTAATATCAGTTTTAATGCAAATGGGAACAATTTCTTGATTGCTGAGTGCGGCTTCCTTTGCAAGTTTATCAGCTACTTCATTGTATTTGATGCCAACATGCGATGGTGTCCAGAGGAATTTAACATCTTTTTTTAATCATTTTAGCATATCTAAGTATTCATGAATTTTTATTACTAACGGGTGATCGCTGTACAAATCTAGTAGACTTTGTAGTGCAGAGAGTGAATCACTGCATATTATGTGCTTGTCTCCCTCTTTGGTCATTATATTGTGGAGGGCATGTTTTATGGCAGCGAGTTCTGCTGTGAATATACTGCAATGAGGTGGTAGTTTGTATTTGAATGCTTCTTCAGGTGTGACAACAGCCGACCCTATATTATCATTCATTTTGGAGCCGTCTGTGTAGATGAATGATGCATTCATATTTTTATTTAATATTTCTTGAAATTTATGGTTTATTTCATACGGTGGTGTGGTTTTCTTTCTATACTTTTTTAGTACTATGTTAATACAGGGAACTGCGTATGTCCATGGTGGGATGACGGTATCTTGGCTTTGTATATTTTTTTGTTCTATTTCTTCTATAGGTCTTCTGTATCTTATTGTTAGAGGGGCTGGTTTTGTTGGGTTATTGCTGTAAATTTGTTGATATTTCGGTCTAAATATGTATTTAAATGCTGGGTTTGTTGGTTGTGTCGCTATGGCTGCTATGTAGTTCATTGCTAGTTGATGTCTTCGGAAGGTGAGTGGTGGCATATTAGATTCAGCGCATAAGCTAAGAATTGGGCTCGTCCTGAAGGCTCCCGTTGCTATCCTTATTCCACTATGGTGCACAGAGTCAAGCTGTGTTAGCAGGCTTAATCTGGCTGAGGCATATATATGGCTGGCATAATCTAGTTTTGATCGTATTAAGCATTGGTATATTTGGAGTAGCCTCGATCTGTCCGCTCCCCAGCTAGTGCCTGCCAAAACTTTCATAACATTTAAACGTTGTAGGCAGCTATCTTTTAGGTTCCTGATGTGGTGTTTCCATGTGAGTCTTGAGTCAACTATTAATCCTAAGAAGGTGCAGTGGTCATGGAAGCTTAACTCTCTGTTGTATAATGTAATTTTCGGGGGAGTGCTTGGTTGTTTTTTTCGGGAAAAGAGAACACACTTAGTCTTTTCTATTGAGAAATTGAAACCGGTATTTTGTGACCAGGTTTGTAGTTTGTTCAGAATTGACTGTATGGTGGCTTTTGTTCTGTTTGTGTCTGTATATTGAATGAGGATGGCAAGGTCATCTACAAAAAGGCTTGGTTTGAGGGATCGATGAGTGATTGCATCTTGTATAGAGTTAATTGCAATTAGAAACAGTGTTCCACTTAGGACACTTCCTTGAGGAATTCCATTCTCTACAAGTGTTTTTTTTGGAAGATAATCTGCGATTCGCACTTGTATAGATCTTTTACTCAGAAAATTTTGGATGAAACGTGGTAGGGCTCCTCTGAACCCCCAGTCATATAGTTGTCTTAATATGGATGGTCGCCAGACTGTATCAAAGGCTTTTTCAATGTCAAAGAAAATTCCTAGGCATTCGCGTTTACTGATGAAGGTGTTCAGTATCTCGGCTTCTAGTGATACGAGATGGTCAACGGTCGATCTTCCTTTCCTTTGTCCACATTGAAAGTCAGTCAGTAGCCTGTTCTTCTCAAGATGCCATAGAAGGCGCTTGTTTATGATTTTTTCTATTAACTTGCATAAGCAACTCGTTAGAGATACAGGGCGGTAATATTCTTCTTTCAATTTGTTTTTTCCTGGTTTTAGGATTGGTATTACTATGGACTCTTGCCATTTTTCTGGGAGTTCACCTTCCAACCATATTTTGTTGTAAAATTTTAGGAGGTGTTTTCTTTGGTCTGCTGGGATATTTTTGATCATAGAATTATGGATGCTGTCTGGGCCAACAGCGGACATTCTTAGGGAAGATATCGCCGTGTTAAGTTCCCATTCGGTTATTGGTAAGTTATATACTTGATTGTTGTTATTTGGATTAATTTCAAAATGGATTGGTTGTTGTTCGCTGATTTTTTGTCGGAACTGCAGATTATAATGGGTTGAAGATGATGTTTCTGCGTAGTATTCAGCAAATCTTTCAGCTAATACTGAAGGGTTATATATGATATTCCCTTCTATTTCGAGGGTCGGTTGCTCGTTTGAGTATTTCCCTCTAATGGCATTGATCTTCCTCCATACTGTACGAATTGGTGTGCTGGTGTTAATATTAGTAACAAAGTTGTTCCATGATTGTTTTTTCTTGTTTCTGGTAAGGTTTCTTGACTGGGCTTTTAATTTTTTAAAGTTTATAAAATTTACTGTGGACGGTGATTTTCGAAATTTATTTAAAGCACGGTTTCTTTTTTTGATGATTTCTTTACAATCGTTATCAAACCATGCTGGCTTTGGATTAGAGGAAGATGGATTTGATATTGGTATTGAGGCTTGTGCTGCTTCTATTATTTCCTGAGTGATATAGCTATTGATTTGATTGATATTTCCATTAACGTGGTCTAGATTTATTTTGTTTTGAAAGAGGTCCCATTGTGCTCTATTGACATCCCATAGCCAATGTCTTTTCCCGGTGGTGTGTCTTCCAATAATTTTCGCCAGGATTGGGAAGTGGTCTGAATTGTGGGGGTCATTTATTACCTTCCATTCGAGTAAACCGAATAATGTTGGTGTACACAGGGTTATATCTATTGCTGTGAGTGATCCATTTTTAGGGCATAGGTGTGTCATCGTTCCTGTGTTAAGCAACAACAAGTCGAAATTGTCTTGGATTCGTTTAATTATGTTTCCTCGTGAGTTGTTCGTTTTGTTTCCCCACTTTTTGTGAAGTGCGTTTACATCTCCAAGGATAATAAAAGGTTGTGGGAGCTTATTGATAATAAAAGCTTATTGATGAGTTTTGTTAATTCATATTCATTAATAGGTTCGGTGGGTGGTAGATAGATGTTGCAGATATTTATTTTTATGTTTGTGTTAACTGTTCTGGTAATTGCTTGAATGGGAGTATTTATTTTTATTTCCTTTGCGACTAAGTTGTTGTGTATTGCCGTTAGGACTCCGCCACAGGCTCGGTTATCTGTTATTTTATCGGTTCTAAAAATTTGAAAATTCTTGATTTTAAATTCTCTATGCGGTTTTAGATGTGTTTCTTGAAGGCAAACTATTCCAGGTTGATGTTCTGTTATGAGTAGCTTTAATTCTTCATATTGTGAGGTTGTGCCGTTAAGGTTCCATTGGATAATATTCGTGTAGTTATTCATGAGATATGGAGAAGATAATTGTACTTTATATTTGTTTTTCTACTACCCATGTAGCTATATATTTTTAGGAATTTTGTGTATCTTGGCATACAATGATAAATAAAAAATAAGAAGATAATAAATAATAAATAACAAATAAAAAACAAAATATAAAAAATAAATAAAAATAATAGGTTGTATATTTTATAACATATTGTATCATTAATCCTAATGCATTTATTATTCTGCTTCATTTTATTTATCCAGTAGTGTATCTTTAATTTTAATGTCAATGTCAATATAATTGTCAGTTTTAACACTGTTATATTAAAATTTATTATTTCCCGTCTTGTAAATTTCTTATGTATACAAATAATTCTTATTACGATATTTTTATGAGTTTTTAGAGAAATAAATGCATTTGGACTATAATTACTTAAAATAATATGTGTATATATATCATTATTTATTTTTATGACATAGGGTAATATATTTATAGATCTATTGCATTGGTGAATGAATCTATTATATATGTGTTTATATTTTGTGTATTTAATAAGTTGGAGTGGGTTATACAATGAATTAGTGAGTTGTTTATTTTCGTTATGATAGCTAGCGGGCTTGTTATTGTTTGTGGTTAGAAGGGAACTATTCGGACTAGGATATTTGTAATTAGAAAATTTTATGATTTTAATTAGAATCATTAATTTTATTTTCTTTAATTCATTTATTTTTATTTTCCTCAGATCGTTATTCTTATTTTCTCTACTTGACAGTAATTTTTTATCTTGGGTGTATATGGCTTTTAGCTGATATTTGTTAGTTATTATTTTTAGTCTTTTTTGTTTTCTGATTAAACTATTACTGATTCGAGGGGTGGTATTTGAAAATGTCATGTTATAAAGTGAGGGTAAAATGCAAAAGAAAAAGTCATATAAGGATAATTTAATAAATAAAATAATTAATAATATTAGGATATATTAATAGCATTGTGGTTTTAGGATAATGATAATATTAATTTATTAATCATGAAGTTCAATATAAATTTAAATTATAGATAGATATTAGTTTTAATACTAATTACTATCCATTTTTTCTATGCTCGGATTTCGGCTCGTGGTTTTGGTTCGAGACTTACTCCTTGATTTCCTTTCTCTAACTATAGTCCACCCGCCCTGTGGGTCATCTTGGTGACCGTTGGGGGGAGGGGGGGAGGTCATTTCGTTAGATTTTTCTTTTTCCGAAGGTGATACCTTCGGTTCGGTGGGGGTTTCCGGAATTTTTGAATAATTTTGCCCGGAAGGGTTAAAGGGAGTTAAGGGGGGAAGTGGGTTGGGTACTCGGGATGTGGAAGGGGACGGGTGTAGGATGGGTTGAGGGAGGGTAGTGGGAGGTGGGAGTTTGGAGGGGGAAACTCGGATATCATTCATATTCGAGTGTCCAATAGGTGAAGATTTGTGGTTAGTAACTGGCTCTAACGGTTTTTTAAAAATAGGATTATCTCTTGAATCGTCTGTTTGCACACTAACTAATACTTTGTTTTTTGCAATATTAGAAAAACTCACATGCATTGTTATGGGGTGTAATAATTCATATTTTTTTTTTGCTGCTAGATATGTAATTTTTTCACCATCTTGGATGCTTTTAATTTCTTTTTCTTTTAAAAAAATAGGGCAATTTTTCGAAAAAGAGTCGTGTTGGCCCTGACAGTTAACACACTTTATGGCACTGTTACATTCAACTCCTTCATGTTTAAGTTTACCACAGTATCTGCACAGTGGCTCTTTTTTACAAAATGTTTTTGTATGACCAAACTTAAGACATACATAACAACGCGTTGGGTTTGAAATAAATTGTTTAACAGTGATATTGTAGAAGTCTATTTTTATTTCTGTGGGAACAGTAGGGTTATTGAAAGTTATGAGGTAATTATGACTGTTATGTTTTTCGTTATTTTTGAAATATGTCAGTCTTTTTACATCTTCTACGTTTTGTGATTTTAATTCTTCTTTTATTTCGTTAATGGAACAACAATTGAGATCTGGGCACCATATAATTCCTTTACTTTGATTTAGTTTACCATGCGGTTCTACTTTAACAGGAAAGTTCTTGAGTAGGTTTTCGCATTTTAGTAATTTGTTCCATTGATTTTCCGAAATAACTTCAACTAGAAGAGTACCGTCTCTTAACTTTTTTGCGGTTTTTACATCACCGATTAAATTTTTTAAGCTTTTATAAATTAAAAATGGCGATACTTTTTGGAAGTCGAATGGATTTCCATCATTATCACAACCGATTCTTTTTATAATTAAGAATCGTTTGTAATTATTTTGGTTATTTTCATTATTTAATGGGAAAGGTTCTTTAAATTTTGCTTTTTTCCGCTTTGCGGGCGGGGATTCAGCCATGGTTTTTACTTACTTTTATAGTAAGTAAAAAAAAAAAAAAAAAAAACAAGTATTTAAAATAGAGAATGAAAAAGAAGGCCTCTTAAAAAAACAAAAAACAAATTGGATATATTTAATAAAAGGAAAATGCTACTTATCGCTAGTTGTAGATACTTAATCCCCAGGAGCTCACTAAATATACGTCCTCACAGCACCAAGTATCAACACTAACCCTCTGTAAAATTTGTACGACTCTGTTTGCAACACTTTTAGCTTATATGGAGACGTGGCTAACCAGCCTAGACCACAGTCGAGCTGGAAAATAGAAACGTTGATGTTGAAGATAGGTACAAAATTAGAGGTTTGCATGAATTTAGGAGAGTTAATTAGCGGCACTTAATTCCAATCTGGGTATGGGTAAGGTTATTACAGGGGCGATGCAAGTCTTTGCTGTTAACAGATAGGTATTAAATTCCCCTTCAAATGAACGTGATCGTAGGTAGATTGCTGCGGCATATCTCAGATCCAATGCGTCGGCAAACCCCATAATAAAGGATCAGTGTACTTGAGATGGCATGATGCCACGCGGAATACAAATCGTTTCTAATGTTTTGAGTTCAGTGGTAAATCTTTCCCATTGTATGTTGATACTACTGGGCAAGGATACATCCCAATTTAAGTTCATAAAGCTTCTGCAGTAGTCGTTTTTCTTTAAAAAGTAACAGGGCTTAATAGCCTAGCGGGTCAAATAGTCAAGCTACCGTGGATAGAATTGCACGTTATGTTCTAATTACTGACGGTGTACGATCCTTATAGTAAAATTTGTCGGACTTTTGGTCCCACATCATTCCTAAATATTTTACAGATGATTCATCAGGATTACTAAATTCCATTGGTGTGTATCTTAAGTTTTCTGGAATAAATTGAACTACCTTGGTGGAATTACTTCTCCATTTTTTCAATTGAAAACCTCCTTGAGCTAAAAGTTGCTGTAGTTCTTGATGCATTTTTAAGACTTCTTTAGTATTATTAGCTCCAACTAAAACGTCATCCAAACGTTGCAAAGCTCTAACAGCCAAGGGAAAAGCTGATCCTTCGTCATTAATTAACTGTTTGCGTACCCGCAATGCTAAATAGGGAGAGCATGACATGCCAAAGCACAGAAGCACACTTAAAGGAGACGAGCTTCTAATTTGTAAAAGCGATGCAGGGCGATAGTCCGAGAATCTCCTAAAATTATTTTGGAAGGGTGTTTAAATGGCAAACGTACCATATAGCTTCCTGAATCTGTTCGAGAATGAGTTTTTGTGAAAAATTTTTCATGTATTGGTCATCTGTGCTGACTGGTATTGGAACCTCAGCCTCTTCTATTTTCCAAAAAATTTCCATTAGATGGTTTAATGAAGGTGCCACGACTAATTAATCTTTTCTGTGATAACCCATCCAAAGATTGAGTTTATCGCATTAGCGCACACCCTTTTGCTGTGATGACAGAATCGCCGTTCAGAATTTCTCTAAACAGGTCTGCTCGCAATAGAAATTCTATGTTCCCTGGGTGCCAAAATCCTGGATCGGCCAATTGATACCCTTTAAAATAGTTGATTACGCTGCGAGGTACTTCTGCACGAGGCATAAGTGCTGTTATTTCTTTAACGACAACTGCTTCTGTTTGGAATTGCGGGTGAATATTGTTTTTTGACGCTAAAAAGCACACAACTTTAAATTTCCCGTCTTCAATTGGATTATTACAAAAACCATTAAAAACTTGGGAATTTCTTTGTTGCCGCAATGCTAACCTTTTTACTCAAGCTTCCGTTATAAATGAGCATGAGACGAATAGTATGGAATGCTCGAGTAAGATCTTTTAGTCTACCAATGGCGGTGCCCAATAGCTCTTTCGTAATCCAATAGGATCTCTTTTCGTAAGGCCCGAAGGGATTGTACCATGGGACTGATCCTTAAACGGTTGGACCGTAGTTTTTGTTGATGGTACATACTCTATAGGCGAGTCTTTCCCATTTGGGTTTGTTACTGTTTGATGATGTCTTGAACTTGAAGAGGCCTCCTTGGTTTCTTTGAAATGAAGCAAACTATGATGCTTGTGATTACAGTATCTACATGTATTTGATGTCCTACACGTCCGTGTAGTATGATTGGAAATTAAACAGTTTACGCATAACAGACGGGTTTTAATTTTTTTAAATCTTTGCTGGGGAGTCTTTCTTAGAAATTTACTACACTTATACAAACGATGTGTTATTTTCTACATAGTGGGCATAAATTGATATTTTCAGAGGTAGTAGTTTACATAAATACTTGCTTCGATGTTTTAGACTTTGTCAAAACAGGTGAATGGGATCTGGTACCTACAGTTAAGGCTTCTGATTGTGCTATTGTGCACTGTTTATGTATGAAATATGCAAATTCTGTAAAGACAAGTTCTTCACCTCCTAATTCAGAATCAAATTTTTCCCTCGTTTTGGGGTCCAATAACCTTGGAGCATGTGATATGAGAATAAAGCTTGCTGGGTCTTCTAAGCCTAGATATTTAAAAGCCAAGGAACTTTCCAATACAATGTTGGAAAATTTCTCAAGTGCAGAAAGCATTGTCTTTGAGATTGGTTTATAAAAAAAAAAAAATATTATTACGATAATTAGCAGCCTGTGCGTGTTTATTATCATACTTCTTGCATAAAACTTCCCATGCTTGTTGATATGATTCTGCTGTGGTTGGTACTGCTGCCAATCACTGAAGAGGTAAGCCTTTCAGAGAGCCTTTTAAGTAAAGAAATTTTTGAATCGGTGATAAGTTATTATTGCCATGAATTATTAACATGAAAATGTCGTTATAAGACACCTAATAGGAAATGTTACCATTAAAGGTTGATAGCGAGATTAGTGGCAATTTAAAAACAGCATTGTCACGTGCCTCGGCAACGGAATTATCGACTAAAGATGAGTTTGATGCTTCCTTAAAAGGAATTTCGGAGGCTAGTTCCTCATAAAATGTATCCCGTGTTTTAGAAATCCGGTCTGCAATATGTTTTGCTTATGTCGTTTTCTCGAACTGAGCTGCTGCACGTTTTGGTTTTATGGTAATAGATAGAAATTTATCCCATGTTGCATCAATTGGATACAGCTTAGCCCTAAAAAAATTTATTCTATTGGGGTTTGAGACAAGTGATTGACCTATAGATTGGGTAGCCATGATGTCTGAAGATAAATCTTTGATTGCTTCAATTTGTTCTTCGAGCACCTCAGCTTTGCTATCTATCTTGGTAGCCAGTGTAATGATAATTAAAATAACAAATTACAATTGAAATATTTAATGCTGAAAGAAATTTGGGCATGTTAGATAATGTTAGATTTGTTGGAAATCTTAGATAATTTGATAAATTTTTTAAAAGTTTCAAACAATGGCATCCGGCAAACCGGAGGACCAAAATTTGTGACTTTGTCCCAGAATAATTTTTTTTTCTATTCTATTCTAATTTATATTGCTTTTAACACGTCAAGCATACTTTTTGTAAACCTTTCTGGGTCGGTTGCTTATCCATTGACACCGATGAGTCTTCGGCTGGCAGAAATGCTGCTTCAGACGATCCAAAGAGATATTAGATTCATGGCCATGTAGCTGAACCAGGAAGTATTTATCTTACCGTTGTAAAACCTTGAAAGGAACTGCTTACGGTGGTATTAGAGTGCGTTTAATATTGTCTTCTCTGAAAACCATGGGTGCACTAGCCGCAGTCCAAGTACTGTTGGCAATCCATTTGTCCAGTTGGCATTGTTCCTATGGGCTATGATTGCAGTCTTGAGAAATTCGGCAAATCTAATCGAATCAAATCGGCGGATCTAACCCATTCAGTTACATATTTATTGAAACAAGGCCAGAAAAATCTTTGTACTACCATTTTCCGTGTTGTACGTATACCAGGATGACTCAAGTTGTGAATTTGTAAACATACGTTGTGCCTAAATGCAGCGGGAAGATAAGGTCTTGGCTTGCTAGTAGACATTTCGCAGAGGAGAGACTTTTCAGTTCCTGGGATTTCGACGAGTTTTAGTTTTAGATTGTCCTGATTTTTGAGTTTGGTGATGTCCGGATCGTTCTTCTGGAGAATGGATAAGGCGACAAAATCGTCTGGGGTGTTGATTTCTTTTATCTGGGACATTGCGTTGGCTAAAACATTATCCTTACCAGGTTTGTAGACGATTTTCTAGGTGAATTGACTGATGAAAGTGACTCAACGAGTACGGAGTGAAGTTGAGGATTGAGCTCCGTGATAATAGAGAAATTCTTTTCTTCGACCAGATAGCGAAAGTATTTAATAGCTTCATATATAGCCAGAAGCTCTTTATCATAGACAGAATACTTCTTCTGGGAGCTGTTGAGTGCTTCAGAGAAAAAGCTTAGAGGGTACGAGACATCTCCTTTATTTTGCTGTAAAACAGCACCTATGGCAGTTTCTAAAGCGTCGCTAGCGATGGATATTTCAGCGTTCAGATCGGGATGCATAAGTTTGGATGATTCGGCAAGGTTTTCCTTAGTTTCCTCAAAAGATTTTAAGGTTTGCTCTGTCCAAGGAAACAGGGATTTTTCGTTTTTATGCTTATTTTGAGTCAACTGGAGGAAAGGTTGTTGAATAGTGGCTGCATTTGGTTAGCAAGGCCTGTTTTTTTTTTTATACGTTTGAATACATTATGAATATGAGCTTCATGCTGGTCTTGGTTATCTGATGTGATAGGGAAGTCGTCGAGGAATTTTAAAAGGAAGTTGAGTTCGCGGAACTTGTTGTCAACAAATCGTTGGAAACTTTGTCTGGCGTTTTGTAGCCCAAAATTCATTCGGTTGTACTCGATGAGTCCAAACGGTGTAGTAATCGCAGTTTTCTCGCGGTCCTTATCGGCGATCGGGATATGATAGTAGGCTCTGCAGAGATCAGTTATAGAAAAAATCTTCTTGCCGCTCAACTGCATTGTAAAATCGAGTAGTTCGGAATTCCATACTTATCTGGGATCGCCTGAGTGTTGAGAGCTCGGTAGTCCCCACATATTGTAAAGCCTTCCATCTTTTGTCTTCACCACGTGGAGTTGGCTTGACCATGGACTTTTAGAAGGGTGACAAATACCGTCTTTTATAAGGTTTTCTATCTCCTTTTTGACTTCTTGGTAAATACCTGGAGGTATTTACTGGTCGACCTTTTATTTCGATGAAGTGCTCGACTATTCCGAAAGAGGATCCACAGATGGGCGTGATTATAGTGATGGTCGGGAACTCGTTTAGTATATTTGCGAAACGTTGATCAGTCGGAACTACGGAAAAAACTGGAATTTCTTCGGACAAAATCGTTCCAGAACCATTCCGTTGGTCGATTAGACTTCGGTTTTTCCAAAATCGAGAAAGACGTGAAGTAGGGCGTCGGTACATATCTATTTGTAGGGACTGGCAGGCTGTTCCAATCGGCTAGATTGTTCATTAATTTTATCTACCATTGTGAATTTTGATTTTATGATTATGTTGTGAAATTATATGAAGCAACAAATTAATGTAATGAATTAAAGATTTAAAAGAACACTGTTTGAATCAGTCAGTCTGTTATACAAAACCATCAGCTTCTCAACGAATACTCCCTCTGATTGTCCGTGAGCCCTTCGCACTTTAAGTAAATAAAAGACATCTTCTTCAGGGTTACATCTTCCCCAACCGTATAATTTTTTAAGCCTCACATTCAGAGTATCCCAGGGATGCGTCAGGTCGCCTTAAATGGCGTTTATTTGCAAAATGTTGATCAGTCGGAACTACGGAGAAAACTGGAATTTCTTCGGACAAAATCGTTCCAGAACCATTCCGTTGGTCGATTAGACTTCGGTTTTTCCAAAATCGAGAAAGACGTAAAGGAGGGCCTCGGTACATATCTATTTATAGGGACTGGCAGGCTGTTCCAATCGGCTAGATTGTTCATTAATTTTATCTACCATTGTGAATTTTGATTTTATGATTATGTTGTGAAATTATATGAAGCCACAAACTAATGTAATGAATTGAAGATTTAAAAGAACACTGTTTGAATCAGTCAGTCTGTTATACAAAACCATCAGCTTCTCAGCGAATTCTCCCTCTGATTGTCCGTGAGCCCTTCGCACTTAAAGTAAATAAATGACATCTTCTTCAGGGGTCCATCTTCCCCCGCCGTATAATTTTTTAAGCCTCACCTTCAGAGTATCCCAGGGATGCGTCAGGTCGCTTTGAATGGCGTTTATTTGCAAAACGTTGATCAGTCGGAACTACGGAGAAAACTGGTATTTCTTCGGACAAAATCGTTTCAGAACAATTCCGTTGGTCGATTAGACTTCGGTTTTTCCAAAATCGAGAAAGATGTGAAGGAGGGCCTCGGTACATATCTATTTATAGGGACTGGAAGGCTGTTCCATCCGGCTAGATTGTTCATTAATTTTATCTACCAATGTGAATTTTGATTTTATGATTATGTTGTGAAATTATATGAAGCCACAAACTAATGTAATGAATTGAAGATTTAAAAGAACACTGTTTGAATCAGTCAGTCTGTTATACAAAACCATCAGCTTCTCAGCGAATTCTCCCTCTGATTGTCCGTGAGCCCTTCGCACTTAAAGTAAATAAAGACATCTTCTTCAGGGTTACATCTTCCCCCACCGTATAATTTTTTAAGCCTCACATTCAGAGTATCCCAGGGATGCGTCAGGTCGCCTTAAATGGCGTTTATTTGCGAAATGTTGATCAGTCGGAACTACGGAGAAAACTGTAATTTCTTCGGACAAAATCGTTCCAAAACCATTCCGTTGGTCGATTAGACTTCGGTTTTTCCAAAATCGAGAATGACGTGAAGTAGGGGCTCGGTACATATCTATTTGTAGGGACTGGCAGGCTGTTCCAATCGGCTAGATTGTTCATTAATTTTATCTACCATTGTGAATTTTGATTTTATGATTATGTTGTGAAATTATATGAAGCCACAAACTAATGTAATGAATTGAAGATTGAAAAGAACACTGTTTGAATCAGTCAGTCTGTTATACAAAACCATCAGCTTCTCAGCGAATTCTCCCTCTGATTGTCCGTGAGCCCTTCGCACTTTAAGTAAATAAAAGACATCTTCTTCAGGGGTCCATCTTCCCCCGCCGTATAATTTTTTAAGCCTCACCTTCAGAGTATCCCAGGGATGCGTCAGGTCGCTTTGAATGGCGTTTATTTTCAAACGTTGATCAGTCGGAACTAAAGAGAAAACTGGTATTTCTTCGGACAAAATCGTTCCAGAACCATTCCGTTGGTCGATTAGACTTCGGTTTTTCCAAAATCGAGAAAGATGTGAAGGAGGGCCTCGGTACATATCTATTTGTAGGGACTTGCAGGCTGTTCCAATCGGGTAGATTGTTCGTTAATTTTATCTACTATTGTGAATTTTGATTTTATGATTATGTTGTGAAATTATATGAAGCCACAAACTAATGTAATGAATTGAAGATTTAAAAGAACATTGTTTGAATAAGTCAGTCTGTTATACAAAACCATCAGCTTCTCAGCGAATTCTCCCTCTGATTGTCTGTGAGCCCTTCGCACTTTAAGTAAATAAAAGACCTCTTCTTCAGGGGTCAATCTTCCCCCGCCGTATAATTTTGTAAGCCTCACCTTCAGAGTAGCCCAGGGATGCGTCAGGTCGCCTTGAATGGCGTTTATTTGCGAAACGTTGATCAGTCGGAACTACGGAGAAAACTGGAATTTCTTCGGACAAAATCGTTCCAGAACCATTCCGTTGGTCGATTAGACTTCGGTTTTTTTCCAAAATCGAGACAGACGTAAAGGAGGGCCTCGGTACATATCTATTTATAGGGACTGGCAGGCTGTTCCAATCGGCTAGATTGTTCATTAATTTTATCTACCATTGTGAATTTTGATTTTATGATTATGTTGTGAAATTATATGAAGCCACAAACTAATGTAATGAATTGAAGATTTAAAAGAACACTGTTTAAATCAGTCAGTCTGTTATACAAAACCATCAGCTTCTCAGCGAATTCTCCCTCTGATTGTCCGTGAGCCCTTCGCACTTTAAGTAAATAAAAGACATCTTCTTCAGGGGTCCATCTTCCCCCGCCGTATAATTTTTTAAAGCCTCACCTTCAGAGTATCCCAGGGATGCGTCAGGTCGCTTTGAATGGCGTTTATTTTCAAACGTTGATCAGTCGGAACTAAAGAGAAAACTGGTATTTCTTCGGACAAAATCGTTCCAGAACCATTCCGTTGGTCGATTAGACTTCGGTTTTTCCAAAATCGAGAAAGATGTGAAGGAGGGCCTCGGTACATATCTATTTGTAGGGACTTGCAGGCTGTTCCAATCGGGTAGATTGTTCGTTAATTTTATCTACTATTGTGAATTTTGATTTTATGATTATGTTGTGAAATTATATGAAGCCACAAACTAATGTAATGAATTGAAGATTTAAAATAACATTGTTTGAATAAGTCAGTCTGTTATACAAAACCATCAGCTTCTCAGCGAATTCTCCCTCTGATTGTCTGTGAGCCCTTCGCACTTTAAGTAAATAAAAGACCTCTTCTTCAGGGGTCAATCTTCCCCCGCCGTATAATTTTGTAAGCCTCACCTTCAGAGTAGCCCAGAGATGCGTCAGGTCGCCTTGAATGGCGTTTATTTGCGAAACGTTGATCAGTCGGAACTACGGAGAAAACTGGAATTTCTTCGGACAAAATCGTTCCAGAACCATTCCGTTGGTCGATTAGACTTCGGTTTTTCCAAAATCGAGACAGACGTAAAGGAGGGCCTCGGTACATATCTATTTATAGGGACTGGCAGGCTGTTCCAATCGGCTAGATTGTTCATTAATTTTATCTACCATTGTGAATTTTGATTTTATGATTATGTTGTGAAATTATATGAAGCCACAAACTAATGTAATGAATTGAAGATTTAAAAGAACACTGTTTAAATCAGTCAGTCTGTTATACAAAACCATCAGCTTCTCAGCAAATTCTCCCTCTGATTTTCCGTGAGCCCTTCGCACTTTAAGTAAATAAAAGACCTCTTATTCAGGGGTCCATCTTCCCCCGCCGTATAATTTTTTAAGCCTCACCTTCTGAGTATCCCAGGGATGCGTCAGGTCGCCTTGAATGACGTTTATTTGCGAAACGTTGATCAGTCGGAACTACGGAGAAAACTGGAATTTCTTCGGACAAAATCGTTCCAGAACCATTCCGTTGGTCGATTAGACTTCGGTTTTTCCAAAATCGAGAAAGACGTAAAGGAGGGCCTCGGTACATATCTATTTATAGGGACTGGCAGGCTGTTCCAATCGGCTAGATTGTTCATTAATTTTATCTACCATTGTGAATTTTGATTTTATGATTATGTTGTGAAATTATATGAAGCCACAAACTAATGTAATGAATTGAAGATTTAAAAGAACACTGTTTGAATCAGTCAGTCTGTTATACAAAACCATCAGCTTCTCAGCGAATTCTCCCTCTGATTGTCCGTGAGCCCTTCGCACTTAAAGTAAATAAAAGACATCTTCTTCAGGGTTACATCTTCCCCCACCGTATAATTTTTTAAGCCTCACATTCAGAGTATCCCAGGGATGCGTCAGGTCGCCTTAAATGGCGTTTATTTGCGAAATGTTGATCAGTCGGAACTACGGAGAAAACTGTAATTTCTTCGGACAAAATCGTTCCAAAACCATTCCGTTGGTCGATTAGACTTCGGTTTTTCCAAAATCGAGAATGACGTGAAGTAGGGGCTCGGTACATATCTATTTGTAGGGACTGGCAGGCTGTTCCAATCGGCTAGATTGTTCATTAATTTTATCTACCATTGTGAATTTTGATTTTATGATTATGTTGTGAAATTATATGAAGCCACAAACTAATGTAATGAATTGAAGATTGAAAAGAACACTGTTTGAATCAGTCAGTCTGTTATACAAAACCATCAGCTTCTCAGCGAATTCTCCCTCTGATTGTCCGTGAGCCCTTCGCACTTTAAGTAAATAAAAGACATCTTCTTCAGGGGTCCATCTTCCCCCGCCGTATAATTTTTTAAGCCTCACCTTCAGAGTATCCCAGGGATGCGTCAGGTCGCTTTGAATGGCGTTTATTTTCAAACGTTGATCAGTCGGAACTAAAGAGAAAACTGGTATTTCTTCGGACAAAATCGTTCCAGAACCATTCCGTTGGTCGATTAGACTTCGGTTTTTCCAAAATCGAGAAAGATGTGAAGGAGGGCCTCGGTACATATCTATTTGTAGGGACTTGCAGGCTGTTCCAATCGGGTAGATTGTTCGTTAATTTTATCTACTATTGTGAATTTTGATTTTATGATTATGTTGTGAAATTATATGAAGCCACAAACTAATGTAATGAATTGAAGATTTAAAAGAACATTGTTTGAATAAGTCAGTCTGTTATACAAAACCATCAGCTTCTCAGCGAATTCTCCCTCTGATTGTCTGTGAGCCCTTCGCACTTTAAGTAAATAAAAGACCTCTTCTTCAGGGGTCAATCTTCCCCCGCCGTATAATTTTGTAAGCCTCACCTTCAGAGTAGCCCAGGGATGCGTCAGGTCGCCTTGAATGGCGTTTATTTGCGAAACGTTGATCAGTCGGAACTACGGAGAAAACTGGAATTTCTTCGGACAAAATCGTTCCAGAACCATTCCGTTGGTCGATTAGACTTCGGTTTTTCCAAAATCGAGACAGACGTAAAGGAGGGCCTCGGTACATATCTATTTATAGGGACTGGCAGGCTGTTCCAATCGGCTAGATTGTTCATTAATTTTATCTACCATTGTGAATTTTGATTTTATGATTATGTTGTGAAATTATATGAAGCCACAAACTAATGTAATGAATTGAAGATTTAAAAGAACACTGTTTAAATCAGTCAGTCTGTTATACAAAACCATCAGCTTCTCAGCGAATTCTCCCTCTGATTGTCCGTGAGCCCTTCGCACTTTAAGTAAATAAAAGACATCTTCTTCAGGGGTCCATCTTCCCCCGCCGTATAATTTTTTAAGCCTCACCTTCAGAGTATCCCAGGGATGCGTCAGGTCGCTTTGAATGGCGTTTATTTTCAAACGTTGATCAGTCGGAACTAAAGAGAAAACTGGTATTTCTTCGGACAAAATCGTTCCAGAACCATTCCGTTGGTCGATTAGACTTCGGTTTTTCCAAAATCGAGAAAGATGTGAAGGAGGGCCTCGGTACATATCTATTTGTAGGGACTTGCAGGCTGTTCCAATCGGGTAGATTGTTCGTTAATTTTATCTACTATTGTGAATTTTGATTTTATGATTATGTTGTGAAATTATATGAAGCCACAAACTAATGTAATGAATTGAAGATTTAAAATAACATTGTTTGAATAAGTCAGTCTGTTATACAAAACCATCAGCTTCTCAGCGAATTCTCCCTCTGATTGTCTGTGAGCCCTTCGCACTTTAAGTAAATAAAAGACCTCTTCTTCAGGGGTCAATCTTCCCCGCCGTATAATTTTGTAAGCCTCACCTTCAGAGTAGCCCAGAGATGCGTCAGGTCGCCTTGAATGGCGTTTATTTGCGAAACGTTGATCAGTCGGAACTACGGAGAAAACTGGAATTTCTTCGGACAAAATCGTTCCAGAACCATTCCGTTGGTCGATTAGACTTCGGTTTTTCCAAAATCGAGACAGACGTAAAGGAGGGCCTCGGTACATATCTATTTATAGGGACTGGCAGGCTGTTCCAATCGGCTAGATTGTTCATTAATTTTATCTACCATTGTGAATTTTGATTTTATGATTATGTTGTGAAATTATATGAAGCCACAAACTAATGTAATGAATTGAAGATTTAAAAGAACACTGTTTAAATCAGTCAGTCTGTTATACAAAACCATCAGCTTCTCAGCAAATTCTCCCTCTGATTTTCCGTGAGCCCTTCGCACTTTAAGTAAATAAAAGACCTCTTATTCAGGGGTCCATCTTCCCCCGCCGTATAATTTTTTAAGCCTCACCTTCTGAGTATCCCAGGGATGCGTCAGGTCGCCTTGAATGACGTTTATTTGCGAAACGTTGATCAGTCGGAACTACGGAGAAAACTGGAATTTCTTCGGACAAAATCGTTCCAGAACCATTCCGTTGGTCGATTAGACTTCGGTTTTTCCAAAATCGAGAAAGACGTAAAGGAGGGCCTCGGTACATATCTATTTATAGGGACTGGCAGGCTGTTCCAATCGGCTAGATTGTTCATTAATTTTATCTACCATTGTGAATTTTGATTTTATGATTATGTTGTGAAATTATATGAAGCCACAAACTAATGTAATGGTTTGAAGATTTAAAAGAACACTGTTTGAATCAGTCAGTCTGTTATACAAAACCATCAGCTTCTCAGCGAATTCTCCCTCTGATTGTCCGTGAGCCCTTCTCACTTTAAGTAAATAAAAGACATCTTCTTCAGGGTTACATCTTCCCCCACCGTATAAATTTTTAAGCCTCACATTCAGAGTATCCCAGGGATGCGTCAGGTCGCCTTAAATGGCGTTTATTTGCGAAATGTTGATCAGTCGGAACTAAAGAGAAAACTGGTATTTCTTCGGACAAAATCGTTCCAGAACCATTCCGTTGGTCGATTAGACTTCGGTTTTTCCAAAATCGAGAAAGATGTGAAGGAGGGCCTCGGTACATATCTATTTGTAGGGACTTGCAGGCTGTTCCAATCGGGTAGATTGTTCGTTAATTTTATCTACTATTGTGAATTTTGATTTTATGATTATGTTGTGAAATTATATGAAGCCACAAACTAATGTAATGAATTGAAGATTTAAAATAACATTGTTTGAATAAGTCAGTCTGTTATACAAAACCATCAGCTTCTCAGCGAATTCTCCCTCTGATTGTCCGTGAGCCCTTCGCACTTTAAGTAAATAAAAGACCTCTTCTTCAGGGGTCAATCTTCCCCCGCCGTATAATTTTGTAAGCCTCACCTTCAGAGTAGCCCAGGGATGCGTCAGGTCGCCTTGAATGGCGTTTATTTGCGAAACGTTGATCAGTCGGAACTACGGAGAAAAACTGGAATTTCTTCGGACAAAATCGTTCCAGAACCATTCCGTTGGTCGATTAGACTTCGGTTTTTCCAAAATCGAGAAAGACATAAAGGAGGGCCTCGGTACATATCTATTTATAGGGACTGGCAGGCTGTTCCAATCGGCTAGATTGTTCATTAATTTTATCTACCATTGTGAATTTTGATTTTATGATTATGTTGTGAAATTATATGAAGCCACAAACTAATGTAATGGTTTGAAGATTTAAAAGAACACTGTTTGAATCAGTCAGTCTGTTATACAAAACCATCAGCTTCTCAGCGAATTCTCCCTCTGATTGTCCGTGAGCCCTTCTCACTTTAAGTAAATAAAAGACATCTTCTTCAGGGTTACATCTTCCCCAACCGTATAATTTTTTAAGTCTCACCTTCAGAGTATCCCAGGGATGCGTCAGGTCGCTTTGAATGGCGTTTATTTTCAAACGTTGATCAGTCGGAACTAAAGAGAAAACTGGTATTTCTTCGGACAAAATCGTTCCAGAACCATTCCGTTGGTCGATTAGACTTCGGTTTTTCCAAAATCGAGAAAGATGTGAAGGAGGGCCTCGGTACATATCTATTTGTAGGGACTTGCAGGCTGTTCCAATCGGGTAGATTGTTCGTTAATTTTATCTACTATTGTGAATTTTGATTTTATGATTATGTTGTGAAATTATATGAAGCCACAAACTAATGTAATGAATTGAAGATTTAAAAGAACATTGTTTGAATAAGTCAGTCTGTTATACAAAACCATCAGCTTCTCAGCGAATTCTCCCTCTGATTGTCTGTGAGCCCTTCGCACTTTAAGTAAATAAAAGACCTCTTCTTCAGGGGTCGATCTTCCCCCGCCGTATAATTTTGTAAGCCTCACCTTCAGAGTAGCCCAGGGATGCGTCAGGTCGCCTTGAATGGCGTTTATTTGCGAAACGTTGATCAGTCGGAACTACGGAGAAAACTGGAATTTCTTCGGACAAAATCGTTCCAGAACCATTCCGTTGGTCGATTAGACTTCGGTTTTTCCAAAATCGAGACAGACGTAAAGAAGGGCCTCGGTACATATCTATTTATAGGGACTGGCAGGCTGTTCCAATCGGCTAGATTGTTCATTAATTTTATCTACCATTGTGAATTTTGATTTTATGATTATGTTGTGAAATTATATGAAGCCACAAACTAATGTAATGAATTGAAGATTTAAAAGAACACTGTTTAAATCAGTCAGTCTGTTATACAAAACCATCAGCTTCTCAGCGAATTCTCCCTCTGATTGTCCGTGAGCCCTTCGCACTTTAAGTAAATAAAAGACATCTTCTTCAGGGGTCCATCTTCCCCCGCCGTATAATTTTTTAAGCCTCACCTTCAGAGTATCCCAGGGATGCGTCAGGTCGCTTTGAATGGCGTTTATTTTCAAACGTTGATCAGTCGGAACTAAAGAGAAAACTGGTATTTCTTCGGACAAAATCGTTCCAGAACCATTCCGTTGGTCGATTAGACTTCGGTTTTTCCAAAATCGAGAAAGATGTGAAGGAGGGCCTCGGTACATATCTATTTGTAGGGACTTGCAGGCTGTTCCAATCGGGTAGATTGTTCGTTAATTTTATCTACTATTGTGAATTTTGATTTTATGATTATGTTGTGAAATTATATGAAGCCACAAACTAATGTAATGAATTGAAGATTTAAAAAAACATTGTTTGAATAAGTCAGTCTGTTATACAAAACCATCAGCTTCTCAGCGAATTCTCCCTCTGATTGTCTGTGAGCCCTTCGCACTTTAAGTAAATAAAAGACCTCTTCTTCAGGGGTCAATCTTCCCCCGCCGTATAATTTTGTAAGCCTCACCTTCAGAGTAGCCCAGGGATGCGTCAGGTCGCCTTGAATGGCGTTTATTTGCGAAACGTTGATCAGTCGGAACTACGGAGAAAACTGGAATTTCTTCGGACAAAATCGTTCCAGAACCATTCCGTTGGTCGATTAGACTTCGGTTTTTCCAAAATCGAGACAGACGTAAAGGAGGGCCTCGGTACATATCTATTTATAGGGACTGGCAGGCTGTTCCAATCGGCTAGATTGTTCATTAATTTTATCTACCATTGTGAATTTTGATTTTATGATTATGTTGTGAAATTATATGAAGCCACAAACTAATGTAATGAATTGAAGATTTAAAAGAACACTGTTTAAATCAGTCAGTCTGTTATACAAAACCATCAGCTTCTCAGCAAATTCTCCCTCTGATTTTCCGTGAGCCCTTCGCACTTTAAGTAAATAAAAGACCTCTTATTCAGGGGTCCATCTTCCCCCGCCGTATAATTTTTTAAGCCTCACCTTCTGAGTATCCCAGGGATGCGTCAGGTCGCCTTGAATGACGTTTATTTGCGAAACGTTGATCAGTCGGAACTACGGAGAAAAACTGGAATTTCTTCGGACAAAATCGTTCCAGAACCATTCCGTTGGTCGATTAGACTTCGGTTTTTCCAAAATCGAGAAAGACGTAAAGGAGGGCCTCGGTACATATCTATTTATAGGGACTGGCAGGCTGTTCCAATCGGCTAGATTGTTCATTAATTTTATCTACCATTGTGAATTTTGATTTTATGATTATGTTGTGAAATTATATGAAGCCACAAACTAATGTAATGGTTTGAAGATTTAAAAGAACACTGTTTGAATCAGTCAGTCTGTTATACAAAACCATCAGCTTCTCAGCGAATTCTCCCTCTGATTGTCCGTGAGCCCTTCTCACTTTAAGTAAATAAAAGACATCTTCTTCAGGGTTACATCTTCCCCAACCGTATAATTTTTTAAGCCTCACATTCAGAGTATCCCAGGGATGCGTCAGGTCGCCTTAAATGGCGTTTATTTGCAAAATGTTGATCAGTCGGAACTACGGAGAAAACTGGAATTTCTTCGGACAAAATCGTTCCAGAACCATTCCGTTGGTCGATTAGACTTCGGTTTTTCCAAAATCGAGAAAGACGTAAAGGAGGGCCTCGGTACATATCTATTTATAGGGACTGGCAGGCTGTTCCAATCGGCTAGATTGTTCATTAATTTTATCTACCATTGTGAATTTTGATTTTATGATTATGTTGTGAAATTATATGAAGCCACAAACTAATGTAATGAATTGAAGATTTAAAATAACATTGTTTGAATAAGTCAGTCTGTTATACAAAACCATCAGCTTCTCAGCGAATTCTCCCTCTGATTGTCCGTGAGCCCTTCGCACTTTAAGTAAATAAAAGACCTCTTCTTCAGGGGTCAATCTTCCCCCGCCGTATAATTTTGTAAGCCTCACCTTCAGAGTAGCCCAGGGATGCGTCAGGTCGCCTTGAATGGCGTTTATTTGCGAAACGTTGATCAGTCGGAACTACGGAGAAAACTGGAATTTCTTCGGACAAAATCGTTCCAGAACCATTCCGTTGGTCGATTAGACTTCGGTTTTTCCAAAATCGAGAAAGACATAAAGGAGGGCCTCGGTACATATCTATTTATAGGGACTGGCAGGCTGTTCCAATCGGCTAGATTGTTCATTAATTTTATCTACCATTGTGAATTTTGATTTTATGATTATGTTGTGAAATTATATGAAGCCACAAAATAATGTAATGGTTTGAAGATTTAAAAGAACACTGTTTGAATCAGTCAGTCTGTTATACAAAACCATCAGCTTCTCAGCGAATTCTCCCTCTGATTGTCCGTGAGCCCTTCTCACTTTAAGTAAATAAAAGACATCTTCTTCAGGGTTACATCTTCCCCAACCGTATAATTTTTTAAGTCTCACATTCAGAGTATCCCAGGGATGCATCAGGTCGCCTTGAATGGCGTATATTTGTGAAACGTTGATCAGTCGGAACTACGGAGAAAACTGGAATTTCTTCGGACAAAATCGTTCCAGAACCATTCCGTTGGTCGATTAGACTTCGGTTTTTCCAAAATCGAGAGAGACGTGAAGTAGGGCCTCGGTACATATCTATTTGTAGGGACAGGCAGGCTGTTCCAATCGGCTAGATTGTTCATTAATTTTATCTACCATTGTGAATTTTGATTTTATGATTATGTTGTGAAATTATATGAAGCCACAAACTAATGTAATGAATTGAAGATTTAAAAGAACACTGTTTAAATCAGTCAGTCTGTTATACAAAACCATCAGCTTCTCAACGAATTCTCCCTCTGATTGTCCGTGAGCCCTTCGCACTTTAAGTAAATAAAAGACATCTTCTTCAGGGGTCCATCTTCCCCCGCCGTATAATTTTTTAAGCCTCACCTTCAGAGTATCCCAGAGATGCGTCAGGTCGCCTTGAATGGCGATTATTTGCGAAACGTTGATCAGTCGGAACTACGGAGAAAACTGGAATTTCTTTGGACAAAATCGTTCCAGAACCATTCCGTTGGTCGATTAGACTTCGGTTTTTCCAAAATCGAGAAAGACGTAAAGGATGGCCTTGGTACATATCTATTTATAGGGACTGGAAGGCTGTTCCATCCGGCTAGATTGTTCATTAATTTTATCTACCATTGTGAATTTTGATTTTATGATTATGTTGTGAAATTATATGAAGCCACAAACTAATGTAATGAATTGAAGATTTAAAAGAACACTGTTTGAATCAGTCAGTCTGTTATACAAAACCATCAGCTTCTCAGCGAATTCTCCCTCTGATTGTCCGTGAGCCCTTCGCACTTTAAGTAAATAAAAGAAATCTTCATCTTCTTCAGGGGTCCATCTTCCCCCGCCGTATAATTTTTTAAGCCTCACCTTCAGAGTATCCCAGAGATGCGTCAGGTCGCCTTGAATGGCGATTATTTGCGAAACGTTGATCAGTCGGAACTACGGAGAAAACTGGAATTTCTTTGGACAAAATCGTTCCAGAACCATTCCGTTGGTCGATTAGACTTCGGTTTTTCCAAAATCGAGAAAGACGTAAAGGATGGCCTTGGTACATATCTATTTATAGGGACTGGAAGGCTGTTCCATCCGGCTAGATTGTTCATTAATTTTATCTACCATTGTGAATTTTGATTTTATGATTATGTTGTGAAATTATATGAAGCCACAAACTAATGTAATGAATTGAAGATTTAAAAGAACACTGTTTGAATCAGTCAGTCTGTTATACAAAACCATCAGCTTCTCAGCGAATTCTCCCTCTGATTGTCCGTGAGCCCTTCGCACTTTAAGTAAATAAAAGACTTCTTCTTCAGGGGTCCATCTTCCCCCGCCGTATAATTTTTTAAGCCTCACCTTCAGAGTATCCCAGGGATGCGTCAGGTCGCCTTGAATGGCGTTTATTTGCGAAACGTTGTTCAGTCGGAACTACGGAGAAAACTGGAATTTCTTCGGACAAAATCGTTCCAGAACCATTCCGTTGGTCGATTAGACTTCGGTTTTTCCAAAATCGAGAAAGACGTAAAGGAGGGCCTCGGTACATATCTATTTGTAGGGACTTGCAGGCTGTTCCAATCGGCTAGATTGTTTATTAATTTTATCTACCATTGTAAATTTTGGTTTTATGATTATGTTGTGAAATTATATGAAGCCACAAACTAATGTAATGAATTGAAGATTTAAAAGAACACTGTTTGAATCAGTCAGTCTGTTATACAAAACCATCAGCTTCTCAGCGAATTCTCCCTCTGATTGTCCGTGAGCCCTTCGCACTTTAAGTAAATAAAAGACATCTTCTTCAGGGGTCCATCTTCCCCCGCCGTATAATTTTTTAAGCCTCACCTTCAGAGTATCCCAGGGATGCGTCAGGTCGCCTTGAATTGCGTTTATTTGCGAAACGTTGATCAGTCGGAACTACGGAGAAAACTGGAATTTCTTCGGACAAAATCGTTCCAGAACCATTCCGTTGGTCGATTAGACTTCGGTTTTTCCAAAATCGAGAAAGACGTGAAGTAGGGCCTTGGTACATATCTATTTATAGGGACTGGCAGGCTGTTCCATCCGGCTAGATTGTTCATTAATTTTATCTACCATTGTGAATTTTGATTTTATGATTATGTTGTGAAATTATATGAAGCCACAAACTAATGTAATGAATTGAAGATTTAAAAGAACACTGTTTGAATCAGTCAGTCTGTTATACAAAACCATCAGCTTCTCAGCGAATTCTCCCTCTGATTGTCCGTGAGCCCTTCGCACTTTAAGTAATTAAAGACATCTTCTTCAGAGGTCCATCTTCCCCCGCCGTATAATTTTTTAAGCCTCACCTTCAGAGTATCCCAGGGATGCGTCAGGTCGCCTTGAATGGCGTTTATTTGCGAAACGTTGATCAGTCGGAACTATGGAGAAAACTGGAATTTTTTTGGACAAAATCGTTCCAGAACCATTCCGTTGGTCGATTAGACTTCGGTTTTTCCAAAATCGAGAAAGACGTGAAGTAGGGCCTTGGTACATATCTATTTATAGGGACTGGCAGGCTGTTCCATCCGGCTAGATTGTTCATTTATTTTATCTACCATTGTGAATTTTGATTTTATGATTATGTTGTGAAATTATATGAAGCCACAAACTAATGTAATGAATTGAAGATTTAAAAGAACACTGTTTGAATCAGTCAGTCTGTTATACAAAACCATCAGCTTCTCAGCGAATTCTCCCTCTGATTGTCCGTGAGCCCTTCTCACTTTAAGTAAATAAAAGACATCTTCTTCAGAGGTCCATCTTCCCCCGCCGTATAATTTTTTAAGCCTCACCTTCAGAGTATCCCAGGGATGCGTCAGGTCGCCTTGAATGGCGTTTATTTGCGAAACGTTGATCAGTCGGAACTACGGAGAAAACTGGAATTTCTTCGGACAAAATCGTTCCAGAACCATTCCGTTGGTCGATTAGACTTCGGTTTTTCCAAAATCGAGAAATACGTAAAGGAGGCCCTCGGTACATATCTATTTATAGGGACTGGCAGGCTGTTCCATCCGGCTAGATTGTTCATTAATTTTATCTACCATTGTGAATTTTGATTTTATGATTATGTTGTGAAATTATATGAAGCCACAAACTAATGTAATGAATTGAAGATTTAAAAGAACACTGTTTGAATCAGTCAGTCTGTTATACAAAACCATCAGCTTCTCAGCGAATTCTCCCTCTGATTGTCCGTGAGCCCTTCGCACTTTAAGTAAATAAAAGACCTCTTCTTCAAGGGTCCATCTTCCCCCGCAGTATAATTTTTAAGCCTCACCTTCAGAGTATCTCAGGGATGCGTCAGGTCGCCTTGAATGGCGTTTATTTGCGAAACGTTGATCAGTCGGAACTACGGAGAAAACTGGAATTTCTTCGGACAAAATCGTTCCAGAACCATTCCGTTGGTCGATTAGACTTCGGTTTTTCCAAAATCGAGAAAGACGTGAAGTAGGGCCTCGGTACATATCTATTTGTAGGGACTGGCAGGCTGTTCCAATCAGCTAGATTGTTCATTAATTTTATCTACCATTGTGAATTTTGATTTTATGATTATGTTGTGAAATTATATGAAGCCACAAACTAATGTAATGAATTGAAGATTTAAAAGAACACTGTTTGAATCAGTCAGTCTGTTATACAAAACCATCAGCTTCTCAGCGAATTCTCCCTCTGATTGTCCGTGAGCCCTTCGCACTTTAAGTAAATAAAAGACATCTTCTTCAGGGGTCCATCTTCCCCCGCCGTATAATTTTTTAAGCCTCACCTTCAGAGTATCCCAGGGATGCGTAAGGTCGCCTTGAATGGCGTTTATTTGCGAAACGTTGATCAGTCGGAACTACGGAGAAAACTGGAATTTCTTCGGACAAAATCGTTCCAGAACCATTCCGTTGGTCGATTAGACTTAGGTTTTTCCAAAATCGAGAAAGACGTGAAGTAGGGCCTCGGTACATATCTATTTATAGGGACTGGCAGGCTGTTCCATCCGGCTAGATTGTTCATTAATTTTATCTACCATTGTGAATTTTGATTTTATGATTATGTTGTAAAATTATATTGGTTGGCCGCCATCATTGGTCGTGTTCACATCGGCTCTGTGTAAATTGTTTTAAAAGTATATTTCTTTTTTGAATTAGACTATTTAAAGTGGTATGAACTATTTATTTAGGTATTAGAGTCAGTTATTTGCGGTCTATCGGCTATCAAGTGGATCACGAAGATAGAAATAAGATCGATAAGGGATTCAATAGCTAGTTGGTGAGTCAGACATTATCTATCTTATAGTAGTGGAATTTAATACGCAAGTCAGCCCTCCCCACTCTTCTACGTCTAGTTATCATTGTCAATACCTCAGTGTCCCTTAAGATAAGGAAGCGTTTATATCTGTTTTTCTTTAAATATTTACGAAGTATTTTACTTTATCATTATGGTTTCAAACGAAGATTTAATGAACGCCATAAAGGAAATGAATATAAATTTAGAAGCGAATAACGCACTTATGGGGGATTTAATTAAAGATTTAAATGTGGTTAAGAAAACATGCGTACAGTTGGAAGAAAAAAATACCCGACTTGAAAAAGAAATCGTATTTTTGAAACGACAGCTTCGCAGGAATAATTTTTTAATGCATAATATTCCTATAAGCGAGAATGAAAATGTATTGGATAAAATAATAACAATATTTGGTAGTATTAATCTAGAAATCCCTGCATATACTGTCAACAATTGTTTCAGGCTTGGGAAGGGCCCTATTTTAGTCTCACTAAATAATAATCATTTAAAAAGAAAAATTTTTGAAAATAAAGATTTATTGAAAAATAAAGGCATTTCTATAAGTCACGACAAAACACCGGAAGAAAGAGAGGAAGGAAAAAAAATTCACTCATGCCTATTAAAACTAAAAGTTTTTGATGCCACCTGTAGTTATAGAAGAGGTCTTTTCAAATTCAAAGGCAACACATACAAGTTAGGGGAAGCAGAAATTTTAATTAATGATCTACTTAATAAAGATATCGGCTCTAAGACAACAGAACAACTAAGTCAAACCCCAAGGAAACGAAAAACAGAGGAGAAGCTTGAGCGTTTTAGATTCCGGCCTAGAAGCTCCTCTGACAGCCAAGCCTCATGACCGCTCATAACCTTTATGCCTCTGTCACCTCCGGTATACCGACCTCCGGCTCGCACTGGACCACGAAATTTTAACAAAAACTTGGTAAACGGAAATAACACTTTTGAGATAATATTTTATAATATTAATGGTTTTAGGAACTTATTAAATTTCACGGAAGAAGAGTGCAAGATACTTAGAAGAAGCGATGTAATATGTATAGTTGAAACATGGCTGGTTTACGATAGTTTTGTTCTGCCTTATTGGCTGCATGATTACACTGCGTATTCGACCAGAGCTATAAAAACTAGAACGAAGGGAAGAGGTAGTGGAGGATTGATGACACTTATCAAGACTGATCTTGCATGTAACGCATATATTGTGGAATGTTCTAGGTATTGGATTTTTAATAACATAAAAATTGGTACCTCGCTTATAACGGTAGGAAATATTTATCTGCCACCAGGATGTGAAACAGACTCTTGCCTGGATAATCTTAATATTACTATTGCCAGTATCTCAGCCAGGTTTCCCAGCAGTTACATTATTCTGAACGGAGACTTCAATAGTCATGTCGGGGATCTGAATAACTTAGATGATGACACAATAATGAACTCAAATCTCTACGATACAAGGATTACCCTTCACAGCAATATAAACAGACGAGGTAAACTGTTAGTAGAAACCATGGAGAGCCTAGGGTTTGTCTTATGTAATGGGAGAACTCGATCAGACAGACCTGGAAAGTATACATACCTATCAACATCAGGAAGAAGTACCATTGATTTAACATGGATAAACGATAACTGTTCATCAATATTCCAGGATATGGAAATTATATGTATTTCTGAGCTTCTCAGCCATCTGGCTTGTTTTACTACATTAAAAATCACCGATCACAAGAATCTAAACCCTACAGCAGAAAGCCCACTACCTCAACAAGCAAAATATACTATTTGGAATCCAAACAAAATAAATGATTTAATTATACACCTATCTCACTCCAATAAAATATATTTTCACAGTGATAATAATAATGCCCTCTATAACAATTTCCTTGAAGGTGTGAACGAAGCTATGGCTAATGCAGGAATAATGGTAAAGAAAAAAAATCCAAGCAGACCAAGATTACAGCCACTTCAGCGTTGGTTTGATACAGAATGTGCCAATGAAAAAAGAAAACTACGTAAAAAATATAGAGACTGGCTAAAGAGCAGATATTCTCAAAATGCACTAGAAAAATATTTGGAAAGTAGGAAATGCTATAGAAACCTAGTAAATACAAAAAAAAAGGAATACAGAACATCAATAATAGAGAAATTAAGAAATGTAAAAAATAACATTGAATTTTGGAAAACTACGAATATGCTAAAACCAGCTAACCCCGACCAGAATGAGATTGAATTGAGAGAATGGACAGAATATTATAAAGCCCTATATCGTGGATCGCTTATCCAAGAAGTTCATTTTTTCTCAGTAACCCATCCCTTCCTCGATGCAGAAATCTCTCTGGAAGAACTTCAGCACTGTATAGCTCGCAGTAAAAAATAATAAATCCCCTGGGATAGACAAATTAAAGAACGAAGTTTTTAAGATTCTTACACCGGAATGGGAACATTATCTTCTACATATGTTTAATAATGTCCTACGAAATGAGAAACCACCCAAAAGTTGGGCAACTTCTATATTGCGCTTATTTTTTAAGAAAGGGGACAGGAAAAATCCCGATAACTACAGAGGAATTTCATTAGTGAACTCAATCACTAAATTATTCACAAGCATATTAACTAACAGAATCATGTTTTGGGCCGAATCAGAAAATATAATACCAGAGGAGCAAGCAGGGTTTAGAACTGGCAGAGGTTGCGTGGATCATATTTTCGCACTGAGTTCACTAATTAACATTAACCTGAGGAGGAAAGGTAGCTATGTGTACGGAATATTTATATACTTCAAAAAAGCCTTTGATTCTATAAACCATAACCTTCTATGGAAGAAACTGTTCAATATTGGCGTTAGCGGGAAATTTATCAGATTGTTGAAAGCACTTTACGATGAAGCGGCAATGCAAATTAAAATAGGAATGGCCTTATCTGAAGAGATAAAAGTTACATCTGGTTTATTACAGGGAGAATGTCTGAGTCCTGCGCTCTTCATATTATTTATTTCTGATATTGTCGCTTACTTCAAAGACAAAGAGGCTAAAGGTATCTCCATAGACCAAAACCATGAAGTAATAATGCTGTTACTTACAGATGACATTGTTCTTCTTGACACTACATGGCAAGGCGCACAAAAGAAATTGAGGATACTTGAAGAATACTGCGGAATCAACGACCTAACACTAAATCCAGAAAAATCCAAAGTAGTTGTATTCCATAAGTCTCCCAAAATCAAGACTCTGAAACCTCTCTATTGGCAGAATTCTCGACTGGAATATACCAAGAACTATACTTATTTAGGGGTACCATTCTCATCCTCTGGAAAATTCCATAAAGCAACAAAACATTTTATTCAAAGGGCATCCGTGGCGAGTGGCAGGGTTTCAGAAATCCTTAGAAAAGGGAAGAGTAATTCCTGGAAAACTAAAATTACACTGTTCGATTCAATGGTTTCGACTACATTGCTGTACGCTGCTGAGATATGGAGCCTCAGGTATTTAGAAGCACTCGAAGTCATCCAGTTAAAATTTCTTAAAAATCTTTTCCTCTGGCCAAAAAGTGTTCCGAATTATATAGTTAGACTTGAGACTGGTCGACGCCCTCTGAAAATGATGGTCATGAAAAAAGTAATTAACTTTTGGACAAGACTCTCTACGCTGCCAGAGAACAGGCACGAATGTGCTTTAATAGACTAAGAAGAATGCAAGAAGTTGACATCGATTTTAACTGGGTCTTACAAGTTTATCATATAGCCACATCAACTAACACCCTCAATGAACTTAACGATATCTACAGATCGGAACTGCAATACCACAATAAGGATATCATAGAAAAAATAGAAAATCATTTCCTGTCTCTGGACATTAATAGAGCTCTAAATTCAAATACTAACCCCGTCTACAGAACTATCAGCCGTCTGGATTTTTCTCCAGAAGAGTATCTAACTTTTAATACCTGCATCCACAAAACACGAGTCGTCAGCCGTTTAAGAATTTTAAACCCACACGCTGTAAATATATATTTAAAAAATACATCCTACACTATTCAAGATGAAGAAATCTGCAGTGCCTATAAGCAACATATATCTAATAGCCTACGTCATCTTCTTCTCCTGTGCCCGTCATCCACCGTATATAGGAAGAGATATCTGCAGCAATATATAACTGATTCACCTCATTATGTAAATATAGAGAACATTCTCAATATAGACAGTATTGAAAAAGAAAATTATATTTACTTATTTTTATTATCAGTTGCTAAGATATACACTGTTCCCGAAATTACTAATTAACTAGTTACTTGCTCTGATGTTATTATTTAAGTATTATTTGCTTTATGGATGTGATATGTCAGTATTGCTATTTATTTAATCTTTGTTCATTTTATATATATATATATATATATATATATATATATATATATATATATGTATGTGTGTGTGTTGTGTATGTATGTGTGTGTGTATGTGTGTGTGTATATGTGTGTGTGTGTATATATATATATGTGTGTGTGTGTGTGCGTGTGTATATGTATGTATGTGTGTGTGTGTGTATATATATGTATATAAGTATATTAATTATTAATTTTTAATTATGTAAAACTATGCAGCAAACTATACCAGGATCTAATAATGTGTAGTATGTATATAGTAGGAGTAATATTTTATTTTGTTCACAATGCAAACTTTACTAAGATGTACGGTCAGCTACTCATAAGAAGTATGTACTAAATTGTTTATATTTTGAAATATTTGTACAAGATCTTTTTCTTTAACAAATAAAGTGATTATTATTATTGTAAAATTATATGAAGCCACAAACTGATGTAATGAATTGAAGATTTAAAAGAACACTGTTTGAATCAGTCAGTCTGTTATACAAAACCATCAGCTTCTCAGCGAATTCTCCCTCTGATTGTCCGTGAGCCCTTCGCACTTTAAGTAAATAAAAGACATCTTCTTCAGGGGTCCATCTTCCCCCGCCGTATAATTTTTTAAGCCTCACCTTCAGAGTATCCCAGGGATGCGTAAGGTCGCCTTGAATGGCGTTTATTTGCGAAACGTTGATCAGTCGGAGCTACGGAGAAAACTGGAATTTCTTCAGACAAAATCGTTCCAGAACCATTCCGTTGGTCGATTAGACTTCGGTTTTTCCAAAATCGAGAAAGACGTAAAGGAGGGCCTCGGTACATATCTATTTATAGGGACTGGCAGGCTGTTCCATCGGCTAGATTGTTCATTAATTTTATCTACCATTGTGAATTCTGATTTTATGATTATGTTGTGAAATTATATGAAGCCACAAACTAATGTAATGAATTGAAGATTTAAAAGAACACTGTTTGAATCAGTCAGTCTGTTATACAAAACCATCAGCTTCTCAGCGAATTCTCCCTCTGATTGTCCGTGAGCCCTTCTCACTTTAAGTAAATAAAAGACATCTTCTTCAGGGGTCCATCTTCCCCCGCCGTATAATTTTTTAAGCCTCACCTTCAGAGTATCCCAGAGATGCGTCAGGTCGCCTTGAATGGCGTTTATTTGCGAAACGTTGATCAGTCGGAACTACGGAGAAAACTGGAATTTCTTCGGACAAAATCGTTCCAGAACCATTCCGTTGGTCGATTAGACTTTGGTTTTTTCCAAAATCGAGAAAGACGTAAAGGAGGGCCTCGGTACATATCTATTTGT
Organism: Euschistus heros; assembly: GCA_003667255.2. Taxonomy (NCBI): domain Eukaryota; kingdom Metazoa; phylum Arthropoda; class Insecta; order Hemiptera; family Pentatomidae; genus Euschistus; species Euschistus heros. The sequence continues at coordinate 1,073,697 of RCWM02000305.1, read as the reverse complement.
AGGGACTTGCAGGCTGTTCCAATCGGCTAGATTGTTCATTAATTTTATCTACCATTGTGAATTCTGATTTTATGATTATGTTGTGAAATTATATGAAGCCACAAACTAATGTAATGAATTGAAGATTTAAAAGAACACTGTTTGAATCAGTCAGTCTGTTATACAAAACCATCAGCTTCTCAGCGAATTCTCCCTCTGATTGTCCGTGAGCCCTTCGCACTTTAAGTAAATAAAAGACCTCTTCTTCAAGGGTCCATCTTCCCCCGCCGTATAATTTTTTAAGCCTCACCTTCAGAGTATCCCAGGGATGCGTCAGGTCGCCTTGAATGGCGTTTATTTGCGAAACGTTGATCAGTCGGAACAACGGAGAAAACTGGAATTTCTTCGGACAAAATCGTTCCAGAACCATTCCGTTGGTCGATTAGACTTCGGTTTTTCCAAAATCGAGAAAGACGTGAAGTAGGGCCTCGGTACATATCTATTTGTAGGGACTTGCAGGCTGTTCCAATCGGCTAGATTGTTCATTAATTTTATCTACCATTGTGAATTTTGATTTTATGATTATGTTGTGAAATTATATGAAGCCACAAACTAATGTAATGAATTGAAGATTTAAAAGAACACTGTTTGAATCAGTCAGTCTGTTATACAAAACCATCAGCTTCTCAGCGAATTCTCCCTCTGATTGTCCGTGAGCCCTTCTCACTTTAAGTAAATAAAAGACATCTTCTTCAGGGGTCCATCTTCCCCCGCCGTATAATTTTTTAAGCCTCACCTTCAGAGTATCCCAGGGATGCGTCAGGTCGCCTTGAATGGCGTTAATTTGCGAAACGTTGATCAGTCGGAACTACGGAGAAAACTGGAATTTCTTCGGACAAAATCGTTCCAAAACCATTCCGTTGGTCGATTAGACTTCGGTTTTTCCAAAATCGAGAAAGACGTGAAGTAGGGCCTCGGTACATATCTATTTGTAGGGACTTGCAGGCTGTTCCAATCGGCTAGATTGTTCATTAATTTTATCTACCATTGTGAATTTTGGTTTTATGATTATGTTGTGAAATTATATGAAGCCACAAACTAATGTAATGAATTGAAGATTTAAAAGAACACTGTTTGAATCAGTCAGTCTGTTATACAAAACCATCAGCTTCTCAGCGAATTCTCCCTCTGATTGTCCGTGAGCCCTTCTCACTTTAAGTAAATAAAAGACATCTTCTTCAGGGGTCCATCTTCCCCCGCCGTATAATTTTTTAAGCCTCACCTTCAGAGTATCCCAAGGATGCGTCAGGTCGCCTTGAATGGCGTTTATTTGCGAAACGTTGATCAGTCGGAACTACGGAGAAAACTGGAATTTCTTCGGATAAAATCGTTCCAGAACCATTCCGTTGGTCGATTAGACTTCGGTTTTTCCAAAATCGAGAAAGACGTAAAGGAGGGCCTCGGTAGATATCTATTTATAGGGACTGGCAGGCTGTTCCATCCGGCTAGATTGTTCATTAATTTTATCTACCATTGTGAATTCTGATTTTATGATTATGTTGTGAAATTATATGAAGCCACAAACTAATGTAATGAATTAAAGATTTAAAAGAACACTGTTTGAATCAGTCAGTCTGTTATACAAACCATCAGCTTCTCAGCGAATTCTCCCTCTGATTGTCCGTGAGCCCTTCTCACTTTAAGTAAATAAAAGACATCTTCTTCAGGGGTCCATCTTCCCCCGCCGTATAATTTTTTAAGCCTCACCTTCAGTGTATCCCAGGGATGCGTCAGGTCACCTTAAATGGCGTTTATTTGCGAAACGTTGATCAGTCGGAACTACGGAGAAAACTGGAATTTCTTCGGACAAAATCGTTCCAGAACCATTCCGTTGGTCGATTAGACTTTGGTTTTTCCAAAATCGAGAAAGACGTGAAGTAGGGCGTCGGTACATATCTATATGTAGGGACAGGCAGGCTGTTCCAATCGGCTAGATTGTTCATTAATTTTATCTACCATTGTGAATTTTGATTTTATGATTATGTTGTGAAATTATATGAAGCCACAAACTAATGTAATGAATTGAAGATTTAAAAGAACACTGTTTGAATCAGTCAGTCTGTTATACAAAACCATCAGCTTCTCAGCGAATTCTCCCTCTGATTGTCCGTGAGCCCTTTGCACTTTAAGTAAACAAAAGACCTCTTCTTCAAGGGTCCATCTTCCCCCGCCGTATAATTTTTTAAGCCTCACCTTCAGAGTATCCCAGGGATGCGTCAGGTCGCCTTGAATGGCGTTTATTTGCGAAACGTTGATCAGTCGGAACTACGGAGAAAACTGGAATTTCTTCGGACAAAATCGTTCCAGAACCATTCCGTTGGTCGATTAGAATTCGGTTTTTCCAAAATCGAGAAAGACGTGAAGTAGGGCCTCGGTACATATCTATATGTAGGGACAGGCAGGCTGTTCCAATCGGCTAGATTGTTCATTAATTTTATCTACCATTGTGAATTTTGATTTTATGATTATGTTGTGAAATTATATGAAGCCACAAACTAATGTAATGAATTGAAGATTTAAAAGAACACTGTTTGAATCAGTCAGTCTGTTATACAAAACCATCAGCTTCTCAGCGAATTCTCCCTCTGATTGTCCGTGAGCCCTTCTCACTTTAAGTAAATAAAAGACATCTTCTTCAGGGGTCCATCTTCCCCCGCCGTATAATTTTTTTTAAGCCTCACCTTCAGAGTATCCCAGGGATGCGTCAGGTCGCCTTGAATGGCGTTTATTTGCGAAACGTTGATCAGTCGGAACTACGGAGAAAACTGGAATTTCTTCGGACAAAATCGTTCCAGAACCATTCCGTTGGTCGATTAGAATTCGGTTTTTCCAAAATCGAGAAAGACGTGAAGTAGGGCCTCGGTACATATCTATATGTAGGGACAGGCAGGCTGTTCCAATCGGCTAGATTGTTCATTAATTTTATCTACCATTGTGAATTTTGATTTTATGATTATGTTGTGAAATTATATGAAGCCACAAACTAATGTAATGAATTGAAGATTTAAAAGAACACTGTTTGAATCAGTCAGTCTGTTATACAAAACCATCAGCTTCTCAGCGAATTCTCCCTCTGATTGTCCGTGAGCCCTTCTCACTTTAAGTAAATAAAAGACATCTTCTTCAGGGGTCCATCTTCCCCCGCCGTATAATTTTTTAAGCCTCACCTTCAGAGTATCCCAGGGATGCGTCAGGTCGCCTTGAATGGCGTTAATTTGCGAAACGTTGATCAGTCGGAACTACGGAGAAAACTGGAATTTCTTCGGAATAAATCGTTCCAAAACCATTCCGTTGGTCGATTAGACTTCGGTTTTTCCAAAATCGAGAAAACGTGAAGTAGGGCCTCGGTACATATCTATTTGTAGGGACTTGCAGGCTGTTCCAATCGGCTAGATTGTTCATTAATTTTATCTACCATTGTGAATTTTGGTTTTATGATTATGTTGTGAAATTATATGAAGCCACAAACTATTGTAATGAATTAAAGATTTAAAAGAACACTGTTTGAATCAGTCAGTCTGTTATACAAAACCATCAGCTTCTCAGCGAATTCTCCCTCTGATTGTCCGTGAGCCCTTTGCACTTTAAGTAAACAAAAGACCTCTTCTTCAAGGGTCCATCTTCCCCCGCCGTATAATTTTTTAAGCCTCACCTTCAGAGTATCCCAGGGATGCGTCAGGTCGCCTTGAATGGCGTTTATTTGCGAAACGTTGATCAGTCGGAACTACGGAGAAAAACTGGAATTTCTTCGGACAAAATCGTTCCAGAACCATTCCGTTGGTCGATTAGAATTCGGTTTTTCCAAAATCGAGAAAGACGTGAAGTAGGGCCTCGGTACATATCTATATGTAGGGACAGGCAGGCTGTTCCAATCGGCTAGATTGTTCATTAATTTTATCTACCATTGTGAATTTTGATTTTATGATTATGTTGTGAAATTATATGAAGCCACAAACTAATGTAATGAATTGAAGATTTAAAAGAACACTGTTTGAATCAGTCAGTCTGTTATACAAAACCATCAGCTTCTCAGCGAATTCTCCCTCTGATTGTCCGTGAGCCCTTCTCACTTTAAGTAAATAAAAGACATCTTCTTCAGGGGTCCATCTTCCCCCGCCGTATAATTTTTTTAAGCCTCACCTTCAGAGTATCCCAGGGATGCGTCAGGTCGCCTTGAATGGCGTTTATTTGCGAAACGTTGATCAGTCGGAACTACGGAGAAAACTGGAATTTCTTCGGACAAAATCGTTCCAGAACCATTCCGTTGGTCGATTAGAATTCGGTTTTTCCAAAATCGAGAAAGACGTGAAGTAGGGCCTCGGTACATATCTATATGTAGGGACAGGCAGGCTGTTCCAATCGGCTAGATTGTTCATTAATTTTATCTACCATTGTGAATTTTGATTTTATGATTATGTTGTGAAATTATATGAAGCCACAAACTAATGTAATGAATTGAAGATTTAAAAGAACACTGTTTGAATCAGTCAGTCTGTTATACAAAACCATCAGCTTCTCAGCGAATTCTCCCTCTGATTGTCCGTGAGCCCTTCTCACTTTAAGTAAATAAAAGACATCTTCTTCAGGGGTCCATCTTCCCCCGCCGTATAATTTTTTAAGCCTCACCTTCAGAGTATCCCAGGGATGCGTCAGGTCGCCTTGAATGGCGTTAATTTGCGAAACGTTGATCAGTCGGAACTACGGAGAAAACTGGAATTTCTTCGGAATAAATCGTTCCAAAACCATTCCGTTGGTCGATTAGACTTCGGTTTTTCCAAAATCGAGAAAACGTGAAGTAGGGCCTCGGTACATATCTATTTGTAGGGACTTGCAGGCTGTTCCAATCGGCTAGATTGTTCATTAATTTTATCTACCATTGTGAATTTTGGTTTTATGATTATGTTGTGAAATTATATGAAGCCACAAACTATTGTAATGAATTAAAGATTTAAAAGAACACTGTTTGAATCAGTCAGTCTGTTATACAAAACCATCAGCTTCTCAGCGAATTCTCCCTCTGATTGTCCGTGAGCCCTTCTCACTTTAAGTAAATAAAAGACATCTTCTTCTAGGGTCCATCTTCCCCCGCCGTATAATTTTTTAAGCCTCACCTTCAGAGTATCCCAGGGATGCGTCAGGTCGCCTTGAATGGCGTTTATTTGCGAAACGTTGATTAGTCGGAACTACGGAGAAAACTGGAATTTCTTCGGACAAAATCGTTCCAGAACCATTCCGTTGGTCGATTAGACTTTGGTTTTTCCAAAATCGAGAAATACGTAAAGTAGGGCCTCGGTACATATCTATATGTAGGGACAGGCAGGCTGTTCCAATCGGCTAGATTGTTCATTAATTTTATCTACCATTGTGAATTTTGATTTTATGATTATGTTGTGAAATTATATGAAGCCACAAACTAATGTAATGAATTGAAGATTTAAAAGAACACTGTTTGAATCAGTCAGTCTGTTATACAAAACCATCAGCTTCTCAGCGAATTCTCCCTCTGATTGTCCGTGAGCCCTTCTCACTTTAAGTAAATAAAAGACATCTTCTTCAGGGGTCCATCTTCCCCCGCCGTATAATTTTTTAAGCCTCATCTTCAGAGTATCCCAAGGATGCGTCAGGTCGCCTTGAATGGCGTTTATTTGCGAAACGTTGATCAGTCGGAACTACGGAGAAAACTGGAATTTCTTCGGATAAAATCGTTCCAGAACCATTCCGTTGGTCGATTAGACTTCGGTTTTTCCAAAATCGAGAAAGACGTAAAGGAGGGCCTCGGTAGATATCTATTTATAGGGACTGGCAGGCTGTTCCATCCGGCTAGATTGTTCATTAATTTTATCTACCATTGTGAATTCTGATTTTATGATTATGTTGTGAAATTATATGAAGCCACAAACTAATGTAATGAATTAAAGATTTAAAAGAACACTGTTTGAATCAGTCAGTCTGTTATAAAAACCATCAGCTTCTCAGCGAATTCTCCCTCTGATTGTCCGTGAGCCCTTCTCACTTTAAGTAAATAAAAGACATCTTCTTCAGGGGTCCATCTTCCCCCGCCGTATAATTTTTTAAGCCTCACCTTCAGTGTATCCCAGGGATGCGTCAGGTCGCCTTAAATGGCGTTTATTTGCGAAACGTTGATCAGTCGGAACTACGGAGAAAACTGGAATTTCTTCGGACAAAATCGTTCCAGAACCATTCCGTTGGTCGATTAGACTTTGGTTTTTCCAAAATCGAGAAAGACGTGAAGTAGGGCGTCGGTACATATCTATATGTAGGGACAGGCAGGCTGTTCCAATCGGCTAGATTGTTCATTAATTTTATCTACCATTGTGAATTTTGATTTTATGATTATGTTGTGAAATTATATGAAGCCACAAACTAATGTAATGAATTGAAGATTTAAAAGAACACTGTTTGAATCAGTCAGTCTGTTATACAAAACCATCAGCTTCTCAGCGAATTCTCCCTCTGATTGTCCGTGAGCCCTTCTCACTTTAAGTAAATAAAAGACATCTTCTTCAGGGGTCCATCTTCCCCCGCCGTATAATTTTTTAAGCCTCACCTTCAGAGTATCCCAGGGATGCGTCAGGTCGCCTTGAATGGCGTTAATTTGCGAAACGTTGATCAGTCGGAACTACGGAGAAAACTGGAATTTCTTCGGACAAAATCGTTCCAAAACCATTCCGTTGGTCGATTAGACTTCGGTTTTTCCAAAATCGAGAAAGACGTGAAGTAGGGCCTCGGTACATATCTATATGTAGGGACTTGCAGGCTGTTCCAATCGGCTAGATTGTTCATTAATTTTATCTACCATTGTGAATTTTGGTTTTATGATTATGTTGTGAAATTATATGAAGCCACAAACTAATGTAATGAATTGAAGATTTAAAAGAACACTGTTTGAATCAGTCAGTCTGTTATACAAAACCATCAGCTTCTTAGCGAATTCTCCCTCTGATTGTCCGTGAGCCCTTCTCACTTTAAGTAAATAAAAGACATCTTCTTCAGGGGTCCATCTTCCCCCGCCGTATAATTTTTTAAGCCTCACCTTCAGTGTATCCCAGGGATGCGTCAGGTCGCCTTGAATGGCGTTTATTTGCGAAACGTTGATCAGTCGGAACTACGGAGAAAACTGGAATTTCTTCGGACAAAATCGTTCCAGAACCATTCCGTTGGTCGATTAGACTTTGGTTTTTCCAAAATCGAGAAAGACGTAAAGGAGGGCCTCGGTACATATCTATTTGTAGGGACTTGCAGGCTGTTCCAATCGGCTAGATTGTTCATTAATTTTATCTACCATTGTGAATTCTGATTTTATGATTATGTTGTGAAATTATATGAAGCCACAAACTAATGTAATGAATTGAAGATTTAAAAGAACACTGTTTGAATCAGTCAGTCTGTTATACAAAACCATCAGCTTCTCAGCAGATTCTCCCTCTGATTGTCCGTGAGCCCTTCGCACTTTAAGTAAATAAAAGACCTCTTCTTCAAGGGTCCATCTTCCCCCGCCGTATAATTTTTTAAGCCTCACCTTCAGAGTATCCCAGGGATGCGTCAGGTCGCCTTGAATGGCGTTTATTTGCGAAACGTTGATCAGTCGGAACTACGGAGAAAACTGGAATTTCTTCGGACAAAATCGTTCCAGAACCATTCCGTTGATCGATTAGACTTTGGTTTTTCCAAAATCGAGAAAGACGTGAAGTAGGGCCTCGGTACATATCTATATGTAGGGACAGGCAGGCTGTTCCAATCGGCTAGATTGTTCATTAATTTTATCTACCATTGTGAATTTTGATTTTATGATTATGTTGTGAAATTATATGAAGCCACAAACTAATGTAATGAATTGAAGATTTAAAAGAACACTGTTTGAATCAGTCAGTCTGTTATACAAAACCATCAGCTTCTCAGCGAATTCTCCCTCTGATTGTCCGTGAGCCCTTCTCACTTTAAGTAAATAAAAGACATCTTCTTCAGGGGTCCATCTTCCCCGCCGTATAATTTTTTAAGCCTCACCTTCAGAGTATCCCAGGGATGCGTCAGGTCGCCTTGAATGGCGTTAATTTGCGAAACGTTGATCAGTCGGAACTACGGAGAAAACTGGAATTTCTTCGGAATAAATCGTTCCAAAACCATTTCGTTGGTCGATTAGACTTCGGTTTTTCCAAAATCGAGAAAACGTGAAGTAGGGCCTCGGTACATATCTATTTGTAGGGACTTGCAGGCTGTTCCAATCGGCTAGATTGTTCATTAATTTTATCTACCATTGTGAATTTTGGTTTTATGATTATGTTGTGAAATTATGTGAAGCCACAAACTAATGTAATGAATTGAAGATTTAAAAGAACACTGTTTGAATCAGTCAGTCTGTTATACAAACCATACAATACAAACCATCAGCTTCTCATTGAATTCTCCCTCTGATTGTCCGTGAGCCCTTCGCACTTTAAGTAAATAAAAGTCATCTTTTTCAGGGGTCCATCTTCCCCCGCCGTATAATTTTTTAAGCCTCACCTTCAGAGTATCCCAGGGATGCGTCAGGTCGCCTTGAATGGCGTTTATTTGCGAAACGTTGATCAGTCGGAACTACGGAGAAAACTGGAATTTCTTCGGACAAAATCGTTCCAGAACCATTCCGTTGGTCGATTAGACTTCGGTTTTTCCAAAATCGAGAAAGACGTGAAGTAGGGCCTTGGTACATATATATTTGTAGGGACTGGCAGGCTGTTCCATCCGGCTAGATTGTTCATTAATTTTATCTACCATTGTGAATTTTGATTTTATGATTATGTTGTGAAATTATATGAAGCCACAAACTAATGTAATGAATTGAAGATTTAAAAGAACACTGCTTGAATCAGTCAGTCTGTTATACAAAACCATCAGCTTCTCAGCGAATTCTCCCTCTGATTGTCCATGAGCCCTTCGCACTTTAAGTAAATATAAGTCATCTTCTTCAGGGGTCCATCTTCCCCCGCCGTATAATTTTTTAAGCCTCACCTTCAGAGTATCCCAGGGATGCGTCAGGTCGCCTTGAATGGCGTTTATTTGCGAAACGTTGATCAGTCGGAACTATGGAGAAAACTGGAATTTTTTCGGACAAAATCGTTCCAGAACCATTCCGTTGGTCGATTAGACTTCGGTTTTTCTAAAATCGAGAAAGACGTGAAGGAGGGCCTCGGTACATATCTATTTATAGGGACTGGCAGGCTGTTCCATCCGGCTAGATTGTTCATTAATTTTATCTACCATTGTTAATTTTGATTTTATGATTATGTTGTGAAATTATATGAAGCCACAAACTAATGTAATGAATTGAAGATTTAAAAGAACACTGTTTGAATCAGTCAGACTGTTATACAAAACCATCAGCTTCTCATTGAATTCTCCCTCTGATTGTCCGTGAGCCCTTCGCACTTTAAGTAAATAAAAGTCATCTTCTTCAGGGGTCCATCTTTTCCCGCCGTATAATTTTTTAAGCCTCACCTTCAGAGTATCCCAGGGATGCGTCAGGTCGCCTTGAATGGCGTTTATTTGCGAAACGTTGATCAGTCGGAACTACGGAAAAAACTGGAATTTCTTCGGACAAAATCGTTCCAGAACCATTCCGTTGGTCGATTAGACTTCGGTTTTTCCAAAATCGAGAAAGACGTGAAGTAGGGCCTCGGTACATATCTATTTGTAGGGACTTGCAGGCTGTTCCATTAGGCTAGATTGTTCATTAATTTTATCTACCATTGTGAATTTTGATTTTATGATTATGTTGTGAAATTATATGAAGCCACAAACTAATGTAATGAATTGAAGATTTAAAAGAACACTGTTTGAATCAGTCAGTCTGTTATACAAAACCAGCGAATTCTCCCTCTGATTGTCCGTGAGCCCTTAGCACTTTAAGTAAATAAAAGACATCTTCTTCAGGGGTCCATCTTTCCCCGCCGTATAATTTTTAAAGCCTCACCTTCAGAGTATCCCAGGGATGCGTCAGGTCGCCTTGAATGGCGTTTATTTGCGAAACGTTGATCCGTCGGAACTACGGAGAAAAACTGGAATTTCTTCGGACAAAATCGTTCCAGAACCATTCCGTTGGTCGATTAGACTTCGGTTTTTCCAAAATCGAGAAAGACGTGAAGTAGGGCCTCGGTACATATCTATTTGTAGGGACTTGCAGGCTGTTCTATTAGGCTAGATTGTTCATTAATTTTATCTACCATTGTGAATTTTGATTTTATGATTATGTTGTGAAATTATGTGAAGCCACAAACTAATGTAATGAATTGAAGATTTAAAAGAACACTGTTTGAATCAGTCAGTCTGTTATACAAACCATACAATACAAACCATCAGCTTCTCATTGAATTCTTCCTCTGATTGTCCGTGAGCCCTTCGCACTTTAAGTAAATAAAAGTCATCTTTTTCAGGGGTCCATCTTCCCCCGCCGTATAATTTTTTAAGCCTCACCTTCAGAGTATCCCAGGGATGCGTCAGGTCGCCTTGAATGGCGTTTATTTGCGAAACGTTGATCAGTCGGAACTACGGAGAAAACTGGAATTTCTTCGGACAAAATCGTTCCAGAACCATTCCGTTGGTCGATTAGACTTCGGTTTTCCCAAAATCGAGAAAGACGTGAAGTAGGGCCTCGGTACATATCTATTTGTAGGGACTGGCAGACTGTTCTAATCGGCTAGATTGTTCATTAATTTTATCTACCATTGTGAATTTTGATTTTATGATTATGTTGTGAAATAGTATGAAGCCACAAACTAATGTAATGAATTGAAGATTTAAAAGAACACTGTTTGAATCAGTCAGTCTGTTATACAAAACCATCAGCTTCTCAGCGAATTCTCCCTCTGATTGTCCGTGAGCCCTTCCCACTTTAAGTAAATAAAAGACATCTTCTTCAGGGGTCCATCTTCCCCCGCCGTATAATTTTTTAAGCCTCACCTTCAGAGTATCCCAGGGATGCGTCAGGTCGCCTTGAATGGTGTTTATTTGCGAAACGTTGATCAGTCGGAACTACGGAGAAGACTGGAATTTCTTCGGACAAAATCGTTCCAGAACTATTCCGTTGGTCGATTAGACTTCGGTTTTTCCAAAATCGAGAAAGACCTGAAGTAGGGCCTCGGTACATATCTATTTGTAGGGACAGGCAGGCTGTTCCAATCGGCTAGATTGTTCATTAATTTTATCTACCATTGTGAATTTTGATTTTATGATTATGTTGTGAAATTATATGAAGCTACAAACTAATGTAATGAATTGAAGATTTAAAAGAACACTGTTTGAATCACGTCGTAGTAACCAATTGTTAAGTTTTAATGGCAATGAGGTAACTTAACAATGCATGTATATCACTTTCTTTTATTGTAACAAAGTTCAGACAAAAATAAGAACCTTAGTAGGATAAGTAATACCATCTCTGTAAACAAACCTAATGTATATATATCTGTTCAGAGGCTATAATAAAGTTAGTTATTGTTCTACACTTGTGCCGTTCACTCTGTCACCTCAAACCCCCACCTTTTTTTAGTGTTAGAGTTCAATCTAATTATAACTGGTGCCGAAACCCGGGAGAATTTCTGATAATTGTTACTTCAAGTTTTCAAGCAACCAACGTACGGGTAGCTCAAAAAATACGATGGTAGACACGGACGAGAGAGCTAAATTCGAGTACCAGCTGGCTCAGGCGGCGGTAGAAAGGGCGAAACTAGAAACACAACTATCGAAGGCTTCTGAGATACAGCAGTTGGAGCTCATGAAGATAAGGACACAGAACTCGGCATTTATACACGATAGTCAATTAGAACCTTTTTCAGGTGTGATGGGGGACCTCGAGCATTTCATTAAAGGAGGTGACCAGATCCAGAGGTTAATAATGTCCCGCATGGAGAACGGTACGTTGTTAGACTCCGACGTAAAACTCCTAGAAGCGTCTCTGGTTGGCCGCATTTCACGTCGAGTTTTAAACGCCATTCAAGGCGACCTGACGCATCCCTGGGATACTCAAAGGCGAGGCTTAAAAAATTATACGGCGTGGGAAGGTGGACCCCTGAAGAAGATGTATTTTATTTACTTAAAGTGCGAAGGGCTCACGGACAATCAGAGGGAGAATTCGCTGAGAAGCTGATGGTTTTGTATAACAGACTGACTGAGAAGATGGTCGAGTCGTTTGGCCAAGCAGAAGGAGCCCATAAATTAGAATTTCTGCGAGGGGTCCTAAAGGTACAATTGAACCACTACATAGACCGCCCAGGCTCGCTCCCAAGAGATCGTGACTTCGTCGAGTGTGCCCACGACCTCATTGATGCGAAGGAACGAAACATAACCCGCCTTGGTAAATCGGAAAAGGAATGGATAGAAGTTAAATCATCAAGGAGGAGACACAGGAGCCCACCATGAGTAACTTCAAATAATCGGAGCTTCGGAAAACGACCGAGTAGAACCCCTGACGATAACCGGCGGAGACCGGAGTGGAGGTGCTACGAATGCAACCGAACAGGACATTTCGCTGCCCAATGCAATCTCACAAGATGCTTTGAATGTGACAAGCGAGGACACATAGCGAGAGAATGTCCGAGGCACAGGAATCAACCACTTAGGAGAGGACAAAGGGACGAACCGATGGAGGTGAACAACCAGGACTGGAGCAGCAGGCAACCTGGCAGGAGGAACAGCAGGCACTATACCAGCGGGGAATCTTCGGAAGAGGAGAGTAACCGTTCTGAGCGTAGCGGCCCGACTACGAGGAGACACGAGGTGAGTGGTGGGAATACTTGGAGGGGTGGCCCTGCCGGGGCCGAAGTGACACCGGGGCGTTCACGTGCGGATTGAGGGTACGGTACGGGGCGGGGTAACCGAGCGGGGGATTTATTAATTAATAACGGCGTAAAGAGGGGAAGGCAAGCTCGGTTGCCCGTGGCGGGATTAGAGGAATCGGGGGTGAAGTTTTTAATAGACACGGGTAGCCCAAACTCGCTAATGAGTAGAGGAGGGGCGGAGAAACTACGTATCTGGGGCGAGTGCAAACCATGTGAGTGCGCAGTATCGACGGTTAGCGGTAAATGTCAGACTCTAGGGGAAACATTTTTGAATCTCCACGAATTAACAGGGCGAGATTTGCGGATAAAAATCCATGTGATAGAGAAGTTGACGGCCGGATATGATCTAATCGTGGGTTGCGATATATTACAGCGAGTGGGCATGAGGATGAAAATCAACCGGAAAAATTGGCGTTGTGGAATGGGGAAACGGCAATATAAGGCTACAACGGTGAATAAAAACGGAGCGGGTATTAACATTGGGGTAGTCGAATGTAGAAAGGAAACAGTATTAAGGGTAGTGGAACAATATGACGGCTTATTTTATAGGGAAGACGAGGTCCTATCGACTACTGGGAGAACAGTACACCGAATAAATTTAAAAGGCGAAACCCCCATCTATGTTCTTGGGGATGGGATCTTCTCAAACAAGGCATTATTAGACCCAGTAATTTCCCATTCAATATCCCACTGTGGGTAGTCGAGAAAAAACAAGGACAGGGCGCGAAGCAATATCGGGTAGTGGTTGATTATCGTAAACTTAACGAAGCAACAAAGGACGAGCGGTACCCCCTTCCCAGGGTCGAGGACATACTAGATCGACTCGCGGGAGCAACCGTCTTTAGTACTCTTGATCTGAAGAGCGGTTATCATCAAGTTAGAATGGCCGAAGAAGATATTGGGAGGACCGCGTTTTCATGGGAAAGGGGGCATTTCGAATTCGTTCGAATGCCTTTCGGTCTAAAAGGGGACCCATTAACTTTTCAACGCTTGATGGATGAACTTGTTACCACAAGTACTTGTACAAGTAGGACAGTAAGTGTCAGGCTAGCTAATGGAGAAGGGGGTGGGGAGCATTAGTCAGGAAATGAGAATGAGCCAAAAAAAAAAAAAGAGAACCCAAAAAAAAAACACACCAAAAATATTGTTGAGCGCCACGTCGTTTATTAATGGTAAAACGACGGAAAACTAAGATAAAAAAAAATATAAGAGACAAAATAAAATAAGATTAAATAAATCAATAAAATAGCCCCAAGAAAAAAATATTTTAAACTGTAAAATCTTCGAAGAAAGGTAAGGAAAACAATAGATAGTTTAACTCTTAAATATACTTCCACCAATTAATTGCGATAATTAATCAAAACCAAAAACCCATTAATGTTGAAAACATAAAAATAAAATAAAATTATTTTATTAATAATTTTGTGAATCTCACCTCTGAATTCAAAATTCACCACCATGCACTCAATCCTTAGAAATGACCCTTGACCATTTCCATAAATCTGAATGTATAACCATTAAATGGTAACACTTATTATTTTTTACTCAATAATCAAAATTATCTCTCCTTCAATGTTGGTCACCACTTTTCCTGGTTTTTGTTTTTAATTGATTTGAGACCAAGATGCAAAAGGAAATTAAAAAATAATAATAATTTTCAAACGAGAAGGAAAGAAAAAAAAAAAATAACACCAATTTTGTTAATAAGAAAATTGGACCATCTTTATTACTGTTAACGAAAATTATTTTTACATATTATGATTATCAAAATTCAATTTTACAAAATTTACAAATTAATTAAACAAACAATATCTAATATTGCTTTGTAAATAGGTGGTCCAAAAATATAAAATATTTGCGAGCTCGCTTTCAAAAAAAAAAAATATTACAAAATAAACAAACAAACAAAAGTTAAACAATTTCTCTCTTTTAATACTAATTAACCAAATTCAGCAACCATTAAATAATTTATTGTTTGATTTATTCTGGTACCAGCACAAATAAACTTAAAATAAAATAAAACTTATCTGGGTGCACCCTTCGGCGTTAACGAGCGATGTATTGGTATCAAGGGACGGCCACAATTTCTTCTTCTCCAATTTTGTTGTTGAGTCCACTTAGAGCTGTAGATGACGTTGACTCATAAATTTTCTTCGATGAATAAATCCCCTGTCGGGTAAGAATCCAAAATTCCAATATTTGGAGTCCAATTTCAAAGAAAGAAATGAAAATCCGGCCTTGCCGTTTAATGAGCGTCTGTCTCCTAACTCAACACAATCACTTCTCCCCGTTGAGACCTGTCTATCTTCTTTTGTTTTGGCTTTTGTTTTTGTTCCGTCGCCTATTATTATCACTCTTAATCCGTCGACGTATTTTATCAAACTTTTAATTCTGGTCTATTTTAGCATCACAATTCATTTACCTTAATAAAATTAACAATATTAATTATTTCAGTAATGAAAATTATTATTAAAAAAAAATGGAAAAATTTATTGGCAAAAGAAATTTATAATTTAATAATTCGTGGATAGGGGCATCACCAACATTGTTTTATTTAACATTCAGCTTTCACTATTCATCTTTCTTATTAAAGCAATTGAAAAAAAAGGAAAACTAACATGAAATCGAAATCAGAAAAAAAAATAATGTTAAAAAAAATTAACCTTTTATTTCCCACCTTTATCGAAGTGTAACACCCACCACTCACGTACAAAAAAAAAAAAAAAAAAAAGGATGCAATCCTGGGTTAACCAAATCGAATCATCAGGAATCCGTTTCTAACTAACCTTCGGGAGACCCTTTTAAATCGCTTATATGCCAAACACCGGCCGGACGTCCACTTTCCACATCTTCAAGTTCATAAGTTACCCGGGACGTTTTACGTATTATTTTGAACTTCCTGAACTTAGGTGCCAATTTGCTGGAAAAAAATAGGCTGCAGCATCCGATTGAGGGTGAGTTCTACACCAAACCGTTTGTCCTGGAACAAATTCCACTTCCCTTCTCCTCAGATTGTAAAATCTTTGTGCTTTCCCGTAGGCTCTATCCAATCGATCTTGCACTTCCTGGAATAGTAACGGCATGTTCTTCAATTTTTCAAGGTGAGCATTTCGATCAATGGCAATTGGTTGATCCGAGTCCCCAGATGCTATTTCTGCATGATCCTCTCCTGATCTCGGCAATTCCCGGCCATAGTTCAAGTATGCGGGTGAGAAGCCAGTAGCTTCATGTACGGAAGTTTTTAACGCAAAACTGATACGAGAAAGTTCCTTGTCCCAAATTCTTTGGTTATCCTGTATATAAGAAGCCAACATAGTTTTCACTACCCGATTTATTCTTTCGGTTGGATTTGCCTGTGGATGATAAAGAGCCGTATACCAGGGGGTGACCTTATATTCTTCTAACTTCCCCAGAAATTCCTTCCCTTTAAATTGGACTCCATTGTCACAAATTACAAACTGTGGGGCCCCAAACATATGGAAAACGTGCTCTTCTATTTTTTCCGATAAAGCCTTGGAAGTAGCTTTTCTTAGTGGGATCAGGATGGAATATTTGGTAAAATAATCACTTATTACCAACAGAAACCGATTTTGTTTCGTTGACAGAGGCAATGGCCCCATTAAATCAGCGGTGATGATCTGCCATGGTCCGTTTGCAACCCTTCTACTCCCCATAAGTCCAGCTGGAGCTTGTTGTGATGGCTTTAAACTCAGACACGTTTCGCACCTCGCCACATAGCGTGCTACATCCCCAGCCATTCCTGGCCAGTAATATGCCTCCTTGAGCCTCTGAAACGTCTTGTATGCTCCTAAGTGTCCAGAAATCGGGCTATCGTGGTAATCAAACAGCAACTGCTTCCGTTGAGACTTTGGTATGACCAATTTCCAGGGACGATCTTCCCCTAAAAACTTATTCTTATTAGATATTCTTTTAAATATCTTATCATCTTCAACGCGCCACGACGGATATGATGCAGGATCTTTATTTATTTTGCCTATCATCCTGAGGTACCACTCGTCCATTGCCGACATCGAGCAATCAATCGCCGCCACTTCAGTATTCTCATTCTGTCTCGACAGGGCGTCTGCAGCAAGGTTGTTTTTACCCGGGCGATGTTGAATTGAAAACGAATACTGTTGTAATTTCAATGCCCAACGAGCCAATCTTCCTTTAGGTTCCTTTAGAGTATGTAGCCATTTAAGAGCCATGTGATCTGTTATGACTACGAATTCCATTCCCTCAAGATATGGCCGAAATTTTTCAATCGCCCATAAAACCGCTAGGCATTCATGTTCGGTTGTTGTAAACTTCCTTTCTGCATTGGTCAGGTTTCGGCTAGCGTAAGCAATAGCTTTTTCTCCCTCATCATGAACCTGAGACAAAATAGCTCCTAAGCCTGTTGCCGAAGCGTCGGTTTGCAGTACAAAAGGTTTACTGAAATCGGGGCACGTTAAAATTGGAGCGGATACTAATTTATCTTTAATTTCTTTAAAGGCTAACTCTTGCGCTTCTTCCCAGCGCCATTTTTTCCCCTTCCGCAACAAATCCGTAAGAGGACTTACCACATTCGAAAAATTAGGTACAAATCGTCGATACCATGACGCTAGGCCTAGGAATCTTCGAACTTGTCGCACAGTCGTTGGAGCAGGGTACGACAGTATGGCTGCTACCTTTTCCGGGTCTACTTGAAGTCCGTTTTCGTTAACCACATATCCTAGGTAACGAAGCTCTGGACGACAGAAATTACATTTCTCCCAGTTAATTGTTAAATTTGACTCGGCTAGCCGCTTGAATACATCTTCTAAAACTTTCAGATGTTGGGTAAAGTCTGATGTCACAATCACTATATCGTCTAGGTAAACAAATACATATTCTTCCAAATCATCACCCAGTACTTGGTCAATCAGCCTTTGCCATGTAGCTGGGGCGTTATGTAATCCAAATGGCATGCGAACAAATTGAAAAAGCCCTCGTCTTGGAACAGTAAACGCCGTTTTTTCCTGGCTAGACTCCTCCACTGGTACCTGCCAATACGCCGATTTAATATCTATCGAACTTAGATACCGCCCATCACGCAACCTATCCAGTATTTGGGAGACATATGGTATCGGGTAAGCGTCCTTTTTTGTAACTGCGTTGAGCTTGCGGTAATCCACGCAGAACCTGTTCGATCCATCTGGTTTTTTAACAAGGACTACTGGTGAACTCCAGGGACTTTTGGAAGGCACTACTATTCCTTCAGCCAACATTTCATCTAAATCCTTATCTAACTGACTTTGGACAAACGGGGACACGGGGTAATATCTTTGTTTTATGGGTCTTGCGTCCCCCGTATCTATTATATGCTTTACGCTACTCGTGCAGCCCAGCTTCTCCGGATGTTTAGCTTTCCAATATTCTACCAATGCTGCTAATCTATCCTTTTCAGCTGTGGGTAAATTTGAATGACCAATGATAGCGGGGTTCGCTTCTTTTGTGTCTATCACATTAACAAATTCCCATCCATTTCGCATGTCCGATTTAATGCCCATTTCCCGCCAGAAGTCAACTCCTAAAATCAAGTCACACGTCAACCGAGACACTACCACAAATTCAACGATCCTAATTCTTCCGGATAGCTCTACTGGTAATTGAATCATTCCTATATGTGATAAGGGTGAACCATCTGCCTGCGATATTTGAAACTTCGACACATTTTCCAAGTCCATACCAAGGTTTCTGAATACCTCCCAAACTTTCAAACTCATTAGGGACCTTGACGCTCCTGAATCCAACAGTCCACAGAACTCCCTCCCGAAAATCGACACTGAAAGATATGGTCGACTGTCTCCCTTGCATTTACTCTCTGTCGCAAACGAGCCCTGATAGACAGCACGCACCACAGCCAACCAGGTCTGCCATTCAATTGAATTTCTATCGGACTTCGGGGCTTGGAATGAGCTTCGCCCGTTTAAACTCGACCCCCTGATCCGTTTCCCGGTCTCCGTCGACATCCGCAAGTAGTGGTATTTACCTCTTTACGACCACAGAAACCGCAGAAGTTTATTTTAGGTGCTTTACACTCCCTTGACGGGTGTCCAATTTTATCGCAATTCCAGCACCTGCCTTTATAACCTCGCGCCTGCTGATTTTCTAAGCGAGTATGCCTTTTCTCTTCCCATTTGAGGGTTTTTTTGAACATCTAATTCAGCTACTTGAGCATTCCCTTTCTTGCTAGTCGGTGAGTAACCCAAATCCGGTTCCAGTAATGTTTTTCGCACCGGAGGTGGTGGTCTGTGCACATTTACCCGCCATCTGCTTTCTTCAAGCATTCGACCTTTCGTCAACAAATCCTTTAAAGAGGTTACTGTGTGCAACGCCAACCGGTCGAGGTAAAATGGGTGTAAATTCGCTAAAATGATTTTCAACATTGTAGGCTCTGTTGCGGGAGTTGGTAGCCGATGGAAATAGTTTTTCATGATACTAATATAGTATCCAATACCTTCATCTTCGCCTTGAGTTCGGGCCCTAATTTCGTCCCACAACCTTTCGCTATAATTTTGTGGTTCATATTCTGCCCTAAGCTCTTTCGTCAGCTCATCCCACGATGACAGTTCACGACGCATGGCTTTGTACCATACCAGAGCGCGACCCGAAAAAAGATCATAGCCTGAGTTCAATAAGTCTTCGTTGGAGGCATTCCTTGCTATTTTGAGATCCTCGACCATTTCTAAAAACCCATTCACACTCAATCCTTCCCCGTCGCCGGAAAATTTTATACCCCATTCTCGTACCGGTATTGGTTTTCTCCTTATTGATGAATCCTGTGTAGCGCTTGGTGTGGTAGCACCCATGGAATCTGTGTTTACTGTTGGCGGCGACGACTGTTCTCCATCACTCGGTGGTGGTTTTTTCTTCCATTCATCTAACTGGTCGAACATCGTCAAGCATTCATCAGTATATGCTCGTATATCTTTGCGTTCTTCTTCGGTGGAGGGCTTGAGTCGCCGTAGTCTATTTAGCACATGTTGAAGTTTGGTGGAAAATTTTCTAGGGTCAACCTTTTTACCTTCAGAAGCATCTTTAGAAAGAGCATGAAGTATCTCCATTTTCCCAAGACAAGTCGCCAACTCGGAGGTCGTATCCAAACCTTCAGGCTTTGGTGATTGAATCACTTGTCGTTCTTCAAGAGCTAAAATCTGTCTCAGTTTTTTCCTCATTTCATCGATTTCAGAAATATCGGAGTATTCTCGAATTTTTAGCTCGTATTCGAGCTCTTCTTTCAAAAGCCGGCTAACGTCCATACTGATAATTATCAATTCCCAATAAGATAATGAAGCAAAAGATAACACGGATAACAGACAAAAAAATTAAACTAGCATACAAAAATTCCCGAAATCAGAACGAACTACAAAAAAAAATAAAGTTCAAATCCACTGCTAATCAATAAAAAAATATTTTAAAAAATCTCGAATAAAACAATTTAAACTCAATAACCTGAATGAAAACAAAGTTCCTTTTCCATAAAAAAAATTTCCTCTATTCTAATCAAATTCTCCTAAACAAAACTCAAACGCCCCACGTTGGGCGCCAAAACTGTTACCACAAGTACTTGTACAAGTAGGACAGTAAGTGTCAGGCTAGCTAATGGAGAAGGGGGGGTGGGGAGCATTAGTCAGGAAATGAGAATGAGCCAAAAAAAAAAAGAGAACCCAAAAAAAAAACACACCAAAAATATTGTTGAGCGCCACGTCGTTTATTAATGGTAAAACGACGGAAACCTAAGATAAAAAAAAAATATAAGAGACAAAATAAAATAAGATTAAATAAATCAATAAAATAGCCCCAAGAAAAAAATATTTTAAACTGTAAAATCTTCGAAGAAAGGTAAGGAAAACAATAGATAGTTTAACTCTTAAATATACTTCCACCAATTAATTGCGATAATTAATCAAAACCAAAAACCCATTAATGTTGAAAACATAAAAATAAAATAAAATTATTTTATTAATAATTTTGTGAATCTCACCTCTGAATTCAAAATTCACCACCATGCACTCAATCCTTAGAAATGACCCTTGACCATTTCCATAAATCTGAATGTATAACCATTAAATGGTAACACTTATTATTTTTACTCAATAATCAAAATTATCTCTCCTTCAATGTTGGTCACCACTTTTCCTGGTTTTTGTTTTTAATTGATTTGAGACCAAGATGCAAAAGGAAATTAAAAAATAATAATAATTTTCAAACGAGAAGGAAAGAAAAAAAAAAAAAACACCAATTTTGTTAATAAGAAAATTGGACCATCTTTATTACTGTTAACGAAAATTATTTTTACATATTATGATTATCAAAATTCAATTTTACAAAATTTACAAATTAATTAAACAAACAATATCTAATATTGCTTTGTAAATAGGTGGTCCAAAAATATAAAATATTTGCGAGCTCGCTTTCAAAAAAAAAAATATTACAAAATAAACAAACAAACAAAAGTTAAACAATTTCTCTCTTTTAATACTAATTAACCAAATTCAGCAACCATTAAATAATTTATTGTTTGATTTATTCTGGTACCAGCACAAATAAACTTAAAATAAAATAAAACTTATCTGGGTGCACCCTTCGGCGTTAACGAGCGATGTATTGGTATCAAGGGACGGCCACAATTTCTTCTTCTCCAATTTTGTTGTTGAGTCCACTTAGAGCTGTAGATGACGTTGACTCATAAATTTTCTTCGATGAATAAATCCCCTGTCGGGTAAGAATCCAAAATTCCAATATTTGGAGTCCAATTTCAAAGAAAGAAATGAAAATCCGGCCTTGCCGTTTAATGAGCGTCTGTCTCCTAACTCAACACAATCACTTCTCCCCGTTGAGACCTGTCTATCTTCTTTTGTTTTGGCTTTTGTTTTTGTTCCGTCGCCTATTATTATCACTCTTAATCCGTCGACGTATTTTATCAAACTTTTAATTCTGGCCTATTTTAGCATCACAATTCATTTACCTTAATAAAATTAACAATATTAATTATTTCAGTAATGAAAATTATTATTAAAAAAAAAATGGAAAAATTTATTGGCAAAAGAAATTTATAATTTAATAATTCGTGGATAGGGGCATCACCAACATTGTTTTATTTAACATTCAGCTTTCACTATTCATCTTTCTTATTAAAGCAATTGAAAAAAAAGGAAAACTAACATGAAATCGAAATCAGAAAAAAAAATAATGTTAAAAAAAATTAACCTTTTATTTCCCACCTTTATCGAAGTGTAACAAACTGCAACGCGGACTTGGCGAGGACTTCTCACAAGTGTACATGGATGATTTAATAGTTTTTAGTAAGAACGAGGACGAGCATATCCAACATTTGAGACGGGTCCTGGACAGGATACGGGAATTTGGACTTAAATTGTCTAGGGAAAAGTCAAAGTTTGGACTACGCGAAATTCGGTTTTTAGGTCATATAGTATCACGGGAAGACGTGCGACCTGATACGGAGGGTGTGAAAGCCATCCAAGAAGCCCCGATGCCTAAAAACGCACGTGGAATTAGGAGATTTCTGGGCATAGTGAACTATTACCGGAAATTCATTCCTCGTATAGCGGAGATGACTCATCCTCTAACCGAAATATTGAAAAAGGGAAAACGGTTTGAACTAGGACCCGATCAACTGGCGAGTATCAAGAAGTGTCGAGAGGTTTTGACCACCCAGCCACTTCTGGCGTTCCCCGATTTCCGTAAAACATTCAGGGTAACAACAGATGCAAGTGAGGTAGTTACCAATAGGGCCCCAAGGCCGTCCTGTCTCAAAACTTCGAGGAGGGCGAAAAGCCTATAGCATACGCGGGACGGAAACTAAACGACGCTGAACGCAGGTACAGCGCGATTGAAAGGGAGCTCCTAGCGGTAGTCTGGGCAGTCGAGTATTTTCGCCCGTACTTCTACGGCAGGCGATTCGAACTTTTTATGGATCATAAATCTGGAAACATGAAGAGAATCATCCGCGAGAGTGTCACGATGGAAGGAGCGGCTTGCGGTCTATAACTTTCAAACGATTCACAAAAAAGGAGTTGAAAACGCGGTCGCCGATTGGTTATCTAGGGATCTGGTCGTGAACGCAACCGAGGAAGAGACAACCCCCGCGGAAACTTTAGCGTTGGGATATTTAAGAGAGTGGGCTGAGAGCGGTCCCGACATCCCCCTAGTTAATAGCGAATCAGAGGGCAACATGGCTCCGTCCGAACGACCCTCGGAACTGCCCGAGATTGATCAAATTATTAATGATAAAAAATTGCAAATTATTTTTAAATCTAAGCAGGACCTGGGGATACAAACACAGTCAAGCATCTATGAGGGCCTATTGACCATTGTGGTTCGTACACCCGCAGCGGTAAAAGAGGAAGAACTCGAGAAAATTTTCGCGGAGTTCAGTTACCCCACAAGAAGCTGTCACGTGTATGTTGGGAATAGGATACTAGCCGACAAGGTAAAGAGGCTTTATAGGCAGGAAAAAAATCGGATTAGGTTATCCCCTGACTCGATGTTTGCGCCAGGTGGAGACTATCACAGACCCAGCGGCACAACAAACAACCGTATCCGAACACCATACAGGCAAGACAAATCACAGGGGAATTGAGGAGACCTTGCGCGCGATAAAATCTCTTTATTATTGGAAATCTATGGGCCGTACGGTGCGCGATTGTATCGCTAATTGCGAAGTTTGTCAACAAGCGAAATATGACCGCTAACCTTTAGTAGCAACACAAACTTCTACACCAACTGCGACGGAGCCCTTGAGGACCGTGCAAATTGACATATATTCCAACGAAGGTCAATCATGGCTGACAGCGGTAGATGCTTTTAGCAAACTCGCGATGGCCCACCCTATTGAAGCAAAGACACCCGGGGCGGTATGGGAAGGTGTTCTGCAGTAGTGCGCCACATATGGAGTACCGGATGAAATCATTTCAGATTGTGGGCGCGAATTCGATAACGCCTTGATCCGCGAAGAGAGTAAACTACTGGGTTTTACTTGGCGATTAAACACCCCTCATCACATCAAGGGTAGGGGTGCTGTGGAACGCCTGCACAACACGTTGGGGGAACATCTTCGGCTACTCAAGATAGGTTGTAACCTTACCACATACGACGCTATGCCGCGAGCGATAATTGCATACAGCAATACCATTCACGCTGCAACTGGGCTATCTCCCGTGGAAATAGTTTTTGGGCAGAGACGATGGGTCAGAGGGGACCTCATCACAGCTAACAATAGTAGATTAAGAGTGGATTTATACCAAGGGAGATCGCAACGGCAACAGACGTGGTCGAAGATCCGGGAAAAGCTAATCCGGAAAAAACAAACTCGGGTAAACAGGGAAAATCTTCGGTCTCGAGTTTATAAGAAAGAACCGCTTTCGCTAGGAACCATCGTCTATAGGCGATTAAGATCAGCGAGAAATAAAACGGCCGCCAGGTATGAGGGTCCTTATAGAGTCACCACAATTCGGGAACATAAGCTGTTTACTATTAGAGATGTAAATTATCCATTCCGTTCCCGCACGGTTCATCTAGAGGAACTCCGGGTACCCCACAGAGTGTCAGAACTCGAGCAGGGTGGTAGCGCTCAGAATGATACGTAGTATCAGTAAAGAAATTATTTTTGTTTTGTTTTCTTACAGGTTTAAATATTAATTATGTTAGTAATTTTTTTTTTATATATATGTATATATCACATGTATTTTTTAAAATCTCTTCCATTTTGTATATAATATTATCGTTAGGTAAAGTAACTATATGTATTTCTTTTTTTATTGTTGGCATTAAGATAAAAAGTGTCAGGTGTTTTAGTTATAGAATATATGAAGTGATCATTTAAGTTATATGTTATCTTATGTTTATTTTATTTTTTTTATTGTAGTTCCTCTTTATGAAGGAACTGGAGGGAGGGAGTTAGCTGAGTGTAAGACATAAATAAGAACCTTAGTAGGATAAGTAATACCATCTCTGTAAACAAACCTAATGTATATATATCTGTTCAGAGGCTATAATAAAGTTAGTTATTGTTCTACACTTGTGCCGTTCACTCTGTCACCTCAAACCTCAAACCTTTTTTTAGTGTTAGAGTTCAGTCTAATCATAACTTATATATATATATATATATATATATATATATATATATATATATATATATATATACATATTGATTATGTGTATTACACTGATATTGAAAAATATTACTCCTGTAGCGGTAACATTGGCACGCGTACCAGGGGTACGTATTGTTTTGTTTTTTTTTGGTATCAAGATATCATGAAGTTATTATTTTGTTTATTTTCGTCTGAACTTTGTTTTATTTTGTCCAAAAAAAAAAAAAAAAAAAAAAAAAAAAAAAAAAAAAAAAAAAAAAAAAAAAAAAAAAAATATATATATATATATATATATATATATATATATATATATATATATATATATACAAACCTAATAACTAAGAATTATTTCATAATTTATAATATAATTGACGTATGTCAAATAGATTCATTTAACAGTAATGTTCAAAGAACATTCATCCCCGATTTGTACATCGCAATTGCGAGTGCCCGGGGGTATGGATCCAGTGAAGAGAAAGGATTCCCCTGGTTCGGATAAGAGCTCTGTGGCCTAGTTGATAAGGCACTACACTAGAGAAGTGGAGACTTGGGTTCGAATCCCAACCGGGTCAAATCTTTTCTCTTCAAAAATAAAAAATATATTTAAAAAATATTTATCAATAACTAAGAATTATTTCATAATATATATATATATATATATATATATATATATATATATATTTTTTTTTTTTTTTTTTTTTTGGACAAAATAACATTTATTTAAAGAAAGTATTACAATCTGCCTCGATGTGGACAATAAGTAATATGGATGGCTTAATGGATCCATTCACACAATATGTACCAATATATATGTAAAAAGATAAAAAATATTCTAATTAATTAATCTCAACAAAACATACTACAATTGCTGAACATTTCAATTATTTGATGCTTTATGATTGATAAACAAACTCTATGAATTTACAAGACTTAATAACTCAGAAGTTTTTTTCCACTAAAATCCGGAGTAAAACCACTGTTGTATACATGAATAGAAAGCAGAATGCACTCTGATTCTAGTAATGACATTACTTTTTTAATTCGTTGAACACAGCAACACAGCAAATGTTATGGCCATTGGAAGTTGTTGATAGAAACTCAACTTCAAAAATGTTTAAACGTCCTCGAAAGAGTTAAAAAATAATTTTTGACTTTGATAAAATTTTATCTATAAGGGTTTTTTGGTGCGTTTAATCGAGACTTGAGATCAGTTTTCCATGTGAAAAAAATTCCCACTGATTTATA
Source organism: Euschistus heros (assembly GCA_003667255.2). NCBI lineage: Eukaryota > Metazoa > Arthropoda > Insecta > Hemiptera > Pentatomidae > Euschistus > Euschistus heros. Next base: position 1,047,443 of record RCWM02000305.1, on the reverse strand, counting down.
GAGGATTTCATTGGTATTTTCTCATCTTTTGGACTTTTTTTTTACACCTGAAGTGTTTTGAGAATAAAGTATTTTTATTTCAAATAGCATTCAAAACTCCAACAAAAAATATTTCTCTATCTTGACCGAAAGCTGAGAAAAAAAAGTCACGTGATTTTCATATATTTTTTTTTCTATCCCTAACTATAACTCTAGTTCTGGAGTGTTATAAGTTCCTACTACCCATACAAAAATCGGCATTAAGATCTGTGAGTTACAATTCAAAACGTCCCCTTGTCAGTAGTTGAAGGTTTCTTAGCCATATTATTTCCATACACATCAGCAATCGAGTGTAAGGCAAGTTGGGAGACATATGCATTAGAGTGGGAATGGAGTTTACTGTGAAAGAATAGATTTGGGCTAAATCAGCAACATATGAAAGATTAAGATGTTTTTATTTGCAATATTGTAAGGAGTGTTGTGGATTTTACGAAGGATTGTGGATTGTAAGGATTGAATACTTAATGGTGCATTAAAATTTAGGTTAGGCGATTAATATGCAACAGGCAATATACTAACTTGGAGAGGAAGCACTGAGTCTCTTACGGATCTTGTTTGCACATTCTTGGAGGTTCCTGGTCAAAAAATATTAGACATGTATTTTGTAGTTCCAACTAATTGAAGCCGAGAAAAAAAAAAATGAAATAGTATTAAATTAATTTATTTTATATCTCTATTTTAGAAATTATATCGACATGATTCTTGTATTATAAAATTTAAATTTTGATTGCAGATGTAAGGAAACATACAGCTGCTTCAAAGATTTTGGAATTAGTTCAATTTAAAAACAAAAAAATGGTAACATGTTTAAGCAAACTACTTTTATTGACTATTTACTCAAAAAGTGACGTCACATTCTAATTTAGCACTCAAAAGGACCCTTAATTACGAAATTTCATCCAAATAGAAAAATAAAAGTTCGTAACCTTCATTTGTCTGAACAAATGGTAAGCAATTTTGTTTTTTTAATTGACAAAAACTTGAATTACGTTTAGACGGTTGAAAGTACCAATAACATATTTTACCCACAATACAGGGTAGTGATACGTTGAAATGTCTGGTTTCATCCTCCTATCTGGTTTCAAACTCAAGTGAAAAATCAAATTGTATTTCGGATTTTCCATTTTTTCAATTTGGTTATTGTTCTTAGAATTTTGCATTTATAAGCCCCAGAAGAAACCTGAGGCTTTCCTCTATTCAGCGATATCAATCAAGTTGAGTGGTAACAAAGTAATAGCGATTTAAAGAAAGGTTACCAATAATCGGTTTAAAAATTTCATCCCCTTTAACCCGGCGTTGGTCGCTAGCTGATCTGGTACACCGGGAGTCGCTAGGTGAGCATTTCCCTCACTTCTTTGATTATCATAAAAAATGCAATGTTTTGCTACTAAATATGAAGTTATCAATGGTAAACAAATGTCATCATAATGTATCAATAAATGTAGTATGGAATATAAGGAATAAAAAATATTTAGGATTTGTAGCTTCATTAAAAATGGTTCTTCTTCTTCGGGGGTAGTCGCCTGAACATCTACACGCTTAAGGGCTGCTAATGTTTGAATGGGAGTCAGCTTTCCCAGGGCAACTCTGTACGGAATACACCATTGATTTTTCTATGATTCTTCGACAATGAATTCATCCCAGGACCAGCGCTTTTGTAAACGCAATTCGTTTCGATATTCTTTAGCTTTGACGTTGTACTCACTACGAAATGCAATTCGCCTCTCTTACATCTGCATCGCTGGTACAGCCTTCGCGCCTTGTAGACTTCTCTCTTCATTGTTTTTAAGGCCCGTGTCCAGCATGGAACTATTCGAGCTCTGGCCTTTCGGCGTTAAAGAGAATTTTCAGCATCGTCAAGAATTGCATTAGTTATTTTAGAGACTCTATAGTCCACATCGTCAGCACTTTCCCATTCTTCAACGACAATTTTTCCCTCCAGCATGCATTTGAAGAAGCTTCAGTCATTCCTTCGAGTTACGTAACCCTTGTCAGTATCACGAAAACCTGGCATATCCTGCACGAGACCGAATTCCAAGACTTTGTGGTCAGAACTAGGTTCAGATCTAAGGGGCCACTCAACAATGTGTCATACTAATGTTGCTGATGCCAAAGTCACGTCAATCGAACTTTCACCCATTGGCCCTGAGAAAGTGGGGTTGGAAGAGATGTTTTTGACAACTACTAACTGGCTCCTTGCTATTAAATCACCTAGCTTAGCCCCTGTTCGATTTTAGCCCCAAACCATGTTCTAAGCGTTGGTGTCCGAGCATTAGATCACATTCCTGCTACTAGAAGTGATCGTTTCCATGACAGAAATACTTTCCTCAATGTTACTTCCGTTAGGCAGGTAAGCCGAGATCATCGTAAACGATCCACTACCCCTCTTTACGTAGCATGCTACACGTCAAGATTTGGATTGTTAACCGCTATAGCAGCTCTGGGCCTCCTCTCTCCATTGCTTAGAGCTTTAACTCTTGACGTGAGACCAAATCCCGTTACCAAGTTCCGATGGCTGGTCGGTTCCTGAATTACCGTAATGTTATAGCGTCGAGAATGAACTCACAACTCGTCTGCCACAACTCTTCGGTAGTTCCATGTTGAAATAAAGGAAGGTAATTCTATTCATAATAGGTACGTTTTGCTATTTCCTTACACCATGTTAAGTGCATTGGGCACTCCCGACTGCCAGCCTTGTGCTTTGTTTTATTAAGATCTGCATTCGCCCGTTTACAATGATTGCAGGTTGGGTCGGCCAATACTTTCTTCTTCGGGCATTCTTTTATTAGATGGTGACTTCCTGCGCACCAAATCCAAACCACTGAGTTTGCCGGGCAAGTGGCCTTGGTGTGTTCATAGCCCTGGCTGGCACTTGGTGCTGCGAGCGTCCAGGTAATCCTTAAAAGTCATAGACCACCATCCTCCATCTAGACTTTCTATTTTTAAGAGCTGAAAACGGATCATTGGGTGCACTTCCAATGCCCAATTCTTAATTACGCCGTTCCTGGCGACTGAAACAAATAGTGGGCGGAGATCTACAATAACAAGGAGAGTTGGAACCGATTTTTCAGGTATTCTTTGCCACAGAAACCTTACTAGGTCTGCTGAGTTCCATGCGTGAGGCACACCTCTCACTTCACGTTTAGGTTTTTTCCTCAGTATGTAGCATGTAGCAGTAGCCCATGTATGTAACATGTAGCCCATTTTGGCGCAGCTTCTGCCATCCAATGACTTTAGTTGCATGGGATTCGTCTTCTAACCGAATAAGAATCGAGCCCGCCTTGGTCGCTCTAACTATAGAAGCGTTTACACCTAAATTTGTGGGCGACGAAAGCCCATTTATGATATCCACAGGGCTTTTCCGAAATCCGCTGATTGTTAAGTAAGCAGGTCTTGACATCAGGGACGGCTTCAATGGCAGCGATTTAACAATATCTGCCAATGTCATAGGTTTATTCTTTGGTGGAGATTTATCAGATGGCTAAATTATTGCTGTCCGTTGCATGTGTTTTCATAATGCTTGAAGGTAGCGAAGGGCTGTTAGGCTTTTCCGAGAGAATATGGGCAGGTTTCGCTCGGTCTCTAGAAACAACTATGTTCCGGCCGTTTTTGATGATGATAAAAGTTTTGGTGTCCCTGGTAATAACTAGATGAGGGCCTGTGTATGAAGGAGTTAGTGGGGGTCTAATCTGATCATCTCGTAAAAATACGTGGCTGCAACCGTTGAGGGTTGGGTGTGCCAGGTCGAGGCAGAAGACCGTAGTGATCTCATCCTCCGTCCTAACTGTTGAGCGTAGGTGTCAGGAGGTTCCACCTTTTCCGGTGCCAGTTGGATATGGATGTCGCCCTGTAGTCGCAGCCAAGATCCGTAAACGAGCTCGGCTGGAGAGCCATTATGATCGATTTTGATGGTTGTCCAAAAGCCGAGGAGTACGACGGGAAGAAGTTCCGTCCAACTCTCTTGCTCTTCAAAAGCTTGTAGGTGAGTGATGTCTCGAGTGTTCTATGCCACCTCTCTATAAGTCCGTTGGACTGCGGGTGATATGCCTTTGTATGAACCATTCCTGAGATAGCTGCTAAGGAACGGAAAAGTTCGGATTCGAAAATCCGTCTTTGGTCAGTTACAACTTGAATAGACGTCCAAAATGGCTAATCCAGTGGGCCCAGAACGCTTTTGCGACCGTCAGTGCAGATTGATCCGCCATTGGAATGGCTTCTGGCCACTTAGTGAAACGTCGATGCATGTCAAGAGGTATTTCATACCGTTCGACAATGGTAGGGGGCCGACGATATCGATGAGAATAAAGGCGAATCGTTAATCTCGCTGTGTGAAGTGCTGAAGAGGAGATTTCTCATGCCGCTGTATCTTTGTTTGTTGACATGTGGCATATTTCTTTACAAAGTCCGGGACTAATTTAGACATATGAGGCCAGACAAACCTTCTTCGGAGTTGATCAAGAGTAGCTCTGCGTCCAGGGTGTGAACGATTGTCAAGTTTAGCGCAAACTGCCGATCTTAGGGATTTAGGGATGTGAAGTCTTATGTATCCAAGGGACGTATCGCAGTAGAGTGACAAGTTGCCTGGCAGTGTGGTTGGTGCTAGGATTAAGTTGGTATGAGAGTTTTCTGGATTGTCTAGGAGCAGCCTTCTCAGTCTTTTGCTGAAATGCATAAGTAAGCGGGGGGTGATCGGTATAACAGGTAAAGGGGCGGCCTTCAATAGGTGTCTGAAATGTTTTATGGTTTCATACAAGGCCGGTAACTCACTGTAATAGGTAGAGTACTTCTTCTGCGTGAGTGTAAGCTTTTTTGAGAAGAAGCCCAATGGCTCTAATGTCGATTGGTGGATCTGGTGGACCACTCTGCCAATAGCTGTATCCGATGCGTCTGTAGTAACCGTTAGCGGAATACCGTGCCTAGGGTGTGCGAGAAGGGTTGCTCGGCATTGGTCGCTTTTCGTGCGTTCAAAGGCATGTCATCGATTGGGTCCATTCTATAGGCTGGTTGTCGGTTGTGTCATGAGGTAGATGTAGAGGAGCCTGTATATTTGCGCTGCCTGAGGCAAAAACCGTCGATAAAAGTTCACCATTCCTAGGAAGGTACCGAGTTGTTTTGCTGTCCTCGGCTTAGGAAAATCAAACTGGACTTTGTTGGTAAGCGTGGGCCAGGTCCAGGGTTGAAAAGATGGTTTTGTTTTCTAAAACCTAGGTAGTTGATACCTGTCAGGTACAGTCACGTCATTTATTTGTCTGTAGTCCCCAAAAGGTCTTTAAGTGCCATATTTCTTCCTTGCTAAATGTAGTGGGCTGGCCCATGGACTATCTGAAGGTCAACATAGCCCCAAGTCGAGCATATTGTTAGCTGCTGTTATTTTTTCTGGTCCTATTCGTCTTGGTTTGGAATATATTGGAGGTCCTATTGTTTTTATGTGGTGTTGCGTGGAAAAAGGACGGGATCGTTGAGGCGGGAAATGACCGTATATTTGGCCGAATTCGGTGACGTCGGGTTGAGTATGCTGATAGGAATGCTTGGATTATCTGGTGAGCTGTGCTGGATGGTGGAAACACATGTCGTGCTGAGTTCGTCTATAAGTCGTCGGCCGGGTAAGTCAACTACAAGATTAAAGTGAATTAAAAAGCCTGACCCGATAATCGGTTGTTGGACATCGGCTAAAAGGAAAGTGTAGGTGAAATGCTTTTCGGGGCTGAATGCGAGCGTCAACTTTTGTTTGCCGTAGACATTAATACGGGAGATTTTAGCTGCATAAAGGTGTTGTTGAACAGGGTTCAAGCGATCAGCAGATCTCGGAGGCAAGAGAGAGACGTCCGCTCTTTTATCAATGAGAAAACAAAGTATAGTTTGGGTATCAGTTAAGAAAAGGCGACAATTGGTGCTGTGGCAGGAACAGGTCGCCGCTGACCCCTGGCTATTTAGTTTTTTGGAATATACTTGCAGGGAGCTACACATCTCCGTGCCCTGTCTCCGAAAGAGGAATGGTACCAACAAAAGCCGTCATCCACCAGTCTCTGGCGTAAGGGAGGAAAACGCCTAGAACGTCTAGAAGAGGAGCGAGAGCTGTGGTATCTAGTGAAGTTTCGAATTTCTTGTGTTAATGCCGCGATTTCTGTGTAAATAGGATGGCTTTGATTTCGTAGCTCTACATTGGATATACATGGCTGAGGTTGGGATACATCTAAAATTTTATCCGCGGCTGTAGCTAATTCAACAAGGGTAGCGGAATGCATTACTTGTAGTATGGATTGTGTAGTTACTGGTAGCCTCTGGATCCATTGCTGCTTCATAATATCCTCGCCGGTATTAGGAGAGACTAAATATTTCATATTCCTTAGTAATATAGAGGGTTTTAAATCTCCTAACTCGAGACCGGATAACATTTTTCGCAAATGTTGTTCTTCAGAATCGTTGCAACGGGAGACTATGGTTTTTTTTAAGTTAGTTATAAGACGGAGGGGGGTCTCGCTTAATAACATCGGCAACTAAGGTCAGCATGTTGCCGTCCAGTGCTGATAAAAGATGATTATACTTAGTTTTGTCTACTGTCACGTGGGGGAGTTCGAACTGGATCTCAAGTTGATTGAACCATGAAGGTGGTAATTTTACTTTGACGTGATTAATATTGGGTGCTGGGGCCGCGTTTAGCTTTAACTCTAGTGCCACCAATTGCCTCTGATGGGACAGAAATTCTTCAGCTGTCGGTGTACTCATATTAAAATAATAGACTAAAATGTTCTCACCGACAGGTTTTAACTGTTCTTCTCGGGGTCACCAGATTAGTAGTCTTGAATAAGATAAAATGAAACACCAACTGAATAATAGATAAACGTTTTGAACTAGTATAACAAGATAACAAGGTTAAGCATATAATCATTATTAAATACTATAATAGTTAATTAATAATGATTATAAACATATGACAATGATATTACAAAGAGGCAGATGAGGTAACAAGAGGTAACAATAAAAAACGAAAGGAAAAGATATCACGACATGCTTATTATGGTATTGACTACTATGGGAGGCTCCAATGATTTCTTCACCACTCTTTGAACTGAATCTTTCTTTTTGTCTTCACTTTGCTTGGCCTTGGAGTTTGAGGTTTCCAATATACCGATTTATCCATCAGTTTTTCCATTGATATGTTTTCTGGTTACGTTGTTCATCTTTTTATCAAAATCTTGAATGAATTTTTTTCTTCAACATCGGACCCATTCCTAGGTCTTTTTGCGGATGGGCGTGGGTCCTTAAGGACTGCACATTCAGGAGGATCCTCTTCCATTTTCTGAAAGGGTAATCCCTAGAAATATTGTATAACCGAACCTTAACAGTTAGACCTACTTTCACTAATATTCGCTTAAAATAACAAAAATGTGTCCTAAAGTAATTGAATCTTCAGACTTTGTTGAAAACAATAACAGCGAACAATAAATTAACATAAAATAAATGAAACACCCAAAACTAGATTCAATTGCACAGAAGACCTAATTAATTTAACCTTCCGGTATGCGCGCGTATTTACCAGATACGCATCGGAAATGTTGGGTTAATTTTCTTTGATCTTACGCCGTCTTGGAATTTCTCGTCTTTTCTACCCTTTTCTTTTGGCCCATCCCTTATCTAGTTTTGACCAAGAATTCCTTCGGCAAAAAGTGCGGTAGAAAAATGTGGTTTGTATTTAGGAATACACGTGCCCATCCATGTAAGTTTTAATATTTTATTTGTAATTTAAAGTAACATTCAAATTGAATTAAGACTTGTCAAACTAAAACTGAAATTAACCTTGTATGCATCAGATACGCGCGACCTCTAATAATTATATCATTTATCTATTTACTTTTAATTTATTATACATATCTATTTATTTATTTTTTTGGTCACTATAGGTCATTATTACAAAAGAACAAAACAAGAATCCTGTTTAAATTGTGAGATAGGTAGGCAGTTTATTCGGTTGCAGCATTATGTTTGCAAAGATTGTATTTTTTCTCCGAAGCAATTATGCGGTGTTCGTAGAACTACAATATAAGTATAAGTTTGTATAGCTTATCATTTATTTAATGTAATGTTTTAAATTATATTACAGGATTTATATAACTATTACCTAATGTTAGATCATTGTATTAATGCATTTTTAATATATTAAACAATTTATAATAATAGCGTGTATGAACAAATTATACCTAATAAGCTTGAATGAACAAATTGTTCGACAAAAATTATTATATAATTTTTCTTTAATGTAACATAATATTAATATTCAAAACCCTTTTGTTCGGCACTGTCATTTTCCACCTTTCAGCCAGTTGCTTGATCACATGGAGGAACCATTCACTTTAGAACAGCTATCGAAAAATTGTTGAACTATTGTTTTGACTTCTTGAAATGTATTAACTTTTTCACCTTTTAAGAAGATGGCCCTGGATCGAAACCAATAATATGGACAGGGAAAAATATGGATGTGGAAGGAATTACTATCGATATTTTGAAACGCTTCATTAATCTTGCGGTATTTGTCAAATGCTCCTTTTTACCTTACCATTGCGTACATAGATATCGTGTAAATGGTGAAAAACAGCATCTTTAAAGACTCGACAATCTTTGACAAGAACACTAGTATATACGGATGGATTTTTTCCTATAGCTAGCGGAAGAACCTCATCACTCTTGATCGCATTAAGCCCTTCTTCCTAATAAAGAACGTATCTTTTCCTGGAAATTTTTTGGAACCAACGCGGTTTGTTTGTTAAACGCTCATTCTTGTTATGTTTTGTAAACATCGTGGCTTAAAAGATAATTTCAACAATATCTTAACATAAATCATTCTTAAGACACTATCATGTTTTTTTTTTTTTTTTTTTTTTTTTTTTTTTTTTTTCAATAAAAACCTTTAGAGTTAACTTTAAAGTTAAAATTGAGGCAGTCCATTGCTGATAAGGAAGCTATTGTCTTTTTTTACACATTTAAATGTAAATGTAGACGATGTACAAGAATTTTAAGCTACCAGCATAACTATTAAGTTTCGGTGACCAGCAATTGTAAGTTTTATTCGCTTTAATTAGTATTAGTAACGTGTTAAATGATCTGTTATTTGAATAAATCATCTCTTGAATTATCGCAGCAAGATGTACATGCTTACAAAGCCCCTAAAAACCACCAAACTATGTCGAAAACTCAATATTGAAGATTTCTAGGATGGGGAATGTTTTGGGTGCAGTTTAATACAGTTTGCAGAGTGAGAAAGTTGGAGGAGAACCTTTAATATGATATAGAAGTTAGAGCGAGTTAGTGGTGTTGCGGATTGGTGGCACCCCCACAACAGTTCTGGCAAATTAGGCTAATACGCATCTGTCTTACTTCCTACCACCTCCGTGCGCAACTCAATTGACAATGACCCGTATGTTTCCAGTTTCAAAAACAGACAAATGATGAAGGAGTCATGACAGCTAAGTGAAAATTTCCCAAATGAAGATTCTGTCGAAATATTATCGATCGATTTGTACACAGATGTATTATATATATATATATGTGTGTGTGTGTGTGTGTGTGTGTGTATTTTTTTTTATTTATTTTTTTTTTTTTTTTTTGGACACTCAACATCTGAAATCCTGTCCCTTAGTTTTTTGTTTATTATATTTTTAGGAATAATTCATGTTATTTGAAAAAAATGAAAACCTTATCGATATTGAATTGGGGATCCCTAAGCATTGTAGAGAGTTTTTCTTATTAGCTTGTAGCAATAGCTACTAAGCATAACAAATGTTAGTTTTACTGATTTTTTTTTTGTCTTTAACGGACTACTTTTATGTGTTGCGATGGCAGCCAGTTTTGTATATAATTATTAATAATGTTTTAATGGTAACCTCCCCAGTTTGGTTGTTATCATTATAAAATAAAGTGTTTTTATTTTGTGTTAAATTTTGAACAGATAATTTTTTTTTGTCGAGACCTTCTGGTTTAATTTAAAAATAATCTGCTATGTCCTTCTCTGTGTGAGTCCGGATCATGCATTTATCTAAATACAGGGATGCCAGCCAGGACTTTATCTCCTGACAATTTATAAAAGAGTATTTTTATCTAATTAATTAATTATTAATTAATCTAATATCTTCTCCAGAATGTTATCGTGGGGCCAATGATTAAGGTTTGTTAATTATAAAGGAGAGGAATCAAAATATATTAATAATCAGTGGCATGCAAATGAATGATGACGGTTGAACTAAAAAAAAACAACGTATAATTAATTATGGGTTGACATATAGAAATTACAACTAGATATAATAATCATAACTTAGGTTTAAAACTTATACGGTATCAAATAACTTAATCTAGACTTATCTTAAGGGCAATGCTATATTGTGGGGGGAAGCGGGCGGCTACATGGCGAGAATCCCCAGGCTGGCCGAAAGGCCAGGCCCCCGATCTCCAGGAACCAGACATCTCCGACAAACTCCTCTGACCAGACCGCTCTGCAAGCCTCTCTCAAAAGCCCTTCTCCTAGACTGATCTCGACAATATTTTTCCGTCCCTTTTTGATAAATAAGCTCCGCCCCTCTGGACAAAGAACACGCCAACCGACTTCCCAGTGTTATGATATTTAGAAATACTCAAAATACAGAGTTTACCCCGAATCTTAAAAGGTAAGGGACAGGCAGGTAGAGAACTTTTATTGTATGAAAGGATGTGAAATTTCGGACCACCCGTGGGGTGCTGTGGAGGTTGCTACCCTTTTGCCAACGCGCGAATTTACCTTTGTTATTTTCAAACTTATAGGTTTGATACATAGCAAATCATTCTCGACAACTGGTGACCTTTACGTGAATTTTTTACCGAGATGCCTCTAGAAACGGAGACAAAGAGCGATCCAAGTAAGGCAATGCCTGCAAGCCCTGGCTTCTCCGAGTCTCAAATCACTTCAAAATCGGTACTAAACTACCAAATAGGAGCCTTTGGTGGGCCGACTACAAGACCACCAACCTTTTACAAATTTAACCCGGAATTGTGGTTTTTACAAGCAGATGCTGTGTTTGCTACTTCACGTAGAACCACTTCGAAGATCAAATTTCAGACTGCAGTCGCGGGGCTGAAACTTGAGGTCCTAACTCTGGTCGCTGACCTATTGGCAGTTACGGAAGAAAATCCCTACGACGCATTCAAAAGACGCCTCACCTTCAAGGTAACTAAAACACTGAATTTGTGAGAAGTAAAAGAGGGAGACAGGTAGGTTAAGTTTTAGATTTACAATGAGGTTTCCCTTATGACTCATTGGGTTTTTCCGTTCCTATAGGAAACAATTTTTTTTTTTTTTTTTTTTTTTTTTTTTTTTTTTTTTTTTTTTTTTTTTTTTTTTTTTTTTTTTTTTTTTTTTTTTTATTTTTTTTTTTCTTAAAATATTTTCGATTGTGGTTTTACTGTATCCGTTGTTGTTAGCTATAGTGTGAATTGTTTGTATTTCTTTGTTATACTTTCGTTCATTTAGCGGTAGATTTAAAAGGTGGTAAATCATGCCATGAAATGCTGCGAGTTTGTGTGTTAGTGGTCTCCTGGCATTGTTGTCTATAACTACATCTGTGTGTGTGGGTTTCCTGTATATATTAAATTCGTGTTGTTTATTGTTTATGGAGATTTCTATGTCTAAAAAACTTAAAGTTTTATTGTTCTCCAACTCCAGTGTGAATTTAATTGAAGGGTGGATTTCGTTTAAGAAACTATTGATTTGTCTGGTCGCCCCAGACCATAGGCAAATTATGTCATCAACATACCGATACCAGTATATGTGTTAAGCTAATTTTGAATGAAGGATTTTCAGTTCTAATTTATCCATAAAAAGATCTGCCAGAAGGGGTGGAAGAGGGGACCCCATTGGTAATCCTTCTTCCTGTTTATAGAATGTATTGTTAAATTGAAAATAATTATGTTTTATACAATCTGACAATTAATTGTAAAAGTCTAATTTTTCTAGTGGTTTAAGATTAGACCGGAAGATTAGTTCTTCTAAAATTTCTATTGTTTCTGAAGATGGGATACTGGTAAACAGATTTATGACATCGAATGATATTAACTTTGCATTGTCTGGAACATTTACGTTTTTTATTTTGTTGACTAATTCTATTGAGTTTTTTTTTATTGTATTTCGTGGGGAAAAAGAAATTTTCGTTTTGAACATGTTGTTTAAATAATGAGCAAGTTTGTATATGGAGCTATTAATGTAGGTAACTACTGGTCTTATTGGAATGTCTGCTTTATGTATTTTGGGTAGACCGTAGAGACGGGGCGGCAAAGGATTCATTTCAATCAGGTTGTACTTTTATTATCAGGTATTAAAATACTATTATTTATTAACTCCCGAACTTGAATGTTAAATTTTTTAGCGGGGTTTTTTATAGTGGGGAAGCTGTTTTTTTTCGATGAAGTCATAGATTTTATTTTTGTAAACTCTTTTTCTATAATTACTGCGGTGTTCCCTTTGTCCGCTTTTATGATCGTAAGGTCGTTTTTTTAATATTTTAGTTGATAAAGCGCGTGCTATCTTGTATTCGGATGATGTCTTTGTCTTAAAGTTCTGGGCTTTTTCTATTTCTGTTTTTAGTATGTTTGCGCATATTGATTTCGAAAGTGGGTTTTTGTCGTATTTTTCTAAACCGGATTCAATGTGGACAGCAGGGTTTTCGAATGTTTGTATGGTCACCGGTGAATTTATAGAATATTTTAAACCTTTGTTGAGCAAATTATTTTCATTTTTAGTTAATGTTATGTTGCTGAGGTTGAGGATACGTGGGAAAAATTGGTTATCGGATATTCTTGCTAGACCGCAAGTTATTAATTTTATTTTCTAATGTTTTTTGTTTTTTGGTTACGAGATATTCAACTTGCGTCCGGATTTGATTGTCTAATGAGTCAAACTCAAGTGGCTGGAGTACAGAAGTGACTTTATTGTGGAGGATATAAATATATAATTTTAAATTATCTCTGACTGAGTACCAATGGTTAATTTCAAATCTTACCCATTGACGTCTAGCATGGTGAGTGGCTTTCGACGCTGCTCTTGATTGTGCTCCGCTTCTTAGTTGCACGTATCTGGGAATGAGTTCTTCTCTTGAGCACGTCTGGTTAAACCAAATATTTTTGTTAGCGATGGCGTATTTAAGTCTAAGTTTGGAAAACCAATAAGCTGCATCCTTCCGGCTTGCAGTCTTCAGTTCTGCAACAACTTTTTCTGATAATGTGTTGAATCTTGATGGGCTCAGTTTTGATCGATTATATGTAGTAGCCTGGCTGGCTTCAGAATCACTTGAGGTACGCATGATGATATAGAAGGATCAATACAATTAGGATTGATGAATTAAGTGCCACTTCTATTGAGATTATTTTATTTGGAAACTAGTTTCGAATGCTAAGATGAATGTTTAGCATTCGAGAAGAAGTGGCCGAGCTTCGAATACAATTTAGACACAAAGGGCGAAAAAGCACTCAATCTTGTCCCCAGGAGAGTAAAATATATTTCTACCACAAATGATTTGGGCCAAAGGCTAAGAAATGTGTCAAACCGTGTGGTTGGAAATCCTTAAGTCCTTTAAACTGAAAGGGTCGACGGAGCAGGCGGCAGTCATCGGAACCCAAACTCAACGCCGCCTTCTTATAACGGATCGAGAATCAAGGATATGTTTCCTTATTGATACAGTTGCTTCAATCTCAATATTGCCGCGTAACCCCAAGATACACAAGAAACCAACGGAATTCACACTGGTAGCCAATAATACTCCAATACCTACTTATGGAAAGAAGACTCTCAAACTTGAACTTGAACTGCGACGAATCCTTCCATGGACATTTCTTTTGGCGGACGTAGGAAGGGCAATAATCGGAGCCGATTTTCTCTTCCATCATGGCATCAATATCGATACTAGAAAGAAACAGTTGACCGATCGGCAATCCGGAATATCAGTTATTGGAACAGTGTCTACGGTCACTTTACCGACCATACTGACTGTACCCCAGAATTGTCGTTACGCTCACCTTTTAAGGGAATTTCCCAAGATTACTCGACCATCACCGATCCGTGGACCCGCTCGAAGTGTCATCGAGCACTACATCGAGACTAAAGGAAACCCAGTTACCTGCAAGGCAAGAAGACTTCCACCTGAAAGGTATGCAGCGGGGAAGCAGGAATTCCAAACCATGATTGAGGAAGGTATTTGCAGACCATCAAGCAGTGCCTGGTCAAGTCCTCTCCACGTAGTTCCAAAAAAAAAGACAGAAAAATCAGAGCCTGCGGAGATTACCGCGCATTGAATGCTAAAACGGTACCTGATAGGGACGCAGTGCCAAACATAATGGATTTCACAATCCAGTTAGATGGCGCCAAGGTATTCTCTTCTCCAGATATTGTACGTGCGTACCATCGTATCGCCGCTGCTGAGGAAGACATTGGAAAGACAGCTATTATCACGTCTTTCGGCCTGTTTGAATTTCTCAGGATGCCATTCGGGCTAAAAAACGCAGCACAAACTTTCCAGCGTTTCGTGGATAACATGTAGCGAGATCTGCCATACGTTTTTCCATACCTGGGCGACTTCTTAATAGCTTCGAAATCGCAGGAGGAACATGGACATCATCTCAAAGAAGTTTTTAAGAGGTTAAATGAATATGACCTTTCCCTCAACATAAGCAAATGTGTTTTTGGAGAACCTCAGGTCAACTTCCTCGGCTACAGGGTGGACGCGACTGGTATACATCCTCTTTCTGCAAAAGTTCAAATGATTCAGGAGTACCCGAAACCCAACATCAGTGAACTTCGCAGGTTTCTAGGTATGATAAACTTTTACAGCACATGCTTCCCTCACGCTGCCGAAACACAAAAACCCTTGAACCAACCCACTCACAACTGTAAACGGAGAGATAAAACTCCCATTGCATGGACGGAAGAGACACTACAAGCTTTTGAACAATGAAAACAGAGTCTCGTTAAAGCTGTTAGGCTGTCCCATCCAGGAATTTCAGGGGAAGTCTCTCTTAACCTGTGATGCATCCGACAAATATATTGGTGTTGCCCTGCAGCAGCAAATGAACGGTGAATGGATTTTTTTTTCTAAAGCTCTGTCAAATACACAAAGAAATTATGCTACTTTGTGAGAACTCCTCGCGATTTATGAAGCAATTAAACATTTTCGGCCTCTCCTAGAAGGTTTAAATTTCCATATCATAACGAACCATAAGCCATTAATACATGTTTTCCAACAAAGATCTGAGACAACCTCTCCTCGTCGAATTAGGCATCTAAATTTCATAAGTCAGTTTACCACAGATATCAGATCCGAAAATGTGGTAGCTGACACACTATCCCGAATCGAAGAAATTCAATCACCCGATGAATTCTCAGAAATAGCGGACGCACAGAAGAAGTACAGTAGCATAGAAGACCTTAAGAAAAATACCAGGCTGCAACTAAAATTCATCATCATCCCCGGTACAAATATAGAGCTCCGACTATAGAACTTCGACAGCTCGACCCTACGTCCTAAAAGAGTATCGCCCCGTCATTTTCTAACGCCTTCACTCATTGAGCCACCCAGGTATCAGAGCTAGTAGGAAGTTGCTCGCTAGTCACTACTTCTGGCCGGAAATTAATCGGGATGTTGGTGAATGGGCAAAGACCCGCATTTTTTGCCAAAAGTCTAAAATTCACCGCCACCCAGTGACTCCCCTCGGCAGTTACTTACCGGCACCCAGATTTCAACACGTGCACATCGACATAGTGGGACCACTCTAACCATGGTAGACAGAGCGACTCACTGGCCAGAAGCGATTCCACTCGCTTAGATTAGTGCTTCGGCTGTCGCTGAGGTATTTTATGCCAATTTATACACGATTCGGCTCTCCTCAGCGGTTTACGACAGACCAAGGCAGACAATTTGAGGTGGAACTTTTTCTTAGGCTCTCAGTAACAATGGGTATTCGGAGGCAGAGAACTACTGCTTATCATCCACAATCCAATGGCTGTGTGGAGAGATTGCACCGGAGCTTGAAAACAGCATTAACGGCTCATCTTAGCTCTACACGTTGTACACAGTTTTTTGCCTTTCGTGTTGCTCGGACTACGGGCTACTTTCAGAGAAGATGTGGGAACTAGTGTGGCTGACGCTCTATATGGGCAACCCTTGCGTCTTCCAGGTGTCTTTTTAGAGGACACAAGTTGAGGACAAGCTGTTCCAGCTATAAGTATGTTCCTTACACTTTGATGAGGTTTCTCGCATTATAAGATACTTATTATACTATTATACCATGTGTAAGGCAATTATGGTCAATTCTTAAACTTGCTGTAACAACTTCTTCCCTTTTTTGTTTATATATATATATATATATATATATATATATATATATATATATATATATATATATATATATATATAGCTAAATAAAAGGTTCGCGGGACTGAGTTTTTAAAAAGAGCGTTTTTATTGACAGACATACATTATACAAGAAAAAGCACAATTCATAGCCTAATACAAGGACTTCGTGTTGAACATCTGGCGTCACAACGCTTAGACGAGCAGAGTGTCTGCCGGGCACAGGTGGGGGTGGCCCTTTTATACAATTATCTAGGAGAGGGGATAGTGTACATTTATTTATTATCCCTTAATACCATTGGGTTTCTATAACTATATATATATATATATATATATATATATATATATATATATATATATATTTTTTTTTTTTTTTTTTTTTTTTTTTTTTTTTTTTTTTTTTTTTTTTTTTTTTTTTTTTTTTTTTTTTTTTTTTTTTTTTCATTTAAAATGTCCTATATAGGCCTGGGCGGGAAGGTCATGATTTATTTCGTGGTTCTGCCACCTTCTGACCTTCTGGTTACTAGCGCACTGAGACCCTCGCCCCAACCCACTCGGCCATTTTTATTTATGTATACACTATATACAACATGTAAATTTGAGGAAAATTGTTACAATGACAAGCCAATAACATAAAGATCTATTCACTAGTCGCACTTCAATAAAAGTTCATCAGAAGGACTCTCAGCCATATTCTTTTCAGACATCTCGCAGTTTTTTTTTTTTTGACAAAGCAGTATTGAGGATTTTATGAAGGATTCTGGATTGAAAGAATTAGATAAGAGAAGAATTGGAATGTTTATTGGAGCCCCAAATTTCAACTCCGTATGTTCAAATAGGTCTAATTATTTCAATGTAAATAGGTTTAATTTAATTTACTGGGAAGTTTGAACGCTTGTCTAGTAAATGTCGGATTAATCAAAAACGGCGAGCAGTTTCTTGTCTTTTAAGTCTGTTATGTTAATTTATTTCAGAATATGTTTGAGTTTCATTCGATAATTGAATCTAAGTATTACTGACAGGATATTTTAACAAGTTGGTTGGATATTTTAAGAAGTTGGATCATCTGAAGGGGACGCTATGGATCATTAGCATTGGCATGTCTTTTGGCTGTTTGATCAATGATCGTAATATTTTCTGATGCGACTCCTGAGAACTTGCAGCAGCCTCTGGGTAATGGACTGTATATAAATTTATTAAAACGAGTGTTCGCAAGTTTGGGGAAACCTTTAGTAGAAGATAACTAAACCAAATATTAAAGTAAAAATCACTCACCCTTGTGCAGTTGCCGCTGTACCTCCGCGACTTCTCAGAGGCCTCCAAGAGAATCGCCGGCGGATGAATGGTTCTTTTAGGCTGATATAATCGGTTGAGAAATCTTCCGCTTAAATCACCACTCATTTGCATGGGAAAATATGTCTTCAATAAAAATATATCATAAGAAAACACTGTAAAAACAAAACTTTGGAAGCCTAATTTTAGCCTTCGGCATATGACCAAGGAAGACCAATGGGTCTTGGGTAAAAGAAAATCAGTCAGGTCGGCTTCAAAGACGGTGAGAGAGTGGGAGAGCTCTAGTCAAGCTGGGATTAGTGGACGCGATAAGGGCCAGTTGACATAGGAAATTTAATAGAGGGCGTCTATGTACAATATAATTTATTTTTCTCCTTTTCTTTTCACACGAGCGGCCATTGGCGCGAACATACCGCCCACCAAAATTGGGATGTTGCCCAGTTTTATTCCAAACTTATACAATGAAAATGGTGGGCAGGCTTTATCAAATTTATACAGTGCAAAAAAAGGGAAGGAAAACTAAACTCAATTCGCGTGGATAAAATAAATAGGGTAGCCACACTGGGCGAACAATTATATAATGTAAAGAAAATAAAACAGTACCACTGGGTAAACAATTATACAAAATAAAGAACCTAAAAAAGCACAACTGAAAAACGATTATACAATTCAAGGGGAAGTCATTCCGGGAGCGAAATGAGCTTGTTTACGGGTGTAGTGAGAGTGCTGGTAGAGGTCTCAAAGGTGGCCGCTCGTGAAACAGCATCAGGCTTGAGCTCGGAAATAAGAGCCAAAGGCCGGGAGAGTGAGGAGCTGTTCAGTCCCTTGCTCACAACAACGTCGCCCTGTTTCTTGGGTCCACAACTGCGTTTGGAATTTGAGGTCCATTTAGAACGTTGCGAATTAAAATTTAGAACGGCGTTGTCAAGAATTGCCGCCCACCCAGAGGATCCCCAGGCTATCGAAGAAAGGAGTACGGCTGCAGAGCGGCATTGCCGGATTATCGGCACGGATATTAAGAAGAGAATCAGAAAAATGTTGAAGGGTAAGATCAGGTTCATTTGCGATGAGCGCAATGGGAGTAGACTTAAGATCTGGTAATGGCCTGGTGTTTAAGTCGGTGTCACGATAAGGAGGAGGCCAATGTTCCTGGCTATTGGTCAAAGAGGAGGGATCTTGAGCCCATAAACAAAAATTGTTGATTTGCGCGTAATGAGTAGGGGTAAAACCCCTAGAGGCCGTATTGGTAGAATTAGCAACAGAAGAAGCATCAGCAAACCCTACTGGGGAGAATTTGTCCAACATTGAAATTTTAGATTGTACAGAACTTTTGATATGTACAACTTGTGGTTTTAAAAAGGTAGGTTTAATAGGATTCGAGACTGGAATTTTACTTGTTACACTATCTTGGTTACTTAGTAGGCCTACTGGTTTCTCATTATCTTTATTTTTAACAGTAAGGAATTTCGGACAATCTAGATTGGCTAAAGAATAGTGGCTCTTTGAGGATGAGATGTAGTTATCCTCATTTGTAAGGGAAACAAAAGACCTTTCATCAGATGAATCAATGACATTTGTATCAGCACCACCTATTTTATCGATGTGATTAAATTTTGAAAATTGATTTGAGTTTAAAAAATCTTCTAGATTATCAATTTGTATTTTCTGGGAACATTATCACTATTTAGTCTGTGATTACATGTATTGGTCCTAATAAAAGGGTCAATGTTTTCTGAAATGTCAAAAACATTTGAGTCTTTGTGGTCTGTACTCACGACGGGTTGTTCAAATGGGATATTTTCAATATTTTCAGTTTCCGAAGAATCATGAAAATCTTGGGAAATCTGGCAAACAGAAATTAACGACGTGGCTGATTGATCTCGAGATAGGGTTTGGATAGGACCTATGACTGTCCAACCAAAAATAGTACTGACAGCAATGGGACCAATAGAGCTTGGAATAAACGGATGAGGCAACAACAATGCGGGTATACATCGGCACCTAAGAGGTGGTCAATCTTGCCTGATTGATGAAAGTCAGGATCGGCCAAACGCAAATGTTCAAAAGCGCGATCAATTTGTGGAGTAAGGTTTTTAGGAGGCAAACGGTTAGAAATATGAGGAACCACGGACGGGTTGACAAGAATGTACCTCCGAGAAAATGTAGAGAAAATGTCGCACAAAACTGTGCCTGGAGAGTTGGAAACACGCCTCCCGATACCTGAAACAGTTATCGGGCATTAATGGGCATATCACGCATTTTTTTCCCAAATGCAATCTAATGAACCAATTGGTCAAAAAGGTGTTTAGAAATAAAAGAAAGTTGCGACTCCGGGTCGATGACCCCTCTGACAGGAACGTAACCTAAGTGATTATCAAAAATACGCGCACGAAAGGTGCCTAGAAGTGAAGTCACGTTCAGAAAGTAATACAACATTGAGGAATCAGCTGGTGATTAACCAGCGGGAGAGGATACTTGTTCACTAGATGTGTGATTAGCATGATTAGATGCGCGATTAGGCATGGAATTCAAATGTACATTTGAATTTACAACTTTAGAGGCATACAAAAGTGTGTGATGATCGGGGAAATTGCACTTAAGACATGAGAACTTGGAATTGCAATTACCTTTTAAATGCGGACCCAGGAAATTGAAACACCGTTTATGTTTCTTCAGGATTTCAATTTTTTGATCTCGAGTAAGAATGAAAAACTCGAAGCAGGAAGATAAAGAATGCGGTTTACGACAAAAAATACATTTGGAATTAGAGGAATTGGATGGTACCGACCGAGTTCTATTCGATTCTGGTAAAGGAGCAGGACTAGTGTTGACAATTACTGAATTAACTTAAGGGTTTCTATTTTGATTGATAGGGAGAGAAATTATCTTCAGCGTTTTGCTCTATAACAAAATTTAACAAATCATCGAATAGAGGTACCGATTTTGCAGAATGTTGATCCTCAAAAGCTTTGGAAGTGCGGGTATCTAGGTTGTTTAATGACAGGGTCAACAAAATAAAATTTGTTAAATTATCGATAGGCAACGCCTTAATAGCCTGCACCCAATTCTCATTCATTTCTAAAAAAAAAAAAAAAAAACCTGTACCACTTACAACCCATGAAAGGTCTCGGGTTCAGTACTTAGGTAGGCTGCACTGTTTCTAAGCCAACGGTTGTGAAAGGAGGTGGTTTGGCCAGAAACACGCTCAACCGCCAGGTTTTTCCCCAATTAAGGGTACCCACTTTTTAGGAGGCTGGGTGTGCCCCAGGAGGGTCTCCCGACCTCGAATTCGATCCACGGCCGAAATAACAGAAAATAAATTTTCTGCCTTCAGTCGGACTCGAACTCGGGCCCGGGAGCATGGTAGTCAAGTGCATCATTCATTTCTAAGAAATTCTTTAAATTACTTCACGAATTTGAGTTGATGGGCTTGAAATGCAAAATTGAGTTGAAATATGCTTGAGCTATTCTCCTGGGATTTTGGTACCTGTTTACTAGTGCTGAAAAGGTAAGCTGGTAATTTTCAGATATAAGCTGAAAATTGGTGATGACTGAAAGAGCACTCCCGCTTAAATTGGACTTTAGAAAATGGAAACGTTGAATGGGGCTTAGAAACGGGTTATCGTGAACAAGAGAAGTGAATAGTGAAAAAAATTCAGGCCATTGTTCTATGTCGCCTGAGAAAGTTGGCAAGTTAATTGGCGGTAATGAGAAACCACCCTGAGACAATTGACTAGGGCTGGTAACTGGTTTAGAGGTTATAATAGGTTCTTCTTTTTTTAGTTGAAGGAATTTGACCTTAATTTTGCGTAATATATCATTAAAGGCTATAGCCGGGCATGTGACTGACCAAGGAAGACCAATGGGCAAAAGAAAATCAGTCAGGTTGGCTTCAAAGACGGCGAGAGAGTGGGAGAGCTCTGGTCAAGCTGGGATTAGTGGACGCGATAAGGGCCAGTTGACATAAGAGAAAATTTTGCAAACTTAATTGCTTAAGTTATATAGTAAATATAAAAGACGCTTGAAAAAAAAAAAAAAAAAAAAAAAAAAAAATGGCGGGGATACAATACGAGAAGATACAGCGAGCGTTGTGACGTCAGGCCACGGCTGACAATAGCGTCGGTTATAAATTCGTAAATTACAGGAAATTATAAAATTTGAACGAAAATTGGGAAAAACTTTGAAATTTATGGAAATTTCAACGGGAACACCAGTGAAATAAATAATTCAATCACATGAAAAATACATCATAAGAAAACACTGTAAAAACAAAACTTTTAGCCTTGGGCATGTGACTGACCAAGGAAGACCAATGGGCAAAAGATAATCAGTCAGGTTGGCTTCAAAGACGGCGAGAGAGTGGGAGAGCTCTGGTCAAGCTGGGATTAGTGGACGCGATAAGGGCCAGTTGACATAAAAAATTTGATAGAGGGCGTCTATGTACAATATATTTTATTATTCTCCTTTCCTTTTCCCCAACAGCGCCGATTGGCGCGAACAATTATGTTATAGTTTTTTTTTGTATTTTCTTTTACTCTCAGAAATGTAGACTTTTGGCACCTTCTAGATTTGTTTGTGTTGCTCGGATCTAAAATTTTTCAAAAGTTTCCTAATCGGATATTTAATGGAAAATAGTTTTTGTTAAATAACATTGTTTGCTAGAACCTACCGTTTGAATGATTGGTTTGAATAAAAAAAAATGTTTCCCAGACAGTGAGAAATTGATTTTTTTTTTTCAATATATTTTTTTTCCTTGTTTTCCCTGTTACAGTAGCCGTATTACATTATATATGCGTATGCATGCTTTTGAGTATTTTGTAAGATTATTTATTTGACAAGTAGTTAGGAAATTGCTACTTCAGGAATCCAGATATGTATCAAGTTCTTTCCAGAGTATTTTAACATTGAGGCGTACGCTTATGCTTATCTTATAAGGGGATCATTGGTATATATTTTAAGAAGATATTAAAGCAGAAAGGAAATATGTAAATATGTTTATTTTTCTGCAAGATGCATCACGTAACGTAACGTCGCAATAACTTTTAACGATCTGGGTGATCATAATTATTGTAGTAGGGAAGAAGCATCATTATCACACTTAAAGTGCTACATATAGTTATAGATAAACGAAAAGAAGAAAAATAACATATAGAATAAAGTTATTCCACATTTTATATTTTTGATGTTTTATTATTTAAAAATGGAACACCATAAATGTAGTCTAAAAAATCACCTTCCTTCTCTATCTAGTGTAAATTTGCATCAGTTTTCTGTTTTACAATTGGTTCACAGTGCCAAAAGTGATATTATTCCATTCGGTTCGAACAGCATTTTAGAACTGAAAATTATCACAAAAACCTAAAATTGCAATTAGATTACATTGAAAAATAATCGCAGCTGAAACAATACCATTTTTATGAAGTAATTGATTAAGTCAACCAAAGTAACTCGACCAGTCCACACCGATCCTGAGTTTTACGGATTAACAAAGTTACAAATGTGTTTTTAAAGTAAATATTAATTAATCTTAAATGGTACTACCATTTGGGGAAAAAACATTATTATTGGTATCTAATGACTTACTTATATTTATGAGGTTTCATAAGGGCAATGAATATAAAATTAAAAATGAACTAATAGGACGAAGATGTGTCATTCAGAAATGTGTTTATTCTGGCCTTGCTATTTCCTACTGCAAATATTTAATTGAATTATTGCCTGATTCTTAAAATTCAAACTTAAAATTAAAATTTATATTATAGATTTTTGATTTTCGATCGCCTAGATTGAAAAGAGACCACTGTGTGTCGCACTGATCGCCCAGCATTCCGCTGTAATCTTACTGCATTTTACATTACATAAATGTATAGTTTTAAAATTTATAGAAAATATAAAGGGAATACATACCCTCATAAATTATTTTAAAATACAAACACAGAAAGTAGCATCGCAACCACTCATCTGCTGATGAAGGAGAGGAAGACCGAAACTGGGATAATTCCGCCTGATGGATGGCCGCTTATAATTATTGTGAAGCTGCAAGGGTTCGCCAATCATTAATCACGCTTAAAACAAGGCGCTCTCATTTGTTACAATTACGCGTTGTTTTCTTCAACCAGGAATGATTGGGACGCCGCACAGTGGTTAAACTAGCGAAAAAACCCTATTTTTTTAATCTGGTAAAAAATATTAAAATTACAGATAAAGGATTAGTAAAGGATCAAGAAACAAGGATCTATAAGAATCATGACGATAAGCCAATTTTTGTTTCATATGTGTAGCCTTCAAAGGCGCTGCACATCTCAAAAGTAAATTTTTTGTGTAATATGATATTTATTCATTTGTGTAGTATTGTTCGAAAACTCGACGAAATTGGAACACTTTGTTTAAAATCAGTCCTTCTCAGTTCCCTCTGTAAAATAATATATTAGATAAAGGAAATTTATGATTAGCTGTTCATCACAGTTGTGCTATACCGTATTAGGTGAAAAAAATGCATTTTGAAAAATCTCGTTAGGAATTTGTTTTTTCCGCGGCATTCCGGCGATGAGATGTTTGCATATTAAGTTGCACTAGAGTCTTAATAAAAAGATATAATCATTTTCAGCCACTATAAACTGCAATATTTCTTGTTAGAGCCGTTCAAACACAAATCACCGTTGTTAGTCCCGAGAAGAGAGAGCGTCAGGATTATTTCAATCCTCCTAACCTTAGCTGATATTATTTTTGTATATACAATTCCAATCAGTTTCTATTTGTCTCCTGCCCCAGTGACACCGATAAAATGAATTTTCAATTGTCAAATCGTGAATTAGTTGATTTTTTGTAAAATTGTGATCGTGATCCATTGAGCGGATTAAGAAGGATCATCCCTATTTATCACCGGACATTCTTCAAACAACACAAGGCTATTTATGTCAAACATTTTTACCACCTTTTAAAATTAAATGGTGAGAGGCTCATAGAATCAAACGGTATTTTGAACAAAAAATGAAACGGCTTGAGAATAAATCCATAAATATTACCATTGTACTAATAAATACAGGTGCATGGACTACCCATGACTTGGGTGGACGCCCTGAAAAGACATTCCACGCATCTTGTGCTCGATCCCATCAATACAAAATTAAAAGTCTCCATGAAAGTTTTTCAGATGAGATAATCCTAGCAGCAGCCAAGAAAATTCCAAGAGAATCGGTTAAATGTTTCATTCCTGATAAAGCTTTAGCACTAATCCTGGACGCGTTCCTCTCAAAATATCAGTACACAATTCAGAGGAAATCAGCTAAAGAAATAGTATGTAACATTTTTCTTCCTTACAATCAAGTTCTTGCTTCGAAAAAAGAATGTTACCCGTCTAATGTTGAAACAACAGAGAATTACTGTGAAGTGGGTTTATAGGAGTTACTTGACCTAACAGCTTCTAGGATTTTACAGACCACATCAGGAACAGGTTTTGATAAGATTAGTCACAATCTTACTCTAGTATCAAAGTGGGGTTGTGACGGCTCTGCTGGTCATAATGAATTTAAACAGACATTTTTAGGAGGAAACACCTCTGATGCAAATATATTCTTGTCATATCTTGTGCCTCTTAATTTAAGCGCAAGTACTGATTCTTCTCTAGTCATGTGGGAAAACACTAGACCATCTTTTACTAGATATTTTCGTCCTCTTCAATCTCAGTTCCTTAGAGAAAATCCGCTTACCATTAAGAATGAAGTAGATAGAATCAGAAATGAAATTATACAGCACACTGAATCGGCCATCAATGTCGATGGCAGGTTAATCAGCGTGAAACATAAATTAATTTTTTCTATGATTGATGGCAAAATTGCGCAAACGGTCACAGAAACGTCAGCAAAGGCCGTGTGTGTTTTATCTGCAAAGCTAAACCATCGAAAATGAACGATTCAGATAAAATAAAACCTAAATCTGAACAAGAAGAGGCGCTTTACATGCGCTGTCACCCTTTCATGCTCGTATAAATTGCATGGATTGCATCCTACACATAGCCTATAATAAGCCTTTTTCATCTTGGAGATATAATGCCGAAACAAGACAACTGAAAGACGAAACTAAATCAGAAATACAAAAGAAATTCAAACAGATTTTGGGCCTCAACATCGATGTAGTCGAGCAGGGATTCTGCGCCCAGATTTATTGAAAATCCTGCCTTGACTTCAAAAATAATTGAAATCAATTAAGACCTTATACACCAATTCCGCATTATTTTGGACACTATAAATTGTGGACTAGCAGTAGATCCTCAGAAGTTCGGCGAATATGCTTTAGATACTGCAAAAATATTCGTGCAACTATACAAATGGTACTACATGCCTATTACCGTCCACAATGTTCTTCTTCGTGCTGTAAAATAATATCTGCAGCTATTCTGCCAATAGATGCTTTATCCGAGGAAGCGCGAGAAGCGCGAAATAAAGACTTACGGCACTTTCTGTGCACATCCACGTGTAAAAAACATCTTATGCAGTGATGAAGTTTCGACATTGCCTTTGTTTTTTTCAGCGCACAAATCTACAAAAAATACATGTTACCAAATGGTAATTCAAAGATAAACTAAATTGTAAATGGATATCAAACGAGCTAGTAGCATACAATGTAACATATACAGGGTGAGTACCTCTTAGTGTAAAAAAAAAAAAAATTATATATATATGGATAAATTTTTTGACTGTTAAATTTCTTGATAACTTTATTGTACAGAAAAATATAAATATTATCTGGACTGCCCTAATTGATAAGTATCTCTTATCGAGTGAAGTATCGGTACACACGCATAGACCTTTTTCCATTAGGGTTTCGAATTAAAAGTAAGTCTAAAAACGGTATTTTACTATCGTATTCAAACTCCATAGTAAACTTTAGTCTATTTGAAAATTTATTAAATTCGGCTAAAATTATTTCATGTTTATTGTCTTCTGTAGGTATAGCAGTAAGGATATCATCTACATATTTGAATAGAAATGGGATGTTGAAGGGGATTTTGGGGATAACTGAATCTAGGAGATCCTCTAAAATTTTTCATTAAATTGGAAATAACCCCTATCAGTACACAGAGCTAATAATTTGAGAAATTGGTCTTTAGGAATTGGTGTGTGAGTTTGAAGTTTATGCCAATGTTTTTCAATTATTATTTTTACTTACAAATATACAAATTTTGGTAAATAACGAGGATGCGTCTAATGAAACTATTTTGTAGCCTTGTGGAATCCGGATATTAGTTATTTTATTATGGAACTCAAACGAATCTTTGACATTATATTTATCTGTGGACAAGTGTTTTAAGATATGTGAAATCATCCCCCCGAATGTTAGTGAACACTTTTTTATTAATATCAGTAAAAATTATGAACAAAAATTTAACCAAACTAAAGAAAAACAAATTAAAAAAATAACCAAATTAAACAAAACAGATTCGTGTAATTTAGGGAATGAAAAATGGTTCGTTAATCTCACCAATTTAGAGTTCTCTAAAGAAGTCAAACGATTCCTGTCCCTCGGTCCGAAACACTGCTTACCGCATGAATCTAATCAACTACCTATAACAAATCTTATAAGTGACATTGAATTTATTATACATAATAGTGTAGAAGAAAGTAAATGGGATGAAATGAGAGGAAAATGTGTTAATATAATAACCAATTATAAAAATACTAATCACAATAGAAATAACTACTGTAATAATAATAATAATAGTCAAGAAAAAAACACGAAAGGTGTACAAAGCTACCAGGGAATTTTTAAAAACATATCCAAATATAATAATAACTGAAACAGATAAGACTAATTAATCAGTAGCAATTATGAAAGACGAGTATATTAATAAAACTAACGATTTATTAAAAGATAGGAACACATATAAAAATGTTGGTACTAACCCAACACATAAACTAATGAACGATACAAACTCAACATTAGCTAAATTAAAACAACAAAAACTCTTAGATACTAAAACATACATTAAACTAATAACTAATTCTCCAACATCCCCTAAACTGTATTCACTAATTAAAAATCATAAAACTGACAACCCAGTGAGACCTATTGTTTCATTTATAAACTCTCCCACATATGAATTATCTAAATACCTAACCAATATCTTAAAACACTTGTCCGCAGATAAATATAATGTCAAAGATTCGTTTGAGTTCCATAATAAAATAACTAATATCCGGATTCCACAAGGCTACAAAATAGTTTCATTAGACGCATCCTCGTTATTTACCAATTTTTGTACCACTAAAGTAAAAATAATAATTGAAAAACATTGGCATAAACTTCAAACTCACACACCAATTCCTAAAGACCAACTTCTCAAATTATTAGCTCTGTGTACCGATAGGGGTTATTTCCAATTTAATGAAAAATTTTACATTCAAATGTATGGGTGCCCTATGGGATCTCCAATCGCTCCAATTTTAGCAGACATATACTTAGAGGATCTCCTAGAATCAGTTATCCCCAAAATCCCCTTCAACATCCCCATTTCTATTCAAATATGTAGATGATATCCTTACTGCTATACCTACAGAAGACAATAAACCTGAAATAATTTTAGCCGAATTTAATAAATTTTCAAATAGACTAAAGTTTACTATGGAATTTGAATACGATAGTAAAATACCGTTTTTAGACTTACTTTTAATTCGAAACCCTAATGGAAAAAGGTCTATGCGTGGGTACCGATACTTCACTCGATAAGAGATACTTATCAATTAGGGCAGTCCAGATAATATTTATATTTTTCTGTACAATAAAGTTATCTACAGAAAAATATAAACAAACCGCGGAAAATAAAGTAGTAGACCTTCTTTTAATAAATGGATATCCACATAGACTCATTTGTAACTTACTCAAACAAACAAATACTCAACAGAAACAACATGAAAATATGAATAAAAGATATTACACCATCCCATATATACAAACACTATCAGAAAGGCTCAGGAAAACACTCACAAATAACCATAAAACTGACAACACGGTCACATTCAAAAATACCTCCACCATTAATAAATTATTCACCAAAACCAAAGATACGGATAAGCTAGAGTTACAGTCTAATATTGTTTATGAAATTCCGTGTGAAGATAGTTGTGGCAAGTCTTATTTTGGTACATCAGAACAATATCTTAAACGACGGGTGTATCAACATAAATACAGTTGCACGTCTATAAATAAAAACCCGAACAAACCTGAGCAAACAGCTCTCACCACACATTAAAGGCAAACAAAACATACTTTTAAGTTTGATTTCCCCAAAATTATTCACCATGAACAAAATAATTTTAAAAGAAATATTAAAGAAATGATAACCATAGAAAAATTTAAAAACCGCGCAATAAACAAAAAATCAGACGTTTTAAATCTTAACACCTGTTATTCCAACTTAATACATTCAGACCAATAATATACATTTACATTTATATACATCATACAAACCATTCTTCCATTTATTAGTATATTACACTGAAATATTTTTGTACCTGCATCTTTGGGAATACCCACACAGTCCTTTTAACTTAATTTTTAAGAAATAGGGTTTTTCCCCACTAACCTTTGTTAACTGCCTGTTTAAACTCACTCCCCTAGGTTAGTTGTGTACTAGAATTGTTAGTCTATTCATATCCACCAGTAACATTGTAAGTAGCTTCATACTCCTCTCTATATTCTGTAATTATATATATTTTTTATTACCCAACACATGTGGTTATCTACCTGTACTGTAGCTGACTTTATGTTTTGAAATAACTTGTATAACTTATATACTTTTATTGTAACCTGTTTTTTCACTGTAGGGCATGATTATGAGAACAATATAGTCTCGAAACGTCGCCAAAATAGTTGTTTTTTTTATTTTATGACTGAACCTCAAGAACCTTACGAAACATATATATATATATATATATATATATATATATATATATATATATATATATATATATATATATATAGAGAGAGAGAGAGAGAGAGAGAGAGGAGCGGGGGGGGGGGGGGGGTAAATGCTTCCATTAATCCAATAGGGTTCACTTCATTATCAGATAAAATAATAACAATAAAATCACAAATATATTTAGCAATGTTGATAGCTTTTATAAATATATATATATTAAATTAACAACTTACAAACTATCTATTAAAATAATTTTGATTAAGTTTTCAAGAAACATTGATTCTTACCAAACAAAACACTCAGGGAAAATTTGAATGTAATGACAAAATTAATACAAGCAAAGGAACAAAATTGCGTACGAAAACTACAATTTTCAATTATCAATTATTCAAATATTGCTTAATAGATTGGTGTTCAATTTCTTACTCATATGAAACAATCCTGCTGCCTCACACGCCGAGCCAGATGAGATTTGGACAAATTTATTAAAACACCAGTTAACACTTATCGCATACAAAGGCTTTCACTGGCCAAAGACGACCAACATGTGCTCTTATCTTCAAAATTTACCTGATCAAATAAATGGTAGGCAACTTTTGTTTAAATTGACAAAAACATAAATTACGTTTAGAGGGTTAAATTTATCAACTTTATTTTTTTTACTCGAAATATTATAGGGTGGTAATACGCTTGAAATGTTTTTGGTTTTATCATCCTATCTGGTTTCAAACTCAAGCTAAAAATCGAAATGTTATTCGGATTTTTCAATTTTTTTAATCGGTTTATGTTCATCAAATTTTACATTTATATACTTCAAAAGAAAGCTATTCTTCTTTCCAGCAATACCAATCAGTGAATTGTCTGATAAAGTGATGGCGATTTAAAGGTATGTAACCAATAATCGGTTTAAAAATTTCATTTTTCTCGAAGAGCGTGAAAAAAATTATATTTTTTGATTTTGTTGAATAAGCGTTTTTCAATGTTTTTTAGGAAGCTGAATTAGAATCTGCCGTCAATTTTTGTATGAAAAATCTATAGAGGTAGTTTGCTTGAAAATCTAATCTTTTTTTAAATTTAATTAACCTAAACCAAAATCTATGGAGTGGCTGTTTTTTTTATTAAATTCGCAATCAAAAAATAAACATGTATTTTATGTTTAGATATAAAATAAATTATTTTAATGCTTTTTTTATTTTTTTTCTCGACTTCTAGGGCCCATTGGTCGGAACGGTAAAATACGTGTCTAATATTTTTGACCAGGAACCTCCAAACAAATTGCCATTAAGATCCGTGAGAGACTGAGTGTGTCCTCCCTTTATTAGTGTAAAAAAAAATTGTATGAAACTAAATCAAAAAAATATGGTGAAATTTAGGGATGTTGCAGTGTTTTATATTACTTCAACGCTCACGATTTTTCGAAAAAACTATGTACAAAAAAGCAAATCTCAAAAAATCTTGCTATATATATATATATATATATATATATATTTTTTTTTTTTTTTTTTTTTACACTAAGAGGTACTCACCCTGTATATGTTACATTATATGCTACTAGCTCGTTTGATATCCATTTGCAATTTAGTTTATATTTGAGTTACCATTTGGTAACATATATTTTTTGTAGATTTGTGCGCTGAAAAAAACACTGCAATGTCGAAACTTCATCACTGCATAAGATGTTTTTTACATTTGGATGTGGTTTTTTAATCTCCACAATCAAGGTGCACTGTAAGATCACCTTCTTCATATATATTTTGACTGTCACCTAAACTATTCTTATTATATCATTATACAATTGTTATCCCTATTAGTATTCAACTTATATTCTTAATAATTGTATTACTATATTTTCCATTAATATATTCATGTTATTTGTAATATTTTCCTTCCTTTTTTTTTTTTTTTGTTCTTTATTTAAGGCGTTTTTTTTTTATCTTGGAAGCATGACTGCATTCCAAACTATTTTCTTGTTCAAAGTTCAGGTATGTAGGTTGTGCAAAAAATAGAATAATAATTATTACAATAACTAATTCCAATAATCTATATTTAAGACAACTTGCAAATAACTATCATTCTAGGAAACTTTCTTAAACAACTAAATATTACAACCATAAAGAGGGGCTGGTTGGAACAAACGCGTTTTAAAATTGAAAATACTTTTGGCGGGCTAACTCTACAAGCTAGTATCCTCCAGTTAGTTCTATACATTTAAGAAATAAACATAGAACGTGCTGAGATCGGGATAAGAGCACATGTTGGTCGTCTTTGGCCAGTAAAAACCTTTGTATGAGTTCAGTGTTAACTGGTGTTTTTATAAATTTGTCCAAATCTCATCTGGCTTTGTGTGTGTGGCAGCAGGATTGTTTCATATGAGTAATAAATTGAACACCAATCTATTCAGCAATATTTTCTTATATTTATTTATATTTTTATGTCTCTAACTCATTCAATTTTATACTTTTTACTAAACAAAAAAAGGCAACTTGGAGGGCTACTTTGAACACAGTTTAACAAACCTTCTACAGAAGACGGTGTTAGGTTAAATATTGTGTTATTGTCTGTGTTGTTATATGGTGAATAAGAACAATTAGTTTCATATTTTCATACTTATAATTAAAACTATTTTAGATGTATGCATTTTATTGTATAAATAAAATATGAGTTTGATTAAATGATGAAGAAAAATGAATATAGTTTATCTAGTACCTGATGAACTATATTGAAATAAATAAATCAAGAACAATAAAATAAAATTAAAGAAAATAATTAAATTTAATTGAAAATTGTAGTTTTCGTACGCAATTTTGTTTTTAGTCAGTTTTATGGTTATTTGTGAGTGTTTTCCTGAGCCTTTCTGATAGTGTTTGTATATATGGGATGGTGTAATATCTTTTATTCATATTTTTTCTTGTTGTTTCTGTTGAGTATTTGCTTGTTTGAGTAAGTTACAAATGAGTCTATGTGGATATCCATTTATTAAGAGAAGGTCTACTACTTTATTTTCCGCGGTTTGTTTATATTTTTCTGTAGATAACTTTATTGTACAGAAAAACATAAATATTATCTGGACTGCCCTAATTGATAAGTATCTCTTATCGAGTGAAGTATCGGTACACACGCATAGACCTTTGTTCTTCGGCTTCGGCAACACGTGTATTTCGCAGCTTTCTGATCACTTACTCAGTCTGATCACTCAGTCTTCAGATTCAAGAGAGCGTGTGATTTGTGCGTGCTCTCTCATTTTCTGAAGACGCACGGCTCGTTCTTCTTTCAGATTCCAGAGCACGAGTATTTTGCTCACATTCAATGGCTTTCTGAAACTCAAAGCTCGTTCGTCTTCAAATTCGAGAGCACGTGCGATTTGCGCTGGGTTTCTCATTTTCTGAAGACAGCAAGTGTTTTACGGGTATATTCTGACATGCGACTGAGTCGCAATAATAATAACTAATAATCAAACGTAATCACTTAGATATTACCTATCTACCTATAATAATAATAAGTAATAACTATCTACTTACTACTATCATAGCTTAGTACACTAGAAACTAAGAAATAAAGGTAATTAAAAAAAAATTAAACCGACTTCAAATTCGTAGATAGGTATACAAATTAGAAACAACCAGTGAACTCAAAAGGAAAAAAAAATAATATTTTTTAGGAATTACGGAAAAGGAAAACAAAATTCAACAGCGCCTTTGTCTAAGATATACCTAATTCGGTACACACGTCGACAATATTTTTGAGGTCGGTGCCAGCCACAACAGTGAAAACACAAATTTAAAAAATATTAGGAAAAATAACTTAAAAAACACGGCACACGTTGTCTCTGTTCGGGCAGACGAACTTAACCAGCTCCTGCTCCTCGCTAGCACCGACAAAGAGACTCTATGATCAAAGAGAGAGACAATGCAAAACTCGTTCTGCGGAAATTCAAGGTCTCAGCGACTCAGAATATACCCGTGAAACACGTGCTGTCTTTAGAAAATGAGAAACCAAGCGCAAGTCGCACGTGCTCTCGAATCTGAAGACGAACGATCTTTGAGTTTCAGAAAGCCGTTGAATATGAGCAAAATACACGTGCTCTCGAAGCCGAAGAACAAAGATCTTTGGGTTTGCAACATATGAGAGATCATACCAAAGCTGTCCGTACGTCAAAACTAGATGAAAACGTAAAAGAACGTAGATCTCAAAGTGAACACATACGTAATATTCGGTGACAAGAGACTGAAGATGAAAGAATAGAGCGACTTAAGAGCCCTGAGTGAAAACACTTGTGTCCAAAGATTTCTAGAAAATGAAGAAGAGAGACTACACCGTTTTTCTATAATGCATCAAAACGAACAGCAGCGACATCGTCGGATACACGGAGAAGAATTTCTGAATGATATTAAAGACTTCGCTGATAATCCGTGCTCCGTATGTCATTTAACTATACAACTACATACCTATATTTTCTTAATTTACCCATAATTCTGAAACTACTGGACCAATTTTAATGAAACTTAAACCAAAAAGAATCATCTCGATATAACTTTTATTTTTCGAGAAATTCGTGGACAAACATACAAACATGCAATTACGAAATTAAGCACACGTCCTTGAAAGCCTAAATGGTTCATCATACTCAAACATTATCCCATTCCATCAATATTACATACATACATGTCAAACTGATAACCTCCTTTTTTTTTGAAGTCGGTTAAGTAAATTAATAGTTAATCTTAAATTTTATAATTTCACAAATTTTCTTTCAGTATATTAGAAGAAGATGATCTGTGATACATTGAGGAGAAAGAAAAAGCATGTCCAAGTATAAAAAGGTGTTATGGAATGCCGACGTTTCAACCTGCCTTGTAGGTCTTCTTCAGGGCTAAAATCGTGTAGATGGAGATAAAATTGATGTAGATGTGACCAAATGATAATTGACAGATTAAATAAATTGCTAGTGGATATCAAAAGATCTCTAAACATATTTAAGTTTGGCATAGATATCGTGTAATGAAATGCAATGAAATGAAAATAGCTTTTATTATGCAAAGTAAATAATAAAAATAAACAATTAAACAGTATACAATATAATATAATATACAGTACAATAGAATATACATTATCTTCTTTGCACTAGCCTTCCTCTAAGAGAAGTAATGGCCTTACACTTGCCAAGGTGACCAGTCCAACTGGAAAGCAGGTTTCGCAATCCGAGTTGAATGGATTAAAATTGTTTCACATTTTTGATCTATTATTTGAAAATGTGTCCTTATTTCTGCCATGCCTATTTTATCCCAATTAATCAAATCAATTCATTTATTAAGCTCCACAACCCGCAAGCGAGTCTTAGCTTTCTCCAACAGCAATCGTCACGCGTTCCTATTCTGTGATGCTGCTGTCCAAATCCATACTTCTATGGACCTACAATTTCCACAGTCCGACCACCGTTTTCTGGGCCTTTCAACTCTGCGCCGGCCAGAGATCTTCTCTGCTAGAATTTTTTTCGGTATTGACCCATCCGACAACCGTGCGAGGTGTCCAGCCCATCTTAACTTCCCTGCCTTGATGATCGCAACAATACTAGGCTTGTTATAGAGACTATAGATTTCTCTATTACTTGGCTTTCTCAATTGTTCGTTTTCATAAGTGGGCCGTATATTCTACGTAGGATTTTGCTTTAAAAAAATAAGGTATTTTTCATCAGCCTTTGTTTTGGTCCAAGTCTCAGAGCCATAATTTAAAACAGGACGAATAAGGGTACAGGATGACCTTGGTGCGTTGAGAGACATGTCTACTAGAAAGGTGTGAGCGGAGTCCATAATAACAGCGATTTGCTGAGAACATTTTTCTATGTTTCTATGTCTATTGTCGCTTGTCACTTGTGAGCCAAGGTATTCAAAATCTAACTTTTGAATAACTTGTTCAACCATGTAAGTACCGAAGGTAACTTTGCTACCAATCTCTTAAGGAAACGGACTCCATATACTTCGTTTTGTCTTCGTTGACAACCAGGCCGAGACATCTTCCCGTTTTTTCGAGAGGCAGGAATGCTTGTGAAACGTCATGGTATGATCTGCCAACAATGTCAATATCATCAGCATCCGCTAGTAGCTGAACTGTTCTATTAAACACAGTCTCTGTTGTATAAATTTCTGATTTTCAGGTAGCTTTTTATCGCTAATTATGATTTATAAAAGCACTCATTTCGAAGTTTGCGTTTTTATTCACGCTAATATGACTGATTCAACGTACACATTCTGCATTATAAATAACAATATTAATAACATTAATAACAGATATAATAAATGATAATATAAAATAGGTAAAGATTATTGAAACTAAAAAAGAAAAAAAAATTAACAAAGAAAAGAAAGAACCGTAACTACATTCATAATCTATATACAAAATTTACAAACATTCCGAGAAACACTCCGATCCAAGCCCGCCCCACTTAAGGAGGGCTAGCCAAACACAGAGAGTTCCCAGCGCTGTTCAGCTGCATCACTAGTAGAATCCTGTAGAGACTGAGAGAGAGCGCTATAGTACAGTCGCACAGGACTTGAGTTGAAAAGCTAGCCATTACCAGAACTCTAATAGTAGACATTGACAATAAGTCTCGAAGCCATTGTGGTTTTTATCTGCGAGGTGGGTTATAAGGATGTGTTAATGAATGAGCCAGAGGGTTAGGATAGTTGGAAAGATTTTGATGTAATATGGAGAATTTAAGAGGTATCAGATCAAGGACAAAAGGTATAATCAGATCATTATGAAGGGTTTTGTTGGAGACATAATAAAGCATTTACGATAGTTCGAAGGACTTTGGATTGGAAGGATTGAATGCGTTTAATATTCGATTGTTTTGCTGCCCCCCACAGTTCAAGTTCATAGGTCCAAATAGGTTTAATGATGGTTTTGTATATGAGGAGTCTGTCTTCAATAGAGAGCTGGGATATCCTATTTAGTAATCTGTACAATTGGCTGAAGCGTCTGTTACGGTCTTCCCTCTTAAGTCTAGTGTGAGGATTCCAAGTAAGTATTTTGTCTAAGTAGAAGCCAAGATACCGTACTTTATCAGCTATGGGTAGTGGAATATTATTGATATAAACAGGAGGACAAGATGTGTGGCGGAGAGTAAAAGTTACGTGGGTACATTTCGATTCATTAACTTTGATCCTCCAGCTGTTACACCAGTCTTCAATCAGTGTTAAGCGGGTTTGGAGATTATAGGAAGCTGTTAAGGGATCTGGATGGGATGAAAGGATAGCAGTGTCATCGGCAATTGTTGCTAGGAAAGTATCAGGAGTAGCAGGGATATCTGCAGCGTAGTGGATATATTGGACTGGAACGCTACCTTGTGGAACACCTGCCTCAATTGGGTAGCAGGGAGAGTATTCCATTCCGCAGCGAACTCGAAAGAACGGCTAGTGAGATAGTATCGAAGGACTAGGAATAATGATTGAGGTAAAAAGGTTTTAAGTTTGAAGAACAAACCGGCATGCCATACCCGGTCGAAAGCTTGCGCTATGTCCAGAAACGTGCCGGAACAATATTCTTTGCTTTCAAGTGCAGAGGATATATAGTATACAACTCTAAGGCCTTGTTGGAAAGTGGAATACTTAGAGCAAAATCTAAACTGGTATGAGGAAATATTTTTGTATTCAAGGATAGATATTGTAGAATGCGCTTAAAAAGGCGTCTTTAATACATTTTTGAAAGGATTGGAAGAAGGGTGATTGGTCTCTATGATGATGGATTGTTAAAAGAGTTGCCCGATTTCAGGAAAAGGATAATAATACAATTTTATCAATTGCAAAGAAAAATTGGTTGTTCGGAGAATACAATTATATAGGTAGGTTAGAAATATGACTGCTTTATAGGGAAGTTGCCTGAGGATCTGTAAGGTAAGGAGATCATATCCGGCGGATTTACGGGATTTTAATTTTCATAAAAGAATTTTGACCTTAGAGGGGTTAATTGCCTTAGGAGGTAAGGATAGAGGAATCAAGAGGTTCATGGACCGTTGTTGTGTGGATTGGATTAGAATCAGGATGAGGAACAAATATGCTGGAGAGGTACTGGGCAAATTCTTCAGCTCTGTTCTTGTCGAAAGCTGCCCATGAACCATCTTATCGCTAGAGGGAATGGGAGATGGGTTGATATTTGAGAATTTTTTTAGTAGTGATCCAGAGGGAGTTATCTGAAGCAGAGGGTGAGAAATTATATGAATTAGAGGATTAGGATCTGAAGGTAGCCACGTTTTTTTTTTTTAGTAATTTCGTAAGATGATTGTAGGGTTTCTGATAGTCAGGATGCCTGGTTCTTTGCCAAGCAGCTCTGGTATGGCGTTTAGATCGGATAAGGTCTCGTAGGTATTAGGATAGAGGATTTTTCTTTCTAACTTTGGGAGGGTGATGAGGTGAGGGTGCAGCCTAGGCTTTTTGCTGGATTATCTTTGTAAAGGAATTAGTTCCATTGTCAAGGTCTTGGGACGTTTTTAAGGATACTCTAAAGTCTATAGTGTCGGAGATTATTTGGTGGAAGTGGTTCCAGTCTACTGGCCCTCTTATAAATGATGAGGGATTTGGAATCGGAGTGACGGAAAGGAATAAAATTAAAGAACGGAAAGTTCATCCAGGCGTTCTATGGAGTAATGGAGGGATCCTAACCCTGAATGTATGAAGAAATCAAGAAGGTCAGGGTTTCGGTTAAGATCCATGGTCCAATATGTAGGAGTGCCAGGAGAAATGAAATGATATCTTTGGGAATTATGTGAAGACTGCAATACTCGCCCACGAGAGTTGCTTGTTCTTGAACCCCATTGCTGGTGCTTAGCATTGAAGTCAGCACCTAGGAGAAAGCAATGACCTAAGAAATTAAAAAAATGAGTGGGACTGGGATGTAGAAATAGGTTTATTTGGGGGACAGTAGGCCGTTGCAATCGTGAAGGGAAGGGAGAAGGTTTTGATAACAAATGCTGAGGGTTATAGGAATTCATTTGCAGGTAAAGGGGATACATGATGAGAGAGGGAATGGTAAATGTTGACAGTTGTTCCGGCATCTGTTCGGTATTTTGGTACATTGATGTGTTGTTTATATGTCAGTCTGGTTTCTGTAATTAAGGCTACATAGATGACAGTTCGTCAGTGTGATTTCGAATACTATTCGCATTCTAAAGAAGAATGGATATGGGTTTTGTGTAAAGCTATTAAGGGTTTTTTTGAAGAGAGAGAAGAAGAGGAAAGTCATTTGAAAGGAGTGATATCATTGGAGCGATAATAGTTTTGAGCTTTGATAAGAAGGAGTTAAATAATTATATGAAATCTTAGGTAATTATGGAAGGAGGAATATGGGGGATCTGATGAAGGGTATGCGGGTTAGGTTGGTTTGATGGTAAATGAGTATGTTAAATGGTTTGTTGATATTGAGATTGAGAGTCATGCAATTGAGGAGGAGGAGGCGGCATGGCCCCATTTTCATTTTGACATCCGCTTCTTCCCAGTATTTGAGCGAAAGAGACTGATGAGTTGGCTATTTTGGATGGCTATCTTCCAATTGTTGGTAGAACTTCTAGAATGAACCACATTCTCGGATTTTTCTAAAACCTAGTACGTTTGGCACCCATTATAAGTAGCTGGGTGCCCTAGCTGGCATAGAGCACATGCTGCAGGTACCTCTCGGGTATACGTGCATTCTTCAGATTTGTGAATTTGCCCACACTGAACACATCTAGGGATATGATGGCGGTAAGTTTTCTTATGGCCGTATACCTGGCAGTTATGGCATTGTACTATGTCGCGATTATTTGAACTCTGGTATAGTAAATTGAAGTGACATCGTCTTTTCTACTCCAGGTGCAGGTTCTAAGTAAACGATGAATAGTGGCAATGATATTTTACCGCCTTCTCCTGGGTGTTCCCGGATGTCTTTTTGCACATTGGTAACTTGCTTTACTTTAAAGCCCTTCTTTGTTTATATCAGCAGGAATAGTAGGATGGAGGTTTCTTACGACCACCCTAAGCGATCTCTCTCGTATGGAAATTCGCTTTTGTATCTGACAAGTACTTTACGATGTTACGGTAGGTATGGGGGAATCTGGCATAATTTTGGTGTCATTTGTGCGGGTAACACATGAATACTTTCCTTGGCCGATATTTTTATTAAATTGGTTACACAGTAATGAAAAATTTCTTACATTACGTACGTAGATAGGAGGTTTAGGAGGCTGCGATGGTGTGCTACTACGTGCCTGAAAGGGATTAGGAGTAAAAAAAGGAAATTTTTCTTTAACTTCTTGGGTTGAAGTCCCTGGCATAGATTCATTCATTGGTGATCAATTCTGAGGAGTTTTAATCTTTGATCTCTTCGATTTTTTCTTGGCTGGGCTTTCTTACCGTTTCAAGTGATCTAGTTCTTATAATCTTATCTTATAATTTATATGGAAATATATCATCAGATAACATTGAGTAGTAGAGGAAAAGAAAAGACAAGAGAAAAAATATATAAAAAAAAGGAATAAAAAGATCGCATAGTGCGCGGGTCACAGAGCAATACGGAACCTCTCCGTACAGAAGGCAGTCAGCCACTGGTTCATGTCAAGGTGTCCTTATCACTATAATCCTTCTCCCACTGCTCTACCTGCCCATAGAGCACATGTTAATTTACGTATGCACTATTTAAATGTTTAATGGCTGTACTGGAGTTATATGCGCCTGCGCCGTCTTTGCCAGTTCATGTTCATATCGCTCTGTAAAACATTTTCTTATTAGTGAGTTTTTCATTAGTTTTTATACTTAGAAAAGTGCTCAGGACTAATAGTTAATAACAGTGGCAAACCTGAATAATTTCCCTGTGAGTACAATAATTATTTATTGAATTAACTGTGATTTACGTAGTTATGAAGACCCATGTGGCCGTCTGATAAGGGATAGGAGAGTGGGGCTAATACCTATTGACGGTCACTGTCAGTGGGCCCTAGGCTTTCAACACAAAAGGGTGGGGTTACGTCCCATAGACAATCCAAGCTACGTAAATTTTTTTTTTTTTTTTTTTTTTCTCTTCTCGTTTTTTTTTTTCTCGTTACTTATTATTATTTCCTCCCCTTAACACTGAGTGAGACTAATGAGATATTTCCACATGGTTATGTCATCAAAAACTAACTCCAAGAGAAGCCGCTCCTTAGAGACAATCAAAATGAGTCCACCAGCAAAGCAAAATTCACGTAGGTCTAATAAGAGGAATATTCCGCCCATCACACCGCCCTCTATAGAACCTCAGCCAGGAACTTCAACACAAGGGATGACAGAAGAGTCCCCCTTCTTCACTCCAAATCCTTATCAAATATTAACCAATACAGCCGTAGAAACCATGGAATCGAATCCTACAACCCAACCTGCACGACCTCCTCCTATCTTCGTCAGAAATGTAGGAAACTTCTCATTATTATGCAACCAACTAAATAATATAATTGGCACCGGAAAATATTCCTGTGTAAGTAGAACCAAGGACACTAAAATCATGCCGGATTCCACTGACTCTTACCGCCGTATAGTAAAATACTTATCGGAAACGAAAGCGGATTTTCACACCTACCAGCTTAGGGAAGAGCGATCGCTGAGAGTAGTTATTAGAAACCTTCATCCCACAACACCTACAGAGATTATTAAAGAAGAATTGACAGCCATGGAATATAAAGTTCGGCAGGTTACTAATGTTGTTAAAGATAACAGGGCACATCCCGGGCTAGCGGCAAAACTACACTACCCTTATTTTTTGTGGATCTAGAACCAACACCAGGAGTTGAACAGATTTACGAAGTCTCTAATATCTACTACACGAGAGTCCAAATAGAAAAACCTTACCCCAAACGGGATGTCGTCCAATGCCACAATTGTCAGGCATACGGCCATACAAAAACGTATTGCCATCACATACCGAGATGTGTAAAATGTGGGCAAATGCATAAATCAAACGAATGCACCAAATCACGAGAGGTCCCAGCAGTCTGCGCCCTCTGCCAACAAGGACACCCGGCCAACTACAAAGGTTGCCAAACATATAAAAACCTTCGGAACAAGTTTCAACCAAATCGACCACAGATCGAAGAAACCTCGCAGAACAGAGGAAGACAGCCTTCGAAAATTGCTTCCTCATCTGTATCGTTTGCTGAAATGCTGGGCGGAAAAAGATACCAGAATGAAAATGGGGCCATGCCGCTTCCTCCTCAACAGACTCAATTTCATGAACCCCAACATCAACAACCACAGTACCAACAGACCACTCAACATATCCCAGTACCACAAACCCAACCTAATCCTCACATCCCTCATCAGATCCCACATATTCCTCCTCCCCCAACTACCTTAGATCTCACATCCTTATTTACCTCATTCCTGTCAGAGTTGAAAACTCTTATTAATCCACTTATATCACTCCTAACAAATGTTATCCCTCTTCTAATCCCTCTTCAAAAAAATCCTTAAATGCCTCCCACAAAACCCTTATCCATTCTCCTTTGGAATGCGAATGGTATTCGAAACCACACTAACGAACTAACATCCTTACTGCTAGACAAAGAAGTTGATGTAGCACTAATCACAGAAACCCGACTGACCAGTAAACAACGATTCAGTATATCACAATACCAAACTTACCGAACAGACCACCCTGACGGTAGAGACCATGCCGGAACTGCTGTCATCATTCACCATTCCCTCTCTCACCACGTACTCCCTTTGCCTTCAAATGAATTTCTACAATCCACAGCAGTTGTTATCAAAACCTTTTCCTTTCCTGTTTCGATTGCAGCAGCTTACTGCCCCCCAAATAAACCAATTTCCACATCCCAGTTCAACTCATTTTTTAATTCCTTAGGTCACCGATTTCTCCTAGGTGCTGACTTCAATGCTAAGCACCAGCAATGGGGTTCAAGAACCACCAACTCCCGTGGGCGAGCATTGCAGTCTGCACTTAGTTCCCAAAGATCCTTTATTTCTCCCGGTATTCCTACCTATTGGCCCACAGATCCTAACCGAAACCCCGACCTTCTTGACTTCTTCATTCATTCAGGCTTAGGACCTCTCCATTACTCCATAGAACGCCTGAATGAACTTTCCTCCGATCATAGTCCT
Organism: Euschistus heros; assembly: GCA_003667255.2. Classification (NCBI taxonomy): domain Eukaryota; kingdom Metazoa; phylum Arthropoda; class Insecta; order Hemiptera; family Pentatomidae; genus Euschistus; species Euschistus heros. The sequence goes on along the minus strand of RCWM02000305.1, from coordinate 1,004,718 downwards.
TTAATTCTTACCCTTTCCGTTACCCTCCTCCCCCATCATTTATAAGAGGGCCTGTAGACTGGAACCTCTTCCGTCAATTTATATCCAACTCTATAGACCTCAGGGTATCCCTAAAAACCCCCAAAGACCTTGATAATGCTACCAATTCCTTCACAAACATAATCCAACAAGCAGCCTGGGCTGCATCCTTACGTCGTTCCCCTCCCAAAGGTCGAAAGAAATATCCTTTATCCCAAGATCTACTGGACCTTATCCAATCCAAACGCCATGCTAGAGCCATATGGCAAAGAACCAGGCATCCAGATGATCGAAAATCCTATAATTACCTTACCAAACTCCTTAAAAAAAAATGGCTACCTACAGATCCGAATCCTACAATTCCTATCTTTCATCGCTCTCTTCCTCAGATAACTCCCTCTGGACCACCACTAAAAAACTCCTAAAATATCAACCCACCTCCCATCCCCTCCGACGTGAAGATGGATCCTGGGCGGCTTCTGACGAGAACAGATCCGAAGAATTTGCCCAGCACCTTTCCAGCATATTTGTTTCTCATCCTGATTATAATCCCACCCACACAACAACTGTCCATGAATTCCTTTATTCGCCGATTCCTTTATCGTTACCTCCTAAGGCAATTAACCCCACAGGGGTCAAATTCTTTTTAAAAAAATTAAAATTCCGTAAATCCCCCGGATATGATCTCCTTGCCTCACAGATCCCCAGGCAACTTCCCCATAAAGCAGTCCTATTTCTTACCTACCTGTATAATTGCATCCTCCGAACAATCTATTTCCCTTTGCAATGGAAACATTCCATCATTATCCTTTTCCTAAAACCGGGCAAACCTCCCAACAACCCTTCATCTTATAGACCAATTAGCCTTCTCCCAATCCTATCAAAAATTTTTGAAAGGCTCCTTCTTAAACGTATCCTACCCATCCTCGAATCGCAAAATATTCTCTCTCACCAGTTTGGATTCCGCACTAGCCACTCTACAGTCCAACAAGGCCTTAGAGTTGTTGACCACATATCCTCCACACTTGAAAGCAAACAATATTGCTCCGGCGCATTTCTGGACATAGCGCAAGCTTTTGACCGGGTATGGCATGCCGGTTTGCTCTTCAAACTTAAAACCCATTTACCTCAATCACTATTCCTAATTCTCCGGTCCTACCTCTCTAACCGTTCCTTTCGAGTTCGCTGCGGAACGGAGTACTCTAACTGCTACACAATAGAGGCTGGTGTTCCACAGGATAGCGTGCTCGGTCCAGTCCTATATATCCTCTATGCTGCAGATATCCCTACTACTCCTGATACTTTCCTTGCAACATTCGCTGATGACACTGCTATCCTATCATCCCATCCAGATCCCTTAATAGCATCCCATAATCTCCAAACCCACTTATCCCTGATTGAAGACTGGTGCAATGACTGGCGTATCAAAGTAAATGAATCCAAATGCACCGACATAACCTTTACCCTCCGCCGTAAATCCAGTCCTCCTATCTACTTCAATGGTATTCCGCTACCTAAAGCTGACACAGTTCGGTATCTTGGTTTCTACTTAGACAAAAGACTTACATGGAACCCACACACTCGACTCAAAAGGCAAGAACTTAACAGACGCTTTAGCCAATTGTACAGACTACTAAATAGGACATCACATCTTTCCATTGAAAACAAACTTCTCATATACAAAACCATCATCAAACCTATTTGGACTTATGGACTTGAACTGTGGGGGACAGCAAAAAAGTCGAATATCAAACGCATTCAATCCTTCCAATCCAAAATCCTCCGAACTATTGTAAATGCTCCTTATTATGTCTCCAACAAAACCCTACATAATGATCTCAATATACCATATGTCCTCGACCTCATAGCGCTTAAATTTTTGAAATTCCATAGTAATCTTTCCTTTCATCCTAACCCTCTGGCTCAATCATTATCCGCTTCCACACATCCTGATAACCCCCCTCGCAGACTAAAACGGCAGTGGCCCCGAGATCTTTTGTAAAATTTATTTATGTTGGAGTTCTGGCAATGGCCAGCTTCTCCACTCATGCCCTGAGTGAATGTATATAGCCCTCTCACTCAGCCTCCACTGGGTTTTTTACTTCAGTGGTGCGGCTGAGAGAGAAGAGCTGGGAATTCTCTGTACCTGGCTTGTCCTTCCATTAGTGGAGGGACGGGTCTTGTCGGGGGATCTCTAGAATGAACGTAAATTGTAAATAAAGTATAATTGTATTTTTAACCTTTAATTTAATTTTGTCTTATTTTCATTTACTGTTATTTAATTTTATTTGATTTTTTTTAAATTTATATATTTCACCCAGATGTATATTTACATTATTTATGTATAGCTTAGTTTTTTTTTTTTTTTTTTTTTTTTTTTTTTTTTTTTTTTTTTTTTTTTTTTTTTTTTTTTTTTTTTTTTTTTTTTTTTTTTTTTTTGTCACCTGCTTGATGTACGCTTTTTTTCTCATTTTTATTTAGTCTTTCTGGAGGCATTCTCACCATATGTCCGTAGAATCTCATTAATTTATTTTTTAGGTCTCTTAGATCTCCATTATTTTTTTATTATTATTATTATGTCTTTTATTATTATTATTTTTTTTTTATTTTTTTAGTATATATCTCTTTTTTTTTTTTTCTCTTTTACTGTAAATAATGTGTGAATGTAACCATTAAGCCATCTATATTACTTATTGCCCACATTTGTGGCAGATTGTAATAATTACTCAATAAAATAATTAAAAAAAAAAAAAAAAAAAAAAAAATGGCTGTACTCACTGTTTTATATAGTCAATGTTCACCACAGCTATTAACGACAACTGTTGTACACTTTTCTTGCCGACAAACTGGGAAACACCTTAGTAAAACGAATAATTACCAAAGAGCGATATGAACATAGAACTAGCACTGTTGGCGCAAACACTCTCTTTAGATATTTACGGGATCGTGTTTGAACACGTGGAGGAATTCAAATATCTAGAGTCTATTATAAAAAAATAAAGGCTTAGCGAACCCGAACGTTCGATGCGGACACCACCAACCATTGACCACACACCTCCCTTCAACTCACTCCCCCAAAACCCAAATCTCCCAAGTTGACTTTGAGACCAATTGTTCGCATCAGTAGAGAACTGTTGGCAGTAGAATAGTCATATATATCCTTATATATTCCTCCGGAGGGTATGAAATACCACGATAGTTGCTATAATGTGTTCTAGGACCCTTTTTGTAAATCGGAATAACTATAGATTTGTGAGGTGCGTGGCAATTAAGAAAAAACACTATTTTATTTTCCTCTTTATTCCTAACCAAATCGTAATTCCAATCGTGATGTCCTTATACAAGCCTTAGTCAAAAATTTATACAACAATTAATATTTTATATCCACACACTAGAAAACAGGTAACAGTAGTATATGTGGTTATAGGTATCAGCTGGAGTGAGGTTTCTCATGGATTTGCCACTGCATTATATGAAAATGAAAATTAGGTAAACTTCTAAACAAAAATAATTATAAATTAAAAATACATCTAAATAAAAACAATGGAACAAATAAAATGTAAATATATTAACTGCGGCAGTGGCAAATCCATTTCACATAGCCTCTTTGGTTATCACGCCAGCTGATAGCCGATAACCTTCTCCAAACAGTGTTGCCCGCTACAGATTCTTTCCATTCTTCGGGCATTTTTCTTTTTTCCCAAATCATTATCACTAATTGATGAATTTTAGAAAATACAGCATCGCCGCACGCTTTGACTAATTCGGCAGGGATATTGTCGATTCCGGCTGCTTTACAGGATTTTAATTTTATGATCGCTATTTCAACTCCCTCCTTACTCGGTTCTTCTATCAATGGTTCCGCGCTGAGAAAAGTAGAAGGAGGGGAATCATGTTTTTTTCCGATCTTAAAAAAGTATCAAATAATGTTCTGAATTTTTCCACAATGTCTACCTGATCCGCTAGTATATTGTTATTTCCATCCCTTATTCGTTTTATTATAGGCTCGAAACGTTTACGCGGTCTGTTAATCCCCTTATACATATACCTTACATTGTTTCCGATTTTTATAGATTTTATTTCACATATTTTGTTTTTAAGACAATCTCTTTTTTTATTTTTGAGGAATCTAGAAGTTTCGTTTTTTACGCTTCGGAAGTAAGAGACATTGTTCTCGCTCGGATTATTGTGAGCTTTTAATTTAACAGATTTCCGCTTTACACACGTTTAAACATTCATCATCAAACCAAGGTTTATTCTTTTTTTTTTCAATACGGCCGAGATACGAATCTCCCACTACTGTAATATTTTCTCTGATTCCTAACCATAAATTGTCGATATCTTCACTATCTTCGTTTAAAACACCTAGAACTTCAAACCTATTTTTGACTTCTAAGGCGAAATCGCTTCTAATTAAAGAATCTTTCAATAACTCTAGATTAAATTTATCGAAAAAAATATTGTTTTCATTTTTTTTGTTTATCATAAGCTTTTGACCTACTTTCGCGATGACACACATTCTGCCCCAGGGTATGTTCTCAAGTTAGTTATGCTGTTTTGCTATCTCCATTGTACCAAAACATAATCGATTTGATTTCGTGTTTGTGTGTCCGGTGATGTCCACGAATACTTATGAATATTTTTATTGTTTGCACGTCGTACTTTTGATTGTCAGATTCTTCGGTATAGCAAAGTTTATAAGTCGAGTTCCATTTTCATTGCTGTATGCGTGTAGACTTTCTTTTCCGATATTCGGTTGATATATTTCTTCTCTTCCCACTTTTGCATTTGCATCTCCCAATATGTATCATAGAAATCGCATTTAACTTTATCGTCACTATTCTCAGTAGGATAATGCAAGCCTGGGGGGCCGCCCTCATTTGTTATTCAACTTAAAAATAAGTTCCACCGACCATCCCTACATTCACCACTAATGGGACGCTCCTCTACGCAGTAATGAGATCCGCACGAGGAGAGTCTATTATATCAAGGAAAAATGAAATTTAAGAGCTAGGTTAAAAACCGGTAATGCTTGTTATTTCTCGGTCACAAAACTACGCAGTTCGCGCTTACTCTCCAGAAATTTAAAAATTAGAATATACAAGACTTTTATACTACCAACAGTTCTCTACGGAGGGGTAGATCGAGACTAAGAAGGGAGGATTGCGCCAGGGCCAACCTGGGGGATTTAGGTTTTAGAGTAGTGGGTTGAAGGGAAGCGTGCGGTCAACGGTTGGTCGTTTCGGCATCTCAGGTTCACCAAGACTTTTATTATTATTATTATTATTTTATTGAAACACAGAATGGTGACCCTCTATTTTTTTCAATCGTTGCACAGTACACTAATTGCTCTGAATTTAGGTGAGTGATGCGTGTTGAAGTAATTTCTTAGGTGATTCTCAATACGCCTAAGCATCCTATGAGCATTCAAGAGTCTTGCTACCTTGCTTCCTGGGAATGTAAAGTCTGTTGACTGAGGATTTTGGGTGTCGTTTTCTTGTACGGACCATTTCCGATCTTACATACCTATTCGATGCGTCAACTGTGAACTACTGCTTTCATATCGCTCTCCAATAACTATCCATTTTAGTGAGGTTTTTCTTAGTTCTTCATTTAGAAAAGTGTACAACAGTTGTTATTAATAGCTGTGGTGAACATTGACTATATAAAACAGTGAGTACAGCCATTAAACATTTAAATAGTTAATACGTAAATTAACATGTGCTCTATGGACAGGTTGGGTGGGGAAGGATTATAGATTAACTGCCTTCTGTGCGGAGAGGTTCCGTACTGCTCTTTAACACGGGCCCTCTGCGTTCTTTTTATTTTATTTTATTATTATTCTTTTCTTTATTTTTTTTTCTTTATATATATTTTTTTCCTTTTCTCTTATCTTTTCCTCTACTATTCAATGATATCCGATGAGATATTTCCATATGGTTATGTCATCAAAAACTAACAAGACCAAAAGAAGTAGATCACTTGAAACGGTTAGAATGAGCCCAGCCAAGCAACAGTCGAAGAGGTCAAAGTTCAAAACTCCTCCTAGCTCACCACCGATGAATGAATCAATGCCAGGGACTTCAACCCAAGCATTTAATGAAGAATCTCCCTTTTTCACTACTGATCCCTTTCAGGCAGTTAGTAGCACAGCTGCCAAAACTATGGAGTCGTCTTCGGCACTGCAGTCTCCTAAACCTCCTTCTATATTCGTAAGTAATATAGGAAATTTTTTACTATTATGTAATCACCTAAATAAAATAGTTGGCCCAGAAAAATATTCATGTGTGAGCCGCACAAATGATACTAAAATTATGCCCGATTCTTCCGATACCTACCGTAACATGGTTAAATATCGGACGGAAACTAAAGCTAATTTCCATACCTACCAACTCAAGGAAGAGAGATCGCTTAGAGTGGTCGTAAGAAACCTCCATCCTACAACTCCTGTTGATATAATCAAGGAAGAATTATTGACCATGTGCTTCAAAGTAAGACAAGTCACCAATGTGCAAAAAGAGAGCCAGGAACCCCCAGGACAAGGCGGTAAAATATCATTGCCACTTTTCTTTGTTGCCTTGGAACCAGCACCAGGAGTTGAAAAGATTTATGATGTCACTTCAATCTACTATACTAGAGTTCAGATTAAGAAACCATACCGCAAACGTGGCATTGTACAATGTCATAACTGCCAGGCATACGGCCACACAAAAACCTACTGTCATCATTTACCTAGATGTGTGAAATGTGGGCAGATGCACAAATCTGAAGAGTGAACAAAAACACGAGAGGTACCTGCAGTATGTGCCCTATGCCAGCAAGGGCACCCAGCCAATTACAAAGGCTGTCAAACGTACAAAAACCTACGTAATAGATTCCAAAAAATACAGAGAATGAACGAAGAAGTTCGACCAACGACAGGAAGACAGCCCTCCAAAATAGCCAACTCAGCAGTCTCTTTCGCCCAAATGCCGGGAAGAAACGGATGTCAAAATGAAAATGGGGATGTCAAAACGTGCCGCCTCCTCCTCAACAACCTCAATTTCATGACCCCCAACCTCAGCAATCACTGCCTCAAAATCAATATCAACAGACCATTCAACATACATCATTAACATTAACCCAACCTAATCCACATACCCTTCATCAGATCCCCCATATTTCTCCTCCCACAATTACCTCAGATCTCACAACCTTATTTAACTCCTTTTTATCAGAACTAAAAACTGTTATTACTACACTGATATCACTCCTTACAAATGTTATTCCTCTTCTTATCCCTCTCCAAAAAACCCTTAAATGCCTAACACAAAACCCTTATCCATTCTCCTTTGGAATGCGAATGGTATTCGTAACCACACCGACGAACTAACATCCTTGCTGCATGAGAAAGAAATCGATGCAGCTTTAATTACAGACACTAGACTGACCAGTAAACAACGCTTCAATATATCACAATACCAAAGTTACCGAACAGACAACCCTGACGGTAGAGCCCATGCCGGAACTGCTGTCATCACTCACCATTCTCTTTCTCACCACGTATTCCCTTTACCAGCAAATGAATTCCTACAACCCGCAGCAGTTATTATGAAAACCTTCTCCTTTCCCTTCACGATTGCAGCGGCCTATTGCCCCCCAAATAAACCAATTTCCACATCCCAGTTCCACTCATTTTTTAATTCCTTAGGTCAACGCTTTCTCCTTGGTGCTGGCTTCAATGCTAAGCACCAGGAATGGGGTTCAAGAACCACCAACTCCCGTGCGTGAGCATTGCAGTCTGCACTTAATTCCCGAAGGTCCTTTATTTCTCCCGGCACTCCTACCTATTGGCCCACAGATCCTAACCGAAATCCTGACCTTCTTGACTTCTTCATTCATTCAGGCTTAGGACCTCTTCATTACTCCATAGAACGCCTGGATGAACTTTCCTCTGATCACAGTCCTCTAATTCTAACCCTTTCCGCCACTCCAATCCCAAAACCTCCTCCTCCCTCATTTATAAGAGGGCCAGTAGACTGGAACCTTTTCCGACAAATAATAACCGACGCTATAGACCTCAGAGTATCCTTAAAAACCTCCCAGGACCTTGACAATGCTACTAATTCCTTCACAACCACGATCCAGCAAGCAGCCTGGGCTGCATCCTTACCTCGTTCCCCTCCCAAAGTTTGAAAGAAAAATCCTTTACCCCAAGATCTACTGGACCTTATCCAATCCAAACGCCATGCCAGATCTATTTGGCAAAGAACCAGGCATCCAGATGATCGAACATCGTATAATTTCCTTACCAAACTCCTTAAAAAAATATAGCTACCTTTAGATCCAGATCCTATAATTCCTATCTTTCTTCACTTTCTTTGGAAACTCCCTTTGGACCACCACTAGAAAAATCCTAAAATATCCTTAAAAAAAAAAACCACCCATCCCCTCCGGCGTTATGATGGTTCATGGGCGGCTTCTGACGAAGACAGATCCGAATAATTTGCCCAGCACCTCTCTAGCATATTTGTTTCTCATCCTGATTATAATCCCACCCACACAACAACTGTCCATGAATTCCTTTATTCGCCGATTCCTTTATCGTTACCTCCTAAGGCAATTAACCCCACAGGGGTCAAATTCTTTTTAAAAAAATTAAAATTCCGTAAATCCCCCGGATATGATCTCCTTGCCTCACAGATCCCCAGGCAACTTCCCCATAAAGCAGTCCTATTTCTTACCTACCTGTATAATTGCATCCTCCGAACAATCTATTTCCCTTTGCAATGGAAACATTCCATCATTATCCTTTTCCTAAAACCGGGCAAACCTCCCAACAACCCTTCATCTTATAGACCAATTAGCCTTCTCCCAATCCTATCAAAAATTTTTGAAAGGCTCCTTCTTAAACGTATCCTACCCATCCTCGAATCGCAAAATATTCTCTCTCACCAGTTTGGATTCCGCACTAGCCACTCTACAGTCCAACAAGGCCTTAGAGTTGTTGACCACATATCCTCCACACTTGAAAGCAAACAATATTGCTCCGGCGCATTTCTGGACATAGCGCAAGCTTTTGACCGGGTATGGCATGCCGGTTTGCTCTTCAAACTTAAAACCCATTTACCTCAATCACTATTCCTAATTCTCCGGTCCTACCTCTCTAACCGTTCCTTTCGAGTTCGCTGCGGAACGGAGTACTCTAACTGCTACACAATAGAGGCTGGTGTTCCACAGGATAGCGTGCTCGGTCCAGTCCTATATATCCTCTATGCTGCAGATATCCCTACTACTCCTGATACTTTCCTTGCAACATTCGCTGATGACACTGCTATCCTATCATCCCATCCAGATCCCTTAATAGCATCCCATAATCTCCAAACCCACTTATCCCTGATTGAAGACTGGTGCAATGACTGGCGTATCAAAGTAAATGAATCCAAATGCACCGACATAACCTTTACCCTCCGCCGTAAATCCAGTCCTCCTATCTACTTCAATGGTATTCCGCTACCTAAAGCTGACACAGTTCGGTATCTTGGTTTCTACTTAGACAAAAGACTTACATGGAACCCACACACTCGACTCAAAAGGCAAGAACTTAACACGCTTTAGCCAATTGTACAGACTACTAAATAGGACATCACATCTTTCCATTGAAAACAAACTTCTCATATACAAAACCATCATCAAACCTATTTGGACTTATGGACTTGAACTGTGGGGGACAGCAAAAAAGTCGAATATCAAACGCATTCAATCCTTCCAATCCAAAATCCTCCGAACTATTGTAAATGCTCCTTATTATGTCTCCAACAAAACCCTACATAATGATCTCAATATACCATATGTCCTCGACCTCATAGCGCTTAAATTTTTGAAATTCCATAGTAATCTTTCCTTTCATCCTAACCCTCTGGCTCAATCATTATCCGCTTCCACACATCCTGATAACCCCCCCCTCGCAGACTAAAACGGCAGTGGCCCCGAGATCTTTTGTAAAATTTATTTATGTTGGAGTTCTGGCAATGGCCAGCTTCTCCACTCATGCCCTGAGTGAATGTATATAGCCCTCTCACTCAGCCTCCACTGGGTTTTTTTACTTCAGTGGTGCGGCTGAGAGAGAAGAGCTGGGAATTCTCTGTACCTGGCTTGTCCTTCCATTAGTGGAGGGACGGGTCTTGTCGGGGGATCTCTAGAATGAACGTAAATTGTAAATAAAGTATAATTGTATTTTTAACCTTTAATTTAATTTTGTCTTATTTTCATTTACTGTTATTTAATTTTATTTGATTTTTTTTAAATTTATATATTTCACCCAGATGTATATTTTACATTATTTATGTATAGCTTAGTTTTTTTTTTTTTTTTTTTTTTTTTTTTTTTTTTTTTTTTTTTTTTTTTTTTTTTTTTTTTTTTTTTTTTTTTTTTTTTTTTTTTTTTTTTTTTTTTTTTTAATTTTTTTTTTTTTTTTTTTTTTTATTATTTTTTTTTTATTTCTTTTATTTTTTTATTGTATTGTTTTTTTTTTATTTTTTAGTATATATCTTCTTTTTTTTTTTCTTTTTACTGTAAATAATGTGTGAATGTAACCATTAAGCCATCTATATTACTTATTGCCCACATTTGTGGCAGATTGTAATAATTACTCAATAAAATAATTAAAAAAAAAAAAAAAAAAAAATGGCTGTACTCACTGTTTTATATAGTCAATGTTCACCACAGCTATTAACGACAACTGTTGTACACTTTTCTTGCCGACAAACTGGGAAACACCTTAGTAAAACGAATAATTACCAAAGAGCGATATGAACATAGAACTAGCACTGTTGGCGCAAACACTCTCTTTAGATATTTACGGGATCGTGTTTGAACACGTGGAGGAATTCAAATATCTAGAGTCTATTATAAAAAAATAAAGGCTTAGCGAACCCGAACGTTCGATGCGGACACCACCAACCATTGACCACACACCTCCCTTCAACTCACTCCCCCAAAACCCAAATCTCCCAAGTTGACTTTGAGACCAATTGTTCGCATCAGTAGAGAACTGTTGGCAGTAGAATAGTCATATATATCCTTATATATTCCTCCGGAGGGTATGAAATACCACGATAGTTGCTATAATGTGTTCTAGGACCCTTTTTGTAAATCGGAATAACTATAGATTTGTGAGGTGCGTGGCAATTAAGAAAAAACACTATTTTATTTTCCTCTTTATTCCTAACCAAATCGTAATTCCAATCGTGATGTCCTTATACAAGCCTTAGTCAAAAATTTATACAACAATTAATATTTTATATCCACACACTAGAAAACAGGTAACAGTAGTATATGTGGTTATAGGTATCAGCTGGATACCTTCCACCTTCCAACAATCCATCATCATACAGACCGATCAGCCTTCTTCCAATCCTTTCAAAACTTTTTGAAAAACTCCTTCTCAAGCGCATTCTACCCATCCTTGAATCCCAAAATATTCCCTCACACCAGTTTGGATTACGTTCTAAGCATTCCACGGTCCAACAAGGTCTAGTTGGAGTTGTAGACCATATATCTCCACCGTCAAGCGTAGTGCGCTTTGTCCGCCAGATGACCAGAGACGAGGTTATTCGCCTTCGAAAAGTAAAAAGAGATTTTAGTACAAGACACCTCGGCTGGGAATCGGACGAAAAAATATACGTCGGCGAAGAGATGACCCCCGGTGGCCGACTGCTTTACTGGCTAGCGAGGCAGAAGAGGGCGGCTGGCAAAGTGAAGTATGTATGGTTTGCGCAAGGAAGGGTTCGCTGCCGGCGTGACGATGGTCAACCTGTCATGATAATTAACAAAGAAGAAGATTTGGATGCGTTTAATTGACTGTTACCCTAAAAAATTACTTTTTTGTTTTTATATTTATTAGTTTAGCTTTTTGGGATTTGATATAGTGTACATTTTATTTTTTCTCACATTTATTTTAAAGATAATTATTTATTCTTTTAATTACATATTTATTAAAGATATTTTTTGTTTCACCATACTTTACTTATTATTATACGCCAAGATAAATTTGACAGGTTTCGTTAATTTTTTTTTTTTTATTTCAGATTTTCTATCAAAGATTACTAGTTCATTTATTTTATTTATTTCCTTTCTCTGATAGTACATATAATGTGTATTACTTTTTAGCAATTGTACCTTGCTTTTCCTCTCCAAATATCTCCTTTACTCCCATTTTCCTCTGTAGCTTATACTTTATTCAATCAATATGAATAACACCCTGTTATCCTGTCATGTTAACTCCCAATCCCTTCCTGCACATTTCGAAGAATTTCATGATTATTTCCTTCACAACTTTTACCATATTGTAGGTGTCACGGAAACCTGGCTCATACCACATATTCCCTCCTCATCGGTATCCATTCCTAATTATATCCTCATTCGTCATGATCGGGCGGAACGGACCGGTGGTGGTGTTGGTTTGTTCGTTCATGACAGTCTGAGGGTTAAATCCTTTTCAAATCTCCGTCAACGGATACACCTCACCTAGAATATCTTTTCACAGAAATTTCTTCTCACTTGTTTACCCTTCTCTATGTAATAGTGTACAGTCCTCCTCAAGTCAAATTTGACTCAACCTTCGAATCCTTACTTTTTACTTATGTTCCCGCTTACAATAACATAATAATAGCCGGTGATTTTAACACAAATCTCCTTTCCGTTTTTCCTGATAAATCTTATTTGATAGACCTAGCGTATTCTCTTAATCTATTCATCGTACCTTTCGAACCTACTCACCATACTCAGTTTTCAGACACTTTACTTGATTTATTTATAGTTGATTCTCCTCAAAATTTACTTTCCTTTTCTCAAAATCCATTTTATCCAAATCTCCTACAATATTTCCACACCTAAGATCCTCAATAAAAAAAATTCCTGGTGCAATCTTAGTTCCTTAACTCCAGAAAATATAAACCCTCTACTAGACTCATTAACCCTTTCCATTGTACCAATCTATTCCTCCCACTCTATAGATGAAATGGTGGAATGCCTTTCATCTAATCTACTAACATGTCTTAATCATCTAGCTCCACTCAAAACCTCTATCTTTCGACGTTTACCTGCTCCTTGGATTAATCAAGAAATTAGAGATCTGATGAAAAGAAGAGATGCAGCTAGAAGACGCTTCAGGCGTTCCAGATTTCCTGATGATTACTCCACGTTCAAATCCCTTCGAAACCTCACCCAGTCTACCATGCGACGTGCCAAGGCGCAGTATTTTCGTAACATCCTATCCGAAGCTCCAGATTCAAAATCTAAGTGGAGAATTCTAAGGAAGTTTTCGGTTACGAGTTACGCATCCAGTACATATTATCCTGTGACTCCTGACGAACTTAATTCCTTTTTTGTAGATTCCTCTTCCAATGAGCCTCCAATCAATACTTTATCCTATTCCATTCCTCAATTTCCATTTAATCCAGATAACTTTTACTTTCTTTATATTCTTCCTGATGATATAATAGCTTCTGTTTTTAAATCCCGGACAAATGATTTCGGTGCCGATCATTTCCCAGTAAAAATTATCAAACTCACTCTTCCTGTCATCCTTCCTGCTCTCATACATATTTATAACTTCTCCTTACAAACCTCTTCCTTTCCCACAACATGGAAAAAGGTCCTAGATCGTCCATTGAATAAAGTTCCTTCACCTACCACAGCATCCCATTTTAGGGCTATTTCCATCCTATCAAACCTATCTAAGCCACTAGAAAGAATAGTCCATTCTCAACTTGCTACATTCCTTGAAAATAAAGATCTCCTAACTCCTCTTCAATCAGGCTTCCGTTCAGGTTATTCTACACAATCCGCTCTTTTAAAAATTACACAAGACATTTATTCCTCAATTGACCAACAGAAAATTACGATCCTAATCCTCTTCGATGTCTCCAAGGCCTTTGATTTCGTAGATCATAAAATTCTTCTCACTAAATTACAAAAACTCTCCCTTTCCAATAGTGCTCTTGGCTGGTTCCAGTCCTTCTTATCTCTCCGTTCCCAAACAGTTATTGTTCCTAACCAACCTCCTTCAAAATCTGTGACTCTAACACGAGGTGTTCCTCAGGGATCTTCCCTTTCACCAACTCTCTTTTCAGTTTATATTAATGATTTGACAGGCGCTATTAATAATTCCCAATATCATTTATATGCTGATGACATTCAAATCTACTTATCGTTTCATCCTTGTGAGATTTTTGAGGCGACTCGTAAGATTCAAGAAGACATTTATAGCATTAACCAATGGGCAGTGGAGAATAAGTTACGACTAAACCCCCAAAAAACTAAGGCAATGCTAATTGGATCTAAACCCTCCCTTAATTTCCTTTCCTGTTATCCACTTCTATATCACAATAACGTTCCTATTCAGTTCACAATCTCTGTCAAAAACCTCGGAGTAGTACTCGATCAACATTTGTATTGGAATAACCATATTTCCCACATTACCCGAAAAACCATCTCCATCCTCAAAAAGCTCCTAAGATTCCGTGAATCATTCCCTTGTAAAACCCGTCGACTGTGAGTATCTTCCCTCATCCTTCCCCACCTCGATTATGGATGCTTAGTATACGGAGGACTGTCTGGCGAGCTTGAAATGAAGCTGAAAAGATTAATGAACTCCTTCATAAGATTCATTTTTGGGATCCCCAGGCGTTCTCACATCACTGCTGGTATTCAGAGTTGAGGTGGCTTTATCCAAGTTTTCGGCGACTATACTTCCTTTGTTCCTTTCTATTCCAATCCTTAAAGTCCAAAAAACCTTCGTACATTTACGACATGCTTGCCCTTCGTTCTTCCATTCATCTTTTGAACACTAGATCCCAGCCTATAGATTTGTATATCCCTTCTCATCGAACTGCTTCCTTTGAAAAACCCTTTATTAATCGTGCAGCTTTATTTTGGAATTCCATACCCATTTCGATCCGCAATGCTCCTTCTCTCACTTCCTTTAAACATAATTTATTCATCTACCTCCTCAATTATCAATCTTCCGAAATTATGTAAGATATTAGTGTTAGAATATTTCTTTATTTTATATTTTATTTTAATTTTGTTATTTTCTTTTCTTGTTTTTCTTATATAAACCCAAAGACTTTTTATTTTTTCAAATCTAAAATTATACCCTATATATTTATATGTATATAATTTACATTCTATATAAGTTGCTGCCTGTTATGTACGCAGCCAGACAATGAATGATACCTTTTTATTGTACTTTTGTCTTATTCTTAGGGGACAAGGTGTCCCAGAATAAATATTATTTTTCATTTCATCTTCTGCACTTAAAAGCAAAGAATACTGCTCCGGCGCATTTCTGGACATAGCGCAAGCTTTTGACCGGGTATGGCAAGCCGGTATGCTTTTCAAACTCAAAACCTTTTTACCTCAATCACTATTCCTAGTCCTTCGATCCTACCTCACTAACCGTTCCTTTCGAGTTCGCTGCGGAATGGAATACTCTCACTGCTATCCAATTGAGGCAGGTGTTCCATAAGGTAGCGTTCTTGGTCCAGTCCTATATATCCTCTACGCTGCAGATATCCCTACTACTCCTGACACTTTCCTAGCAACATTTGCCGATGACACTGAGATCCTTTCATCCCATCCAGATCCCTTAATAGCTTCCTATAATCACTAAACCCACTCATCACTGATTGAAGACTGGTGTAACAGGTGGAGGATCAAAGTTAATGAATCGAAATGTACCCACGTTACTTTGGACCTATGGACTTGAACTGTGGGGGAGTGTAAAACAATCGAATATTAAACGCATTCAATCCTTTCAATCCAAAGTCCTTCGAACTATCGTAAATGCTCCATATTTTGTCTCCAACAAAACCCTTCATAATGATCTGAGTATACCTTTTGTCCTTGACCTTATACCCATTAAATTCTCCAAATTCCATCAAAATCTTTCCAACAATCCCAACCCTCTGGCTCACTCATTATCCAATTCAACACATCCTTATAACCCACCTCGCAGATTAAAAAGCCAATGGCCCCGAGACCTATTGTAAATATTTAATATTGGTGTTCTGGCAATGGGCAGCGCTGGGAACTCTCTGTTCCCAGCTTCTTCTCCTTAAGGAGGGCGAGCTTGGATCGGGGTGTTCCCTGGAATGATTGTAAATTTGTATTTAGAGTAAGAATGTAGTTATGATTGTTTCTTTTCTTCTTAATTTTTAATTTTGATTTTTTTATTTATTAGTTACAAAAATCATCACCTATTTTATATTATCATTTAGTTTATTCTATTTTTATCTCTTGTATATTTTATTTTATTACTTGTATATATATATATACAATACTTTTGTACTATGTATAATTATACTTTTATCATCTTGTATATATATATTTTTTATTTTATTTCTTGTATTTTTAAAGGCTGTTTATTTTAATTTTCTTGTTATTGTACATATTGTGTGAATCAGTCTCTGTCATCGATATTACTCATTGCCCTTGAGTGAGGCAGCTTCTAATTATTCTGATAAAAAGCTAAACATAAAACATACCTATTCAATGTCCTGCAGGTCTGTATCTGACCACTTAAGAACACTAAAACTATAATTTAACGCAGGAAGGGACCACGTATTTAACGCTTTTATTATGTTACCACTAGGCAGTTGTGGGTTGAGGAGGTATTTAATTCTTCTTTTAAATTTTTCTTTATCTGTTCCATAGGGTTTTTTTTTTGTTTTTTTTTAAACTTCAGAAGCTCTATTAGACCCAAATATTTGTACTCATCAGCTTTCGATAAATTGTTTATCCTAGTATTATTAGATAGTCCTAGTCCTTCACTTTCTATTAGCTCACCACGCACAGCTTTCAATTTTCAGGAGGGAAATGAAGTATTGAAAGATAAGGGATTTAAATGTGGACAGAGATGGAGCATTACGGAAATTACAGGGTAGTGAATTCCATAAGGAAGTAGGACGGGAAATGAAGGAGTGGTCAAATGGGAAGAAGTATACAGGTCTGAGGAGCGAGATCTTGTAGTGCGGGAGGAGACCGAGGATCTGAACTGGAAGATGTTATAGATGTAGGAGGGATTCCGAGAATTAATGGTTTGGTAGAGGAAGGAGGCTAGGAAGTAATTTTTGCGGGATGAAGGATAAAGCCATTTTAACTCTGTATATAGATTTGATTTGTGGGAGGCTTTTGGAACCCTAAAGATAAACCTAACGTAACAGTTCATTAGTCTTCTTAGTTTACTCTCGAGTTCCGCCATCAACCCACCATATGCCACACAGCTGTAGTCAAAATGGGGTTGGATAAGGGAAGAAACCAAAAGTTGACGAGTAGGTTTCGGAAGGGAGTCCTGGGAAGAATGGAATAGTTTAAGGATGGATATAACCAGTCGAGAAATTTGGGAGATATGAGGTTTCCATAAAAGGGTTTGGTCGAAGGCAATACCAAGGTTTTTAACTGTGGAGTGGAATTGAATAGGTTGGGAGTTCATAGACAGGATCGGGTGATGAGGAAGGGATCTCAAATGGGTATTAGAACCTATAATAATAGCCTGTATTTTTTCTACATTTAATGTTAACTTGTTATCATAGGACCACTTGCGAATCTTGGATAAGGGAGAATGATTTTATTAAATCAGAGGGATGGAAGAATAGATATATCTGGAAATCATCCGCGTATAGATGGTAGGAACAATGGTGAATGGAATTTGGTAAATCGTTTATGTAGGCATAAAAAAGGGTAGGAGAGGCACTGGAAATCTTGGGCTACCCCTGATGTCAACGAAAGAGAAGAGGAAGGTGGCTGGTTTGGTATGGATACTATTTGAATTCTACTATAGAGAAAGGAATGAAACCAGAGGAGAGAGCTTGAGGAAAAAGATAGGGCTTTTAGTTTCGTGAGGAGAATAGAATGGTCTAGGGTGTCAAAGGCTTTAGTAAAGTCTAGAAGGATAAGGACAGTTACTTTTCGTTCGTCAAGAGCAGTATGTATGTCATTAGTAATTTTTGTTAAGGCTGTCTGAGTTGAATAACCAGGTCGGAACCCAGATTGGAACGGATTAAGGAGATGAGAGTTTTCTAGGAAATTGGAGATTTGTGATTGAACTAGTCTTTCAAGGGGTTTGTACAGATTGGAAAGTATTGATATGGGACGGAAATCGTTAAGTGAAGATGGGTTAGATTTCTTTTGTAAGGGTTGTATTTTAGCTTTCTTCCAGGATGAAGGAAAGGTGGAATTTCGCAAAGAATAATTATATATATGTAGGAGGACTGGAAGGATAGTAGGAAGGCAGAGTTTGATTAATTTTAATGGAACACCATCATGTCCAATAGCTTTTGTTTTACATTGGAAAATGGCATTAATGAGGTCTGAGGGTGTGATATAGGAAAAATAAAAATTGGAGAAGTTAAAAGGAGGAAGTTAAAAGGAGCGTAGCTGGCGGAAAGAGATGAAGAGTTTGATGATGAGGTAGCGAAAAAGGAATTCATTTTGTTAGGAGCAAAAGAGTATGAAAGCCGAACATTTGAGGATTTACTAAAAGAAAGATTTAATAGAATTTTCCATTTTGATTTTGGATCACAGGCACTGGAGAGGGCTTCATGAAAATATTGTGATTTAGCTTTTTGAATAGCAGTTTGTGTCTGGTTCTGAAGGGATTTAAACAGAGCCTAGTCGTCCTGAAGTCTAGTCCGTCGAAAACGTCTTCGGGCGGCCTCTCGTCTCTTTTGTAGGTTTTTGATTTCTTTTGTGATCCAGGGTGCTGGTGGACGTCGGATTAGTATGGCTTTTAGGGCGCATGTGAGTCAAGGATGGATAAGAGATTGGATGTGAGGATGTCAACCATGTTGTCGATAGTGTGGGAGGAATATATAGAGTCCCAGTCCAGAGCGTCGATATCATTTTGGATTGAGGAAAATCATAAGGAATCAAGATTGCGATAGGAAATGGTTTTTGGGATGAATGTTGGAGTTTGGATATTGTATGTCAGGGATATTAAATCGTGGTTGGTAACTGGGAAGAGGACATAAGGCTTTTAGGAGAATCAACTATTAGGAGATCAAGCCATGTATTAGATGTAAATGTGTGGTGGGTAGGAGAGAATGGTACCACATATAGGTTGAAGGAAAAAAAAAGGTTTTCAAGATAAGACTTGTCAGAGGAATCGGAGAGGAGATTGGTATTGAAATCTCCAGCAATAATAACATGTGAGAAGAGAGGAACAATGTTGAAAAGATTGGTTTCGAAGTGGGAGTCAAAAGGAACATTGGAAGGGCGGTAAACTACTACAACTAGGATAGTGTGAGAATGCATGGTTATTTCGGCAAACAGGAATTCAATGTGGGGATGTTCAGAAGAAGGGGACAGACTTTGGTCTTTGGCTTGGAAATTATTATGTACAAATATACAAACACCTCCGCCAGTGCGGTAAGTACGATCATGACGCAGTAGATAGTGGTTAGGAAGGGAGACACTGGGGGAAGGAATTGAATGCTTAAGCAAGGTTTCAGATATTGCAATGATATGATAAAAATTATCAGAGAAGTATTGATGGAATTAGGTAAAGTGAGCAGGGAGGGATTGGGCGTTAACATGACAGACAGTTAGGAAGCTAGTCATGACAAGGATGCTGGAAAAGAGAAAGGAAGAAAGAAATAGCAGATTCAGAAGACACTAAGCAATAACATAGTATGAAAAAGTAGAAAGTTAGAAATAATGGCAGTAAAGAGAAATTAACTAAAAATAATTTAAGTAATGAATGTGAAAAAAGAAACGAACAAGCAATACAAAAGAGTAACCGAGAAATAAACGAGAAAAGCAAGCATGATGTAATAAGTTGTACACTCATTAAAATGAAATGAAAATAATGAAATGAAAATAAATTTTATTCTGGGGCCATTGCCCCTTAAGAATAATTATAATGAACAATTATTGGCGGCCTAGCTGCCGTATGTATAATTTAGAAATATAATAAAGACAAGGAAATACAATTTAAATTAAATTAAGGAATTGAAAAAAAAAAACTTAAATTACAACATAAAGTAATAAGATTAATAATACATGTTTTAAAATATCACACGAAAAACAAATTAAATCTTAAGGTTCGAAATTGAAAATAAGCTACAAAAACAAATTAGGAAAAAACAAAAAAATATTCAACAAAAGAATGCGGTAGACAAAGCTAAGAAATATAAATTATACGGAAAAATAATGTATCTTGTCTGATAAATAATATAATTATGCTGAAACCAATTATACAAATTTAGTGCAATGGTACTAAAGTAATTCTGTACAAATCAATATTATGCTTTGAATATTCATACTTCATTTTAAAACATATTTTCTTCATTGATGTGACTATTAGATTGAGTTTCTAATAAGTAAACGAAAAGACGTGATTTGAAGCTATTATAAGTGGAGGAATGGCGAATGATGGAAGGGAGGGAGTTCCAGAAGTTCGAAGCTCTAGAAATAAAGGAGCGTTTGAAGGATGTTGTGTTAAAGGAAGTTAGGTAGAGGTCTGAGGAACGGGATCTGGTTTTGCGGGAACTCACTGATGATTTTAATGTTAATGCTTTCAGGATATAGGGAGGTGACTGTGAGGAAAGTGATTTGTAAAGGAACGAACCCAGGAAGTATTGTCTTCGGAAGGAGGGAAATAACCATTTTAATCTTGTGTAGTGGTGAGATACATGGTCATAACGTGATATTCCTAGAACGAATCTCAGGCAACAGTTCATGAGCTTCTTCAATCTAGCGTCTTGAGATGCAGAGAGGCCTCCGTACACCACACTACCAAAATCAAAATGGGGGAATATGAGGGAGGTAATTAATAGTTGACGAGTTGATTGAGGGAGGAATTTACGGGAGCGGTTTAGGAGTCGAAGAGTGGAAATTGTTCGGCGGATAATTAGGGAAACATGGTCTTTCCAGGAAAGGGTTTGGTCAAAGACAATGCCGAGGTTCGTAACGGAGTTGTGGAAGTTTATGGGATTGCAGTCTATAGAGAAATTAGGGATTCCAGGTAAGGAGTTGAGAAGGACCCTGGAGCCCAACACAATAGCCTTGGATTTGCTAGCATTCAGTTTCAATTTATTAGCAAAGGCCCAAGAGGATATTGTGTCAAGATCAGCTTGCATCTTTGCGATAGCTTCCTGCAGTTCACTAGGGAAAAAGGAAAGGTAAATTTGTGAGTCGTCCGCGTAAAAATGAGAGGAACAATGTTTTATGAGGGGATAAACGTCATTAATGTAGGAACTAAATAGAGAAGGTGATATTGAGGAGCCCTGAACCACACCAGAGGTGATTGGGAGGGGAGAGGAAGGGGGAAGGTTAGGAATTTGGACTATCTGGGTGCGGTCAGAAATAAAGGATTGGATCCATCTGGTCGCACTATGAGAAAAGGAAAAGTTATTAGCTAGTTTGGAAAGGAGTAGGTTGTGATCAATGGTATCAAAGGCTTTGCTGAAGTCAAGGAGGATGAGGATGGTGATTTTATGATGGTCCATAGCTTGGTGGATGTCTGAGGTGATTTTTGCAAGAGCTGATTGTGTGGAAAAGCCAGTTCTAAAGCCTGACTGAAAAGGATTAAGATGCTGTTCAAGGAATGAGGATATCTGGTCTTGAGCTATTCTCAAGACCAAAAATGAGTAATAAAGAAAATAAAATAGTCAATGAACGAAGTGTTTTTCTATTGAGGAATTTGACTGATGCGACAGACCGAGAGGAGAGCCAGATGTCAGAGCCAGGTATGAGGTAACAGGAGTGGATGCTTCAGGTGAAGACCTCAAGATCCTTAGCTGCGTTAATAAAAATAACTGGATGGCCATCCTCCCGCCTGCAGTGTACTCTGCCGCCAGAAAACCAAACATACTTCAATTTTCCTGGAGCTTTCTTTTGTCGTGACATCCAATAGAGATGCCTATTGGTGGGAGTCATCTCCTCGCTGAGATAGATATGGTGGCAGTCATTCTCCTGCCAACCATTATCACGCGTCGAGATGTCCCGTCTCACTTTTCTGAGTCCAATCAGCTCGTCCCTTACTGATTGCCTAACATATTTAGCAATGATGACCGGCGGACGTGGGTCATCTTTTCTATGTCTTCTCCGTTCCACGGTATCAGTATCTTCGGGAGTGATCTTTAGACCCAGGCCAGCACCTATGTTCGTAGAGCTGCCGTGGTTTCTCCTGGGCGAACCGGGATCCCCCGGATCTCGGCCGATCTGCGAAGTTGTCCTTGCTCTACCTCATTTAGCCGGGCCTCGAGCTCAGACAATCTTTCCTTGAGAAGAGTATTTTCTTTTAACAGGTCTTCAAAGAATTTTATTTGAGACTCCAAAGAGGTTCCAATTTTCGATAAACGTTCCATGTTTTCGAAACTAATTTGGCCCTGTTTATCGAGGGATGATTTTACTTCTTTCATTTTATCTTTTACCTCAGCAATGAAAGTAGATTTCATCCCTTCGATGTCTAGTTTTAGATTAACGAGGGCGCCTAAAATCGTGTTTGTAGAGTCTTGATCAGTTGATGTGGGGTTGGTAGGCCTGTCACCTGCTGGGACACTTTTTTTACTTTTTCGCCTTTTTGACAGTGCCAAATTTTTTTCGACGCATTAATTTTTCTATTTCGCCAGCACTGATGTTGGAACATTTAATGTGAAAAATTTCAATTTAACTTCTGCTTAGAATGCAAAAACCCTGTGTGCAAACTAGTTATTCAAAACCTATTTTCAAAAAGTACCGCAATGAGTGAATTTTACATCATTATTGATGATAAAAATATACATATTCTTTAGTAAATTTACCAATTTATATTCCAACTGTATGAATAATTCATATTTTCACTTTTTATTATGTTAATATTTTTTTAAACGTTTAAAATTTTATTTTAGTGCTTGGTAATTTCGTGGTCTCAATCCTTTATAAATATAGACTCCAATTAGTATTTTGCAAAAAGTTTATAAAAAAGTCTATTGAAAACAAAAAAGCTTATATTATTTTCCGGACAACCCAATAGCATATATAAAAAAAAAAAAAAAAAAAAAAAAATCAGGCGGATTATTTTTATCGTTTACTTTGTAGTAGGATAATATTTTCCGTTAAATTTGAAAATGGCGATGATAAATAATGTGGATGTTGAGGGCGAGAGATTTTTTTTTATAGAGCCAAGGCGTCGCTGATTACCAGCCCTTTGACTTATATTCCGCTGATTTTCCAACATCAAAAGCTTTGCCACATTCGTGTTGACCTGGTTTTTATCAATTTAATTTCTTATTTTTCAATATTTTTTAAACTTTTCTCACCTTATGATAGATAGTTCATCAGGGAAATGAGAGAATGTTTTTCAACGCAATGCCGTAACGATGAAGATTTTTTTTATTTATTTTGATTTCACAAAAAAAAAAACCTGTACCACTTACAACCCATGAAGGGTCTTGGGTTTAGTACTTAGGTAGGCTGTACAGTTTCTGAGCCAACGGTTGTGAAAGGAGGTGATTTGGCCAGAATTCACGCTCAACCGCCAAGTTTTTTCCCCAATTAAGGGTACCCACTTTTTTAGAGGCTGGGTGTGGCCCAGGAGGGTCTCCCGACCTCGAATTCGATCTATGATCGAAATGACAGAATATAAATTTTCTGTCATTTATATATATTTTACAAAAAAATATATAAAAATGTTTTTATAACTCGTCCATGTGTGTTAATTTGTATTTTGCATGAAATGGCCAAACTCTATATTAACCCTCCAAGGACAAGTAAATGTTATAAAAAATAACATCGAATTAAGATTTTGTATAATGATTATTTGAAGCAGTGGATGTGTTTGCGTCTGTCCTTTTTGTCATTTATTCTTGAGTGTTGTCATTTGAATTGTCTTCATGTATCAAACTATCTAGTAGGTGTTGAATTGTTTTCTTATAGTCTTCCGTGTGTTCGTTATTTTCTGTTTGAACAGTTCGTACATTGTTTTGGTTTTTCAATTTATTTGTATCCTATTTACATATAAGACCAACTCCAGGCGTTATTTTGTTCAGAAAAGTAATTTTCTCAAGAATAAATTTTCGAAGTTTTTATTAGGGCCTGATATCTGTGTCTGCAGTCCAAGTATTTATGTTTTAGTAATGTTCTCAGGTCTTTGTCAGTTTTCATTTTTTATTAGATTTTCTAAGTCTTAGTTTTTTTCCTCATTTCAGTTACTTTATCGTTTCACCAGGGTACTGTTAAGTCTATTTTTTGATTATTTAGAGTTGGTCAATTTGAACGTCATTATGCAAGTTTTATTAACGGCTTTGTTGAAAATTTCTATAATCTTGACAACTTCATAATTGTTGATAATGTTGACAATTTCTGGTTTTGTATGTAGTGTATTCGAGTCCGTTAGGAGTATCTTAAATTGTTTTCTAAGCTGGAAAGTAAAATTTTTCTTAAAGTTGGGAAATGATAAAGGATTCTCATGTTCGACCTCTAGGATTAATTTCTATGTCATTCCAAAAGAATGATCAGCTGTCGGAGTCTAACCCGTAATAATATCGTGGCTGTTATAATAATTAATAATACGTGAAATTTTGGCAAGATTGTTGTCAATGTCTAAGGTTTCATCGAAATAAGCGCTGATAAATAGGAATTTGTTTGGATTAATAATAATTTCGACTGTGCAAAAGTCTGGGTTACTCTTTTGTTTAAGTAAGGTTGCATCGATGTATTTATTGTTTATTAATATAGCAACTGTTGATTTGGAAATGTGTGTTAGGTAGATCTGAATATGATGGTTATAACCTATAATATTGTTGTTTCAAGTATAATGTTCTTGTATAAGGGTTATATCAATATTTTTGGCTTGAATAAAGTGATTTATGTAGTCCGTACAAATTTTAGAATGATGTGTGTTTATCTGTAGTAGTTTTAAGGCCATATTCGAGTATAAATGAATGATGAAGTGTTGTAGTAAGTCTGTAGTTTTGTTAATTTATTAGTCTGTGTTTTAAGTGAGTTTTTTTACTTCTCTGATGTATGAGGGACATTTTTTGTCAAAAGCTGAATGGCTGGTGTCAATTTTAAATCGTTCTTGTTTAATATGATGGTTGTAAGAAAAGCAATTTGGACATTTTTTACCCTCTCGGTTACAATCCTGAATATAATGGTTACCTGAGCATTGAGGACATGTAGTTGGACCCTGGCACCACTCCTTGGAGTGATGAAACTTCCAACAGTTAGTGCACCGCCTGATCTTGAAGTATTTCCCGTCCCAATGCTTGTTGTAACCTTAACTCATCTTATTGTTTAGTAATTTTATCCTAGTAATTCCGTCTGTTTCAATGACAGCATGTGTCTTTTTTGGATCTCGAGTTTTTAAGGAAAATAACTGGTCCCAAGTACTTTAAATGCTGCTATTTAATTTAAAACTTCTAGAGCGTTTTTTAACTGATATAGACTTGACCCCATGTTAGTAAATACAATATATATATATATATATATATATATATATATATATATATATATATATATATATATATATATATATATATATATTTTATTTTATTTTTGAAGAGAAAAGATTTGACCCAGTCGGGATTCGAACCCGAGTTTCCACCTCTCTAGCGTGGCGCCTTATCCAACTAGGCCACCGGGGTCGTATCCGAACCAGGCAAATCTTCCCTCTTCAGTGATCCATAACCCCCGGGCACTCGCAAATCGCGATGTGATTCCGGGGATGAATGTTCATATTGAACATTACATTTAACTTTGGATCTATTGACAATCCGTCACCGTTATATATATATGTAATTTTTCTTGATAAAATTCAATATTATTAAATATATTATTTTATTTTTGAAGAGAAAAGATTTGACCCAGTCGGGATTCGAACCCGAGTTTCCACCTCTCTAGCGTGGCGCCTTATCCAACTAGGCCACCGGGGTCGTATCCGAACCAGGCAAATCTTTTCTCTTCAAAAATAAAATAATATATTTAATAATATTGAATTTTATCAAGAAAAATTACATATATATATAACGGTGACGGATTGTCAATAGATCCAAAGTTAAATGTAATGTTCAATATGAACATTCATCCCCGGAATCACATCGCGATTTGCGAGTGCCCGGGGGTTATGGATCACTGAAGAGGGAAGATTTGCCTGGTTCGGATACGACCCCGGTGGCCTAGTTGGATAAGGCGCCACGCTAGAGAGGTGGAAACTTGGGTTCGAATCCCGACTGGGTCAAATCTTTTCTCTTCAAAAATAAAATAATATATTTAATAATATTGAATTTTATCAAGAAAAATTACATATATATATATATATATATATATATATATATATATATATATATATATATATATATATATATATATACATGTATGCATGTTTATATTTGTAAAATGTTATAATTATAATTTCTAAAAATGTAAACCAATAGACTTGGTAATATGAGTAATATGCCTATAAATAGGCATAGCGCATGTAAATACGAAAAATAAACTCTTATAGGGTTACCATAAGTTACCCTAAAGTTACCATATACTATTTTTATTTTTGAAATGAATGCATTGGAATAGAAAATGGATTTATTTATAATTTTCATTTTACGAATTTAGGTATTTTGGTTTAAATTTTTAATAAATGTTTAGCCTGAAATAAATCTGCCCTAACAGACTACAGAAAGGATTAAAAGATTTATACAGCGAGTTGAGTTTCCGCTTGGTTGACGGAACAGTTATTGGCCTGACACCGAACTCTGACAGCAGGGACATATATAGGATTATAGGATCACGTCCGGCAAACTGTAATGAAAAGTTTTTGCAATCTTTCGGCTCACAATCAGCAATTCCCCAGGAAGATCTCTATGTACGGGTTTAGATACAATATTTGTTAAAAAGTAAATATATTACAGTGGACGCCGCTTATAAGACTCACTTTGGGACCAACAAAAAGTGAGTCTTATAGGCGGATGAGTCTTATAGGCGAAAAGGAAAAAATAATATTAAAAATGTCTTTAATTTACGAAAAAAAACTTTATTTTATTAGTTAATATACATAGTGTGTATTAGTTGGAGATAATGCACAAATATAATTTACGTTGGTTTTAAAAAAGTTGTTATTTTAGTTTGTTTATTATTTTTTTCTAGTATTTCATGAATGTATCGCTCGTATTCATAATGCTTTTCGAAATTGGTCCCTTGGTGCTGGACAGCTCTCCTCAACACCCCTAGAGCCCGTAGAACCTCAGAGTGGGCCGGAAGCAGTCTCGAATCGTCACATCACTGACGTAATTCCACGCTTCATTGGCTAGGTGTAAAGCCTCCAGAAGGTTGATTTTCTTGGCGAGGTCGTTTGCTTTGAATGTCGAATTTGAATTTGGTTGGAATTCCAAGGTTTCGTCCATAAGAGCGATAAGGTTTTTCCTCATTTTTGACCTATAATATGCTTTAAAAGTACGAATGATTCCTTGGTCACACGGCTGCATCAGTGATGTAGTGTTAGCAGGTAAGAAAACAAGCTTAATGTTCTTCAAATTCAAATTTACATTGTGAGCTGTGCAGTTGTCTACCAACAGCAAAATTTTCTTGTTTAACTTTTTATCCCATTTTGTCAACCATTCACTAAATATTTCCTGCGTCATCAACGCATTTTTATTTGGTGTGTAGTTAACGGGTAGAGCATTAACACCTTTGAAACAACGAGGCTGCTTACTCTTTCCAATAACCAGCAATTTTTTCTTCTCTCCCATCATACTGGCACAACACAGCAGTGTCACCCTTTCTTTGCAGGCCTTTGTTCCTTTAGCTCTTTCATTTCTAAGGACATAAGTGTGTTCAGGTAGTGCTCCGTAGAATAGGCCTGTTTCATCTGCATTGAACACGTCGGAGGGTAAAAATTCAGCGATAAGAGAGGGCCATTCTTTTTCAAGCCATAATCTAGCACCTGTGGAATCTGCATCACCTTGCTCTCCGTGGGTTTTTTGGTCGGCAACATTTTTCCAACGATGAAACCATCCTTCTGTCGCCTTGAAATTATCTTTACCCATTTTTTCTGCCAATTCTTCAGCTTTTTGGCGAAGCAAAGTTTCTGAAACGCGAGCATCCTTATCCCTAACTTTTAAAAAAATACTCTTTTAACGCGTATTCAACATTAGCGTCCTTTCCACCCCTTTTCCGTTTCCGGCTCTGAGATTTATTTTGTAATGCTTCACTTTCAATTTCTAGTCTATTTTTCAATATCCTGCCCAATACAGTTTGTGAAACGTTAAGCTTACCAGCTGCCTCGCGTTGTCCCATTTTCGGAAGAAGGTCGTACATCTCTAAAATTTCTAATTTATTACTCAAACTAAGAGCGCGACGCGTACTCATTTTAACACTGAATGAAAAAAAAGAAGATGTTTGCAACTTGACACTTGAATAAAGACTGACCTGTGAGTTACTGGAAAGGAAGTTACTGGATAAGGAAATATTGTCACGGTTGCTAAGCCACTGTTTCCGCAAAGACGAGGCGAGGGTATACAGGACTGTTTTTTTTTATTTTTTATTTATTTATTTTTTTTTATTTCGGAGAAACTGATTCTTATATCCGGAGTGGCAAGTCTTATAACCGAATTTTTTTGTGTGTACTTGGATACGTTCGGAACGTTTAAGTCGATTCTGAGTCTTATAGGCGGCTGAACCTTATAACCCATGAGTCTTATAAGCGGCGTCCACTGTATATTACACACACGCAAACACACACACACACACATACACTATATATATATATATATATACATATATATATATATATATATATATTATTTATTTATTTATCGCGATACAGGCCAACGGTGGACCACGCGTATATCATTTTCAGGTTTTCTTCCTCTCTGCCCAAATTCTTTTGATTTTTTCGCCCATTTCCCTCTTTCTCTCCTCCGTCCATTTCTTACTTTCATGCTTCTTCTTCTCCGCTACAAGAACCTTTATATTTTTAACCATTTTTCCGAATTTATCCTTATCTTTGTAGTCTCCCTCCGTGATACCCAATTTTATAACTTCCTCTTTCATTTGCTCTGGGTAACCCTTTATATTTTTCAATTTCATCACTTTATCAAATATTTGTTTGTTTAATCTATTGCTATTCATTCTTTTCATGTGTCCAAAAAATTTAATCTCCTTTTCCTCATCGATGATTTTAAGTTTTCCAATTGTTCGTAAAGGTCATCGTTCTTTTTTTTTTTTTTTTTTTTTATAACAAATAAAAAAAAATTACATTCTCATCAAATCGATAAATGAGAACTATAGACCAAGAATAATAAACACATTTTTCTTTTTCAATGTTTTACAAAAGTTTATTCTTTTTTCAGAGCACTAATCTAAGCTTGTTGATCGTTAGTCCAAACTTTATAGTCTAGAGTAGACAGTGTAGATAGATGAGAGTGTTTAATGGAAATACCAAGAAGTAATCCATCATCAATTTGTGCTTTATAGATGTACAATAAACTCTAACGTCTTTTTCGAATAGTTGGACAGCCCTTATAGTCCAGTCAATAAAGAATTATAGAGTGCGTTTTCCGTTATCCAAGATTTTTCTTCGGAAACATGTTCAGGGTAGAAAGTAAACATACTAAAAGTCCTGGAGTTTTCGGGCCTGGGAACAGGAAAGGGAGGAGGCGCGAAAAGTCCCTTTTTTTGGTTTTCCACTCATATCTCGAAAATAGTGCGTCGTATTCTACATTATATTCTGTAGCATTTCCGAGATATACGCTTAGAAAGTATGGACATTTAAAAAATAAAAAATTTCACCTCACATTTTCTTTTAAACTTCCCACCATATCTTCTAAAACGTCCATCCTACGACAAAGCTCTTAATAAATAATATTGTATATAATTAAATTTACTTCAAAATACACTGTTACATATTGTCAGAATAAGCTTCCTGCTCGGAATTACATATTATATTATTATTACATAATTATTATTATTATTGAATTACATATTATTATTACATATTTCACATTTTGGTTTAATATTATACTGCTATTACCAGACCTTTATGGCATTTTTGAATATTTTTTTTATCATCCCGGCCGTAGTTATAGATAAAACACGCTATACTGCAGACCTAGTTTATAGGATATTTACAACAACTGGGGGAAGTAGGTAAGTAATGATTAGCAGAACAATTCAATTTTAAAAACTAAGCAAGGAGCATTATCGGTGGAGGAATACATCAACTTCTGTTGTGTGGGCAAGATGAAGTTCGGAGATAGAGGTAAAATTATTGGAAAGATATTTGGAAAACTCATCTGCTTTGTTCTAATCTGAAGATTAGGAAACATTGTCTCAGAGAAGGGGAAGAAAAGTTGGTTCAAAGTTTTCCCTCAAACAATAACCGTTAAAATTCCTAACAAATTTGAATATGTTTATATGAAAATTGATAAGTAATGATAAAAAAAAAATAATAATAATAAATATTAAAATATTATGTGATTTCTGAAATATATCTATCAATCAGGCAAATTAAGTGTATTGGGTAGGGAAACTTAGTGATCAAAAAATGGTTAGAGTAGTCACAGCTCCTAACACTTTATCAAATAATAATAAGCATTCATTTCATTTAAAGAATGCTTTCAGATAATTAAAAAATAAAAATAAAATAAACTATTAAGTATTGAAGAATTGACAGATATAGATGTCCGTACAGTTGGAAATAGTTGGCGAAACAGGTTCAAGGAAACTGATTTGCTAAAAATGAACTTAAAGTTTTGTTTCTAAGCTAAATGAGTTAAAGATAAGTTTAGTATTAAAGGGATGATATCAATGAAACTATCATAAGACGTCTAATTTTCAAAATTAAGAGGGGCATCATTTGGCTTTGATTGTAGTGCTGAAACCCCTCATAGGATTGCTTTATGAATAGAACTGGAAGAAAGAAATGTCACACAGAACTGAAAAATGAAAGGAAAGGCTGATTCGAAAATTGGATTCAGAATTATTATAAAGAGGTTAATACACAGCTAATATTTAATTTTAGAAGGAAGAGGTTTAGATAAAAACTTTGGTGGCTTATAGGCACTAGAGTTGAGGCAAAGGGAATAAATGATGGATGGGAGAGCCTTGTACTTAGGAACCAGAACCAGCATGAGCTCTTCCATTAGCGTCGTCCGTCAATATTGTCTTACACTGGCCTATGTTGAAAGGTCGGTTACTGGTTAGTTTTTGTAACCAGAGCTACATCAATGTTTCTGTTATGAAGCGAGATATTCTTTCCAATATTTCTTCATTACCTCGGCCTGATGTTTTCTGCTTTCATCTGACCACTGTCTATTAATTTGTGCTATAACCGCTTACGGAAATTTAATCTTGTTGACTGCTGTCCCAAATTTATATCTGTCCCACATTGAATTCCATTGAATTGAAGTATATTTTTCACCATCATATCTTCTTTTACCATCCGTATCAATGTATAATCTCTGATTGTTTATATGATCTAGAAAATATAAAATTGATTTTTTTTTTACTTTTCATATACCTCGCGCAGTGGTTCAGAATTGCAATCTAACGCGTCCAAATTCATTTTTTTGGGAAAGAAAAAAATTATTGACAAATCTATCTTTTATACAGGGTGAGTATCTCTTAGTGTAAAAAAGAAAAAAATTGGTTAAACTAGATCAAAAATGTAGCTAAATGCAGCAAATCTCATCTTTCTATTCCAATCTGTTGCTGATATACGATAAATCAAAGACTTTTTTGAGGAAATCACGTTTTTTTCCCATAGAAACTGTAATATCTCCATTTTGTCTAAATATTTTTTAAATTTTGGCATTTTGACATTTTCGGATTTAGCATTAAATTTCCTATAAGAACAGAGTACACGTAACCTTGAATTTTACAAACTTGGTATCTAAAGAACAGCTTGATCTTCACCTTATTTGGGGAAGTCACAATGTCTTATTTACTTCAACGCTCACCGTTTTTCGTAAAAAACTATCCACAAAACGTTAAATCTCAGAAAACTTGCAAATTTAATCAGCGTTCGAATGATATGTTAAACGTAATGATTTTGTTTCAATTTTATGGTGATATTTACTTTTGAAACCGAAAAAACATGGTGTTCTCATTTAGTATACAAATCAGTTACTTGGGTAAATAAAACATTATGACAATCCCTTAATGGAAATGTACATTTTAAGCACAAAAAACTCTTCATTGGAATAAAAAGCAAAAAAAAAAATTATTGTTTAATAGAAAATAAAGGAAAACTGTCAATAAAGCGAAACCAGATCAGAGGATCTTGTGTTATTACATTTATTTATTTATTATTATTATTTAGGATTTATTTTATTAGTTTTTCAATGTAAGGTTTAAAACTCAATGATAATGGACATAGACCTCAATTTTGCTATAAGCTTCTGAATGCAGATGATATTAAAGAATACCACTTTTTGCGTTGAATTTATGGCTAAATGAGTCTTATTTTTACAGGGAATTTCTACCATTCTATGTGGAGTATTGTTGGTATATTCATATTTGTATCGCTGTCGAATAGTGTTGAAAAATCAAAGTTTGCCCAACAGATTGAATGATGAAATTACTAAGATTTGTTACAAAATATCCTACCCCAACTTCATCAGGATATTCCACCTAAAGTTTGGCAAAATATGATTTTCCAACACCATAGAGCTCCTTCAAATTATTCGAAAGCAATACAAATATAAACCAACGTTTTACATGGATGGGTAAAAATGCCATCTCCTGTAAAAACAGACTCATCTGCCCATAAAATTCACTTCAAAAAGTAATATTCTTAGACACAATCTGCATTCAGAAGCTAACGGCAAAATTAAGGTCTATGTTCATTATCACTGGATTTTAAACATTACATTGAAAAACTAATAAAATAAATCCTAAATGATAATAATAAATAAATAAATCTAATAACATAAGATCCTCTGATCTGGTGTCGCTTTATTGACAGTTTTCCTTTATTTTCTATTAAACAATTATTTTTTTCTTTGCTTTTTATTCCAATGAAGAGTTTATTATCTTTAAAATGCATATTTCCATTAAGAGATTGTAATAATGTTTTATTTACCCAAGTATCCGATTGGTATACCAAATTAGAACACCATGTTTTTTTTGGTTTCAAAAGTAAATATCTCCATGAAATTGAAACAAAATCATTACGTTTAACATATCATTCGAAAGCTGATTAAATTTGCAAGTTTTAGTGAGATTTGACGTTTTGTGGATAGTTTTTACGAAAAACGGTGAGCGGTGAAGTAAATAAGACATTGTGACTTCCCCAAATAAGGTGAAGATCAAGCTGTTCTTTAGATACTAAATCCGAAAATGTCAAAATGCCAAAATTTAAAAAATATTTAGACAAAATGGAGATATTACAGTTTCTATGGGAAAAAACGTGAGTTCCTCAAAAAATTCTTTGATTTATCGTATATCAGCAACAGATTGGAATAGAAAGATGAGATTTGCTGCATTTAGCTACATTTTTGATCTAGTTTAACCAATTTTTTTTTTTTACACTAAGAGATACTCACCCTGTATAAAAGATAGATTTGTCAATAATTTTTTTTCCTTTCCCAAAAAAGAAAAAAATTAAGCTTGATTAATGAGTTTATTAGAACACAACAGAGGAATAGTCGTTTTAGTCAACTCGCCTCAAACTATGAAGAGCGGTTACACACAATGTATCTGTTGCCATGCCAACCGACATAACAATTCTCCCTCCTTTTTAAGCTTGTTGATACATACCCGTGTATTTTGCTTCACAGTCATTACATTTTAATTCGTATACGCCGCTTTTTTTGGAAAGGGTCTAATGTTTTTTGTTTTTCGGTTACGAGATATTCAACTCGCGTCCGGATTTGATTGTCTAATGAGTCAAACTCAAGTGGGTGGAATACAGAAGTGAGTTTATTGTGGAAGATATAAATATATAATTTAAAATTATCTCTCACTGAGTACCAATGGTTAATTTCAAATCTTACCCATTGACAAAATAATTTCAAAGCTTCCCCACCATAAAAAACCCCGCTCAAAATTTTAACAGTCAAGTTCGGGAGTTAATAAATAATAGTATTTTAATACCTGATAATATAAAATACAACTTGATTGAAATGAATCCCTTGCCGCCCCGTCTCTACGGCCTACCCAAAATACATAAAGCAGACATTCCAATAAGACCAGTAGTTACCTACATTAATAGCTCCATATACAAACTTGCTCATTATTTAAACAACATGTTCAAAACGAAAATTTCTTTTTCCCCACGAAATACAATAAAAAACTCAATAGAATTAGTCAACAAAATTAAAAACGTAAATGTTCCAGACAATGCAAAGTTAATATCATTCGATGTCACAAATCTGTTTACCTGTATTCCACCTTCAGAAACAATAGAAATTTTAGAAGAACTAATCTTCCGGTCTAATCTTCAACCACTAGAAAAATTAGACTTTTACAATTAATTGTCAGATTGTATAAAACATAATTATTTTCAATTTAACAATACATTCTATAAACAGGAAGAAGGATTACCAATGGGGTCCCCTCTTTCACCCCTTCTGGCAGATCTTTTTATGGATAAATTAGAACGGAAAATCCTTCATTCAAAATTAGCTCAACACATCATATACTGGTATCGGTATGTTGATGACATAATTTGCCTATGGTCTGGGAAGACCAGACAAATCAATAGTTTCTTAAACGAAATAAACGAAATCCACCCTTCAATTAAATTCACACTGGAGTTAGAGAACAATAAAACTTTAAATTTTTTAGACATAGAAATCTCCATAAACAATAAACAACACGAATTTAATATATATAGGAAACCCACACACACAAATGTAGTTATAAACAACAATGCCAGGAGACCACTAACACACAAACTCGCAGCATTTCATAGCATGATATACCGCCTTTTAAATATACCGCTAAATGAACGAAATTTTAACAAAGAAATACAAACGATTCACACTATAGCTAACAACAACGGATACAGTAAAACCACAATCGATAATATTTTAAGAAAACAAATACATAAAAAAACTATGAATAATATATACAAAACACCCCCAGAGGATAAAGCTACCCCTAAAAAATATATTTTGATATCATACTACGGCCCAATATCCGCTAAAGTCGGGAAAGAATTAAAAAAATTAGGTTTAAACCCTGCATTTAAAATAGATAAGCCATTGTCATCATACTTCCCTTTACCGAAAAGCGGCGTATACGAATTAAAATGTAATGACTGTGAAGCAAAATACACGGGAAAAACCGGACGATCAGTAAATCAAAGAGTAAATGAACATATAAGAGCATACACTAATAAGACCCAAAATTCCAATTTCGCTATCCATCTAAATGAAAATAACCACAAATTTAATAAAGACTCGGGAGTAAAAATATTACATCAAGAAAAGAACTCTGGTGAAGAAGAGCAAGCAGGATACGAATTGCGTCATCCTCGTCGAAATGCTGTTTTGGGACATGTCGATCCCTATGTGCTGTCTCTCGAACCTTTTCAGAACTACCTCGACAGGCTCGAGGCGTTTTTCGATTTGAACGACACTGGTGAGTCAGATAAAGTAAACTCTCTTGTGGTACTTTTTGGTCCTGAAATGTACGGAACACTCAAAAACCTAGTCTCTCCTGCCAAACCTAAGGACAAGTCATTTGACCAACTCTGCTCTCTTTTGAAAAATCATTACGCTCCGGAAGGTGTTGAAGTAGCCGAACGGTATAAGTTTCATTGTCGAAACCAGGAGGTAAATGAATCGGTTCGTGACTTTGTGGTCGCAATTAAAAAACTAGCAATAACATGTAACTATGGTGATTTTCTCAACGAAGCCCTTCGAGATCAGTTAGTTTTTGGTATCCGGGACTCGGTGGTTAAAAAAAGGTTACTGTCTGAAAAAAATCTAACCTTTGATTCAGCAGTGAAGATCGTTTCTGAGATGGAACTCGTTTTGGAACAAGCCAGGGTGATGGAAGGGGAGCCGAGGTTCGATGACGTCAATCAACTTCACCCGCATCAGCACGCTTATGAAGTGACAAAACCAAGTAGGTTCTCTGCTCAGTCCAAGGACGCCACTTCAGGGACATCTTCAAGTTCAGATAAGAAACTTGAATTTAATATTCGAAAACGTATTTCTAAATGCAAATATTGTGGTAGGTTTCATAGTATTGATAAAAATTCATAGTCCGGTTAGAGAGTGGAAATGTTTTAATTGCAATCTGAAGGGTCACGTTGCTAAATTATGTCCAACACCAAAAAAAGCTAATATTGTAGAACCCGCAAACGCGGTAGAAGTTGATAGTTTTGATTCATTTCGCTATCCCCTAATACAAAAATTGTTTGTTAATAATACCGAAATTGGATTTGAAGTAGATTCAGGGTCATCATACACGTTGATTCCTGTATATTTGTATAACAGATTTTTCAGAGATCTTAGAATCGATAAAAGTAACCTAGAACTCAAAGCTGCTAACAGTGAATCGTTATCAGTGTTGGGAAAGGTTAATGTCTCTTTTTATTTTGAAGGAAAATTTTTTGATAAATTGCCCTTAATAATTACAGGTAAAGAATTAAGTCGTCCTTTGTTGGGTCGTGATTGGCTTTCCATGATCAATGCAAATTGGAGATCTTCTGTACTTGTCAACCCAAATCGAGCGCTAGGACCGTTGACTGTGGATCTCGTTGAGCCTGGACCGGAGGTGGTAAGCTCTAGTAATAATATTAAAATATGTTCAGGTGTTCCTTCTGTGGGATTCGATTGGGTGAGAGATTATAAAGTTCGTTTTTCTAAAGTTTTCGATGAATCAAACACCGATCCTATAAAAAATTTTGAAGCGTCTGTTGTATTAAAAGAGGGAGCA
Source organism: Euschistus heros (assembly GCA_003667255.2). Classification (NCBI taxonomy): domain Eukaryota; kingdom Metazoa; phylum Arthropoda; class Insecta; order Hemiptera; family Pentatomidae; genus Euschistus; species Euschistus heros. The sequence goes on along the minus strand of RCWM02000305.1, from coordinate 967,848 downwards.
GTACCGATCTTCCGGGGACCCTATAATGTACCTTATGCGCATCGAGCAGCAGTGGCTGAGGAACTTGCTTCTCTGGAAAGTAAAGGAATTATTAGTAAGGTGGCGCATAGCCAATGGGCATCTCCAATTGCCTGTGTTAGAAAGCCAAACGGTAAAATTCGCTTGTGCGTGGATTTTAAAGTAACCCCTGAACAAATACGTAGATTTAGATCACTATCCTCTCCCTAAATCGGAAGATATTTTTCAGTCATTAGTGGGGTCTAATGTGTTTTGTGAATTAGACCTGTCAAATGCCTATTTGCAATTAAGGTTAAATGAAAACTGCAAACATTATTTTACGATTAATACTCAATTAGGGTTGTTCAGATTTCGCCGTTTGATGTTTGGTTTATCTAGTGCTCCAGCCTTGTTTCAGTCAACAATGGATTCTATTTTGAGTCAAATTCCCAATACTAGAGCGTATCTAGATAATATTATTATCGGAGGCAAAACATAGGAAGAATGCAGGTTTTCAGTGGAACAAGTGCTCAATCGTTTAAATGAGTATAATGTCAAATTGAATGTAGATAAATGTAAATGGTTCAAAACTTCGATCGAATTGCTCGGTTTTTGTCTGGATGGGCAGGGGTTGCGCCCTTCCCCTTCCAAAATTTCAGCCATCCAAAATGCGCCAGTACCTAAAAATATATCCGAGAGCTCAAATCATTCCTTGGGTTAATAAATTTTTACCACAAGTTTGTCAACATGTCTGTTGATTTACTTGGACCTTTATATGAACTGACCAAAAAAAAAATGTACCATGGTCTTGGTCTCACGAATGTGATGAGGCATTTAACCGGGCCAAGTCGTCAATTTGTGAGAAATGTTTTTTATTGTTGTACGATTCTGACAAACCCCTGATATTGACCACTGACAGTAGTAGTTATGGGGTCGGAGCAACGTTGGCTCACCTTATAGACGGTGTGGAGCATCCAATCCCGTTCGTCTCCACTACACTTTCACCCGTAGAAAGGAACTATTCTCAAACAGACCGTGAAGCCCTTTCGTTAGTGTTTGGTGTCAAACACTTCCATAATTTTTTGGCAGGACGTCACTTTACTTTAGTAACAGACCACCAACCGCTTCGCTCTATTTTTGGAGAGCGAAAGGGTATTCCGTTGGTTGCCAATGCTCGTCTTCAACGCTGGGCTATCATCTTGTCAGCCTAAAATTACCAGATTAGATACAAAAAGGGTTCAGAAATTTCTTATGACGACGCATTGTCTCGCCTACCTCTTAAGGGTTCAACAAACGTGCCTGAGTGTTTTATTATTTTTGAAGAATTCGAAAGTAAATTTGTTACGTTTAGAGAAATCTCGCAAGCCACCTCACATGATGACATTCTCTCCAAAGTGTGCCAGTGGGTCAAGGAGGGTTGGCCTTCCAAGGTAGATAGTCAGTATTCTGTTTTTTTCAAGAATAGATTGTGTTTGTCAGTCCAAGAAGGTTGCTTATTGTTTGGTTCTAGGGTTGTCATCCCTAAGACCCTCCAATCAGCTGTTTTGAGCTTGTTACATAAGGAACATATTGGTATAGTTAGGTCAAAATTACTCGCTAGATCTTATGTCTGGTGGTCCGGTATGGACCGAGACATAGAACAACAAGTGACTACTTGTGTAACGTGTCAACTCACTCAGAACGATTTAATTCCACGTACCTATGCTCCAATGCCAAGATTTCCTAAACACATTTAAGTGTAAGATCCTCCTGTTGGTAGACGAGTACAGCAACTTGCTTGAAGCTTGGATTTTGACCCAAACGTCAGCCTCAGTAGTATGTGAAAAATTGCAAGAATGTTTTTCTCGTTTTGGTTTTCCTCATTGTGTGGTGTCGGATAACGGCCCTCCATTCACCTCTAAAGAACTGGAGTCATTTTTTAAAAAACGGAACATTTTACATGTCCTAAGCCCTCCGTACCATCCTGCTTCCAATGGGGAAGCAGAACGTAGTGTACAAACTATTAAAAAACTTCTTTTGAGGTCAGTGGTAGCCAAAAGTTCAACAACGGATTTACCGGGGAAATTGTATAATTGTTTAATATCTTACCGGTCCACTCCTTCATCAGTAACAAAGAAATCCCCTCCAGACATGATCTTAGGTTTTAAAGCTCGAAACCATCCACCGGCAAGGCAGTGGTACCCAGAGCCAACTCAAGGCTCACCAGAAGTTCTAGTGAATTCAGAAAACGCTGATAAATCCACCGAATTAACACTCCATCCAGAGTTAAGTTCTCCCCCAGAATCAAATTTACAAAGAGCTAGAGAAGGACTGAGACCTCCATCCATGCTGAGACCACCAATTCGTTTTTCACCTTCGATGTACCAGTAACTACTATTTAAATTAAGTGCAATTACTGAAAAATCTGTTATGCCTTAATCAATTCGGCACCTTGTGTATTTATTTTTAAGTTTCTCTGCATATGTATTATTGTAATCTTGATTACTCTGCATATATGTATTATTGTAATATTCAATTACTCTGTATTTTGTTTCATGAATTTTGATGTATTTTTCTATGTATTACATTATAAGTATTATAAACGTACGTATCAACAAGCTTAAAAAGGAGGGAGAATTGTTATGTCGGTTGGCATGGCAACAGATACATTGTGTGTAACCGCTCTTCATAGTTTGAGGCGAGTTGACTAAAACGACTATTCCTCTGTTGTGTTCTAATAAACTCATTACCAGGTATGCAAGTTTAAAATGTCGTTTATTTCTTAAAATATATACACAGTAATTTAAAAAAAAGTATAATATATTTTATTCAAAGTACTGACCCTCGCTTTCTACACATTTTGTCCATCTCTCGGGCAATATATGGATACCATTCCAAAAGAATGCTTCATCTTTATTTGAAATCCATTCATCGAGCCATTTTCGTACGTTTTTCGAAATTGTTGAAGTGTTGCTCCGCCAATGAGTGTCCCATCGATGAGAAGAGGTGATAATCAGAAGGCGCCAGGTCAGGTGAATACGGCGGGTGGGGTAGGAGTTCCCAACCAAGCGAAGAAATCGTTTCCTTAGTCAATATGGCTGAATGTGCAGGAGCGTTATCATGCTGAAGAATGACTTTGGCGTGCCTGTGAGCCCATTCTGTGCGTTTTTTCGATCAATGCGTGACTCAAATTGATCATTTGTTGTCGGTAGCGCTCGGCATTGACTGTTTCGCCGGGTTTGAGAAGCTCGTAGTAGACTACTCCCTTCTGATCCCACCACACACACAGCATTGTCTTCTTCCCAAAACGATCCGGTCTTGCACTCGATGTGGATGGTTGTCCTGGCGTTACCCATGATTTTTTTCGTTTGGGATTCTGAAAATAAATCAATTTTTCATCGCCAGTTACAACTCGATGCAAAAAACCCTTTCTTTCGTGGCGTAAAAGCAGCATTTCGCACACAGTTTTTCGTTTTTTCCATCTGTCGTTCGTGCAATTCATGTGGAACCCATTTTCCAACCTTTTGAATCTTTCCCATAGCTCTCAGGCGATCGGAAATGGCTTGCCTAGTGACATTCAACTGTTCTGCCATCATTTGTTGGGTTTGGGTATTGTCTTCGTCTAATAAAGATTGCAATTCGAAGTCCTCAAACTTTTTTGGTCGATTTTCTCGTTTTTGATCAGTAACATCAAAATCACCACGTTTGAAACTTTGAAACCAACGTTCACATGTCCTGACGGTTGGAGCAACATCGCCATAAGTCTCAACAAGAATTCGATGACATTCAGATGCCTTTTTCTTTTGATTAAATAAGAAAATCATGACATGCCGCAAATGCTCTTTATTTGGCTTAAAATTAGACATTTTTAACACCAAAGAAAGGTATGATACGTCCACGTAAACGACTTAAAAACAACTGACTTTTGTAAACAAATGACTAACAAACAAAATAGCGTTTAGAGATAAGCAAATCCTTCAATAGGCTAAGAGCGCATTCTATTGGAATTAAAACGACATTTTAAACTTGCATACCTGGTAATCAAGCTTAATGTGTTTCTATTGAACCACTCCGTCAAAACATAACAGTCATAAGGGAAACCCCGTTGTAAATCTAAAACTTAACCTACCTGCCCCCTTTTACTTCTCACAAATTCAGTGTTTTAGTTACTTCGAAGGTGAGTGCCTATGCTTGATATCTTGTCTTATCTTTTTAAAAAACTTTAGTATATATAATCTATGTAACATAGTACTGATGTGTTGAAAATTTTATTGTATGTTTTAGAACTGAAGATGAATGTTTAGCATTCGAAACTAGTTTTCAAATAAAATAATCTTAATAGAAGTGGCATTTAATTCATCAATCCTAATTGTATTGATCCTTCTATATCATCATGCGTACCTCAAGTAAATTGTGATTGTTTATCCCCCCGGCCGGGAAAACAACATTGAATCCTCTCTTTGTCTTTATTTATGGATGGATTTATGAATTTTTGTTTTTTTCTGTGTGTACGGAATAATGACATGATAACTAATATTTCTATTAGTTTATTTTAAGGATTTCAAAATCATTCAAGCTGAAAGGAACAGAAAAATACCTTCATAAATTCAAAGGTTGGTTAGTCAAGAATATATTTACATAATATTATTCACCCCTTTTTGCCTTTAAATGGTTTATATTTTTTTCTGTGTAAGAAGTCAATAAACCATTGCACGCGGTGAGCTCTTTGAACATGTACAAAGCATATATTTATTTGCTACAACGAAAAAATTATAAAACCTTTGAAGGCAAAAGGTGTCAAACGATATTTTATTAATATGTTCTTGAATAATTACTCTTTAAATCTATGAAGAAATTTTTCATTTCCCTCCACTTTATATGATAAAAAGTTAGAATCCCTACTCAGAAAAAGTCTTAAATTCATTAATAGCAAAAAGAGGCAAACAATATTTCTTAGTGTTTTCTTAAATAATCGATTTAGATCCAAACACTTTGGATCTATGGCGGAAATTTTGATATTTTTTTTTAACATATTTTTTTAAAAGTAAAACTATTTGTTTCGTATATATACGAAATTTCAAAATTGTATTGATGAAATAATTAATCATTGCGTAAGTAGAAATATATAGCAACATCGCCTAGGCGAGAATAAATGTTAATGCATATAAAATCAGAAAACAATATTATTCTCAAAGTCCGACTTTTGACGTAGTGGCTAGTTGAATAATGACGTAAGAATAAAACAGCACTCAAATGATTACATGTTGTGTAAATGTATTAACTGTAAACAAATGATTAAATGTTGTTTTCCAGACCATATAAACAATTTGAATTTGATTCGCCTTTTGTTTTGAAAATTATTGTATTTACAGAAGCTTAGATTATTTTTCTTTCTAATATAAAAGGTAGATTTATCAATAAATTTTGTTCTTCCCCTTGAAAAAATGTAATTCGGATTCGTTGGAATTCTGAACCACTATCCGTATCAAGAATCGAGAATCAAAAATATTGGTACCAACACATCACTTTCATGAACCTTATATCGTAATTTTTTTTATTTTTTGTTATCAATACACGTTTCTATTTATGATTGATAATTTCTGTTATACACTACAGTTACTACAGTTACAATGGCTAATTTTCCACCGGTCTTTAACATGACATTAAATTCATCTCAGTAATCTAGATTAAATAATATGAGATAAACGTGTATAATTGCTGCTCCTATTCAAAGGGGTAACGGCAATCCTTCTGTGCGTGGGCCCCATTGAGCGACACACTAATCTACATACCCCCCTCCGTACATAAGCCCTCCCCCCTACGTGCATGCGCCTACCCCCTGGGATCTAATAATTGCTCCACTTATTGTAGCTTATCTCATCCTGCAATTTACAAGCTGGGATAACTGCACCGATAACTTTTTGTTACTGGGCTGGTTGGGTCGAGTGCTCGCATGGGAGCTATCCTCAGAGTGCTTTATCACTCCCGGCGGAAGTCGCCTGAATATAGAGCTCCCGTCATAATGATATCAAAATATAATTGAAATATAACATTTACCTTTTGTTTAGTGGCTTGTCTCACTAATTTCAATAAGAGAGTTGGATTTTTCGGCTCTTGGTTAAATATGTGTAGAAACTTGAAAGATGAAACTTGCGGTTCGGCCATCTTGTTAAAATAGGTAACACGTTTGTATGTGAATCTCAAGTTGTGAGTGCTAGAAAAGAAGTTAGCAAGTTTATCTAGTATATGATAAGGTTTTTAAATTACTTATAAAGAACCAGCAGTTACACACTTAATGAAACTTTGAAATCTAGTGAGTGACAGCAAGGTTTTTACAGTTTATGACCCAGTGAGCTGAACAGCTGTTAATAGGTGAATAAAATTGTTTATATCCTGCCCTGTATTGCAACCTTCTGCACTTCTCATTATAATAGTACTATATATTTCACTACATTCTTGTACTGTGTTGTGTTGAATATAAGAATAATGGGTGAAAAAAAATTGGAATCTATGAGCCTAGACCAAAAACTTGATATGCTCATCAATTCGTCTATGCTGATCAATCCAGAAATAACCAGTATAAAAAATAAAGTTTCTGAATTTAGTTCAACAATCTCAGAAATAAAAGAGACACAAGAATCGATAAAATCTAATTTCAAGACCTTAAACCACGAAATTGAAAGTTTAAAAAATGATTTAAGTCATTTACAGTCTTTTACAGCAAGACAAAAAAAGTATTTCGATTTTCAAACGCTTAAAAAAACAATCGACATTAAAGGAATACCATATCAAGACGGTGAACAGCTCGACAAAATATTATCAAATATTTTTACATTTCTAGAGTATCACATCACCATAAATAGTCTAGATAACTATTACAGAATCAGGAGAAAAGATGGTGTCTATACTAATATAATATCTGTGAAATTTCTAAGATTGATTGATAAAAACTACTTTCTGAAAATAGCAAAAAAACATAAAAAAGGATTTAAATATACACTTCTTTAATTTATCCCACAACCGAGAAGATTCTAATAAAATGCTATTTATTAATGAAGCTATGTCCTCAGAAAATAGAAAAACATTTTCAAAAGCAAAAGAGCAACAAAAAGAGGGACACTTCAAATTTGCTTGGCAAAGAAATGGAAAAAATTTTGTGAAGAAACCGACTGATCAAAAAAAAATAGAAATACATAGTATAATGGAATTATTACTAACCTGCAACATATTTGAAAACCAGTTTGTGGCAGACTCTGATGAATTCCAGACGGATAATAAACTCAGGAACAAGCGCATTTTTTTCGAATTCCCCTGTCAACCAACAACCATATGAAATAACACCACAAAGCACGAAAACAAAAAAAGTAAGAATGAGTGAGACTTCATGAAAACCGACCCGCGACCACCGGCCCAGTGAGGTACTCTGTTTGCATAACAATGGTATTACTGAAGCACGCATTAATAGTGCTATGTATCAAACCAAAAGGCTTTTACTTCACAAAATAATATTCGCGTGATACGCAATAAGCTAACCCCTTCATAGCACCCCATGGGTGGTCCGGAACAGGGGGTCCTTTGTTGTTGTGAGACATATTTCTCTACCTGCCTATCCCTTACTGGGTAATATTTGGTAGTATTTGAGAGAGTCTTGGAGATGGAGGGGTCTTGAACTGTCTTTGGTCCGAACTTGTTCCTGGATCCTTGGGAGCTTGGGAGCTCCCGGCTTACCACTATGAACCCACAACATAGCGTCACCCTCGAATTAAGAAGATAAGTCTAGATTAAGTTATTTGTTACCGTATAAGTTTTAAACCTAAGTTATTTTAGTTGTAATTTTTATATGTCAATCCATAATTAATTATACGTTGTTTTTTTTAGTTCAACCATCATTCATTTACCATTTGCATGCCACTCATTAATTAATATATTTTGAGTACTCTCCTTTATAATTAACAAATCTTAATCATGGGCCCCACGATAACCTTCTGGAGAAGATATTAGATTAATTAATTATTTATAAAATGCTCATTTATAAATTGTCAGGAGATTAAGTCCTGGTTGGCATCCCTGTATTTAGATAAATGCATGATCCGGACTCACACAGAGGACATAGCATTAAGAATGTCATCCCTTGTTCGGGATCTGATTAGTCAAATAATTAAGGTTTTTAATTATTGTTAATTATTTTAAATTGACTATTAATTAATGAGTGACATAAGTTTTTTTTTCAAACAAAATAATGACGTTTGGTGAGACTAAGTTTATTACTATAAAAAGGATTTCCGTTAGTTTTTGGGTTTAGTTAATATAATTAGATTGTTTTTAATATTTCTAACGGTCATCTCCCTCAAGCACGATGTCGGAGACAACTATTAATGATAGTTTGGAAACAAATATGAAAATGTTAGAAAAGATGCAAAGAAGACGTAAAAGAGCTGAAAAAAGCAAGGATGGATAGGAAGTTAGAAAATAGCATTTTTGAAATGGGAAATAAAGGCGGAATTTCATCCCCCAAAAGTTTACAAAGTCGGTCAGAGACGACAGAGGCAATGCTCTCAGAATTTCGGAAAGATTTGATTAATATTTTTAAGGAATTTAGAACAGAAAAAGAAGTGGAACAAGATTTTGAAGAAAACCTCCCAGCGCAAGAAATGAAAGAAATAGCTGAGGAAGAAGAAAATGGGGAAACAAGTAGAAAATTCCAGTCCTCCAACTTTTGTCAAAGAAGTGAACAAATTTTATAAAGTAGACCTCCCGATATATGAAGAAGAATTCATTGAAGAATATGAAAAGGATGTAAATAAGATTAAATTAACAAGTAATCCTTTACTGAAGAAGAAGCAGTATCATAAATTGAAGAACTACCTGCGAATAAAACAATTATGATAAAGAAGAACAAGAAAAGGAAAAAGAAAAGTAAATTTTTATCAAAGAAAAATGTAATTCATAAAAAAAGAAGGCCAAGTCGCAGAAATAGGAAGGGAACAAGACCAATAAAGCTCAGAACGGTTACAAGAATTAAATCTGTAAAAATAATAAAATCGGTAATAGCTAAAAGGAACAATAAGTTAAAATTAAAGACAATCAAGAATCATAGAAAAGGTGAAAATAGGCGAGAAACAGAAAGAAAGATAACTTATGTTAAAGAAAAATATATTCAAGATTGTGACAAAAAAGATCCAGGTAAAAAGAAACATAAAAAAAATCTAAGTTACAAATAGAAGAAATTGTTAGGAGGTATTTCAATAGTGTAAATACCCAAAATCCCGTTGATGTACGCAATTATCTGCGGGGGAAGGTTAAGAAAAAAATATAACAATTGATAATGCCTATTGGATATTTGGTACAGATCAGGATTGTGTTTTATGGAAAATAACTATTTTTTAGGCTGAAAATATATTTGTCATACATAATGTAAATAGTGGAATATTGGGTTTTATAAAATATATTATTACAGTAAGAGACCTCAACGAAGTTTTAATCAGTTTTGGAATATATAATTACAATTTTTATCAGTTTATAAATACTTTGAAAACAAGTGATAGAATGAATAAGTGTAAATTAAAATTAAAAGATTTTTAGTCAAAAGAAATTTTGTAATGGCCAAAGTTTTATAGAAAAAATAGCTAACAGTAATAAATAGCCTAAAGTTGCCAGGAATGATCAGTTAGAACAAAAAAGGAGCATCCCAATGGAAACATCATAAAGTTTGGATCATGAGTAGATTGATTTATTTTATTGGATATTTTTGTCGAAGTAATTACGAACATTACTCGAATTTTTTGGAGTAGACGTTGTCCTCCTTTTATCAGGAAAGAACCCTGAAGTTAAAGAAGCCAAAAGGAACTTCTGTTGATACCCAGAGCGATGGGAATAAGTTGTAAGGATCCAAACGGAAGAAGAATTAAAATATTTTATTAAGTTAATGGGGCTCAATTATTATTTGTATTATTCAATTATTATTCACTTACTGTACATGTGACACCCTGGTAGGCTTATCTTATTTTATAAATGGTCATATTTAAAACAATAGAAATTTTTGAAATAGTATATACATCAATCAGTTTTATTAAATGTCTGTTTGGTACAAAAATTTATTTTATTGTTTTATTAGAAATGGTTGAGGTCAATTTTTAAGATAAGGTTTTAGAAAATTAAATCGTAATTTTAAGATTTTTAAAGATTTAAATTAATTTACGATGGAGGTAAATTAGCACATAATTAGTGTTGTTTTTTAAAAGTTGTAGCGGGATTTTTGGAATGTTTAAGTTAAAGTTGACTAGCGAAAGATAGCTAAATAAATAATTAGTCATTCTGAAGTAAATTATATTACAGACTATTTGTCGGTTTATCAGTTACATATTTCATAAAGTAAAAAGTCACACAGATTATATTTCATTTTTTATTTCTTTTAAAGTGGAATCATTGTAAAGTTCTGGTTGACATATAGAAAAAGGAAATAAGATCATTATTTTATATTTTGCATTGTATATCTTCATTTAGGAGAACGGATATGCGGCTACCTGCAGTTCCAGGTATAACTACGTACCACGGCAATAGCTTGCAAACGGTCGGTCTAAAGGACACCCTCAACCCTCAGGTAGCAAACCCTTTTCAATGGGGTTCACAAGAGCAATAACATCTGGTGTGAAGAAGTGAAGGTGACATAATAGTCCAAAATAGTCATAACAATCATCTGCAGTAAGAATCACTTAGGCTTGGAAAAACAGGTCAACAGGTAAAAGGAGTATGAGGAATATTTCTATCACTGGCAACACATCAAAATATTCCCGTTCAGCAGACGCAATCAGAAACTATTCTTCAAATGGCTAAACAAGAAAAGAAACATATCATGCAGTTGATTGAAGTTACCTAATCATTCTTTATCGAGCTCGCAACCAAAAAGAAGCTCCTTCCTTACAAAGAAAAGTAATTTTGTGTGATGACAAATTGTTGGACATGAATTAAAAGTGGTCAAACCCAGGAGAGCCTTGCTCTACAGCGCTAGTCCCGTCAAACCAGAAGCTCCCTAACTATTTGTTCCATATATTATTTCGTGAGTTTAGTCACTGACTAATGAAGAGGTAAAAACTGTTAAATTATTGTTTTATTTTATAGAGGAAGTTTTATTTGGTAAAAATGTGACGTTTATAAATTGTAACATTGGAAAATCTTAAAGTACATCTACCATATGTTAGGAAAGATGGATGTTTAAATGGTTAGTTCAGCTTAGAATTTTTTACATTTCTTGTATTTTTTATAAACAGTTTAAAATTTCATTTCATATTTGCAATTTATTATTATTTGTTAGTATTTAAATTTATTCGTAAATATTGAGTTATCTGTGATGCTTTTATATAATTAAATTGCCCTAGAAAATATGTAGTTGATACTGTTGGTTTAGTTTGTCATTCCAGTTGATAAATCTTTTTTATATGCTTTGTTTGTATTAAAATTTGTAATATTGATGTAATTATTATTTATATTTTGATATTATTCTTACTTTAAGTAAATTATGTATGGCTATTTGTTTTCAGTATAGACTTCCCTGAAGAAATAATGCTAATACATTTTATGTAATCATTAATTTCATTGCTTAAAATAGGATTAGTAACCAACCTTGTATTATAATCTAAATCACTGGTTTAACAGAAAAGTTCTGAGTCATGTTATTCATAAAATTGAAAAATAGTCTTACCGTAATATTTTGTTGTTATCATGAGGATAGAATGGCGTTCATTTTTATGTTATTCAATAGTGTGATATTCAATTTTGTTATATTCTAAATTTTGTTAATAGAATTTATCTCAGGGCTAGCTATATATTATTTCTGTTCATAATTGTAGATTATTTTAAAGAAAAATTAATAATTTTTGCTCGCTTATTAATGTTTCTTTTCTTGTAAGAGGAGGGTAATGCTATGTATCAAACCAAAAGGTTTTTACTTCACAAAATAATATTCGCGTGATACGCAATAAGCTAACCCCTTCATAGCTCCCTATAGGTGGTCTGGGACAGGGGGTCCTTTGTTATTGTGAGACATATTTCTCTACCTGCCTATCCCTTACTGGGATATATTTGGGGTAAACGCGATATTTTAGATCAGTATTTGAGAGAGTCTTGGAGATGGAGGGGTCTTGAACTGTCTTTGGTCCGAGCTTGTTCCTGGATCCTTGGGAGCTTGGGAGCTCCCGGCTTACCACTATGAACTCACAACATAGCGTCACCCTCGAATTAAGAAGATAAGTCTAGATTAAGTTATTTGTTACCGTATAAGTTTTAAACCTAAGTTATTCTAGTTGTATTTTTTATATGTCAATCCATAATTAATTATACGTTGTTTTTTTTAGTTCAACTGTCATTCATTTACCATTTGCATGCCTCTCATTAATTAATATATTTTGAGTACTCTCCTTTATAATTAACAAATCTTAATCATTGGCCCCACGATAATATTCTGGAGAAGATATTAGATTAATTAATAATTAATTAATAAGGCGCAGTTGTATGGACAATATTTTCATTTTAAATTGTATAATGCAAAAATATCTGGCACAAAAAAAGAATTTGTATGTTTCATTCATAGATTTGCAGAGAGCTTTTGACTCTTGAAACACAATTTACTTTGGTTGAAATTATTTAAAATAGGGGTTAGTGGTAAATTTGTTCGATTACTCATATCACTCAATAGTCGAGCTAAAATGAGAATAAAAGGTGACCACGGTACATTTTCCAATGACATTGCAATTACAGAAGGCCTGTTGCAAGGAGAATCCATAAGTCCGGCGCTATTTAATTTATTTTTGAGTGATATCGAGGAATTTTTCAGATCTAAAGGGATCACTGGTATCTCAATTAATGAAAAAACAGAATAGATCTTACTCCTTTATGCAGATGACATAGTTCTGTTTGGTCATTGCAACACTGATATACAAGAGAAGTTAAATGTCTTCGACGAATACTGCCTGGCTAATGGCCTTCAGATGAACTTTGAAAAAACCAAAATCCTAAAATTTTCCAATGGTAGATCGAAAAAGGAAAAATAATAATAATTAAAGGGAACATTGTAAAATTTGTTAATGAATTTAATTATCTGGGTGTACTGTTTTCGCGATCTGGTTTATTCTTAAAACAAACAAAAATTCTGTTTCTCGTGGAAATGCAGCAATAGGAGCGGTATTAGCTACGTGTAGGGGAGCCAGAATCGAGCACATTCAGTCCGGAACAAGCTTAAGGGAGCAATAATTGACAGCACAATCACATACGCCGTAAATTAGACAAATTAGAGAAAATTAACACTAATTTTTATAAAAAGTTATTCTGTTTGTTGAGATCTACACCAAATTGGCTCGTGAGGCTTGAGACTGGCTCTATCCATGCTAGTTGGCTGGCTCTTAAAATAGCTTTAAATTATTTAAGAACCATAGTCCAAATGAATGATGATAGGCTTCCAAAGTTGTGTTTTTATAATTTAGTCAAGCTGTCTGCATGTAGAAATGCTAATCTTAAGTATAATTGGTGTTTACAACTAAAACATTTACTGGATAAAATCGGAGAAGGGGAAATAATTTTCGAATCAAATATAGTTAATCTCAAAGAAAAAAGTCAAACTGTATTAGAAAAATACAAAATTTATTTATTTAATTTGGATCTATTCTCTAGCCAGTAGTCGAATTTTAGCACATTCTACAATATAGCATTAATCCAACCGGTTCCATCCCTGTTTACATTAATATACGGATAAATATTATTTTCACTAGAATCATTGCACAGTTAAGAACTACAGGAAAACATATAATAAAAATAACCACTCCAGATAAAATCACACAAATTAATCCTCAGGAAATTTGTATGGTTTGTAACATGAAAACTAATGAAGACCTCGGACATATTCTTTACATTTGCCCAATTTATAATGGCCTGTGTAACACTTATTACCCTACCATTGATTCAAATGGCAGTTTTGAAATACTTATTCCACGAAAAGAATTAGAAGCAAAAAAACTGACATATTTTATTATAAAAATAATTAAAATCAGAATTTTTTTCAATGAGATATAGTAGTTTTAACTGTAAAATATCAGTATCATGTATTTACCTATTTTCCTGAGATATGACATATATATATTTGAAAGTAGTAGTCTAATATGATCTTTGATGAAGTTTAAAGGTTTATAAATGTCATAAAAAAAAGTGTTAATTATTTTATTATGTATTTTTTATTATTTAGATTGAAATCTATTTTATATCCATATTTTTTCTTTCAAGTATTCGTCATATCGTAAGTTAAGATATATAGTTTTTTCTATATTATAAAAATACAACTTACAACAATATATACTAGTAGTGATCGTACTTGTAGTAATCTGGTGGAAGATGTGGTGATCAAGTAAGCAATGAGGAGGGTGAGAAGAAATTTTTTTGGAGGAAGAAGCTAACATTGAGTTTGGGATATTAAAGTCATGGAATATCTCTTGGGTCCAAATCAACATTAGGAAATAATCATTTAATCAAAGAAAATTTCATGTTAAGTGATACGGTGAATTGTGGCTTGAGGCAGTGTATAACAATTGCTCACGAAGATGAATAGAAGGTTGTACATATTTTTGTTTTTTTCAGTACATGAACTAATAAACTTATACTGTATTCAATGTATAGGTACAGTAAACATTGTTTAAAAAACGTTTATGTAATTACCTATGTTATCTTTAAATAATATTTTATACTAGTTTTTACTATTTTCAGATTTAATAATATATTAGTTTTGTGCTCTAATATTTTATTACGTATTTTATATATATATATATATATATATATATATATATATATATATATATATATATATATATATATATTTTTTTTTTTTTTTTTTTTTTTTTTTTTTTTTTGAAGAGAAAAGATTTGACCCCGGTTGGGATTCGAACCCAAGTCTCCATCTCTCTAGCGTGGTGCCTTATCCACTAGGCCACCGAGCTCGTATCCGAACCAGGGAAATCTTCTCTCTTCACTAAGAGAGAGAGAGAAGATTTTCCCTGGTTCGGATACGAGCTCGGTGGCCTAGTGGACAAGGCACCACGCTAGAGAGGTGGAGACTTGGGTTCGAATCCCAACCGGGGTCAAATCTTTTCTCTTCAAAAAATAAAAAATATATTTAAAAAATATTTAATAATCAAGAATTATTTCATAATATATATATATATATATATATATATATATATATATATATATATATATATATATATATATATAGTTTAGTAAGGTTCTTGAGGTTCAGTCAATAAATAAAAACAACTATTTCGGCGACGTTTCGAGACTATATTGTTCTCATAATCATACCCTACAGTGAAAAAACAGGTTACAATAAAATTATATAAGTTATACAAGTTATTTCGGAACATGAAGTCAGCTACAATACAAGTATATAACAACATGTGTTAGAATAATAAAAATATATATAATTACAGAATATAGAGGAGTATGAAACTACTTACAATGTTACTAGTGGATATCTTATAGACTAGCTAAATTCTAACAACTCTAGTACACAACTGTAAAGACGACGGACACCCTGTTATCTTTGTCGACCGGGCTCAGGATTTGGATTTCTTCGTATGACTGTCATTTACTTGTATAATCTACTTACTGTCATTTTCTTGCATCATTTTGGCTTATCTCGTGGAATCGTCAATGCGTACTATAGAATTTTATTTCATTCATAAGTTCTGCGCACGCGCCTGTATTGTACGGTAGCACGTTAGATCTATCTGTGTTAAGTGTCCTTTTTACCAGTGTTTTAGAATAAAACAGTATGTAAAAAAACATTGGTAACAATCTATTAGGATTTCTGTTTATTACAGCGTACTAACAGCTTGTTTATAAACTATATAATAGACTAGTATTTACGAGTGGCATGAGACTGGCGTGTACTGTGGCCATCTTTTCTAGCAGTACCCCCACCAGGCTAAGCCAGTACTTTGCCAGTCGTAGTCGGGGAAGGTGCTACTCGAGAGTTATAAGATTATAAATATTACTTATAATATTAATATAATCTTTAACATTTCTTTTATTATTGAGAAAACCTTTTAGCATCTGTCTAAGAGAAAGTATCCTTTTGACCTTCCCAGGGGTAAAATATAAATTACATCTTGAACAACACATGTCATAAACAATCATAAAGTAAACTGCTTGGGCCAAAGATCCCCAGCCTCTCTTATTACACCATATAACACCCTGTGTATATCACTGTGACATGAGACAATTGACACCTACGCCGGACTACCCTTTCTCACGTTCCCTTTAGTAAACATTTAGCCAGACACTTTCACCCTATTTCCTCGATCCTCTCCCCACTCCAAACCTTTAGGTTTAAGCAGCTGGAAGTTTTCAGAGAAAGACACTTACATTTGACTTGTAACCATTATACTAGAAGTCTTATATGTAACTATCAGTAAATAAAGTATTTCTTTTCTAAGTCTTCACTATTTGTGTTCGTTATCTGGAGCCCGAACTAGAGACAGACATACCATCGAGATCTTACTATTCCTAGGTTTTCTCGAGTAAGCTGCTCTGCCTTGACCGAACGCTGAAGAACTTTGACTGAAGATCCACTCTTGCGAGGTGTCTGACTGTCATCGCTTGGCCCGCTGGTCCCAGGTACCAACACTTCTTCAGCACACATCCAGTTTGAAACCCACTCATCCGAGGTATTTCAAGCTGAAGTCTCCTTCTGGCTAACTGACCCCAGGTACCAAGCAAGGAAGACTGCGAACTTATTTAGTAAGCTTAGTTATGATTTTATTTTACTTACATTAATAATATTTTCTTTTATTAATATCATTTTTATAATTATTTAACATTATTATTGCTTTATGCCAAAAACGGCAAAAATACCAGATATGGCATCATTTCAAATGAGAAGTGACAGCTATGACCATCTTCCGGAATTTAATGGAAATCCTCATAACTTATTAAATTTCTTGAATATTGTAAGGCAAATCAAAACAATAGTATGTGCTCAGAATAACACATTTAGGGAACTCAATGAAAAACGTTTATTGAGTAAAGTCCTAGCAAAATTAAAAGGTGATGCTGATTACATAAATCCCACCTGCGAATTCGATACGATTGATGGACTTTTAAATTATTTAGAAAGGACTTTTAGGGACTCGAGATCAATTGAACAATTAACCTTTGAAATATTCAATACAAAAATAGGACATAAATAACACCCATTAGATTTCCTTCAACGTCTTGATAAGAACAGGACATTAATCATTTCCCGGCACCGCATAGATAAACCAGTTGATGAAGAATCAGCTATCGCTCATTTCGAAAAACTATTGCTATACTACTTTAATACTTTTATGCCCTCACACGTCAAAACGTACTTAATGACAAAAAATGATAAATTAAAGAACTTGGACGAAAATCACCTTCTCTTTGACGATCTGATTTCTTCAGGATCCATGAACAAGAAGGGAGAAAAAAACAGCCTTGAACATTATAATAAACAAGGGTTTGTTGACAAAAGACAAGACAAGAAGCAATTCCGCTATCAAAATAATCAATATCGTGGCTATAATAACCGCAACGGTTATAAATAAAACCTTCCACAACGCAGCAAACGCGACCAACATAATTTCTTTAATCAGCAGCCTTGATATCACAATCATAATTTTCAAAGACCACGGTATGATAACTTTCAACAGCAACCCTACAGTGGAACTACGGGACAAACTGTATCGACGAGAACAGTCAATTCTCAAAATCAGAGTAGACAGCCAATGTATGAAATCGAATATGAACCCCAAGAAGATCCACGTGACGCTAGAATTAGAGAACTAGAAGCGGAACGTGAGCATTTTTTAGGGGTAAGGAAACCCCTAGAAGAACCGACATGATATTCGAGTCACAAACAAATAATTTTCATCAATTACCATATGTAAGCGATCATGAAAATCGGAAATGGTTAATTGATACTGGTTCGAAGAAAAATTATATTAATCCTCAAGCCGTACCGCCAGGAATAAATAGAATTAAAGAAAATTTTATTATAAAAACGGCTACCGGAGAAGAACGAGGCACGGAGGTTATATATGCTAATTTTGACAATTTTTTCAAAAATCCCAAGGAAATGAAATTTTATTTAAATAACCCTTCAGTGGTCGCGCCGGGGTACAAAGTGCAACGTTTTCGCCCTTTTGAATGTTTTGTCTTTAACGTTAAGGGTTGAACGTTCTAGGTAGGTTGTATCATTAGCTACACCCTTTCTAAAGCAGGTATAATTTTCTGGCCCATCTGTTTTTCTCCGTTCATTGTTAGTAGTGATTTCAACGAGGATACATCTGTTTGTGATATGTATATAAATCACAATTACATGTATAAATATTTTTTTTTATGAGGGAGTCATAAATATTAGGGGTCACCTGTGGTGTAGTGGTCAGCATATCAACCTACTAAACCCAAGATCGCGGGTTCGCAGCCCGGCAGATGACCTTAGGATTTTTTAAAGGGAGGAAAAAATCCTTAGCTATGCCCTCCTTCGGAAGGGACGTAAAATGGGGGTCCCGAGCCTGTGCGATGTCAGGTACTCGTTAAAGATCCCTATCCTAATTATACCTGGATAGGCAAAATTTAGGACTCCCACCGTAGCATCGTCCGATTAGCCATAGCAGCATAAAAGTGACGTTAAACGAAATAAACAAACAATAAATATTTTTTTTTAATAGTTAATTTTATGTTTATAGTATAGAAATATATTTTTCCTGTTTTAATGAATTATATATTCTTAATATTCAATATTTGTCTAAACAAATATTTGTTTGAAAATAAATGTAATTTTATGATAAAAACTAGTTCTTATTTATTTTCCCGTTATTTATAAATATATTTATTAACATTTAATACGTTTTTATGAGATGCAGTATTGTTATTGTCATTAAAAAATAAATTACAACTATTACAAAAAGAATAATCAAGGTCAAAAGGGACGTTGCACTTTGTGCCACCCGCGCCTGCTGGAGTTCCAATTTACGCGCGCCTGCTAAAGGGTTAACTTTAGCACAAATTACGAGATTTTGCTTAGAAACGACTCCATGAAAGATATGGAGATCAAAATAGATTTTAAGAAAATGGAAATAACCTCGAAATATAATTCATTTCCATTTATCTTGCCAGGTAGTAAAAGCATACTAGATTTGAAATCTGGAGAAAATAAAATCAAAATACCTTATAAAGGGATATTCTACGTAGAATACAAAACGAAAATTTGGAAATACCGGCCGGATTTTATGAAAATAACATCACAATCATTAGCAAAAATAAGAATGAGTTTGAAGTTAATTTATATGACTTGTTAGGCGAAGAAGTTGAAGAAATATCACCACCTTCTAGTAATATTGTAGATGATATCCCGAAGTTAATACGTGCAGAACACATGTGCAAAAAAGACAGAAAAAAATTGATATTTACCTTAAAAAAATATCCAAAGATATTCAAAACCGACAAGGACCAACTATCAGCAACCAACATCCTTGAACACCAAATAAAAACAAAAACCGATGACCCGATCTATTCAAAAAATTACCGTTACCCTCATCAGTTTAAAGATAATATAAAGAAAGAAATAACCGAATTATTAAACAACAAGATTATACAACCCAGTAACTCACCGTATAA
Organism: Euschistus heros; assembly: GCA_003667255.2. Classification (NCBI taxonomy): domain Eukaryota; kingdom Metazoa; phylum Arthropoda; class Insecta; order Hemiptera; family Pentatomidae; genus Euschistus; species Euschistus heros. The sequence continues at coordinate 948,195 of RCWM02000305.1, read as the reverse complement.
CTCTCCAGTTTGGATCGTTGGAAAAATTGGACTCTTCGGGAAAAAGGAAAATAAGGATGGTTATAGGTTATAGAAAGTTAAATAAATCCACTATTCCAGACAAATATCCGTTACCCAATATAGAGGACCTATTAGGAAAACTAGGCAGAGCCACTATCTTCTCGGCAATAGATTTATGTTCTGGTTTCCACCAAATCAAAATGAACAAAAATTCAATTGCAAAAACAGTCTTTTCTACTGAACAAGGACATTTTGAATTCTTACGAATGCCGTTCGGTTTGTGTAACGCTTCAGCTACATCCCAAAGGGCAATGAATAATATATTTCCGGATATACCAAATGTTCTTATCTTCATGGACGACATCATAGTATTCTCTGAAAATATGTGTGATCATATGAGGCACTCGGATACAGTTTTGCAAAGGTTGGGAAAACATAAATTAAAAATACAACTAGACAAAACAGAATTTTGCAAGAGGGAATTATTATTCCTTGGACATATAATATCTGAAAAGGGTATAGAACCTAACCCGGCAAAAGTAGCTGCTGTCTTGAACGCAAAACTTCCAAAAACCGAAAAAGAAAAAAAAATTTTCTAGGCTTAACTGGGTTCTATAGAAAAATGATACATAATTATGCCAAGATTGCATCCCCCCTCACAAAAGCATTAAGAAAAGAGACTAAAGTTAAACCAGAAAGCTACAGTGACGCTTTTAAACAGTTAATATGTAGCAATCCCATTCTTCAAACACCGGACTTTGACGAAGACTTTTACTTGACCACAGATGCAAGTAATCACACCATTGGAGCAGTGTTAGTCCAACGAAAAAACTGTAAAGAATTACCAGTTTGTTTTGCTTCCCGTGCCCTTAATAAGGCAGAAGAGAATTACTCCACTATTGAAAAAGAATGTTTTGCAATTATCTGGTCCTGCAATAATTTCAAACCTTACTTATATGGCAGAAAATTTTTCATACACACAGACTATAAGCCTTTGGAATATATGAAAACTTGTAAGACGCAAAATGCAAGGCTTATCCGTTGGAAGATCATGCTCGAAGACTTCGATTTTGATATAAAACATATTTAAGGAAAGGCAAACAGGTCGCTGACTATTTGTCAAGGAGCCCAATCGAAAAACAAGAGCAGTTACATATTGACTCTAACGATGATATTGAGACGGTACACTCTTCTGATTCATCGGCTGATAACAGAATCATGATAGTGGAAAATGAGAAACCCATCAACATTGAAAAACATCAAATAATAATGTCTAAAGGATACAATGCCACTAAGGTGTCGCACCCTTTTCCGAATAAGAATAAGTACGAATTATATTTTAATGGATATGAAGAGAAAGAAGATTTTGAAAAAGAATTTCAACCTATAATCAAGCCTAATGTAGTTTACGGAATCCATTGTTCTAGCTTAATTAAGACGGACTCTGAAAACGCCTTATATGAACAGACATTTTATAAAATTAGTGAATTATTCAGAGAAAAAATTCAAACTAACAAATTAAAAAGGTATTACAAAATTGTTAAGGATATTTCGGACAAAACGCAACAGAAAGAAATCACATCTGATTTTCATGTTAGTAAGACATATCATAGAGCGGCCGAAGAAACATACGAGAAAATCAAAATCAAATATTATTGGCCAAACATGGTAAGAGAAATAAAAGATTGTATTAACCATTATGAAGTCTGTTTTCAAACAAAGTACGATAGACATCCAGGAAAACCCAAATTCAAATTAACTCCCACACCAGAGAGACCTTTTCAAGAGATAATGATGGTTCATATAAACAACCAATATGTTTATTTTATTATTGACGTGTTTACAAAAAAGATCTTTACGCTCTTGACAAAAGAAAATAATCATTTACAAGTATCAAAAGCATTAACTACTTATCTCACATTATTTCCTTAGCCAAACATGATAACGACGGGCAATGGAAAAGAATTCGACAATTACGTATTTAAAGATTTATTAAAATATTTAAATATAGAAAATCATGAAACTACACCCCACTATGCTAACTCATAAGGTCTTTAAATCGGGCTAGTTCCACAGTAATAGAATAGCTAAGAGTACTGAATCTAACGAACCCGGAGAAATCATTCGAGGAAAAATTAAGTTTAGCGGTGATAATTTATAACAACTCTCAAATAAATAAACTAAAAATGACACCAAATGAAATAACGTTCGGATTATCATTGAATCTGTATAACCAACATCCCATCATACAAGAATACCTCATTAATGAATATCACCAAACGCAAAAAATAATTTGGAAGCCACGAAGAAGAGAATCGAAGAAAATAAAAACAAATATATTGATAAAGCAAATGCTAATAGAGACGATATAAGCATAGCTTCATCTGGTACAGTGGTGATAAAAAAATCTTCGGGAATACGAACAAAATTTAATAAACGATATGAGATAGAAAGAATAAAAAATAAGAGAATCGTTGGAAGGAAGGGTAAAGGTACATAAGTAGAATATATAACTTTTTACATAAGTAAAAAGGTACATCCACAGAATATAAAAAGACCAAAAAACCGAAAAAGCAAAAAGTTAACAAAAGAAGAAAAACTTCAGCTTGAACTTGATAAATTATTGCATGAAAATATAAATGAAAATAATCAGAAACTACAGGATAAACGGTGCGTTTCTATTGTTCCAGATGATTATGGAGATCCGGCAGATTATGTTGAGTTAGTTGCAACTGATGCTTCTCACATCGGTTACGAACCTAAAAATTCAAAAACTGACAACCGGACCCGGAGCCATGATAATCCCTGTAAATAACACTTACATAATTAACGAATACTATTCATTCCTAGACTATAGGAACTTAACGCTGTTGTTGAATGAGATAAAAAATCTAGACGTACACATAAAAAATCTTAAATCCGAGCCAGAATACAAAGTACTGCATTCCATTTTAACTTATCGCTATGAAAATATATTAAATAAAATAGACCATCTAATAAAACAAAAACGAACTAAGCGCGGTCTTGTCAATGGCTTAGGTTCAGCTATCAGCTTACTAACAGGAAATATGGATGCTAGTGATAAGGAAAAATACGATTCGATCCTCCAAAAGGTTGAACAGAACATGTATCATATCGAACACAACGAACAAGCAAGACTGATTATAAGCAATCAACTAACAACGGAATTGAATAAAGATATTACTATTTTAAATTATTATAAGAAACAAATAATAATAAAGGGACAACACTACATTCCCTTACAGAGGTGTACAAAGAATGGGAGGATGCAGCAAATAGAGTAGGCCTAACAGTAAACGAGAACAAAACCAAGTACATGATGTCATCCAAGAAAAGCACGGACGGATCTCTTCAAAGTGGGACATACAGATTCGAAAAAGTTAGGAAATTCAAGTATCTAGGCACGATTCTTACTGAAAGTAACAAAATAGAAGAAGAAATAAAATCCAGAATCCAAAGTGGTAATAGATGCTACTGGTCTCTGAAGACAATTCTTTTGAATCGAAATGTGTCTCGAGACATCAAAGTGAGAATATATAAGACAGTGTTGCGTCCAGTAGTGATGTACGGCAGTGAGGCGTGGACCCTTACAAAACAACAGGAAAGGTGTCTGAATGCATGGGAGAGAAAAATCCTGAGGAAAATATATGGCCCAACCAAATTAGCAAACGGCTATAGAATAAAGACAAACCAGGAACTATGGGACCGGTATGGGGAACCAGATCTAGTCTCCTGCATCAAAAAGGGAAGACTAAGATGGTTGGGGCATGTCCATCGAATGAATCAGGAGAGGCTCCCAAAGATGGTAATGGAAGGGCGTCCGGAAGGATCAAGAGGAAGAGGCAGACCTAGACTGCGGTGGTTGGACGATGTCGAGGCTGACCTTCGGCTCCTGGGGGTAGCGGAATGGAGAGAAGCTGCAGAGAATCGGTCCGAATGGATAAAGGTTGTGGAGGAGGCCAAGGTCCTTCATGGACCATAGCGCCAGTAGAGAGAGAGAGATAAGAAACAAATACAAGACACTAATCGCATCATTGAAATTTCGTTACAAAAACTAAACCATCACGATTTACTAGCAATTTTAACATTACTTAATGGAAAAGTTAGGGAAATCGAAGATTCCATAGAATATTGTACTAAAGGTCTTTTACACTCCAGCATTATCAAACAAAACGAGTTTCAGAATATATATAAAACTCAAAAACAACTTTTGACTAGAGACACCGAATTAAATTGGCTCATAGGAAAAAGCACATGCTCTATTTCTGACAAAGGAATAATTTATTATTTTATTCAACTTCCGGTTCACACTATTGGAATCATGTCATATCTGAATATGCCATACCCATTTATAGAAAATAATAACGTTTATATACTACATGTAGATAAAACTATAATTGTTAAAAATAAGACAAATATCTGTATACCTAATGATTGTATAAATTATAATAAGGAATATTATTGTACAAAAAAGGAAAAGGTTAAGGATAATTGTTTATTAGAATTAGTTACTAATAGTAAGTTAAGTAATTGTAAATTGTTAAAAACTAAATCCGAACCTATGTTTATATATGTATATTAAAGAAACAGGTCAATATTTAACACTCAAAATAACACAATTAGAAATAAAAAAAATAATGTTGCTCATTTTTTCTATCTGTACTCAACTTCTCTGATAAACTTAGAAGAAGGGGAAACCTTTACAAATAATACTAATCTACCTATTACATATGTGAATACTGTAAACATACCTTTTCTTTCCGAACATGTTCCTGCAAAGGTAGTTATTGTGAATACGACCCTTCAAACCTTAGATAATATTAAGTTGACTCCGATTAATATTTAGCAACTAGAAAGCTATGATATAAGAACAGACAAAATATTTGTGTTCGTTATCTCGCGCTTTCCTCAGATTATTACGTATTGTCATACGTAAACCTATATATATCTATATATATATATATATATATATATATATATATATATATATATATATATTTTTTTTCTTTTTATAATAATTATGAGCACTATAATAGCATGCGATATTTCCAAATGGTAATGTCCAGTAAAAAGACAAACCCTAAAAGATCAAGAAGTTTAGGAAACACACCCAGGAACTCCCCACCACATAGAAATCCCTAAATGTCATCATTTAAGTCACTCTCGATCCTGCTATGGAACGATAATGGTGTTCGCAGTCACACTAACGAACTAACTACTTTATTACAAGACAGACAAATCGACGTAGCCTTGATTACCGAAACAAGACTAACCAACAAACAACTATTTAACATACCTCAGTACGAAACATATCAGACTGACCACCCAGATGGAACAGCTCATGCAGGATGCGCTGTCATCATACACCAAACCCCTTTCTTTCCAATAACTATTGTCTCAACGTATTCCTCTCCAAACAAACCCATTTCCGAATCCCACTACTCTTCCTTTCTAAATTACTTAGGACAACACTTAATTTTAGGAGCAGACCTAAATGCCAAACATCAGCAATGGGGAGCCAGAAAAACCAACTCCCGCGGTCAAACACTGATGTCTGCACTAAATTCTTGTCCTTGCAATATCCTCTCCCCCGGCTCTCCCACATCAACATGTGGGCCAACGCCTACCGACCCTAATCGTAATCCCGATCTCCTAGACTTTTTTATCCACAAAGGCCTAGGGCCACTCAATCATTACATTACCCGCCTAGACGACCTATCATCAGACCATAGCCCATTAATCTTAAACCTATCCGTATCACCAATTCCTAAATCACCCTTTCCCTCATTTATCAGAGGTCCAGTAAACTGGAAACTCTTCCAACAAATCATTACCGACCAAATTGACCTCAGAAGTTCCTAAAAAAACCCGGAAAACCTGGATGATGCTGTTCACTCCTTCACTACCAAAATCCAACAAGTCGCTTGGGCAGCATCTTTACCGAATAATACCCCTAAAACTTTTCAAAAAAACCCATTACCCCAAAACCTTTTAGACCTCATCCATGCCAAGCGCCATTATAGAACAATGTGGCAACGCACAAGGCATCCATCCGATCGTTGCACGTATAATTACTACACGAAACTAGTTAAACGCGAATTGGCTTCCTTTAGATCCCAGTCATTCAATACCTACCTCTCATACCTTTCCACTCATGATAATTCCCTCCGGAGCATAACAAAAAAAATCCAAGCCCATCTTCCATCCCCTCCGGAGAAGTGATGGCTCATGGGCCGCATCAGACATAAAAAAAGCAGAGGAACAAGCCAATCACATTTCCCAAACATTTACTCCAAATCCTGGACCTTATCCCAATCAATCCAGTTCAGTTGAAGAGTTCTTATCTTCTCCCATTCCACTCTCTTTACCTCCCAGAGCAGTTAACCCCTATGAGGTCAAATTCCTAATTCAAAAACTAAATAAAAGAAAATCCTCTGGCTATGGCCTTCTTACTCCTCAAATCCTCCGCCAACTTCCACATAAAGCAATAATGTTCCTCACCTATATCTATAATTGCATCCTACGCACAACCCACTTTCCTGTCCTGTGGAAACACTCCGTTATAATAACTTTCCTAAAACCAGGTAAACCTCCTTACAACTCTTCTTCATATAGACCAATTACCCCTTGTGGCGTTTCAGGGAGAGGATGGGTGGTCGGAAAAAATCTCAAAAATTTTCTTTTTTGGCCCTCTTCAAGGTTTTCGGGTCGCCTGAATAAAATCCGTGGGGGCCGCCAGACCTATCTTACCCCGCTACCCCCTTTCTCCCCACATAAATAGTTTTACTTTATTTTTTTCATTTTATTTTTCTAATCTTAGTTTTATTAATTTTTATTATACAATGTACTCTACAGGTTGTTACTCAAATTACAGGGTATTTTTCCCGATAAATGTCTTTTCCTTAACTCTTCTTCAGTATGTCTAGAATCAAATGTATGGGTGCCCTATTGGATCTCCAATCGCTCCAATTTTAGTAGACATATACTTAGAGGATCTCCTAGATTCAGTTATCCCCAAAATCCCTTTTAACATTCCATTTCTATTCAAATATGTAGATGATATCCTTACTGTTATACCTACAGAAGACAATAAACATGAATTTAACAAATTTTCAAATAGACTAAATATTACTATGGAATTTTAGTATGATAATAAAATACCGTTTTTAGACTTACTTTTAATTCGAAACCCTAATGGAATAATAGATACAGAATGGTGGAAAAAACCAATACATTCCGGAAGATATTTACATTAGTCAATCAAGAAACACTATCAAAAAGGCCCAGGAAAGAACTCACAAATAACCATAAAACTGACTACACAGTAAAATTCAAAAATACCTCCACCATAGATAAATCATTCACGAAAACCAAAGATACGGATAAGTTAGAATTACAGTCCAATATTGTTTAAGAAATTCCGTGTGAAGATAGTTGTGGCAAGTCTTATTTTGGTACATTGAAACAATATCTTAAACGACGAGTGTTTCAACATAAATTAAGTTGCACGTCTATAAATAAAAACCCGAACAAACCTGACCAAACAGCTCTCACCACACATTACAGGCAAACAAAACATTGTTTTAAATTTGATTCCCCCAAAATTATTCACCATGAACAAAATAATTTTAAAAGAAAAATTAAAGAAATGATAACCATAGTAAATTTAAAAATCTTGCAATAAACAAAAAATCAGACGTTCTAAATCTTAACACCTGTTATTCCAACTTAAGGCTAAATATCCCGATTTTTAGTAAGATTTTTTTTCATAAGATTGCTTTTGGGCATAGGCAGCACTTTTGGGGCGAATTTATTTTCGCTCTCATTTTTGAACAGAATCATCAATATTAGACCTGTAAACGGATTTGGTAATAAAAACCCCATTAAATTCACACTACGTTTTCCAAATTTTTTTTGTCAATTATTTTAGAATTTAAAAAAATTATCTGGCGAACTATTGATTTTTTTTTTAAACAGCTGGTTATAGCCACTTAGTCATAAGTCAATTGAACACAATTATCCAAACAGATTCATTTTCGGTTGCATAGGTTGATCGTAATTTGAAAAAAACGATTTGTAAGGAAGCGGGTTAGTAAGCTTAGTAATAACTGCTGTTGTAGTAGTGGGGGAAGGGCTGTGAGGACCCAGCTCCAGCGAGGAGATATACAAATAGAGCTGCTAAGGAGTAGGCCGGAGCTAGAGGCAGGTGGGACTAGTATTCCCCCACCACTTCGCTACCCAGAGTTAACCCAGTTCCCAACTTACCAATATTATTTTAGACTGTTGCTGATTCAGGTATAGGTAATAAAATTCCTTCAAACACAGTGTATCATTTTTTACTTAAACTTTGTAAATATAACCTGGAGACCGAAATAAGAATCCGAAGGCTGATGTTCTATGGACATATGAAAAGGATGAAAAAGAAAAGACTAAATAAAGAGATATTCGATAAAATTTGTAGCTATAAAAGCGTCGTTGGATATACAAAGCAAATGCAAGAAGAATTAAAGAACCTTAAAATGTCAGAAACCGACTGTTTGGATAGAGAGGTGTTCCGAAAAACAATAAAAAATCTCACTACAATTAGCAGAGAGAAAAAGAGGGATACAATGTGGTTCAGGGAAAGAAGGTAGAGACATTCAAGAATAATGAAGCTAAGATGGAAGGAAAGAAAGTGGAGAATCCCAAAGAAGCCTGAACCGTGATATTCGCGTGGTCCTTGGGGCCTATACGTGAAAAAAAAATTTTTTTTATTGAATATAAAAGTTATAATTACTAATAAAAAAAATTTAAATAAAAAAGATTATTGGAATCCAAACAGAATGTAATTTTTTATAAAATTTAATGGCCTTTAAATAATATAAGTTTATTAAATTTGTTCCTTATATTATTAGCTTGTATTTTTTGATTAATGTCTCTGGCATGACTTTTAATTCTTATCGTTAAATATTTATAGGCTATTGCCTTAATTAAAAAATGAAAATGTCCTTCTTCTGTGAAATGTTTGGCTTCATCAAAAAGACTGCAGTAGTGCAGCATGCCAACCACCCTTCACGAGTAATGTTCAATGTTGAACTTTCCTCCTTTCTTCACATATTGGCGAAAGAGAGTCTCCGCAGTAATACAAATCCGCCGTACACTGTGAGATGGCTGGATTAGACCACCTCTATTTTTGCAGCCAATTATGCTGCCTTTGCTCCGCACTGGTTCATCATATAAGTTAGCTTTGCAGACATAGCGCTGAAGGTTACCACTCAGCGACCTTACCACATAACGTAGGAGTTAAAACATTTTTGTAAAATTACAATGTTAAGGTAGATAGATTTTGAAACTATTGTAGTTAGAGCTTACATGTACTCTACAGTATCATGAATGACTAGTTCATAGCGTTGCTTGATGTAGTCATAGTCATGGCTATCAAGTTCTGGGTGTACTAGTGGTTCTTCTACACTACTCTCTTCTAAAATAAATAAAAACTTAATTATTAACAATTTCAATCAACACATTCAATCGGGTTAAATAACTTACCAGACCATTCCTCTGAGGTTGTACAGTTTATTACAGTTACTGGGTCTCTAGTGCTAAATGAAGATACTGGATTTATCCCCAATAAATTAATTTTATCCAGTGGGATGGCATTCCCACTGCTGGACGTCCCTTCGTGAAGCTGTTTATGAATGATAATTTTTTTCCAAGAAGAGGTGAACTGAGAAGCGCTTGGGTTGTTGTTGAAACTTCCTCTGCCTCGAATATATCCAAATAATCTTTCCAAGTGATCTTGGCTAACCTTGAATAGTGTTAAATATGTCAAACATTTGGTATCCAGTAGCGTCTTTACTTTATATACTTCTTGTAATTTTGATGTCTATTAAAAACCCTAAAAATCCAGTCTTCCTATTTCCAGAGCATACTGGTCGTCCATCGCCTTCTTTCAGTCCCTCAATGTACTTTTCCACCTCTTCCTGTTTCTCCAGGATGATAATTCCATTATTGGGGTGAATAGGCTGCTTTAGATATTTTTCCTTCAAATTCCTAGAGTTTAAAATATCAAATAAATCATTAAATATTCTTATGAACTTGATCGTTTCATCTGCATCTGAGAATTCAGCTATTTCATTTTTTCGGCAGTATTTGATGGAATCAGCAACTGAAGCGCTTAGTAATTGAGCAGCGTATTTCACCTTCATCTTATGGTTCCCATAGTTTATGTGGCTGCTGGTCAATTTATTTCCCAGCTTTAAACCTTCCTTTAATTGTAAATAGTGCAGATTTTGAATATGTTCCCACTTAACGACTTTCCCCTCTCTATCAATTAGATATTTCTTGTCATGGAGAGTGTTTCTCACCAACTTTAGCACGTGGCATGGGTCTCAGAAGAAATTCAATTTATCTCCCTCCATGTCTATAGTGGTGGTTGCAGCTTCATTTACATTAAATTCAACTCCCAACTGCCTAGCTGCAGCTAGATTATTTGCGGCGCCATCACAGGTAAGGGATACCACAGTTACTCCTGCCTCTTTTAATAGTGAAAGACACTGTTTAGTTAAACTAGCAACTTGCTGCTAACAAAAAACTAGCCTAGCGGGGTTTTCCAGATAGTGTTAAGAAAACTAAATGAAAGACGAAAACCACGGTAGCTAGAGGTGAGCTATCGCATTGGCTACCTGTTCCCAAATCATCATACCCTACCAAGCTTTTCCCACTCCATTGGAAATTTCTTCTAATTGCCATTGAGTCTATCATTAGGGCTCCGAAAAGTTTGCCATGGGACTTTTCTTTTTCGCAAATAGCACCAAAAACTTCTTTGCTAAACCCGGGCTGTCCGTTTACAGTAGCTGTAACATAACTGCATGCCTTCGGCGACAAGAAGTTCAGAGTGATGGCAAAACTTCTGAACCTGCTGTCTTACAAAGTCCGTAATTTTGGAGATATTGCCTTTGCTGCTTCTCTCTTAACTAGGGCTGATGATGTTGGTGATACGTTGAAAAGTAACTAGCAGTGCTCTGATTGTAAATAATTTTTCTTTTCCAAGTCGGCCAAAACTTCATTTAATTTAAACACCTTCTTAGTTAACCGAGAGTGTTTCCTCCTAATATTCCTCAATTTCAACTGAGATACTAATGCTTAAAGTAAATTCCCCGTCAAAAGTATTGCAACACCCATAATTCTCGAGATTTTTCCTGGCTTTTACCTTAATCCATACCTGGTTTATATTTATATAATTATTATTTATTAAACGAGAGACATTAAGGATTAGATACATCAATGTTTTCCCCTGTTAATAACAAACGATGGAATTTTAGATTATTTTTTTCAAATTTCCCACAGGCCATGATTATCATTCGGTTCGTTATTTACAATTATGCCAAGACTATTGGAAGCAGTCATTCAAGCCAGAGGCGGCAATATGTCTTTTTAAACATAAATTAAAAAATTAAAAGTTGAAATTGCAAAAAATGAAAATATTAAAAAAGTAAGTTTCCAAACTTTTTTGTTTATTGGAAGAAATATTGTAATTTAGTTTAATAATAATTGTTTATGTCTAGTTTAGAAATGTTTAATATAACTTTAGAACCTTTCTTTATTATGAAAAAAAAAAGAAATACGTTTTTGTAAAATTCAAATATTTCAAAGTATTGCGATACTTTTGACGTGGTGTTTAGTATAAAAAAATAATTGCATATAACACCATCGCGAACTAAATTTGACTAGGTACAATGAAAGAATTTTGCGTTAGGTATTTACCTATGAAAGCTAAGCTGCTTATCATTTATAGTCCCAGTCTTGTTGTTGTTCTTACATCCAATTGCAGCACAAAAAGGCATACTTAATGTGGAATGGATTTATAAACAAAATAAAAACTCAACGAGAATAGGTTTACGTAAAAAGTATGAAATTAAAAGTAAACACTTGTAACTTCAAGGAAATTAAGCAGCACACACGGAACGTACGCTTCGGAAATTTAGGTGGCGTAGTGGAGGGGGAACGAATCCCACCCCCACTCCACTCGTGACTGCTCTATTGTATATCTCCTCGCTGCCCAGCTCCCAGTCAGCTACCGATCTAACGTCTCCCCAATAGTGGAAAAACCGACAGACTAGAGGCCAACTAAATTTGATATACGATAATTTGATACAAAATTTGATATCGTACTTTTTAGAATATAAATAATATTTTAATAAACGAACTTGTGTGCAAATTTCAAAATAACTATATAAGTTCTTCGGTAGTTAGTAAAAGGAAAAAAAAAAAACTAAAACAAACTCTTTTAAACCATAGTTAGAATATCTATGAAATTTATAAACATTTTTAAACCCAGGAGATATTAAAAATAATAAACCGACAAAAAATGATATTTGGAATAAATAACGATTTAACATATGAATACTTTAGGTAATTTAAAATACCCTTAAGAAATATTTTGGCATTGTTCAAGATGAATTTATTTCACTGATTATTATATTCGAACAACGGAATTCAAAGTGTAAAGTAATCATTAGGACCAATACATGTGTTAAGTTTTCCACAAAAGGTAAATAAATCGAGAAATAATGAGTAAACTATAACTGTTTATTTAAAGAAGTAAAATTTTTAATTTTATTGATAACAGTTAACTAAGAAATGTATAACTGTTAATAATTTATCAATTCCTAAGAACTGTTTCATTGAACCCTTCAACACGAAAACACATTTGTAATATAGAATGTAACAGCTGAAATTTATAAAATTTGATAATCAAGCTTCTTGCATGTCAACTAAGAATTTCAAAGTAAAAACAACATACATATTAGGAGAACATAATATTTATATGAACATTTTTTATTACTAAAAACGTAAAATTACCTTAATTATTCATTAGAACTTCATAATGTAAGTAGAAATTATCTGGAATATAAGAGTCCTGAACTAACTACTTCGGCAAAGAATTAAAAGAAAAACTTTAAAAAAAGTAAGTGTAAATTCACTCTTACCGATTTGTTTCATTCGATCCATGAAAATTATTTATTAATAAATAAAATATAATTCAAATAACAAATGATATCTCGGAATAATAATAAAACATTGGGCAATAAGAATATTTATACCTTGAGAGTACTACTAGCCCAGTCAAATAAGGCGTTTTAGACAGTAAATCTCGAAAAGGAAGCAATGAAGCTAAATGTTTGCATATACTTTCGTTTTGGCATTGTTTTTTTTTTAAATGTCTCGATGTCTTTGCCTCGGGCGTCAATCGAGAAGGTTACAAAACTTGTAAATAATAATATTTTCTATGATTTTTTTGGGTTTCATTCATTTTTTTATTTTTTTTTATTTTGGATTAACCGTTTTTAAAATACAGTGGGAAAAAACAGTAGCGGGCACCGGTCCGGACAAACATTTGCTTCTAGTGCCTTCATCAATCGTTTCTCAGAAAAAAATGTGGGAATCAAAGTTGTAGAACATTAAATTTTCTTGAATTTCGTATATACATGTTGGCACTTAATTAAAAATATATGACAAAAAGTGAGGTAACAATTATTTTTTTCTCAGTTATTATCTATTTTTAATAACGTATTTACCTTCCAACTACTCTTAACGAAGCTGTGAAGTCAAAAATAGTCGCATATTTCATGCACTCTACACCCCTGGTTTCAGCACTCTCACTGGGGTCGCACTTCTCCGCGAAAACACGTTTGTCGGCACTCTTTTAGCTACAGCTCCGAAACCAATAGTTCGATCAAAATTATTTTTTCTTTCTGAAAGCTGGTTAAATTTACTATAAGAACCTGTATATTTAATTTCGATCAAGTCCACCTACGCCAGCACGCTAAAACCCGCTTACTGTTTTGAAATCCAAGTTTTTTTTGCACATTTTTCACTATAACTCCAAAACTGTTGTCTGATCTAAAATTTCATTTTTTCAAATAAAATCAATAAATAAATAAATTAAAATTTTGGAAAAACTTGGTATCGCGGAGAAGTGCGACCCCAGTCAGAGTGCTGAAATGAGGGGTGTAGAGTATGCACTCTACAAATAAAACATGTGACTATTTTAGACTTCACAACTTCGTTAGGAGTCTTTGGAAGGTAAAGGTGACTTTTCGCCTCTAATTTAGGCAAAACTTTAGCTTCATTTCTTCCTTTTCGAGGTGAAATCCTTATTTGAATGGAGTTTTGGTGGTTCTCACTTGGTGGTTCTCACTCAATTGGTGGAGTTTCTCACTGGTAGTTCTATAATAATTTATGATCACGGAAAACGTACATTACAATTTAAAATTATTGTAGATATTAGAATTCATCAGATTTTTAATCTGTACAATATAATCAAACCATTATGTTCTTGTATCAAATTTTATAACTTATTGAACTCAACAATTTTTTATGAAATCAGCAAAAGTACAAAAGCTTTTTTATTTTAATATTAATAAAGTAAGTAATTTTACAATATAGCCCGAACGTTAGTAGTAGTAGGAACTAAAACTTTTATGCAAACGCCCTTTTAAATAAAATGTTCACTCAATACGTACATTTGAGCTCTTTTGAAAAAAAAAAAAAAAAAAATTAATAATTCAACACCTTGCAATAAATAATATTCATTATTGTTCATTAAATAGTAAAAAAAAAAAAGAATAGATATTGTATGAATCAGAGTTAGAAAAGAATTAGTGTCAGGATTCCAAGTGTGTTTAGGTATGGTTCTTGAAAAAACAGATAGACAAAACAGAGAATACTTCCAATTCAAAAATAAGCACATTTAATAAAAAAATATATAAAACAAAAGTTGTTGCAAATTAGATTTCCTTTATTAATGCATAGAACGAAAATGTGCTGAGAGTAGCGGTTTCCGAGTTATTTGATCAAATAACTAAGAACATATGATGTTCAACCCTTTAAAAAATGTTCTAAAAACAATGATTGTATAGGGAATATTATTGTTTGACTCTGATTCATGTTGACTACCGCTATAGACCCTGCATCTGTAATAATGTCAACTCATGAGCTGTACCCGATTTCATACAAATTAATGATATATTTTTTATATTTTGCTAAGAAAACATAACGAACCACACAATGTGATCTGTGAAATCAGAAAAAAAATTACATTCTTCAATTGATTTCCACTACTTGTATTTACAATGAAATAAATCAAAGCATACGAATATAAAAGGACAAACCGTTTTGTAGGTACCTATATCCAACCAATAGTAGGAAATTACACTTTAAAATTACTTTTCCCGGTTATGTTTTTAAAAATATGTTTTAATTATTATGGTATACGCTATGGAAAAATTACATATCCACAAGACTTGGGAACAACAAAATTACCTTATATTACGGTAATTCTAAAATATTTCCAAGGAGCCAGTTATAAAACTGATTTTATTTATCAGTCATTGTTTGATTTTATTTACGATTTTTACAGTCAACTAATGTAAAATTATTGATTTTCAAAGTTGAATTTGAACAACTTTAGCAAAACAACACTATGTTTTCAAATTACATCATAGTAAATATTATATGGGTACGTACTCTTTTTCATTATCAGCTCTTTTTTTCAGTTCTGGTTTTCTTCGTCTAGCAGATACGCGGAGATTCTTTTTGGATTTAGAACTATTTATATAAAAATCTCTACGTCCAATAGATTGTTCTTCTTTGTTATGTTCTATCTTTACAACGATAGAAATTGAACGGAAATACAATTTGTTCTGAACAGGAAATATTTTCAATTATTATTGGATTTTCCGGGATATCTTTTACCTGGTATCTGTACTATCGGATTGACTTCATATACCGACATGCTACCTAAATTTATATTAGGTACGAGGTAATAAGTACATTTTTATCACAACTATACGTTAACTATGCAGCTATTATCAATTCGTGATTTTTCAGATTTTTGGATCTTCAAAGTTGTGTACAACACATTATAGTAAAAGTTTTTTGTTTGTTTTTTTAATATATTTTAATTACTATGGTTGACATTCAACTTGTTGGACCGTCAAACGCTTCAAGTGAAAATAAAAGTTTACAAATTATTGTAGCTAGGTCTATTTGTTCCTAATAATTAGTCAGTGAAAAGGACCAATGTTTCCTATAGATACCGTAATAAAATAAGGATTGTATAAACAAAATGTCGGTTTTTTTTATTTGGTAATAAATAGACAAATAAAATATTTAATAAATTTATCAAAATATATATTAAAACTTGAATTCAGCTTCTGTCAATTCGAAAAATGTAATTGAATTGCCTTATTCTTACTTACTTTCTTACTTAAAATGAGAAATTGTTAATACAATGAATCTAACGTCACATAAAAAATAATAATAACAAGAAAACAAAATCATACAATTTTTCTTTGGCTCTTCACAAATCGAGGAATACCTATATGAGAAATATTTCGGTAAGGAAGAGACTGTTTCAGCCGGTGACGCAATTCCATCCGGTTGTAAACAAAATTCGTATTTTTCACATTACGATCGTAATATGCATGCTATGATTAGTTGAAATATGCCATTCGTTTTAGAAAACGTTTCTACAACTGGCTATAACCTCATATTTTTAAAAATATATATTTAACACCTATTTTTACATTCTATTTTCCTAATTATTGAATTCTGTGGTTTGTTTGGGATTAAGCTAGGAATTAAGATGTATATTATCCCCCTATACACCTTAACTCCCCCCCGCCAGTTTACGAACAATTTTCGTAAACTCCTACACAGGCCAAACAACCAATCATATACAAAAATCAATGCTACAAATAAATACAAAAAAAAAACAATCAATGTTACAAATAAATAAAAAAAAAAAACTTCGGTCCTTAACTTAAACTTTCACCATACTTTGACAGATCCTTACATATCTCCTCCTGTACAAAACTAAAATACAACAACAAACAAAAAAAAAAAAACTGTTACACTTCTCCTAAGTTTCCTTTTTTACATTATCTACTATTTACACAAGTTCTCTTGCATAGAAAAGAGGATACCCCTCGAACTCCGTCTACGGACCACAAGAAAGAGTAATACGAGAACGCACATTACTAATGAGAATAATAAACGGTAATAATGAAGCACAAGAAAAATTAACGGTAATCACTAGAAACGACTCAGGGCAACAAAAGAAACGAGAAGAACGAGAAAATTACTTTAACGGAATCTTTATTTGTTCCAGATGCACCGTCCTTCGCTTCCGGGGATCTTGCATACTGTGAATGGTGACAACATTATGTTCCCGAATGGCAACGACTTTAAAGGGCCCATCATAACGTATATCTTCCTTGCTCCGGTTCGACATTACCTTCCGGTACACAATAATTCCAATTCCGACCTTTTCCATTCCATCACGAACCCTAAGATTTTCCCGAGTCACCCTCCTACTTTTTTCCTCATTGAGCCTCTTCCGCACTTTCTCCCATCTGTGGCCGAATGCCATTTTGTTTGCCACCAACGTCGCCTCAAACTCTTCATCCACTACTGCACCGCGGGTATCCCTCCTACGTTCGCGCAGGCCAAATAACATTTCAAATGGCGAAAACCTCGTGGCTGTATGAATTGAATTGTTGTACGCCACTATCGCCTTCGGCATTGCCATGCCGTTCCGCTTCTCCTTCCGGAGTCCACTCCCGAATAAATCTTTGTATTCCTCCCGAATACTCCCCGGCTTCTCGCTCGATTGCATTCACCTGCACAGCTCGTGATAGCCAGTCCGCCACAATATTTTCCTTTCCCTTTTCCTTATATACCACCTCCAAATTATATTGGTTCAGGAATTCCTTCCAGCGGGTGATACACGCCGATGATTCCTTTAATTTCCCCACCCATATTAAGGGACGATGATCCGTCTGCACCTTAAATTTCCGCCCAAATACATATGGCCTGAAGTGCTCTATCGCCCATACGATTCCCAATAACTCCCGCTCCAGCGCGCTGTAACGAGTTTCTGTCTCCGTGAGACGCCTACTTGCATATGCTACGGGTTGGTCTCCTTTTTCCCCTTCTTGAGACAACACAGCCCCCAGTGCGTACTCGCTGGCGTCAGTGGTTATGGTAAACGTCTTGGTGAAGTCAGGGAACGCGAGTACCGGCTCTGTCTGAAGTCTGTCCATGCATGTCCGTATGTTTTGCTCGATTTCCGATGTTATTACTATCCGTCTTCCTTTCTTTAACAGGTCGTTCAAAGGTACCAAGTGTCTTGCCATTTCCGGGACAAACCGTCTGTAGTAGTTAAGGGTCCCCAGTAGTCTCAGTATACCCCTCACGTCTGTTGGGATGGCCATTTTTCTAATCGCGTCTACCTTCCGTATGTCTGGCCTTACCCCCTCCTTTGAAATGGTATGTCCCAAGAAGTTAATTCGGTCTTGTCCTAGGATCGATTTCTCTGATGACAGTTTCAGTCCGAATTGTCTTAAACGTTCAAACACCCGTCTTAGGTCATGTACATGTCCTGTCTCGTCTTTACTGAATATTAGTAAGTCGTCCATGTACACCTGACAGCTGGCCTCATCCAACCCTCGCAGAAACTCATCCATTAGCCTTTGGAAAGTTATAGGGGCGTTTTTTTTTCAGACCGAATGGCATCCTGGTGAACTCGTAATGGCCCCTTTCGAAAGTGAACGCGGTTTTATGCTGATCTCTTGGGTGCATCCTGATCTGGTGGTATCCCGCTTTCAGGTCTAGAGTGCTGAATACCGTTGCGCCTCCCAACCGATCCAGTATATCCTCAAATCGCGGTAAGGGATACTTTTCGTCTACCGTATTCTCGTTCAACTATCGAAAGTCCACCCCCACCCTGTACTTTTCACAAGTCGTTCCCACTTCGCTCTGTTTCTTAACCACCCATAGGGGACTATGATATGGGGAGGTACAGTCGACTATGATCCCTTGGCTTTTTAAACTTTCCAATTCCTCCCTAATGTGCCGCCGCAGAGCCTGGGGATATCTTCTTTCTTTTACATACGTCACCCTATCTTGTTTCAGTGGGATTTCATGTACTGTCTCCCCTGTCACGCTGAGTATTTCTCCTTCCTTAAAGAAGATATTCCCCTTTTAATGTCTGCCACCAATCTCCCTTCCGATTAATCGCCCCGACCATAGCGCGTCCCCCTTCTCGATCCCTTTCACACGTGTACACCCTTTTCCCAATACGAATCACCCATCGATCGCCATCACCTTTAATCCTGGTCCCTATCTTGCCTAAGAGGTCACACCCGATGATGCCCCCGTATTCGCGAGGCATGTCCTCTACCACATGTACCACTAGTTTTCCCTTCTCTTTCCCCCACCTACCTAATCCTATCTCCGCCTCACCCTCTACTCTACAGGGGCCACTCAGTGTAATTAATTTACAACTACACCGTTGTACTCGGGGTACCCTCTCCTCTTTACATAAATTTTTTATAGCCTCTTTACACATTATCGTGTTAGAACTCCCTGTGTCAACTAGACACCACACACCCTTCGCGATTTTTATAATAGGCAACCCTCCAATTATACTCTTAACAGTATTTATTAACACTCGGTTACCCCTCTTTTTACACTCACCTCATACTTCATCTTGCGCTCTCCTCTCCGCCGCCGACCTTCGCTCCCCGCTCCTCCTGTCGCTTCCTCCAGCCTGTCGTGCTCCTACCCCTGGTTCCCCTTCTTCCTCTCCTTCCGTCTCCGAAATTTCCGACGATCTTGTCGATTCCGACGGACGTCTGCTCCTCCTCCACACCCGCTGGGCGTTCATCTCCATCGGCTCCACCTGGTTCGCTCCTCTGCGCCGGTTGATGTAAGGGCACTGTCTCGCGATGTGGCCTTCTGTTCCGCATTCAAAACACCTCGTGCGGGGACACTGTGCCACCAAATGGCCTGGTTTCCCACACCCATGGCACGTCCTTTCTTCTCTCCTCCAAGTCTTCTTGTCTGTTCCTTGCCTTTTTTCACGCATCATTGGACGTTCCCGATCTCTGAAATCCGCGTACCTTCTTCTCCATGGGTCCCCTCGAGGCTGCAAGCTTCTACCTCCGTCCGTCCGTTTGTAGGTGACCCTGCTCCACCCGTCCTCCTTCCGAACTTCCTCATCTCGAGCGCTGGAATCCACCATTTCTCTCGCGGATTCCACGAATTTTTTGTCTCTAGGAAGTCCTTCCTTTTTTCCAGTCTCCTTCGCAAGCTGCACCTTCAGGATAGTTGATAAAAACGCCATCCTCGCCTCTACCTCCGCTACTTCCGTCGTCTCCCTCATCTTCTCCGTAATCTTGTTGAAATGCACTAGTAGTGATCCCGCATATTGGCCGTTGGATTGATGGGGCCTCCTCGCCTCACGGAACATACGAAAGATGTCCTCTTCTGGAGTCCAACGTCCGCCTCCGAATGCTTTCTTAAGGCGGTCCTTCACTACGGCCTATGGAGTATCCTCGTACGCTTCTATGACATTGAGTATGCCGCGCTTGACCCGGCATACTAACGCCGCTCTCAGCGCGCAGGCATCCACAGGATCCAAGAGATTCTCGGCCGTCTTTGCTTCTACTCTAGCCATCACTCTATCTCCTCCCTTCAGGAAGTGATTTAGCTCCCCGATCTCTCCATCGTATCTCTCGATATCCGCAATCGCCCTCCTCAAATCCTGCGACATGGCTGTTTTAAGCTTCAGCAATTCGAGGGCATTTGTTTGTTGTGCTGCTATATTTGCGTGGGCTGCCGCTAATGTTTCTGGTAGTAAAGCCTGCATCTCTGGCTGCACTTCGAACGATGGCGGTTTCAAAATGCACTTATTTTCCATTCGGAATTCAGTCCACACAATACGAGAGATAAGTAACGTGAGAAGAACTTAAATGTTATGACGCTCAAAACTTCTTTTAGTAGAAAAAATTAAAAAAAACTCACCAAGAGAATATGCTCAAGCGTTCCCGGGTTTCGGCACCAGTTAAGTTCGCCCAGAAGAAAAACATAAAAAAAAAAAGAAGGAAATTAGGGAGCTAAATGACACTTACACGTACTAGAAAAAGACTGACTTTATTGTTCAGCAATCCTCTTTATATACATTCTGTGGTTTGTTTGGGATTAAGCTAGGAATTAAGATGTATATTATCCCCCTATACACCTTAACTTATAAATATATATATATTTGGATTTCGTCAGTTTCACTCCACTACCTCCACTACCTACCTCATCCTGTCCTCCTGTATTCTTTAATGGTGTACCGTTAAATAATGTGGAACAAATACGATACCTGGGATTTTATCTGGACAAGAGACTTACTTGGAACCCTCATACAAGACTGAAAAGACAAGAAGCTGCACGTCTATTTCGACTGTTACAACACTTACCTGACAAACGTTCAAATTTCCCAATTCACTACAAAAAACTCATCTATATAACGATTATCAGACCTATTTGGACTTACGGTATAGATGCGTGGGGTTCCACCAAACCATCGAATTCTTCCCGCATCCAATCACTCCAATCCAAAATCCTTAGAAAAATCCTTAATGCTCCTTACTTTGTCACAAATGAAATCATCCACAATGATCTTAATATCCCAAACGTCGCTGATTTGGCACGAACCAGATACCTCTCCTTTCATAATAAACTCACTCCTCATCCAAATCCACTTGTCGCACAACTCGCTTCCCATTCCATTCCTGGGAATTCTCCGAGGCGTCTGAAAAGAAGATGGCCTCGGGATCTTCTCCTTTTGTAAATTTCATTAGAGTACTACCAATGGGTAGTTCCTCTTCAAGTCTTAATCATGTTATCGTATTGCATTATATACAGCATATTTACTGGATGTATTTTCTAATACAGTTGTAAATTTCAAATAATAAAAGATAAATAAAAACAAAAAACATTTATATACATCGTGTAAATTATTCTTCCATTTATTAGTGTATTACACTGAAATATTTTTGTACCTGCATCTTGGGAATACCACCCAGTCCTTTTAACTTAATTTTTCTTAGGGATTTCCACACAACCTTTGTAACTGTCTGTTCAAAATTCCCGTAGGTTAGTTGTGTACTAGAATTGTTTGTCTATTCCATATCCACTAGTAACATTCTAAGTAGCTTCATATTCCTCTATGTTCTGTAATTATATATATTTTTATTATTCTAACACATGTTGTTATATACTTGTACTGTATATAACTTTATGTTTTGAAATAATTTGTATAACTTCTATAATTTTATTGTAACCTTTTTTTTCACTGTAGGGCATGATTATGAGAACAATATAGTCTCGAAACGTCGCCAAAATAATTGTTTTTATTTATTGACTGAACCTCAAGAACCTTAATTCACACACACACACACACACACACACACACACACACACACACACACACACACACACACACACACACACACACACACACACACACACACACACACACACACACACACACACACACACACACACACATATATATATATATATATATATATATATAGTTAAAAGTACTTATGTGAATTAAACAAAAAAGAAAAGGTTTTAATTAATAACGCACTAACTAGTAGTAGAAATAATACTGACTTTATTTTCCCTCAATACTGCTTATCTACTCTTTGTTATTAGAGCTTGTTGTTGTTAGATAGGATTAAGTTACAATACTGTGTCGGCCCGTCACTTAACTCCCCCCCTCCAGTTTCCGTACACTATCGGAAACTTAAATACTCAAGATCAACAGAAGTATTAGAACTCAATCCTGTACACTCTAACACTCTAAAAAAAAAAAGGTTTAATACAACCATAATGTACATATGTACAGAAAAACAAACTGAAAATTGCAACCTAGACATTACACTTTAGATTTTAAATAACTAACTAAATCTTTAGCACTGCTGAGCATACATACACTATCACCGGATTTCCTCCGACACTGCACATGACACAAATATATAGTAATAGAAACGATAATAATAACAAAAACAAAATATACTCAGTGAAAAATGCAAAGGATGATAAAAGAAAATGAAAATACATTACGCCGTTTTCGCCGATATCTGATGCGCCATGGCCACTTTACTGAACACATCCAGTACGGTCACCCACTTAAAACCCCTCCAGGCAAACGTATCGAATTGTAGATCACGAAGAGGCCCCTCACCTGTAAGTGTCTCCTCTTGAGTCACTCTAGGAGGGTGTCGATCATACTTTGTTACCAAACATACCTCGCATGATCCGACCACGTCTTTTATTGTGCGCTTCATCCCTGGCCAGAGATATTTTCTACGTACTGCCTGAAAAGTTTCATTCGTCCCTCGATGATTCGTTTTTCCTTGGTGATATGAAAGGGTCAACTCGGCTTGGCGTTCCACTTCCCTGACCGACTCCACAATCAACGAGCAACGAATAAATTTTCGGTCCAAGATTTGTTGGGATTTCCAGATTCGCTTTATCTTCTCCCAGATAGTAGCGTTTTTCCCGGTTCCGACGCGTCCATTAACGCTTTGCAAATTAGATCTGACCGAATTCCCGGCTGCGATGAAATGACCACTATCTTTGAACCCCAATAACTGAGATGTGAGACCGACATTACCCCTGACGTCTTGGTTTTCCATATTACCTGTCTCCTCTTCTCTACCGCCTTCATCTCCGCCGACCTTTCACCCTGGGAACTTCCACCCTCCGAAGACCCTCCATCCCTATCTGCGTCCGTTACCCTATCTCTTTCCCTATCTGACGACCATTCCTGGAGAAATTGTCCAGTATTCCGTGAGGATCCCGCCATATTGTCTTCGATTGCGTTCACAGTGATAGCCCTTGATAGCCAATCGGCAACTACGTTCTCCTTACCGGGTTTGTATACGATATCTATCGAATATTGGCTTAATAGCTCTTTCCATCTTGAAACCCTTGCGGACGATTCTTTCATCTTTCCCACCC
Source organism: Euschistus heros (assembly GCA_003667255.2). Taxonomy (NCBI): domain Eukaryota; kingdom Metazoa; phylum Arthropoda; class Insecta; order Hemiptera; family Pentatomidae; genus Euschistus; species Euschistus heros. Next base: position 924,321 of record RCWM02000305.1, on the reverse strand, counting down.
ACTGGAGTGGTCTATGGTCCGTCTGAACCCTAAACCGCCTACCAAACAGATAAGGTCGAAAGTGATCTATTGCCCAAACTATCCCCCGCAATTCACGCTCTGGAGCACTATATCGCGCTTCTGCCTCCGTAAGTCGCCTACTTGCATACGCTACTGGGCGATCTCCTCCCGATCCCTCTTGTGACAGAACCGCACCCACCGCGTATTCGCTGGCATCCGTTGTAACTGTGAAAGGACGCGTGAAGTCCGGGAATGCAAGTATGGGTTCCTTCTTCAATCGTGCCATGCACCGCCGAATATTGTCCTCCATGATCGGAGTAACAACCATCTTAGCACCCTTTTTCAACAGGTTGTTGATAGGAACCAAATATTTGGCCATGTCCGGTACAAACCTCCGATAATAATTTTAAGCCCCTAATAGTCTTCGAATCCCTTTTACATCCCGGGGTATTTCCATCCTCACGATTGCGCTTACTTTACTGGAATCCGGTCTAACTCCCTCCTTAGAAACCGTGTGGCCCAAAAAATTGATTTCTGATTTCCCCAGAACAGATTTTTCCGGTGATAACCTCAAACCAAATTCCCTCACGCGCTCGAATACTTGTCGGAGGTGTTGGATATGCTCCGTTTCCGATTTACTAAAAACGAGCAGGTCGTCCATATAAATCTGACAAATCCCTTCGTCAATACCCCGTAGGAACTCATCCATAAGGCGCTGAAATGTAAGGGGTGCATTCTTCAACCCAAACGGCATCCTGGTAAATTGAAAATGTCCCCTCTCAAATGTGAATGCTGTCTTCGCTTGATCCCTGGGACGGATTTTGATTTGATGGTATCCGGCTTTAAGATCCAGCGTACTAAAAATCACAGCCCCACTTAACCTGTCGATAATATCATCAAACCGAGGGATAGGATATACCTCATCCACGGTGTTATCATTAAGCTTCCGGAAGTCGACGACTACCCTGTATGACTCCTTATTATCTCCCGGCGCGCTTTTCTTTTTTACTGCCCATAAAGGGCTATTGAACGGTGACGAACTGTTAACAATGATCCCCTGCTTGAGCAAACTCTCCAATTCCGCCCGAATATGATTTCTCAACGCATGCGGATATCGACGCTCTTTAATATATGACACCCTTTCCTGCTTAAGTGGGATCTCATGAACGGTTCTACCTGTTGCACTTAGCACGTCCCCTTCCTTAAAAAAAATATCATCAAATTCGCGCGTCAATTCTTCCCTCCAATCCGTCAATTTACTTACGGCTCCAATGCGCGACCCGTTTACCATCTGCTGACACCTATACACTTTTTTTCCCAAACGAATATGCCATTTTCCCTTCTTATTGCGCACGCTCGCGCCCATCTGCCCCAACCGATCGCATCCAACGATCGCTTGATATTCACGAGGCATCTGTTCCACCACATGCACCCACAACCTATTTTCCGTCTGCGCAAATTTTTTTAACCCGACCTCTATCTCGCCCAACACGCTACAGGGCCCTCCCAGGGTTATTAATTTGCAACTACATACCTGGAGTGCCCTCTCCTTACCGCATACTCTCTCTACAGCCTCCTTAGACATCAACGTGTTGGAGCTCCCAGTATCCACTAGGCACCTCACTCCACCCTTCATCTTAATTATTGGCAACCAGCTATCACGATGGCCACTTACGTTGTTGCAAGTGAGCGCGCGGTCGCCTCTCCTCCAGCACCCTCCTCATGCCTTATTCTGCTTCCTTCTCTCGTCCGCTGCTTGTCGGGCCTCGGTTCTGCGTCGCTCTCCGCCTCTGAACGCTCCAGCCACCTTCCTCACCACTGTACGTCGACTCTTCTTCTGTTCCGGACCCTCCAGAAAAATCTGATGCCTCTTCGGACGAAGAGCTCCTTCGTACTGCTCGCGCTTTACGCCGTAATTCCTGCGCATTTACTTCCATTGGTTCTTGTTGGCCTTCTCCTCGACGGAAGATGTAGGGGCATTGGCGCGCAATGTGTCCTTCCATCCCGCATTCAAAACATTTTGTGCGTGGACACTGCGCTACGAGATGTCCTGTTTTCCCGCATCCATGACATCTTCTGTCTTCTTTCCTTGATACTCCCTTTTGCTTAGGTTGTCCAGTCTTTCTTTCGTTCCAGACAGGCCTTACTCTTGCTAGACGAGACCTTCGCCATGCAACTGGAGCGAACCGTGGTCTACCGAACGGGGCCTTGTTCCAATCGACATCACTTCTTCTTTCTATACGTGCCTCTTCCTCGCGGGCACCTGAATCCACCATCTCCTGGGCACATTCCACGAACATCCGTTCGGAGGGAAACCCTTCTTTTCTTCCGATTTCCCTGGCTAGCTGTACCTTCCAAACTGTCCCAAAAATGCCATTCGGGCCGCCGTTTCTTCTGCTGTTACCGTCTCTCGCATTTTCTCAGTCAGCTTGTTGTACCGAGCCAACATTACTGCTGCGTAGTGACCAGGAGTCTGATGATGTCTCCTTTCTCGAAACAGCTGGTAGATATCCTCTTCGATGGACCATCTTCCTCCGCCAAACGCCTTGTTCAATCGTTTTTTTACGACCTCCCATGATGTCCCCTCATCGGCTTGTATTTGATTTAAAATACTCCTTTTCACTCTACAAATCAAATCCGCCTTTAGCGACTCAGCGTCTCGGGAATCGAGTAAATTTTCCGCCATCTTGGCTTCAATTCTAGCCAAGAATCTATCTCCCCCTTTAATAAAATGATTAAGTTCACCTACCTCGCCGGTGAACTTACCACATGCAAACCAACGTGTTTGCATGTGCTTCAGCGAGTGTATCTCGCGGTATCTGGCTTGGCCCCACATTCAGAACCGGCTGTCTTAGAACTTCTTGCTTCTGTTCATCAGACATCTTTCCTTGGTCAAGGCAGAAAAATCAAAAAAAAAATTTAAAAGAAAAATTTTTTATTTAATTTTTTTTTTTTTTTTTTTTTTTTTTTTTTTTTTTCACTGACCTCCGATTCTCTCACACCCGCTAACTCCCGGGTTTCGGCACCAGTTAAAAGTACTTAAGTGAATTAAACAAAAAAGAAAAGGTTTTAATTAATAACGCACTAACTAGTAGTAGAAATAATACTGACTTTATTTTCCCTCAATACTGCTAATCTACTCTTTGTTGTTAGAGCTTGTTGTTGTTAGATAGGATTAAGTTACAATACTGTGTCGGCCCGTCAATTAACTTTATATATATATATATATATATATATATATATATATATATAAGTTAAGTTCATCCAGAAGAAAAGTCCAAAAAAAAAGGAAAATTAGGGAGCTAAATAACGCACACAACTTCAGAATAAAGACTAACTTTATTGTTCAGCAATCCTCTTTATATACATTCTGGGGTTTGTTTGGGATTAAGCTAGGAATTAAGATGTATATTATCCCTCTATACACCTTAACTCCCCCCCACCAGTTTACGAACAATCCTCGTAAACTCCTACACAGGCCAAACAACCAATCATGTACAACAATCAATGCTACAAATAAATACAAGAAAAGAAAAGAAAAAAAAACTCAATGTTACAATAAATACAAAAAAAACACTTCTTAACTTAAAACTTTCACCATACTTTGACAGATCCTTACATATCTCCTCCAGTACAAAACTAAAATACAACAAACAACAAAAAAAAACTGTTACACTTCTCCTAAGTTTCCTTTTTTACATTATCTACTATTTACACTAGTTCTCTTGCATAGAAAAGAGGATTCCCCTCGAAACCCTTCTAACGAAAATGGGTAACCGAACTCAATAAATGATACCAACAACCTCGGAAAATGGAACACGAGAAAATTAACGAGAAACGACCAAACTACGAAATGAACGAGAAAATCGTGAAAAACGAGAAAAAACTAGAAAAACGAGAAAAACGGGAAAAACGGGAAAAACGAGAAAAACGAGAAAAACGCTAACTTAACGGGATCTTCAGTTGTCCCAAATGAACCGTCCTTCTCTTCCGGGGATCTTGAATACTTTGGATGGTAACGACATTATGTTCCTCAAACCGCAACAACCTTGAAGGGTCCGTCATATCGTATTTCCTCTTTAGTCCGATTCGAAGACACCCTTCGATACACAATAGAACCTATTTCTATTTTCTCCATACAATCCCGACTCTTGAGATTTTCGCGGTTTACCCTCCTGCTTTTTTCAGCCGCGAGCTTCTTCCGCGTCTTTTCCCATCTTTCCCCGAGCGCCACCCTATTTGCCACCAAAGTCGCTGCAAACTCCTCATCCACTATTGCACCGCGGCTATCCCTCTTGCGCTCCCGGAGTCCAAATAACATTTCGAATGGTGAATATCCCGTTGCCGAGTGAATTGAGTGGTTGTATGCTATTATCGCCTTAGGCATTGCCGTATCCGCTTTCAACCCCTTTTCCGCGTAGAAAACGCGAAGGTGATCACCCAGGGTACTGTGCAATCTTTCGACCGCTCCTCGGCCTTTAGGATGTCCCGGCGTATTTAAATGCCATTCTACCCCTAATCCTCGCATCTCCGACCTGAGACGGCTGTTATCAAATTCCCGCCCCCCATCTGACGTTATTCTCTCTGGTACCCCGTAGAATTGAAACCAAATACGGAGGGCCATAAGTACTGACTCGGCTGACCTGTCGTCAATCGGGTATGCCATGGCTATCTTGCTGAAAATGTCTATAATTGTAAGCCACTTAAGTCCTTTCCAGGTAAACGTGTCCACCTGTAAGTCAGTCAGTGGTACGGTTGGTGTCATTGTCTCCTCCTGCTTCCCGGTTGGGGGGAGTCTGTCATATTTCGTGGTATTGCAGATCTTGCACGCTCCTATTACCTCCTCTATCGTCTTCCTCATGTGCATCCAGAAATACTTCCTCTTTAACGCTTTTAAAGTTTCCTGCACCCCTCTATGATTTGTTTTTTCCCTGGTGGTACGCGATTGTGACTTCCTTCTGCCGGTCCACCTCCCTCACCGTTTCCACCTGCAATTTGCATCTAATAAACGTCCGGTCCAACCCTATCTTCTCGGCCCGCCACAACCTCTTAATTTTTTCCCACACAACCGCATTCCCCACGTATAAATAAAAAATTTTTCCCGGTCGAGACTCATCCTTCAACACCTTACTGATGACCTCCTCTCCCACTCCTGGTTGAGACCATATGGTGGTAATATGGTATTTCCCGTACGTCGCGTATTCCGCCCTAGTCAGTCCCGTCGTCTTCGTCTTCCATATTATTTGTCTGTCCTTGTCGTTTATTATTTCTTCCCTTTCTTCCATTTCTACCGTCCTCTCGCCCTCCGAGCTCTCCTCCCTCGACACCTCGCTTTCGACTTCTACTTCTTCCGATTCGCGTTCCCCTTCCCCCTCTGGCGTCCACTCCCGTATGAATCGTTGTAAACCGTCCGAATACTCCCCTGCTTCTCGCTCTATCGCGTTAACCTGTAGGGCTCGCGATAACCAGTCGGCCACGACGTTTTCCCTCCCGGGCTTGTATACCACTTCTACGTTATATTGACTCAGAAATTCCTTCCATCGGGTTATGCGTGCCGATGATTCCTTCAGCTTTCCCACCCACATTAGGGGACGATGGTCCGTGAGTACCCTAAACCTCCGTCCGAACACATACGGCCTGAAGTGCTCTATCGCCCATATTACCCCTAGCAACTCTCTTTCTAGCGCACTGTATCGAGCTTCCGTTTCCGTGAGCCGTCTGCTGGCATATGCCACGGGCTGGTCCCCCTTTTCCCCTTCCTGGGACAATACGGCCCCCAATGCGTACTCGCTGGCATCCGTGGTTATCGTGAACGTCCGGGTGAAGTCGGGGAACGCGAGTACCGGTTTCTGCTGAAGTTTCCCCATACATGTTCGAATATTTTGCTCAATTTCCGGGGTAATCACAATCCTTCGCCCTTTCTTCAGCAAATCATTCAGCGGCACCAAATATTTCGCCATTTCCGGGACGAACCTGCGGTAATAATTAAGCGTCCCTAATAGCCTGCGAATGCCCTTTACGTCCGAGGGTATAGCCATCCTATTTATCGCTTCTACCTTCCGTATGTCAGGTCTCACCCCCTCTTTCGAAATGGTGTGCCCTATGAAGTTGATTCGATCTTGTCCCAGGATCGACTTCTCTCCTGACAACTTTAACCCAAACTGTCTTAGTCGTCCGAATACCCGTCTCAAGTCTTGTATGTGTCCTGTTTCGTCCTTGCTAAATATCAGTAGGTCGTCCATGTATACCTGGCATGAAGCTTCATCCAACCCTCGTAAGAACTCGTCCATCAGTCGTTGGAACGTGATAGGGGCGTTCTTCAACCCGAACGGCATTCTTGTAAATTCATAATGCCCCCTTTCGAACGTGAACGCCGTCTTGTGTTGGTCCTTGGGGTGCATACGGATCTGATGATATCCTGCCTTCAGGTCTAGTGTACTAAACACCGTCGCGCCTCCCAACCTGTCTAGAATATCTTCGAACCGTGGTATGGGGTACTTTTCATCCACCGTGTTTTCATTCAATTTACGAAAATCCACCACGACCCTGTATTTCTCCCGCGACGTTCCCTCATCACTCCTTTTTTTAAACGGCCCATAACGGGCTATTGTACGGCGACGTGCTATCCACGATAATCCCCTGCCCCTTTAAACTCTCTAACTCTTCCCTAATGTGCTGCCGCAACGCCTGGGGATACCGTCTTTCTTTAACGTACGTCACCCGTTCTTGTTTAAGCGGTATCTCGTGGACCGTTTCCCCCCCTGTGTTACGCTCAATATCTCTCCCTCCCTGAAAAAAACGTCCGAGTACTCCTGCTTCAATGCTTGTCGCCAATCCCTCTCTCGGTTAACCGCTCCTACAATTGCACATCTTCCCTTTTGATTCCTCTCACACCTAAACTCTTTATTGCCAATTCGGACTAACCATTGCTCACCGCTACTTTTTATCCAAGTCCCGAATCTCCCCAATAGGTCGCACCCTATAATCCCCCCATACTCTCGCGGCATGTTTTCTACAACATGGACTTTCAGCTTATCTCCCTTTCTCCCCCATCCGTCTATCCTTATTTCCGCCTCACCCTCCACCTTACAGGGACCGCTAAGAGTAATCAACCTACACTCACACGCTCTCACCTGGGGTATCCTCTCTCCTTTACATAGTGCTTCTATTGTACCCCGGCTCATTATCGTATTAGTACTGCCGGTGTCAACCAGACACCTCACCCTTCCCGCGATCTTAATTATAGGCAACCATTCACTCCCACACTCAACACTATTTATTACCCCTCGGTTGCCCCTCCCCTTTCACCCTCCTCATTCTTCGTCTCGCGATCTCCTTTCCGCTGCCGCTCGTCGTTCTTCGCTCCTATGGCTACTCCTTCCCTCCGCCCGTGCGCCTTCTCCCGGCTCACCTTCTTCTTCCGTCTCTGATGTCTCCGAAGTCCTCGTCGATTCAGACGGTCGTCTGCTTCTTCTCCATACACGCTGGGCATTCACCTCCATAGGTTCTCCCTGATTCGCTCCTCTGCGCCTACTCATGTACGGGCACTGCCCTTCGGTGCCACATTCAAAGCATCTCGTGCGGGGGCACTGTGTTACCAAGTGACCCACCTTCCCACACCCGTGGCACTTCCTCTCCTCCCTCCTCCAAGTCTTCTTATCCGCTCCTGGCCTCCTTTCCCGCATCATTGGACGTTCTCGACCTCCAAAATCCGTGTCCCTCCTTCTCCACGCGTCACCTCGAGGCTGCGAGCTTCTACCTCCGTCATTCCGTTTGTAGGTGACTCTACTCCACCCGTCCTCCTTTCGGACTTCCTCATCTCGGGCGCTGGAGTCCACCATCTCTCTCGCACATTCCACGAAAGTCTTATCTCTCGGAAGTCCTTCCTTCCTTCCTGTCTCCTTCGCCAGCTGGACCTTAAGAATCGTTGATAAGAAGGCCATCCGAGCTTCCACTTCTGCTGCTTCCGTCGTCCCCCTCATCTTCTCGGTGATCTTGTAATAGTGGGCCAATAATGCTCCTGCATATTGGCCACTAGATTGATGGGGTCTTCTCATTTCCCTGAACATTCGGAAAATGTCTTCTTCCGGTTTCCACCGGCCGCCTCCGAAAGCTTTCTTCAGTCGGTCCTTCACCACCGACCATGGAGTATCTTCATCTGCCTGGATCAGGTTTAGTATGCCCCGCTTGACTCTACATACTAAAGCTGCTCTCAGTGAACACGCGTCTATCGGGTCCAACAGGTTTTCAGCTATCTTGGCTTCTATCCGAGCCATTACCCTATCACCTCCCTTGAGGAAATGATTAAGCTCCCCAATTTCTCCTCCATACTTTTCTATGTCTGAAATCGCCCTCCTTAAGTCCTGTGACATAGCTGTTTTGAGTTTCAACAACTCCAGGGCATTCGCCTGCGCCGCTGCCATGTTCGCGTGTGCCGCCGCTAAGGTCTCAGGTGGTAGCGCTTGCAACTCTGGCTGAATTTCGAATGTAGCAGGTTTTAAAATGTTCTTACCTTCCATTTCCTACTGTTCAAAATTTTAGTCCAATGAACACGAAAGAACAGGAAAATATCAAAACGGGATGATAAATAAGTTTACGAAAGATTCCCTGCGGGAAAAAATAAAAAAAAAAAAACTCACCCGAAGAATCTGCTCAAATCGTCCCGGGTTTCGGCACCAGTTAAGTTCATCCAGAAGAAAAGTCCAAAAAAAAGGAAAATTAGGGAGCTAAATGACGCACACAACTTCAGAATAAAGACTAACTTTATTGTTCAGCAATCCTCTTTATATACATTCTGGGGTTTGTTTGGGATTAAGCTAGGAATTAAGATGTATATTATCCCTCTATACATCTTAACTTATATATATATATATATATATATATATTTATATATTTACATACGTTTTTGAGAGTGCTGAAATGGAATTTGCAATCACATTTTACGGTGTAAAAGCTAAACTTAAAAGTGAAGTACGTTAAATGTTGGGCAATTTTTGTTTAAATTGACAAAAACATGGATTACGCTTTGACGGTTCAACGTATCAACTTCATTTTGTTGCCCGAAATATAGGGTGGTAAAAAGCTTTAAATGTTTTTGGTTATCGTCCTTTCTGGTTTCAAACTTAAGTTAAAAATAAATATGTTTTTCGGATTTGCAATTTTTTTAATAGGCTTTTGTTGTTCGAAATTCGCATTAATATACATCAAATGAAAGCTGAGGCTCTCCTCTTTCCAGCGATACCAAGCAATGAATCGCGTGACAAAGTAATGCCGATTTAAAGGAATGTAACCAATACTCAGTTTAAAAATTTTATTTTCCTCGAAGAGAGTGAATAAAAAAATGATATTTTTTATTTTCATTACATAACCGTTTTTCAATGTATTTGAGGGTGCTGAATTAGAATCTGACGTCAGTTTTTTTTTTTTGTGAAAAAATCTATAGAGGTAGTTTGCTTGAAAATCTAATTATTTTTTTTTTAGAATTTAATTAACCTAAACCAAAATCTATAGAGCGGCTGTATTTTTCCTTAAACCCGCAATAAAATATAAAATAAATTAGTTTAATTCTATTTTTTTTTCTAGGGCCCATTGGTCGAAACGGCAAAATATGTGTCTACTATTTTTTGACCAGGAACCTCCAAAAAAATTGCCAACAAGATCCATGAGAGACTCAGTGTGTCCTCCCCTTGCCAGGTTAAATATTTAAGTCTAAAGATGGATAAAGAACTGACGATTGCTCCACACTCTGATTATGTGTACTATATACCCATACTTTAGTAGGAATTCTATGCTAATCACAGATAATAAACTGTTATTATATAAAGCCTACATAAGACCTATAATAACATATGCAATTCCTATATTTAGTTGCGTGTCTAAAATTAATTATAAAAAATTGCAAATTTTCCAAAACAAATGTATTAGATCTACTAGAAACTATGAATACTTTACAAAAATTGAAATTATGCATAAAACATTGTAGCATTGTAATTAAAAAGCTCTCTGTGAATATATTTAATTATATGTTATATTACAAAACAATTTAAATACTTCATAGATTAGTTTATTACAAATTATAAAGATTTTTGGTAAATAAGGAATACATTTATTATTCATGGTGAAACATAGCAGTGTTGAAATTTAAAAAATATCTATTGTTTGAAAAACAATGTTAATGATATAGAGGATGAAATATGTATTTTTGAGTGTTTTTGTAAGCTGTAAATATATAAATAATATATTTATAAATTTACTAGCTGACCCGGCAAACGTTGTTTATATCTAGTTAATTTCTAGAGTAGACAAAAAATAACTAACTTATTGTAAGTGTGTAAGGATGTGGTATATGCGTGAAATAGGCATGGAGCGCTCTGAACTATGAGGGAATATAAAAATAACAAAACACCAAACATCATTTTTTTAAATTTTAGCTTTGCCATAAGCTCATTTAAATTTTAATCGAAATAGAGTGAAAAACATTCACAAAAAAGACTATAATTGATCAGTTATCGAGCGGGATGAAAAATAATTAAATTACTAAAATGACTATTAAAAATAGGGGTTGGTGATAGAAAGGTGAAAATTTAGTATTGTATGTATTTTTTAATACCACATTATAGAAAAATAATAATTAAAAATTTTGTCCAAAAATTAAAAAAAAAAATGTTAGCGGTGGACAACCCTTATCACTTAGGGGTATGAAAAATAGACCAACCGAATATGCATATAAAATTTGGTAAAAATCGTTAAAGCCATTTCGGAGGAATATGGTTACTAACATTGTGACACGAGAATTTTATATATAAGATAAAAAAATTAATTATTGATAATAATCATCATGACTGTTTTCAAACTATATATTACTTTCTTTAATGTAACTTAAAATTAGTGAACGGGAAGTATAGGACTTCAATGGGAGTCTTAGGCCCAAAAAAAAAAAATAAAAAAATAAAAATTAGTGAACGAAATTTGAATTGGTTTTCATATATTCTTTATTTTTTTTATTAGTATGTCGAGTATACGACTATAAAGCCATTTTTATAATGTTTGAGTGAATTGTAAATAGCGATTGTTCTATATAGTCCAGTAAATTAAGGCTCCAAAAAGACGTTGTCAGAAAAAAAACTGTCGAAATCTTATTCTCAACGGATCTTTATGTTTTTTGAGGTGCTGAATCCGAATATAAAGTTTGCTACCACGGCAGCCGTCCGCTTCAAACCCAAAATCGCAAAATACCGGTTATTTTCGTTTTTGTACGTATATCACGAAAACGGAGCTTTTTTTATAATATGCTTTTATATATTAATTTAGTTGCTCGAACCAGAACCTACGAAATGAAAAAAAAACAACTCCGAAATGAGACCTTTTTTCGCGAAGTTATGGTCTTGGGAAAAACTGTAGAAATTGGCAAACTTGCGGTCAGTCTCACTTCTTCGGGGAAACACGTTTGTCGTACTCTTTTGGCAATAACTCCGAAATTGTTAGTCTGATCCAAAATTTTCATCTTAAAGCTGATTTATTTTGCTATTAGGCTATTATATATGATGTTTTAATGAAGTATCTTAAACTACACATGCCAGAACGCTACAAATCCCGTTCTTTTGTGATATCCAAGTTTTTTGGCACATTTTTCACTATAACTCCGACACTATTCGTTCGATACTAAATTTCTTTTTTCTATCTCAAAGCTGGTTAAATTTAAAATTATATTGTGTATATGTAATTTATATTAAATCCCGTAAATATGTGTTAGCTAGTAAGTTAAATGTGTGTTTTTACAAAATATGACAATTATGACATGATCGGTGGGCTAGCGTGGATGTTTCATAGGATTTAATATAAATTAAATATATAGAACCAAATATTCAATTTAACCAGCTTTGAGATGGACAAAAGAAATTTGGAATCAGACTAATAGTTTAGGAGTTTTAGCGAAAAATATTCCATAAAAATGTGGATTTCACAAAATAACGGGAATTGTAGTGTTCTGGCAAGTATATTTTAAGTGGCCTAATTTAAACTTAATGCTTGTCGTCTAATAGAAAATTCAACCAGCTTTTAGTCGATAAAAAGAAATTTAGACCGGAATAATAGTTTTGGAGTTATAGTGAATAATGTGCCTAAAATTTCACCACAGTACCGGGTTTTCATCGTGTTGGCATGTCTATTTTATGGGGATTACTTAAAACTTCATATATGATAGCATAATAGCAAACTTAACTAGCTTTAAGATGGAAAGATGTCATTTTGGATCGCACTGATAGTTTCGCAGTTATAGCCAAAACAGTACAACAAACAACAAAATTGGCAAGATGGCCAATTTCTACAATTTTTCCCATGACCATAACTTGGTGAAAAAATGGTCTGATTTTGGAGTGGTTTTTTCATTTCATAGGTTCTGGTTCGAGTAACAATTAATATTTTAAAACATATTATGAAAAAAGCTTCGTTTTCGTGATATATGTAGAAAAACGAAAATAACTGGTATATTGCGATTTTGGGTTTGAAGCCGACGGAATAACAAACTTTAGATTTGGATTCAGCACCCCAAAAAACATATAGATCCAATGAGAATAAAAGTTGGGCAGTTTTTTCTTCCCCAAACCCTTTTTTTACTGGACCAGTATTAATAAGGACTGCCGTTGTCCTTGTTTGGTTTTCAAATCATTAATACACCTATTTCCATTGCAATCGGAAGTTAGTTGGCCATATTGTAGCATAAAAAGGTGTTAGAAAGTCCGTCGCTTTTCTGGTTTTTTGCTGGGGTAGCTCAGCAGTAATCAAGTCCTCGAGCTATCCTTTTGGGTAATTTTCAAATTTATTGCATTACTTTACATGTATATCAGAAGAGAGAGCGACGTGTAATAAACAAAATTGTTTAATCGCTTCTCAAACAACAAATTGTTTGTCCGTAAGGAAGATAGTTTGAAATTTTCTGTCGCTAAAAATAAAGCTCAGTCTCGATGATCGGATACTTATTGTAGCAGAGCCACCTCCGTGGCTATCCTAAAATGATTTTTTCATGTAAAGAAAAAAAAGAAAAGAAACATTAATGGATTTTTTTCTTTTTAAAGCACAATTAAATGTTTAGAAAAACAAATAGGTAAAACCTATCCAAAAAAATCTGTTTTATAGCCTCTTTAAAATAATTAGAACTTCTTAAAATTCTTATTTAATTACCTAATAATACAACTTTTGGAACTATATTTAAAATACTTTTTTCCATAAATATTTAAATTGAAAATCTAAACTTATTATTACAAAAACACATATATAAATGTATGTATATAGATATATACAATGTGAACATAATTATATTTTCTTTTTAGAATCATTAAAATCATTTGCGTTTGTTTTTTAACTTTAAATGAGAGTTCTAGTATAGGTTTAATGATTGTCATTGATGTCCTTAGCATAATTACATCATTACAACACCAACATCTCCATCGTCTCACTATGCGTAACCTTAAATTTAACCAAGTGCTTCCTGTTTCTCCATCAAGGTTGTAGGGATTCCTTCAATGTCGTCCGATAGAGTTTTTGCGCAGGAGCGAATTACTGTCGGGCTCTTGACGGACTAGATATTCGAGATTTTACTATATTTCAATCGTGCAGACGTGTAGTACCGAATGACCTCTCGTATTTCTTTTTTCCACAAAAAAAATACTTTACAACTATTTATAAACTACTCCTCAATTTGTTTGGACTGTCCCTAGACTTTGTGCAATCTTTTGTGTATATATTTACTTAAATATAGCATAACCTCACTGACCCCTAAGGGACTGACTATGTGGTAGGGTGGAATGGCCAAAAGGTCTGACTAATCGAAGATATCAATCAAACACGTGTTTTCATAGCTAAACGTTTTTATAAATATATTAAAAGCTATATATTAACAATAAAAAAAATAAATAAATGGAAGAAACGTACTTTATATCCATTATCAGGCTTATATGTTTGCATAGATATGTTTTAGTCAGCTACTTATAAATAGAAGCTTTGGTCACTACACTGTGTTAGTTTTCTTGCTTATTATCTTACAATTTAAATCGTTCATAATAAAGCACGGTCTAAACTTTGTTTTATAAACCCATATAAAGCAAAACCGTACGAAATACACAAATTTTACCACTTTTTGGGAGCCTTCCAAAAATTTGAAAGTTTGTATCTCAGTCCTAGTTTAAGCTACAGAGCTGAGTTGCGACTGAAATTGTAGCAAATATAGTTTGGTTTAATTTCGAACATAAAATGTAGTTTGAATGATCGTGCAATAGATATTTAGTTAAACTTAGAAATAGTCAAAAGTTTTGGTGGTTTAAAGCAACCAATCAGCGAGCGGCGGCACTTCAAGTTCCAAAGGTTGGATTTTACCACGCAAGTACAACACTAACAAAATATAAATTAATCAAACCTACCCGACTTTTTGCACACCAAAATATAAACTTTTACTGGACTATGAGGGATTCCTCGAATATATCGGAATCCGCGGGAGGTTTGGATTCTCGGAGAGGCGGCTATTGGGAGACGGATAAGTGAGGTTCTAGTGTATTAACATAATAGATAGAATCAAGTTATTAAATATTTACTAGAAGTACCAAATTATTCGTGATTCAATATAGAACGGATAATAAATTTATCTAGTCCCTATTCGGATGAATCTTCTACTTTTATTATTATATATATATACATATATATATATATATATATATATATATATATATATATATATATATATATATATATATATATATATATATATATATATATATATAGCTCCTGGAAACTTTGAATTTTAGTTTTTCCGCCCGACCGGATTGCTCTGCTAATATTTACGTTGTTCAGCCGTCTACGAGAAAAACTTCATTTTCGATCTTAAAAATTCCTGAATGGCTTAGAAATGTTTGCCGTGCGGCTTTTGAGTTTTGACTCCAGCTGGAAGGGGGCATGTATTGATCGCTTCTGTTCGGCCTTCCTCGGTCGCCTTCGAGGACCGGCCTGGGAGGGGGGGGGGGGTCGATATGTTCAGTACGCCGCTGCCCTCCATCATCATCACTTCGCTATTGTCCTAGCTCAAAATACTAGCATAACGTATTATAAAAATAAAATAAAAATTCCTATGCCCCATTTTTTTTTTTTTTTTTTTTTTCAAATATCCTTGAACATAACTTTTTTTCTTTACAAAACTATTTCACAACACAATAAAAAAAACTTAAGGCCCCCTTGAGCCTGCCGGCTAAAGAAAACTAACCTGGAAGATGCTGGAGGGGTTGTCCCCCCCCCCCCCCCCTTCCCTCTCGATGCTCATATCTTTTATATTTCTTCTTTTTTTTTTTTTTTTTTTTTTTTTTTTTTCTCGCTTACCTGTGGTTCATAGAGGTCTGTATGAGATAAATTTTCAAATTGCATAGCTTAATCTTGCTGACCGTCTATGCCCTTTGTTCTTTATTTTTTTCCGCTGACCTGTAGTATTTTAAATTATTTAAATTAAATTAACAATTAATGATTATTCGAAAAAAACAAAGTTGAGAAAAAAGGGGTTGCAAACGTGACTTTTTTCATTCAAACCAATATCTCCTAAACGGTTGGTCTTTGCGATAAATGTTACGAAATAAAAATATTCTCTGTATAATTTTTGTTCAGGAAACTACTATCAAACTTTCGACCCAATCAACAACAATATAGCTAGATTGAGTCAAACTACGCGTAACGCCCTCGCGTTCCCCAAAAACGTAACACTTTTGACCAACTAGGCCACCACTAAATAACATGTTGCATGTTAAAATATCAAATTAGCAAATGGTTTTACGAATATCATTGCAACACAGCTGTTGCGGCGCTCGCTGGATTCTCATTACATTTGAGGATATAAAAAAACAGAAATAATATTAGCCATTATGATGCCTTAGATAGTTTAGCTACAATTTGGTTTTCTTAACATTTTTGTTTTGTTTTTTTAAGTCCATGATAATTGCTAATCCAATATATATTACTTCTTTTTTTTTTTTTAAACACAAATTACAAAAAAAAAAATAAATATGGTGGTAATTGCTGAGTTCATTGTCCAATTTTCATACAAAATTATATGAGCTTATCTGGTATCTAATAATAAAGTACTTGTTATTTATATTAGATTTATTCAATTTCTCGGCTGATAGTTTCATTCTTCTTTAGATGTTTACGTACCCACATACTTTAACTAAGGCATACAAAACTTTTTTAAAAAGTATTACCAAACAATTTCAAATTTACCATCCACAGTTCCACCCATTTTGCACCATCTTATCTATTGCTCGGCCTAAAATCTTCCATAGCTCCACTTGATGGGAGTCTATTTAGAAGAAGACCTCAAGATAGCCTTCCGAAATTCAACGAAGAGGTTCAAGATCAATAAGAAACGGGTTGATAAGAATAGACAAGAGCATACTTTCAACGTTTGTGACTTGGTCTACGTCGAAAATGGAAATAAGTTGAATCGAAACAAGCTTCGAATCGGACCATTCCCAGTCTTCAAACAGATTTCTTCGTCTTTCAACGAAGTAGCCAGCGGTAAGAGGTAGATCTCCAACTTGTTCCAGCAAGCTCCTTCCTTACTTCCCGCCACCTCAAGAAGCGACCTCAAAGGGGGAGGTGTAAGTGTAGCAACCTTTGATCATCTGCTAATTATTTATCGTCTGCTTATTATTTATTATCTGTGTATTAATTTATCTCTACCTTCATTAACCTATTTTAATTGTTGTTTGCTGTAACTGTTGTATTTACGTGTAATTTAATTCTTTACTTTTATTGAATAAATCACGTTTCATTCATTTTCTAAATACTTGTTAGAAGTGCCGAATTATTCGTGGTTCAAAATAAAAATAATATATATATATATATATATTATTTTATATTTAAAAAAAAAAAAAGGACTAAAAATATAATAATAAAAATATTATATATAATAGTATATATATAATATTACAAGCATTAACTAAACAAAACGAAGCATTATTAAAAAAAAAAAAAACCAAGCAATTTTAAATTTATGAATTTGTTTTTAATTAACACTCCAATCCCATATCCTAACCCTTCAAGAATGGTGTCAAAATTGGAGAATCAAAGTAAATCCAAAAAGATCTCATCAAATAACCTTTACCCTTCGTCGTAAGCCCATGACTTCCTGTCCTACAGTATCGTTTAATGAAATTCCACTAATCCCTGTAGAACAGATCCGCTACCTTGGACTCCACTTGGACAAACGTCTTACTTGGAATCCACATGCAAGACTAAAAAGACAAGAAACTGCCAGTTGTTACAGATTACTTCAACATTTATTAGACAAACGTTCAAAGCTCCCAATTAATTACAAAAGACTAATATACATGACTGTGATTAGACCTATGTGGACGTACGGAGTTGAGCTTGGAGTTGGGCTCCACTCAACCATCCAATTCATCTCGTATTCAATCCTTACAATCCAAAATCCTTCGAAAAATCCTCAATGCACCTTACTTTGTCACCAATAAACTTATCCATAAAGATCTTAATGTTCCATATGTTGCAGATTTAGCCCAAACCAGATATCTATACTTTCTTAGTAAGCTCCATAACCACTCAAATCCCCTAATTTCTCAACTTGCTTTCCACACTATTCCTGATAATGCTCCGAGGCGTCTGAAAAGAAGATGCCCCAGAGACCTTCTAGTGTAGAATTTTTATTAAAGTGCTACTGATGGGTACTTTTCATGTTTTGTCACGTTATTGTAATAGTTAACAGCACATTTACTTGATGCATAAATTTTGTACAGTTGTAAATTTTAATAAATTGTTATTAAAAAAAAAAAGTTTTTAATTAATATGGTTTATATCCGTCCCTAAGGTCCATTACGTCTTGAACTCGATAGGGTATGAAAAACTGTAATAAAACGTATAAATTTAACATTAATTAAATGATAGCAATCAGTATTTAAAATAAAAAATGAAACTTCTAAATTTTAAAGTAATATGAATTATTACTGTTTTGCTCAAGTAGCGGCTTAACCCTAAATGAAGATATATGTATAGTGTGTGATTATTACTTATTACAATTATATTTCAGTCTGACCAGTGACGGCATACAGTCAACATCCACTCCCTGTTCTATTTTATTAACACCTCTAATTTGTGTTTTATTTGTGCAGTTTTTATTTTTTTTTTTATGTTGCCATTTACGTAGTATTTTACCTATTCAGTGAAGTGTCACTCCTTCGATATTGGGATTATTCTTAATTATCATCAATAATCATAGAAATCTGAATGCTAAAAGCAGCAGTAGAATATCAAAAGAATAATCCTTAAAGTATTAAGGTGCTGTTGACTACCGTGAGTAAATAAACATTCAAGTCATTCACCTCTTAGTCTTTAATTTAAATATTTTTAAAAGCAAAATGGTTGTTTGCTCTAAATGTGAAACTCAAATCAGTAGGGAAGATAAATATAATATTGCATGATCCAAGTGTAAAGTCATCTACCATGGAAGATGCTTTAATCTCACAGAAAATGACTTAGACACCATTAAAAACACAAAGAAACCATGGTTTTGTTATCGGTGTGATATAGGAAAAAAAAAGAAGACCAGACACCAAGAAATCTCTAGAACCGTCTGTATCTGAGGAACTTGCCGCGTTGAATCAAATAAGTGTCTCATTCAACGTAGATATAAAATCTCTGAAATACTCATTAGATAAATATGGTGATTTAAATTTTGATTTAAGTGAAAGACATTCAAAAATTGAAAGTCATCTAGAGGGGCAAAGTAAATTTATCGAGGAGCTATTCCGTAAATAAAAATGAGCAAGGCCTACTTAACAGATCCTTGGAAATTCGAGGCATCCCGGTACGCCTAGGAGAGACCCCTACGGCTTTGGTGTCAAGTATAAGTGCATGTCTCGGGATTAAATTAAATATCGAGGATCTCGACCTGTTAGAGCACCGGAGGCTCAGAAAAGATGACCCTTGACCTCCGCCTGTGATAGCTCGCTTTGTCAGGCAGGCGCTCAGGGATGAGTTAATAGAAAAAATGCGGGATATCGGCTGGCAGGAGAATGACTTCCGTCGGATATATTTCAGCGAAGAGATGACCCCGACCAACAGGCATTTGTATTGGCTCACCAGTGTTACATATAATTATGTATTTATATGTCTATATAACCACTGCACATTATCGTTTTTCGCATGCATCTAATTATCTCAGTTTATTTACTTTCGCTTATTCAGTACGATTTATGATGTTATATCTTAGTATTATATATATTTGTGTATTTATGTACCTGCAAAACCACTTCACATTATCGTTTTTTCGCTGGCCTATTACAACTGGTGTGTTTTTGTTTATTTGAGATACACTGCATACACTTCGGTTATTCACTGTCGTTTGTATATTATAGTAGCTATAGTACTAGTAGCGATAGTATCCTACCTCTCCTCGAATCCTTAGATTGGAGTGCAGTCTACTCAACCTTTTCCATTGACGCCATGGTGGAAATCCTCACAACCAATCTCCTAAGTATCCTCGATACCTACGCTCCGCTTAAAACCTCTACCTTTCGCCGTCGGCCTGCACCATGGATGTCTAAAGAAATTAAAGATCTGAAGGGAAAGCGTGAAACTGCACGAAGACGATTTAGACGAACGAGACTCGCGGACGACTATCGAGCGTTTATAGTACTCCGTAACCTGGTGCAAGTAAGAATTCGACATGCGAAATCTTCCCATATCCACGAAGACCTTTTGTCCTCTTCCGATTTCAAGTCAAATGGCAACTCCTTCAAAAACTCTCCCTCTATAACCCCTCCGGATCCTCAACCTCCACCGACATCCCAATTTTACCTAATGACCTAAACGCCTATTTTGTTCCATCTGCTCTCAACTCTCCTTCCCGTTATACCAGTTTCTCCTCTGAAGCACTTTTCAATGACAATGACTTTTATTTTTCCTACATTACTCCTTCAGAAATTATCTCCTCTATCATGAAATCTTATACCAATCCCATAGGCCCAGATGGTATCCCTGTTAAACTAATAAAATTATGCCTCCCAGAAATTTTATCCACATCTATGATTTTTCCCTTCAAAACACGATATATTACTCCCTGGAAAAAAGCTATTGTCCATCCCATCAACCAAATTTCTAATCTCACCGGTCCTGCAGATTATCGCCTAATCTCCATCCTTTCAAACCTTTCAAAACCCCTAGAACGACTAGTAACTGTTACAAACTGTAATTTTATGTTTGCCTTGTTATACCAATCTTACAGCAGTAAATTACCTATCATCCGTTGTTCTCTAAACGGAAGAGCTCTCTATACCGGCGCCGATGGCAAGCAAAATTCTAACCAATATAATAATAATTAACATAAAAATAATTTATGTTTTATTCATCCATCTATGCTATTATGGAACGATAGAATGACTGGTACAATCCCAAATTTCATATTTCCTGGAAGGTTCCCATCTGCTCGACCCTTTCCAATCTGGCTTTCGTCCTGGTTATTCTACACAATCTGCACTAACTAAAATCATAAGCGATATCTATGCCGCCATAGATGAAAAACAACTGACCGTCCTGATACTCCTAGATATCTCCAAAGCTTTTGATTCCATTGACCATGGTATCCTTTTTTCCAAATTAAAAGCTTTAACATTTTCCAATAGTACAATCCATTGGTTCCAGTCTTTCCTCTCCGACCGCACTCAAGCAGTATCCATCCCTAATCAACCCTTATCCGACTTCCTAGCTCTGTCTTCTTGAATAGTCCAAGGTTAACCCTATTAAGCTGGCCCCCCACCATCGCCAAACGAATTAAAACCTATTGCATGATTTTGAGCTATTTATGTGCTAATTCGTTGCCGTAGTACCGATTTTGTTGCTCGCACCGCTTGGCAGGTATTAACGATCAAAGTTGGGGGGGCTAGCTTAATATTAAGCTGGCCCCCCCACTACAAGAAAGAAAAGGAATTTCAAAAAACTGCTTATGCCAGAATTTGTTGCTATTTTGTTTCTCCAAGATGGCATAAAAACATTTTAAAAAATCAATAATTTAGAAAAAAAAAAATTATGTCACATACGATTGTTTACCGCTTACCCGTAATTTATGAAATTTCATCAAAATAATTTCACGCTATCTTAAAGCAACAACAATGTAACAAAATCTATTACAAATATATAATGAATTAATACAGTATAAATTAAATTCTTAAACATAAAAAAATAACTATATTCTATTAATAAACAGAACCAGTTCCACTGGGTGACTTAACATGACCGCGGAGAAATAGTGTCCATTTTCGTTTCCTAATAACGAGCAACAAATTCAGATACTTATATACATCGATAGCAGAAGGTATAAACAATAATTGAATGCCAAAAAGATGTGAGCAACTAATTTTTAAAAAAAACTATTATAGTCTATTTGAGCGGTAAACTTATCAAATCCAAAAAATTGTCGATTTTCGATTCTAAAAAACGAGCGAAAAATTCAGTTACTTATATATTTCGATAGCGGAAGATATAAACAATAATTTAATGCAGAAACGATGTGAGCAACTAATTTTTTTAGAAAACTATTATGGTCGAATTGAGCGGAATACTTATCAAAGACGAAAAAGTGTCGATTTATGTTTCTTAAAAACGAGCAACAAATTCAGTTACTTATATATTTTAATAGCAGAAGGTAGAAACAATAATCTAATGCCAAAAAGATGTGAGCAACTAATTTTTTTAAAAAAACTATTATAGTCTAATTGAGCGGTAAACTTATCAAATCCAAAAAATTGTCGATTTTCGTTCCTTAAAAACGAGCAACAAATTCAGTTAATTATATATTTTAATAGCAGAAGGTGAAAACAATAATCTAATGCCAAAACAATGTGAGAAACTAATTTTTATAGAAAACTATTATGGTCTAATTGAGCGGAATACTTATAAAACACGACAAAGTGTCGAATTTCGTTCCTTAAAAACGAGCAACAAATTCAGTTACTTATATATTTCGATCGCAGAAGGTATAAACAATAGTCGAATGCCAAAAAGATGTGAGCCACTAATTTTTAAAAAAACTATTATGGTCGAATTGAGCGGAATACTTATCAAAGACGGCAAAGTATCGATTTTCGTTCCTTAAAAACGAGCAACAAATTCAGTTACTTATATATTTCGATAGTAGAAGGTATAAAGAATAATTCAATGCCAAAAAGATGTGAGCAACTAATTTTTTTAGAAAGCTATTATGGTCTAATTGAGCGGAATACTTATCAAAGACGAAAAAGTGTCGATTTTCGCTCCTAAAAAACAAGCAACAAATTCAGTTACTTATATATTTTAATAGCAGTAGGTAGAAACAATAGTTCAATGCCAAAAATATGTGAGCAACTAATTTTTTAATGAAAACTGCTATGGTCTATTTAAGTTTATTTAAGTTTTTTAAAAAAAGATAAGACAAGAAATCACGCATAGGTACTCACCTTCGAGGTAACTAAAACACTGAATTTGTGAGAAGTGAAAGGGGCAGGTAGGTTAAGTTGTAGATTTACAACTTATGACTCATTGGGTTTTTCCGTTCCTATGGGAAACTGTAGCGTTGTTACTTTGATATTTAGCAGGTGATTCTTACCTCTTTGGATCACCTGGGAAAACAAAGCATCGATTTTATATATAGGTTTAGGTTACAGCGCATGTGATAAAAACTATTATTAGTGAAGCGGACTTTTACCACGTTATACGCCAAGAGGACTAGACGGGAAGAAACCACTTCACGAGAAGGTTCTATTAATTATAATACATTATTTAATATTCAGTAATTGAAGCTTGCTGGCAATAAAGTTGTTTATCTTACAATATACATTGTTTCTAATTTTTCTCCACTACAGAAACAAATTTAAAAGGGGGGGGGCTATTGGATATGTTTATCTGGTCATTTAAACAAAAATCTGGATCGATTTTAAACGATTTTATTATTTATAGTGATTCAAAAGTATTTAATTTTGGCTATTTTCTACTTGATGTAATATTTTTACTCCCGAATCATTATTAAATTTCTGGTTATTTTCATTTAGATGGTTAGCGAAATTTGAATTTTAGGTCTTATTAGTGTATGCTCTTATATGTTCATTTACTCTTTGATTTACCGATCCTCCGGTTTTTCCCGTGTATTTCACAGTCATTAAATTTTAATTCGTATACGCCGCTTTTTTGAAAAGGGTCTATTTTGTCTTTCGGTGAAGGGAAGTATGATGAAAATGGTTTATCTATTTTTAATGCAGGGTTTAAACCTAATTTTTTTAATTCTTTCCCGATTTTAGCGGATATTGGGCCGTAGTATGATATCAAAATATATTTTTTGGGGATAGCTTTATCCTCTGGAGGTGTTTTGTATATATTACTCATAGTTTTTTTTATGTATTTGTTTTCTAAAAATATTATCGATTGTGGTTTTACTGTATCCGTATAGTGTAAATTGTTTGTATTTCTTTGTTATAATTTCGTTCATTTAGCGGTATATTTAAAAGGCGGTATATCATGCTATGAAATGATGCGAGTTTGTGTGTCAGTGGTATCCTGGCATTGTTGTCTATAACTGCATCTGTGTGTGTGGGTTTGCTGTATATATTAAATTCGTGTTATTTATTGTTTATGGAGATTTCTATATCTAAAAAATTTAAAGTATATGATGTGTTGAGCTACTTTTGAATGAAGGATTTTCCGTTCTAATTTATCCATAAAATGATCTGCCAGAATGGGTGAAAGAGGGGACCCCATTGGTAATCCTTCTTCCTGTTTATAGAATGTATAGTTAAATTGAAAATAATTATGTTTTATGCAAACTGACTTAAATTGTAAAAGTCTAATTTTTCTAGTGGTTGAAGATTAGACCGGAAGATTAGTTCTTCTAAAATTTCTATTGTTACTGTTGTTGTCACCATACTTCCCTCTACCGAAAGACAAAATAGACCCTTTCCAAAAAAGCGGCGTATACGAATTAAAATGTAATGACTGTGAAGCAAAATACACGGGAAAAACCGGACGATTGGTAAATCAAAGAGTAAATGAACATATATGAGCATACACTAATAAGACCCAAAATTCCAATTTCGCTATCCATCTAAATGAAAATAACCACAAATTTAATAAAGACTCGGGAGTAAAAATATTACATCAAGTAGAAAATAGCCTAAAATTAAATACTTTTGAATCACTAGAAATAATAAAATCGTTTAAAACCAATCCAGATTTTTGTTTAAATGATCAGATTAACATATCCAATGGCCCCATTTTAAATTTGTTTCCCATAGGAACGGAAAAACCCAATGAGTCATAAGGGAAACCCCGTTGTAAATCTAAAACTTAACCTACCTGCCCCCTTTCACTTCTCACAAATTCAGTGTTTTAGTTACCTGGAATGTGAGTGAGTACCTATGCTTAATTCCTTGTCTTATCTTTTTTTTTTTTTTTTTTAAACTTTTGGTATATATAATCTATGTGACATAGTACTGACGTGTTGAAAAAGTTTGTATGTTTTAGAACTGAAGATGAATGTTTAGCATTCGAAACTAGTTTTCAAATAAAATAATCTCAATAGAATTGGCACTTAATTTATCAATCCTAAATGTTTTAGTTATTTAATATTTCGATTTTATTTCGTTCTAATTAAATATTTTCGTTTTGATTTAGTTTATAACGTTACATTTATATTTATATTATTTTAAATTTAATTCTGCCTGCACGTGGAAGACCAGCAATACTAAATAAACATCTTTTGTGAGATGTAATGATAAAATATAAAGATAATATAATTGAAGATAATGAGAGAATTACTTCAAAACATTACGCAGTTTGGATGACAATAGCAAAAGAATTAGAAAATCGCTGTACACCATACTCATTGTACACCTTTGTTACTTGTAATCGATATAAAACACGCGATAATTAATTGAGCAGCCCCCTGTCTCTTCTTGTCAGCAAATAGATATGCATCAAATAGATTTCAGACGTGTCAAGCAACAATTCTGACACGACTTTATGTGAATCTACTTTTAGCGAATCTGGTCTAAATATTGAAGGTACATCGATTTTTACTATTACAATGGCGAAAACAGATTTTAATTCGATGATTATATATAAAACGTACAGGCGAAAAAATAAAGGTCGATCTTCTTCTACGCGACAATATACAATATTGCAACCCGGGACATGGCAACAAGTATTTTCAGATAAAATTTGGGAAAAAACTAAAATATCATGTGGCTTTAACTTTAAAAGACATAAATTAGTACTCGAAGGAAAATCGGGATATGTAAATGTGGATCATTTATTAAATGTGTAATAGATAATACAGACGAATTAATTAGAAAATTAAAAAGTAAATTTATTGAAGGAGAAGGACGCTGCGGGAAACGATATTTGAGAAATCCAATTCGAAAAACTATAATTGAAAAAAATGCAAGGAAATAGTGTTATGAAATACAGAACAGAATTAGCAGAAAATTTAATGGAAACAAGTGATAACGTTGAACCTCCGCATTAATTTAGCGCAAATTTTCTGCATGTTGCAAAATGTGATGTTATGCAACACAATTATTTGGAGAAAGATCCTATAAAAGCACTACAAATGATGCAGTTAGGATCATTTAAAAATATTATTCACAATATTGGATTAAGTCCATTTTTTGTTCACTACTGGTCGAATTATCAGTTAGATGTATATAGAACATATACGACCGATCAAACAGCATGCTAGGATTTATATTAATGCAACTGGAAGTATTGTAAAAAAAATTAAACCACCTGATAACACAAAGATGGGACATATTTTTTTGTACAATTGTGTTGTTAATTCAGAAAAAAGTGGACTTTTTCCAGTATCCCAAATGTTATCCGAAAAACATAACACAAATATGATCCAATATTGGTTAATAGAATGGGTGAGATCAGGAGCACCGCGACCACGTGAAGTTGAGTGTGATTTCTCACGGGCATTATTAACAGCTGCCTTGCGAAGTTTTACTAATTACTTCACACTTAAAGAATATGCGGACGTATGCAAAGGAAGTAATTTACCTTTTTGCTACATACGTTTCGATGTAGCACATTTCATAAAAAAGTATGCCAACTTTTTAAAAGATCCACGTTCGCGTATAAAACAATTTTATTTAACTGAAATAGTGCAGTTAATTTTATGCCGTAATATTGAACATGCCGGAGATTTAATAAAAGGAATTTTAATTATTGCGCGAAGTGAAACAGAGGGTGTTACAATCGAAAATAAAAAAACAATATGCGAAGAATATAAAATAAAAATGAAGAATTTTCTTTCCAAAGATTTAACAGTAATTGAGGAAAGTTCAAAAAATTATAATGATGTTTATGAAAATGAAGATAATACTGTTAATAAATGGAGTCTTTGGGAAAAGAGCATAGATGATCATGTCAAGATTTTATTGGCAACTAATGAAGGAGACAAAGAAAATGCTCACTATATGCCCAAATACATATGTTACCGCAATTGAAATACATATGTAAGTGATAAATATATAAATATATTTGTTGCTCGTTTTTAAGAAACATAAATCGACACTTTTTCGTCTTTGATAAGTATTCCGCTAAATTAGACGATAATAGTTTTCTAAAAAAATTAGTTGCTCACATCTTTTTGGCATTGAATTATTCTTTATACCTTCTACTATCGAAATATATAAGTAACTGAATTTGTTGCTCGTTTTTAAGGAACGAAAATCGACACTTTTTCGTCTTTAATAAGTATTCCGCTCAATAAGACGATAATAGTTTTCTAAAAAAATTAGTTGCTCACATCTTTTTGGCATTGAACTATTGTTTCTACCTTTTGCTATTAAAATATATAAGTAACTGAATTTTTTGCTTGTTTTTAAGGAACGAAAATCGACACTTTTTCGTCTTTTATAAGTATTCCGCTCAATTAGACCATAATAGCTTTCTAAAAAAATTAGTTTCTCACATTTTTTTGACATTAGATTATTGTTTCCATCTTCTGCTATTAAAATATATAAGTAACTGAATTTGTTGCTCGTTTTTAAGGAACGAAAATCGACAATTTTTTGGATTTGATAAGTTTACCGCTCAATTAGACTATAATAGTTTTTTAAAAAAATTAGCTGCTCACATCTTTTTGGCATTCAATTATTGTTTATACCTTCTGCTATCGAAATATATAAGTAACTGAATTCGTTGCTCGTTTTTAGGAAACGAAAATGGACACTATTTCTCCGCGGTCATGTTAAGTCACCCAGTGGAACTGGTTCTGTTTATTAATAGAATATAGTTATTTTTTTATGTTTAAGAATTTAATTTATACTGTATAAATTCATTATATATTTGTAATAGATTTTGTTACATTGTTGTTGTTTTAAGATAGCGTGAAATTATTTTGATGAAATTTCATCATTTACGGGTAAGCGGTAAACACTCGTATGTGACATAATTTTTTTTTTTCTAAATTATTGATTTTTTAAAATGTTTTTATGCCATCTTAGAGCAACAAATTCTGGCATAAGCAGTTTTTTTGAAATTCCTTTTCTTCCTTATAGTGGGGGGCCAGCTTAGTATTAAGCTAGCCCCCACAACTTTGATCGTTAATGCTGCCAAGCGGTGCGAGTAACAAAATCGGTACTACGGCAACAAATTAGCACAAAATTATGCAATAGGTTTTAATTCGTTTGGCGATGGTGGGGGCGGGGGGCAGCTTAATAGGGGTTCCAAGGTTCCAGCATTTCGCCTCTCCTCTTCAACTACTACATTAATGATCTCCCCCAGTCAATTTTTCATTGTTCCACCACCTTTATGCAAACGACTCCCAGATACTTATTTATCTTTTTCTTATTATATATATTTATCCTTTTCTCCTGCCGAAATATATGAAACTTTTTCTAAGATCCAGGAGGACCTCGATAGAATCAGTACTTGAGTTAACCTACGTAATTTAAAGTTAAATGCAGGAAAAACTCAAGCTATTATAATCGGCTCAAATCCCCTTCTCAGGTCCATTACCGATTTTCCTACCCTTAACCTGAATAATCAACCTAGGCATCGACCAAAACCTTTCCTGGAAGCCTCAAATCGTCCAAATAGCCTATAAATCAATAGGAATCCTCAGATTATTTCATCGTTCCCACCATTCCATTCCTCAATCCACTCGCAAACTCCTAGTTTCCTCGCTCATCTTTCCTCAGTTTGATTATGGGTGTGTGGTGTATGGGGGCCTCTCGATGGGTCTCCGGGACAGATTACAACGAAACAGTTTTATCAGATTTGTTTTCGGAACCCCGAGACGTTCCCATAAATCTCACCTCTACACTGCCTTAGACTGGCTCAAATGTTGGCTGGGGAGGGATCCAATATTTGCATATTTGGGGTTGTGTAGTCTTTTGAGGTTGAAGGGTGTGTTGGATAGGAAGTTTTTTGAAGAATCTGGATGTTGAGTGTCAGTTGGTAGTTATACCGCTAAGGATAGATGGTGATATGAATGGTCATTTTACTGATTTGGAGGTTGATGGGAATGCAAAAAAAAATATTGATTTTTTTTAACTTTTTAATGAACAAAATATTTTTGCCAGGTGTTGAATTATTTATTAATTTTTTTTTTTCAAAAGAGTTTAAATATACGGATTGATTAAGCATTTAATTCAAAAGAGGTTTTGCATAAATGTTTTAGTTCCTGCTACTAATAACGTTCGGGCTATATTGTAAAATTACTTACTTTTTTAATATTAAAATCAAAAAGCTTTTGTACTTTTGCTGTTTTCATAAAAAAAGTACCTATGTGTTCAAAAAATTATAAAATTTTATACAAGATCATGATGGTTTGATTATATTGTAAAGATTAGAAATCTGGTAAATTTTAATATCTAAAATAATTTTACAATGCAATGTACAACGTTTTGTCATAATCATAAATTATTATAGAACTGCCAGTGAGAAATTTCACCAAAAAGCTTCATTTGAAGCCCCTTTCCTATGAATCTGGGGTTTTACCCGTACTTTCTAGGTACAAACATCCTTATTGCCCAATGTTTTATTTTTATTCCGAAATATCATTTATTATTTGAATTTTATTTTATTTATTTATAAATAATGTTCATGGATCGAATAAAACTGATCTTATCGGTAAGATTAAAATTACACTTACTTATAGACTTACGTAGACCGATAAAAGTTTTTCTAATTTAATTCGCTGCCGAAGTAGTTAGTTCGGAACTCTTATATTCCAATTAATTTCTATTTACATTAAGAAGTTCTAATAAATATTTAAGTTAATTTTTACGAGACTGCATCACTTACAGATCTGATCAC
The DNA here is from genome assembly GCA_003667255.2 of Euschistus heros. NCBI lineage: Eukaryota > Metazoa > Arthropoda > Insecta > Hemiptera > Pentatomidae > Euschistus > Euschistus heros. The sequence continues at coordinate 894,984 of RCWM02000305.1, read as the reverse complement.
CCAGACAACACCTCCCATAGTGTATTCTGCATCCTTATCCATAAATCAATACCTCATTCCCTTGTCCCTTCTACTTCAATTGACGCCATTCAATCCATCTCAATATCCATTTTAACTCGTCCTTTCCATCTAACATTTTCAGCTGTATACTGCCCTCCTGGAAATTCCCTTTCTCATAACCTCCTTGATTCCTTATTCCGATTCCTCGGACAGCGCTTTATTGCAGAGGGAGATTACAACACCAAACACCAGCGATGGGGTTGTAGAACATCCAACTTCCGTGGCAGCATCTTATCCCGCATTACAACATCCAACTGTTATTCAGTCCCCTCACCTTTAAATCCTACTTATTAGACCACATCCCTCAAAAACGTCCTGATATCATCAATATCTTCGTTTCTTCCCAAATTTCCACCTCTCATACCTTTGTCAAATCCCTGGATGACCTTTTATCAGACCATAGCCCTGTTCTGCTTCACTTGTATTCATATCCTGTTCCGAAACCCTCTCCTCCTAGACTGATTACAGGACGAGTAGACTGGGTCAAATTTCGTTATGATTTAGAAAACAAAATAGACTTAAAAATTCCTCTCGAAACAAAACATGATAGCGACATGGCCATTGACAGTATTAACAATAACACCTCACACAGACAAAAATTAAATTCTTTTCAGACTAACTTGCCACACCATATTCGCGACTTAATAGTAGAAAAACGTAGAGCAAGAGCGAAGTGGCACAGAACTAGATATCCATCAGATAAGAATAATTACTGCAAATTAACAAACAAACTTAAGACAGAAATTAAAAAATAAAAAATTCAAAAATTACATAACAATACAGAATATCTTAACACCACCGACAAATCTTTATGGAATACTACCAAAAAACTACTGAACTACAGAGACTGTAATCATCCTCTACTAACCGAAGCCAAAACATGGTCAAAATCTGACGATGAAAAATTTTTGACCAGCAACTTTTCCAAACTTTTAACCCACATCCTGATATCCTTAATCTTGCTCACGTAGAATATATTGAAGCAGAACTCAACATCCCACTCCAAATGTCTCCTCCCCCTAAAGCATTCCATCCTTCAGAAATATTAAACATAATTCACAGATTACCTTCAAACAAAGCTCCTAGACACGACCTAATTACATCTCACATCCTTAAACTCCTTCCTCGTAAAGCCATCCTATTCTTAACATACATATATAATGCTGTACTCCGCACCACATATTTCCCTAGTTCCTAGAAATTATCAATAGCTAAAATGATACCTAAACCCAAAAAGCCACCTGAGCCCCCATCCTCATACCGTCCTATTTCTCTCTTGCCTATCATGGGTAAAATCCTAGAAAAACTCATTTTAAAACGTTTTCATCCTATCCTAGAATCGCATCATGTAATTCCAGATCACCAGTTTGGATTCCGAACATCACACTCAACTATCCAGCAATGTCATCATGTGGTGGACGTTGTCTCCTCTGCAGAGGGAGCGCGGAATGTACTGCAAGGGAGCCTTTCTTGATGAAGAACAAGCGTTTGACCGAGTCTGGCACCCTGGACTGCTGTATAAACTCAGTCAGTTCCTACCTTCTACATACTTTCTTAGATTGAGAAGGCTGTGGATTTTCGTGCTGCTGTCTTTTGTGCTACTGCATCCAGTTTTTAGTGTTTTTATTTGTTTCTTTTCTTTTCTTTTATGTTAATTCATTGTTTATTGTTATTGTTTAAAGTTTCAATAACATTAAGACATATTTTTGTCGTTTTAAACGAATTTTAGTGAAACTAGGTCAAACCGTTAAGGTTAGGTTACATAAGATCAGAGGTTAGCAGAGATTAACCGTTCAGAAAATGGAGGAGGATCCTCCTAGAGGAGCAATTGTTAAGGACCCAGGCCCATCTGCTAAAAGACCTAGAAACGGGTCTGATGTTGAAGAAGAAAATAGAGAAATCTTTAGTGATAGCTGTTTGCATGAAGCAAAGGTAATTCAAGAAAACCTACGTATATTCATTCAAACTTTTGACAAAAAGATGAATAACGTAACGAGGAAACATATCAATGAAAACATTGATCGTTTAATAGGCATATTGGAAACCCTAAACTTCAAGGTCAAACAATGTGAAGACATGAACAAAGGAGATTCAGTCTCGACGCTTGTTCAAAGAGTGGTGAAGGAAACATTGGAGTCTCCTATGGTAGTTAACACAATAATAAATAAAATCATGGAGAGGTCCGATCCAAGTGTCATTCAAAGCCATTCAAGAATAAACATGGAAACATCCTGCCCCCTACATACCAAGATCGAATCTTCAGTACAGAAGCAACTGCCAACTAATGAAGACAATAATTTAAATGAAGATGAAACTTTTGAGATTTACAAAACCAAAAGAAATAGGAGAAAGGCAAAATCGCAGGAAAAGAAAATAAGGGAAGACGGGAAAGAAATTTAGGAAAATATAGTCGAGATTTCTCCACTTGATAAATCTCTGCCAAAGAGTAAACCTAAGACATTGGCAGATATTGTTAAATCGCTGCCATTGAAGCCGTCTATGACGTCAAGACCTGCTTATTTGACAATCAGCGGCTCGGGGAAAAGCCCTGTGGATATCATAAATGGGCTGCCATCGCCCACAAATTTAGGTGTAAACGCTTCCATTGTTAGAACGACCAAGGCGGGATCGATTCTAGTTCGTTTAGAAGACGAATCCCATGCAACTAAAGTCATTGGATGGCAGGAGCTACGCCAAAACGGGCTACAAGCTAAACTAGCACTGAGGAAAAAACCTAAACTTGAGGTGAGGGGTGTGCCTCACGCATGGGGCTCAGCCGATCTAGTTAGGTTTCTGTGGCAAAAAATACCTGAAAAATCGATTCCAACTCTCCTGGTTATTGAAGATCTCCGCCCACTATTTTCTTCAGTCGCAAGGAATGGCTTAACTAAGAATTGGGTAATAGAAGTTCACCCAATGATCCGTTTTCAGCTGTTGGAAATAGGAAATCTAGATGGAGGATGGTGGTCTATGACATTTAAAGACTACCTGGACGCCCCTCGCTGCACTAAGTGTCAAGGCTATGAACACACTAAGGCCACTTGCACTGCCGACTCTGTGGTCTGCATTTGGTGCGCAGCGAGTGGTCATCTAATGAAAGAGTGTCCGAAGAAGAAAACAATGGCAGACCCAACCTGTATCAATTGTAAACGGACGAATGCTGATCCCACCAGGACAAAGCACAAGGCTGGAAGTCGGGAGTGCCCTGTGCACTTAACGTGGTGCAAAGAAATGGCGAAAAGAACCTATTATGAATAAGATTACCATCCTTCAGCTCAACATGGGTCGTCGAAGAGTAGTGGCCGACGAGTTGCGAGTTCTTTCTCGACGCTACGACATCATGGCAATTCAGGAACCGACCAGCCGTCGGAACTTGGTCACGGGGTTTGGCCTCACGTCAAGAGTTATAGCCCTGAGCAGTGGAGAGAGGAGGCCTAGGGCTGCTATAGTGGTTAACAACCCAAATCTTGACGTTATGTATCTGAGGCAATATTCTACAGCTGATTGTGTAGCATGCTATATAAAGTGGGGCAGGGTATATTTCACATTGATTTCGGCTTACCTGCCTAACGGAAGTAACATTGAAGAAGATATCTCAGTCATGGAGACGATCACATCCAATAGTAGGAATGTGATCTTGTGCTCGGATACCAACGCTTGGAACACAGTTTGGGGCTCCAGCCGGACAGATAGACGAGGGGCTAAGCTAGGTGAGTATATAGCAAGAAGTCAGCTAGTAGTAGTCAACAACGTCTCTTCCACTCCTACTTTCTCAGGGGCGATGGGTGAAAGTTCGATTGACGTGACGTTGTCATCACCGACATTAGTAGGGCACATTATTGATTGGACTCTTAGACCTGAGACTAGTTCTGACCACAAAGTCTTGAAATTTGGTTTAGTACAGAATATGGCAGGTCATCAAGTTATTGACAAGGGTTACATAACCCGAAGGTACGACTGGAGTGTCTTTCGATGTATGCTGGAGGGAGAAATTGCCGACGAAGATTGGGAAAAGGCGGAATCGGAAAGTGCCGATGACTTGGACTATAGAGTCTCAAAAATAACTAATGCTATTCTTGACGCAGCTGAAAATTCTCTACAACGGCGAAAGACCAGAGCTCGACTAGTTCCATGGTGGTCACCGGCCTTAACAACAATGAAGAGAGAAGTCTACAAGGCGCGGCGGTTGTACCAGAGATGCAGAGAAGACGAGAGGCGCATTGCACTTCGTAATGAGTACAAGGCCAAAGCTAAGGCATACAGAAACGAAGTGCGCTTACGGAAGCGGAGGTCCTGGGATGAATTCATTGTCGAAGAGTCAAAGAAGAATCCATGGGGTATTCCGTACAGAGTTGCTCTGGGAAAGCTGACTCCTATGCAAACGCTGGCAGCCCTCAAGCATGTAGATGTTCAAGCCACTACCCTCGAAGAAGCAGCGACCATTTACATTGAAGTGACATATCCTAGAGATGATCCGTCTGAAGATAATGAAGAGGAAGAATTCGTAAGACGCACAACGGCCTACCCACCTGGCACAGACATATGCCCTCCATGGGACATCCACGACCTACGTATTGCTGTTGATAGACAGAAAACCGGACGTGCTCCAGGGCTAGATTCTATAGACGCCGCTATCTTAAAGAATAGTATCCCCTATATTGAAGATATATTATTGGGTATTTTCAATGACTGCCTAGATAGGGGGTATTTTCCGAGAAGCTGGAAGGTGGCAGATTTGAGACTGCTCTACAAGGGAGGGAATAAGGATAAGGAGCTTCCTAAGTCGTATAGGCCCATATGTCTTCTTCCGGTGATGAGCAAGATTTTGGAAAATCTCATCATAATAAGACTGCAGCCAATATTTACAAAAGCAAGCCATCCACGGCAATTTGGCTGTACAAAAGGCAAGGGATCTACTGATGCGATACTGAGAATTCTCGCAGACGCCGAACAAAGAACTGAGCGGTATGTCATGTTGTTGCTTTTTGATATATCCTCTGCCTTTGACAGCGTCTGATGGCCACGTGTACTTCAACAGCTGCAGAAATTCGAAGCCCCCAGCAACTTATTCACCCTCGTAAGTAGCTACCTTCAGAACAGGATTGTAAAGGTTCGAGGAAGCTCTTACGAGAAAGAAGCCACTATAGAGAGGGGATGCCCGCTAGGATCAGTTCTTGGCCCAGCCTTATGGAAACTGGTTTTTGATGAAATACTGGGTGTGCTCGAGGAAGAGCAGTTTCCTGCCACGGCTTACGTCGACGATTTAGCTACTATAGTGGCCTCCAACAGCAGGACTGGAGTTAAAGAAGAGGCACAACGGTGCGCCACCCTGGTAGGAAGATGGTGTAAAAGTAAGAAACTGAGAATGGCTGCTTCAAAGACACAGGCCATTCTACTCAGAGGAAAGACGGATAGGGCACATCCTATAAACATATGTATTGAAGATATCAGAATCCGCCCAAGTGAGGATGTCACCTATCTTGGAATAAGAATCGGAAGAGGATTTAATGTGACCCCTCATTTGGATTACCTTAGAAATAGGGTAGCAGTAGCCTTAAACGGTCTTAGCCGCGTCGGGGGTGCATTTTGGGGCCTAAGATACCCGGCTACTATGACGATTTATAATGGAGTGATTCTGGGTATTCTGCGATATGCAACTCCCGCCTGGTACCAGAACCTCTCACACAGCGGCAGAAGAACAGATTGGCGACCATCCAGCGAACCACTCTGCTAAGGGTAACTAAATCATATAGGAGTGTGTCTCATGAGGCTGTCCAAGTTTTAGCGGGAGGAATACCTATCGACCTTTTCTTACGAGAGGAAGTATTAAAGGATAAATTAAAGAGAGGGGACTCAGTCGATCTTCCCGATAACATACGTGTAAGGATTATGAATGAACCCAGGAAATGGAAAAAAGCTATCCGGGATCATTTTATAGAAATGTGGAACCAGCGGTGGGTTACAACTTCGAAAGGCGCTACCTTGAGAAAATACTTTCCCACCGTTCAGGCACGTTTGTATGCGAAATGGATCCTCCCAGATTACTGGATATCGCAATTCCTCACAGGACATGGTGGTTTCCGGGCTAAACTCCATAGTTTAGGAGTAGACATTGATCCCTTATGCCCCAAATGTGGAATTCCAGAAACGGCTGAGCACATCATTATGAGTTGCACCGCCTTTGAAGCACTGAGGGCCAAACTACTGAGAGAAACTGGACTCTACGCTCTTTCGGAGAATGATTTCCCTCAGCTAATGACTGAAGAAAACTTCCCGCACTACAAAGTTTTTGTATACGGGTGGAAGACTGCTATTGGCTCATACCATTTCAACCTTAATAGAAGAGGACCTACTCCTGGAAGGCCGCCGGACAACGAAAGCACTGAAGAAGACGGTGACAACCTTGGAGCTGCCTAACATTGGATTTCTCATATCCAATGTTATTGTAATTGTAGTTATTGTTATTTTAGTTATTGTGGATGTAATTATATTTATTGTTATTTTTTTTTATAATTTAAATTGTAATCATATATTGTTATTGTGTATAATGTTATATATTTTGTACTATAACATTTTATAAGTTTTATATTGTAATTATATATAAATCATTTTTGACATTATGGCAATATTAAAAGTTAATATTGCCTAAACCTGTATTGCCTGAAGGCAAGGTAGGGTGAACAATAAATAAATAAATAAATAAAAAACATACTTTCTTATTATTAGATCCTATCTCAGTAACCGAACCTTCAAGGTAAACCATAAATTTTCCTATTCTCCCCTCTTTACCTAATCTGCAGGAGTTCCTCAAGGTAGTATCCTAGGTCCTATCCTCTACACAGTGTACACAGCTGACATCCCAACTCATCCTACCACTGTCCTCACCACTTACGCTGATGACACATGTGTGTTATCAGTAAACAATGAGCCCTTTATTGCCTCTCAAACACTCCAATCCCATATCCTAAACCTTCAAGAATTGTGTCAAAAATGGAGAATCAAAATAAATCCAAACAAATCACACCAAATAACATTTACCCTATATATATATATATATATATATATATATATATATATATATATTTTTTTATATTTAAAAAAAAAAAAAAAAGGACTAAAAATATAATAATAAAAATATTATATATAATAGTATATATATAATATTACAAGCATTAACTAAACAAAACGAAGCATTATTAAAAAAAAAAAAAAAAACCAAGCAATTTTAAATTTATGAATTTGTTTTTAATTAACACTCCAATCCCATATCCTAACCCTTCAAGAATGGTGTCAAAATTGGAGAATCAGAGTAAATCCAAAAAGATCTCATCAAATAACCTTTACCCTTCGTCGTAAGCCCATGACTTCCTGTCCTACAGTATCGTTTAATGATATTCCACTAATCCCCGTTGAACAGATCCGCTACCTAGGACTCCACTTGGACAAACGTCTAACTTGGAATCCACATTCAAGACTAAAACGACAAAAAACTGCCCGTCGTTACAGACTACTTCAACATTTACGAGACAAATGTTCAAAGCTCCCAATTAATTACAAAAGACTTATTTACATGACTGTGATTAGACATATTAGGACGTACGGAGTTGGGCTCAACTAAACCATCCAATTCATCTCGTATCCAATCTTTACAATCCAAAATCCTTTGAAAAATCCTCAATGCTCCTTACTTTTTGACCAATAAACTTATCCATAAAGATCTTAATTTTCCATATGTTTATGATTTAGCCCAAACCAGATACCTATCCTTCCATAGTAAGCTCCATAACCACTCCAATCCACTAGTCTCCCAACTTGCTTCCTCCTCCATCCTTGATAACCCTCTGAGGCGTCTGAAAAGAAGATGGCCTAGAGACCTTTTAGTGTAGATTTTATTGAAGTGCTACTAGTGAGTAGTTCTTCACAAGTTATGTACATGCCATTGTATTCACTGTCAACACATTTACTTATTGTATATTATTTTGTACAGTTGTACATATTAATAAATAAAAAAAAAAGAAGTTAATTTTAGGTTTTTAGTGATAGAAAATGTTCATATAAATATTATGATCTCATAATATGCATGTTGTTTTTGCTTTAAAATCCTTCGTAGACACGCAAGAACCTTGATTATCAAATTTTATAAATATCAGCTGTTACATTCTATATTAAAAATGTGTTTTCATGTTGACTGGTTCAATGAAACAGTTCTTAGTAATTGATAAATTAATAATAGTAGTATATCTCTTAGTTAGGAAACTGTGTAAAAAAGTGCCGAGGAAGTATTGCCGTCGAAAATCAGGGAAAAGCCACCCAAGCTCATTGGTACGGCAAGATACGTGAGACCGTCTGTCGACCCTAAAGATGAATCTTATGAAGCAATTCATTAATCTCCTCAGTATCATATCTAGCTCAACAGACAGCCCCCCAAACACCAAGCACCCGTAATCAAAGTGGGGAAAAATTAGAGAGGATACCAGAAGTCGGCTGGTACTTCGGGGAAAGGAGTCACGATGTCTTTGGAGTTGTTTGAGGATCATGATGGATTTTCTGGTTAATAGGGAAATGTGGCTATTCCAGGTAGATTTAGAGGTCGTCGGCATAGAGATGATACTGGGAGTGGTGTATAGCATGGGGTAGGACATTAATATAAGCAGAGAAGAAGATTGGTGACTGGGAGGATCCTTGAGGAACACCTCGTGTTAAAGGTAGTGAGGATGAGGGAGGTTTGTTGGGAATGATAACTGTTTGGGAACGGTGAGACAAGAAGGAGCGGAACCAGCCTAAAGCACTGCTGGATAGGTTACTTAATTTGGAGAGGAGAATTGTATGATCGACGCAATCAAACGCTTTTGAAAAATCGAATAGGACAAGGGTTGCAATTTGCTGTTGGTCCATGAAGGAATGGAGGTCTTGTGTTATCTTTAATAGGGACGATTGAGTGGAGTATCCTGAACGGAAGCCTGATTGAAGAGGAGTGAGGAGATCATGGTGCTGTAGGTAGGTGGAGAGTTGTGAATAGACTTATCTTTCCAGTGGTTTTGACAGGTTTGACAGAAGGGAAATAGGGCTAAAATAAGAAGCTGTGGAGAGGGAGCGGGTTTTATTCAGCGGGTGCACAAGGACATTTTTCCAGGCGGAGGGAAAAGTTGTAAATGTGTAAAAAGGCAGGAAGAATGGCAGGAAGACAGAATTTAATAATTTTTACTGGAATTTGATCAGAACCATAATCATTGGTTTTGGATTTGAGTACGGAAGTGATTAGGTCATTGGGAAGAATGTAAAGAAAATAGAAGTTATCGGGATTGAATGGGGTTTGAGGAATAGGATAGAAATAGAAAAATACTTTTATTTTGGGACCAAGTTAGTACAGAAAGAAATGATATTAGTTACATCTGTTCAGAGACATGATGAATAAATAAGATGAAAAAATAACAGGAAAAGAGGAAAACATTCTAAAAATGAATAATAATAATAAATAGGTTATTTTGATACAATGCTAATTATATACAATATAAGAACCCAAATGTTGTTTTCGGAGTGAAAACAAATTATTTTAATTGGTAACACTGAGTGTGTTTCAGATAGAGAAAATATATTGTTAGCAAGCGTCACCTTGGATTAGGATGAGGTACTGGAAATAGAGGAATTTAAATGTTTTTAGAGATTTCACTTGTCTAATATGAGAAAGAATGGAATTCCATAGGATGGTTGAGCGGAATAGGAAAGAGCTCTGGAATGTAGTAGTTCTATGGGATGGGGTATATAGATCAGAAAGACGGGATCTTGTGTTCAGTGACTTGATTGCAGATCTTAATTGAAGCGTATTGTAAATATAGGAAGGATGAAGGGTGCTGATAATTTGGTTAAGGAATGATCCATGGAAATATTTTCTACGGAATATGGGATAAAGCCAATTTAATTCGGAATAGAGGAAGGAATCGTGGGAGCGCCTTGGTTTATCGAAGACAAATCTGGCAAAGCAGTTCATAATTAGTTTCAATCTGTCTTCGAGAACCGTCGAGAGACCACCATAAACTAGACAACCATAATCAAGGTAAGGGAATATTAAGGAGGATACTAGAAGCTTACGAGTTCACTGGGGAAGAAGGTGACGGGATCGGTGGAATAATTTAAGTAGACCTATAGAACGGCGGGAGATTTGGGCAAGAAACTGACTCAGGAGATCTAAACTTGAGATGGGAGAAATACTCAAAAATACTTTATGATGCTGCTGAAGAGGGAGTAGGCTTTAAAGAACGAAACAGAAGAGCACCATGGTTTGATCAAGAATGCCGTGAAGTAACTAACTAGAAAAATAAGGCTTATTGAACAATGATCCAAAAAAAGTATACAAGAGCTTCGACTGAACTGTGCAAGGCTAAGAGAAAAACGGAAAAAAGCTACATAGACGAAAAAAGAGGGAATGGCAAAATAAGGAATTGAAGGATATTGAAGAACACAGAAATCTGAACGAAAATAAAAAGTTCTATAATAAGTTAAACGAGGGGCGTAAACCTTTCCAGCCGATGGTCAATATGTGTAGAGACACTGATGACACTCTTCTCTCGGATACCAAAGACATTGAGGCGCTGGCAGAATCACTTCAGTAACCTGCTTAATAGGGAATCTGAAAATACACACCAGGCACAAAACGAGGACCGACTGAACGTTCCGAGTGACATGGAACCGCCAGATGAGGATGATATGGTGGCAATAGAACGGCTAAAAAAAAAAAAAATAAATAAAGCCCCAGGACATGATAATTTGCTCGCTAAACTTTTCAAATATGGAGGAAATGAACTGCTTAAGGCATTGAGAAATATAATTCTGACAGTGTGGGTGGAAGAAAGTATGCCCCAGGATTGGAATATGACGGTGGTCTGCCCTATTTTTAAAAAAGGCGACGCCCTAGAATGCAGTAATTATAGAGGCATATCCCTACTTCCTACCCCTTACGAAATTCTCTCCAATAATCTATATCAAAAGCTAGCTCCCTTTGCAGAAAACATATTGGGAGTGTACCAAACAGGATTCAGAAAAAATAAGTCTACAATTGACCAAATTTTTTCCCTCCGCGTGATGTTGGAAAGAACTATCATCTTTTTATTGATTTTGAAGCGGCGTATGACAGTGTCCTTAGGCCTGCCCTTTATGATGCGCTGATAGCGATGGAGGTCTGATGGCTTGTTCGTCTGATAAGAATGACAATGGAAAGCGTACAGTGTATAGTACGAGTACAAGGTACACTATCAGACCAGTTTCATTGAGGCAGGGGCGTCCGTCAGGGAGACAGTTTGGCCTGCCTCCTTTTCAACCTCGCTTTGAACAAAGCGATCCATAGCTCGGGCATTTAGATCGGAGGCACTATAATAAACAAAAGTGTGCAGATTCTTGCCTATGCAGACGACATAGATCTGATAGGGCGATCTCAAAGCTCTATTAAGGAGTCCTGCATGAGGCTGGAAAGAGCTGCACGTAAGATGGGGCTCAAGATTAATGAAGGAAAAACAAAGTATATGCGTACTGACGCTGAAGCCAATGACATCACTGTTGCGGGGTAAACATTTAGGGGTGTGGAGAGTTTTGTATATCTAGGAAGCCAGTTAGACCACCACAATAACATGCACCAAGAAATTAAAAGAAGGATTGTAGAGGCTAATAGGTGCCTCTTTGGGCTGCACAAGTATATGAGAAGTAAACTCATCTCACGTACGTCCAAGGTAAGGATCTACAAGACCCTCATACGCCCTGTGCTGATGTACGCCTCCGAATGCTGGACTCTCACAAAGAGCGATGAACTGAGCCTTCTGAGATTTGAAAGAAGAGTTTTAAGAAAGATTTATGGACCTATCCGTGATGGTGAAATCTGGAGACAGCGGCCCTATCCGGCTAATAAAGATAGGTAGACTCAGATGGGCTGGTCACGTCGCGAGGATGAGCGAAGAGGAGATACCAAAGAAGATACTGTAGGAGAAGATCCATGGTAGGCGCCGAGTCGGCAGACCCAGACTGAGATGGTAGGATGATGTTAGTGACAACGCAAGGTCCATACTTGGAGTGAGAGACTGGAGAACAGCAACAAGAGATAGAGACAACTAGCGTAAAATGCTGGAGGAGGCCAGGACACACTCAAGGGTTGTTGGCCACACAGATAGATAGCGTGTTTTGTCTACGGGGCGTGAGCACAACCTCTTGTGTTGAAGGCTACCGCCAAACTAAAGTTGGCCGTGAAGAGCAAGTAAGGAATTATCCCCACCGTCCTTTCCCTTATCTCTAGAGCACATATCTCTTCATAACTACGTAAGTTTCTTTCTTTTTCTTTTTCTTTTATTAATTGAAATTTACAACTGTATTAGAAAACACATCTAGTAAATATGCGGTATATAAGAGATATAATGGCATGAATAGAACTTGTAGAGGTACTACCCATTGGTAGTACTCTAATGAATATTTACAAAAGAAGATTACAAGGATATCTTCTTTTCAGACGCCTCGGAGGATTGCCATGGATGGAATAGGAAGCTAGCTGTGCAACAAGTGGATTTGTATGAGTGTTAGTTTATTATGAAAGGAGAGGTATCTGGTTCGTGCCAAATCGGCGGCAATGGGATATTAAGGTCATTATGGATTAATTCATTTGTGACAAAGTAATGAGCATTATGGATTTTTCGAAGGATTTTGGATTGGAGTGATTGGATGCGGGAAGAATTCGATGGTTTAGTGGATCCCCACAATTCTATACCGTAAGTCCAAATAGGTCTGATAATCGTCATATAGACAAGCTTCTTATAGTGAATCGGGAGATTTGAACGTTTGTCAAGTAAGTGTTATAGTAGTCGAAATCTACGTACAGCTTCTTGTCTTTTCAATCTTGTAAGAGGGTTCCAGGTAAGTCTCTTGTCCAGGTGAAATCCAAGGAATCGTATTTGTTCCACATTAATTAGCGGTGCACCATTAAAGGACACTGGAGGACAGGATGAGGTAGGTTTTCGACGGAGGGTAAAGATTATTTGTTGGGATTTGCTAGGATTTATCTTGACTCTCAAGTTATGACACCATTCTTCAAGGGAAGTAATATGTGACTGGAGTGTCTGGGATGCAGAAAATGGATCATCATTGACTGATAATACGCTGGTGTCATCAGCAAAGGTTGTGAGGAAAGTATTAGGATGAGTTGGAATATCAGCTGTACAAACGGTATAAAGAATGGGACCCAGAATACTACCTTGAGGAATACCAGCGGTCTGAGGAAAGAAGGATGAGGATGTAGAATTGTGATTAACTTTAAATACTCTATCAGTGAGGTAGGAACGGAGGATGAGGAAATATGTAGATGGGAGGAATTGGCGAAGCTTATAAAGCAGTACTGGATGCCACACCCAGTCAAAGGCCTGTTTAACATCAAGAAAAACACCTGTGCAGTACATCTTGCGTTCCAATGCAGATGAGATAACATCCACCACACGATGGCACTGCTGGGTAGTGGAGTGAAACTGACGAAATCCAAACTGGTGATCATGAATAATGTGATTGGAATCAAGGAAGGGATAAAGGCGTTTCAAAAGGAGCTTTTCAAGGATTTCTCCCATGATGGGAAGGAGAGAAATAAGTCGGTACGAGGAAGGATTTTCTGGCGGTTTTTTAGGTTTTGGGATCATTTTTATAATTGATAATTACCAGGAATCGGGAAAATATGTTGTACGGAGGACACCGTTATAAATGTAAGTTAGGAGTGATACTGCTTCTCTGGGAAGACATTGGAGGATTCTTAAGGTGATAAGGTCGTGTTCAGGAGCTTTGTTAGAGGGCAATCTTCGGATTATGGCTATTATATCTGAAGGGTGGAAGGCTTTAGGAGCAATGTTCATTTGGAGAGGAACAGCCAGTTCTTCTTCAATAAATTCTACATGGTTAGGATTTAGGATATCAGGATGAGGTTTAAAAATATTGTGTAATTGTTCACCAAATACCTGCGATTTTTCTGTATCAGATTTGTTCCAGGATTGAGCTGGAGTAAGAAGAGGATGATTGAAGGATTTGAATTTTAACAGTCTTTTAGTAAAGTGCCATAATCATTTGTCTTCATCTGCCATAATTATAGTTTTTTAAGCTCTGATTTCAGTTTCTTAGTCAATTTATTATAATAGGTTGTGTCAGATGGATATCGAGTTCTATGCCATTTGGCCCTAGCTCGACGTTTTTCTACTAATAAAACGCGAATATTTTGTGGTAAGAAACTTTCAGAAATTTTTAATTCTATTTTGTGAGGTGTTTTCTGTTATGCAGGTTTGTATTGATTTAGTAAGATGTTCTATTGCCGCATCTATTTGTTGACAAGTTATTAAGGAAGGAGGAGATGGTTTGATTCTTCTTTCTTTATTGGCACGACAGTCGCATGAAGCTGTCCTTTGCCTGCTCCACAGCCTTCCTCCAGTCGTCCCGATCAGCTGCTCGCCTTAAATATATTTTACATAATTTTATGTCCTCGGAAACGCCATCGAACCATCTTCTCTTCGGTCTTCCATGACGTCTCACTCCATCCGGTCTATTCCAGAACAATTTTCGGCATGTTCTGTTCTCACCCATCCGGTATACATGCCCCATCCATTTTGGCCGTTGAACTCTTGTGAATATCGTCAATGGCAAGTCACTATACAAATCATACAGCTTCCGGTTCTTCCTTCGCCGCCCCATACCGTTCTCCTTTATCGGACCAAATATACGCCTCAGTACTTTCCTTTCGAAACAGTCCAGTTTCGTGGCTACCGACTTATTAATAGTCCATGTTTCGCACGCATACGAGGCTACCGGTCGCAATAGAGTCTTGTACAGTCTTATCTTGGCTGCGCGGCTGGTGATTCTACTCTTGATAATGCTTTGTATAGAGAAGAATGCTCTGTTGGCTGATATTATCCGACTTTTAATCTTCTCATTTTCATCTAGGTGTTCGTTTATCCAGGCGCCTAAATATTGGAAACTTGTGACGGTTTCGAGGGTGTAGCCTTCCATATAATAAAAACGCTGTGGACGAGCAAGTTTTTTCTTTCTCAATACCATTATCTTGGATTTATCCTCGTTCATATGCAGTCCCATTCTTTTAGATTCTTTGTCCATTTTGTGCAAAGCTTCCTTTATACATCGCATAGAGCGAGCTGCAATTACTAGGTAATTCACATACGCCAATATCTGGATGGGGCTGTTGAAAATTGTGCCTCTGGTGTTGAACCTCGCTCTTTTTACCGTTGCATGTAAAACTATATTGAAAAGGAGAGGTGCTAACGAGTCTCCTTGTCTGAGTCCGACATCTACGGGAAAAGGCTCTTCATGGTGCACATAGTGGGCCTAATGAGCTCGTTTGGTATTTACATATCTTTCATTGCTTTATACAGCTCAACACGGTTGATGGAATCGTATGCTGTCTTAAAGTCTACAAACAACAGCCACATAGTTTGATTATACTCTTTCATTTTCTCGTACATTTGCTTCAGTGAGAAAATTTGATTGACAGTCGATCGTTTGTGTCTGCAACCTCCCTGGTATTCACCCAAATTAGGTTCAACATGTGCGATGAGCCTGTTATATAGGGCTATTGAGAAAACTTTATATACTGTGTTTTGTAGACTTTTCCCCCGATGATTTTTGCACTCTGTCTTATCTCCTTTCCTCTTATATATTGGGACTATGTTTGACTCATTCCACTCAGCAGGAAACTTCTCTATTTCCCAAATGCTAGATATTAAAGAACGAATTTCATTTTTCAACGAATCTCCGCCCGCTTTCAAAAACTCAGCCGTTTTTCCGTCTGGACCGGGATCTTTGTGGTTTTTCAGTTTTTGTAAAATTATTTCAATATCCAGCTCATCAGGAGGAAGTATCTCGTCCATGTCACCATCTTCATCTAAACTCAAGCTCTGTTCTGACGAATCTCCAATGGCCGGATTAAGCAATCCTTGAATGTACCTTTTCCATCTACTTACTATTTCTTGTTCTCTCACTAGAAGCTGACCATTTTCGTCTTTGACCGCATTACTGCCTTGGAATCCGATGCGGATTTCTTTCACATCTTTGAAAAATTTCCATGCTTCATTGTCTCTCCGAGACATCTCTATGCCTTCTATCTTCCTGTTCAGGGCTTGCCTTTTCTTTCCTTTTATCATTCTCTTGGCAAATTTCCTTGCATCCTGATATTCTTTGCAACTCTGCCGTGTTACCCTGTTTAGAAATATATTCCTCTTCTCGTTGCGGTCTTTGCCATCTCGCATTCAGAGTCAAACCATGCTGGCACTGATTGCTTTCTGGTCGCTTTGCAACATTCTTCCGCTGCTTTTACGATGGTTTTCTTTAAATCTTTCTATTCTTGCTCTACTGACATCCTCCCAAGAACTGCTGGAATGTTGTTTATTCCTTCTTGAACTTTTTCCTCAAAGCGTTGTCTGTTTTCCTCTATCCTAAGTTTCTCTCTACTCCATTTGTGATTGACACTCTTCTTCCTGTTGTAATTTCTAAAGCTTATTCGCAGCCTACTCACCACCAAAAAAATGATCCGAATCAACTTCTGGACCTCTAAAAGATTTTACATCGTTGACTACGTTAAAATGTCTGCTGTCTAACAACACATGGTCTATCTGAGAGACAGATCCGTTCGGTGAACGCCATGTTTGCTTGTGCTGACTTTTATGGCGAAAGAAGGTGCTCATAATTGCAAATGAAAAAGTTGTTGTCATGTTGATCATGCGCTCTCCATTATTATTGGTCACGCGATGCAAACTATGCCTACCGATCATTGGCCATGCGTCTTTCTCATTGTTGACTTGTGCATTAAAGTCCCCTATAATCATTTTCAGATCATAACCTGGACATCTTCTGATTTCATCCTCGAGTTCCTCATAGAATTTGTCTTTTTCTTCTTCGCTCTTCTCCTCTGTCGGTGCATGAACATTTATAATTGAAATATTACATATTTTCCCTTTTATTCTCAACCTGCATATACGCTCATTAATTGGCTTGAAGACCAATGTGGCAGATTTTAACTTGCTGGATACTAAAAAAGCTGTACCAAACGCGTGACGCTCTTTATGCCCGCTGTATAGTACATCGAAGTTCTTCCCTTTTAGAATACCTTAGCCTGTCCATCTTACCTCTTGCACAGCCGCAATATCAATTCTTTCTAATATCAATTCTCTCCAATTGCACATCTAGCTCATGCAATGCTCCAGGCCTGTATAGCGTCCTAACGTTCCAAGTTCGAATTTTGTAGTCCTTATCCGAGGCCTTGTAGAGCTTGAGTAACCAAGAAATTTTTAACAAGAGGCGGGGGGTCAGCCTACCTCTCAACCCTCCTCCTTTCTCAATGCGGGCTTGGGACCGGCTATGGCAGAGTTAAATGTTAGATTTAGACTTTAGAGTTAGATGGTTTGATTATAGGAGTAGAATGTAATGTAAGCGAAACTGGGCTGTGGTCAGAGGAAAGGTCATCTAAGGAGTCTATTGTAGTTTGGGAAGTAGGTATTTGAGAGGTAATGGATATGTCCAGAACTTCAAATTGCTAAAATCTGTTTGCAGTTTCGATGATTGTGTCTGCAGTGACAACTGTCTTACTGCAGGTTTGTGGTGGAGTGGGAGATTGATTCGATTTTTTTTCCGTTTTGTTTCCTTTTTTTCTTTTTTTTTTGTAGGGAGAGTTCCCAGAAGGCTCAAGAGCAGTATTCCTTTGTCTTTTTGACAAAGTTCTGCCATTAAGAAACTTCGAGTCAGGCTCACTGTAGTCGGAACACGCCATATCTTCATCGGAGTTGAATAGTTATAATTATCTTTCGTACTCCATACTATTAATGATACTTATTGCAAATATATACTAAAATTTAATATTAATTAAATAAAAAATAAATAAGAAAGAAAAAAAAGATGTATAAATACAAATAAAAATACATACATGTGTAAAATAATTAAAAGAAAAAAACCTTTTAGCAACGAGTTTCGACCTCATGTGCGTGAGAACAGTAGACGAGCGCCCAACTCACTACACCACCAGAGCTTATAGTTACTGGTAGGCCAATCTTAAGGTGAATATAGACTAATCTGACGTGACGTGGGCTCACGTCATAATGCGTGGGATATAACATCTAACACAGGGTTTTGGGCGGTTACGTTCATATTGGGCTGACGTGACGTGGGATCAAGTGGGATGAGGCAATCTGACGCCACACGCCATCTGACGCGTGGGAAGAATATCAAAAGTTTTAGATTTTCGTCAGATGTGGGAAGGCGTCAGAAGAGTCAAGTGGCTTCCCCTGTACCGTTTCCAGTGAATATTTGAAGATGGAAGAGATGTTAATAGAGTATGTTCGGTCAAATCCGGTGTTATATGATCCTGCATGTCGACAATATCGCAACCAGCATTCAAGGGCAGAGGCTTGGGAAGTAATAGGAGAAAAACTTGGCATTGCAGGTTTGTGTAAACAGTTATTTTTTCCAAATATTTTATTAGTTTGTTCTTTTATATACTTTATAATTGTTCAATAGAAGTTATATTTGATATTGATAGGAAAAAGTATCAATCAATATCAAATATAACCAGACATGATTATAACAGATATTTATGATCTAAATTAGGTTATAGTTTTTGTCATTCTGTAATAGCACCTAATCTTCATCTTCTATTAATTGAGGCATTAAATTTTGGAACTTCCCGAATTGGTCTCGCCCCAAGTTGATAGGATGGACCCATTCTCTAGACGAGTAAATGAATGCAATACACAAAGCAGCCATTTCTTCTTCTTCTTCCAGCATGTCAAAAACAAGGAATAAAGACATGGTTGGAGGTTCAAAACAAACTGTCGGGAAACGCAATGGGCACGAAGTAGTTGCTATACGTCAGGCCAATGTGAACACCACTTTATATCTGACAAGACTTGGGAGCACGTAACGTCAGAGTAGTCTGTATTTAGCTTGTGATACCCAGTACTATAAGAAGAAAATAAACAAAGTATCTCAAACTATACAATACATAAAGCTAAGAAAATAAAAAATAAATAATCTATAAAATAAGTAAAAAGACATAAAATAAAAACAATAATAAGAGTAACAAAAAAAAAATAATAATAATAATAATAAAAACATTTATATAGTAGGGGGCATTGGTTATGGTTCTCTGGAATTTGGAATGAAAGGATTGGATACGTTTGATGTTCGAGTGTTTTGCTATCCCCCAAATTTCTATTCCGTAGGTCCAGATAGGCTTTAGGATAGTCTTAAAAATCAGAAGCTTGGTGTCTATTGAAAGTTTTGAAGTCTTGCATAGAATGTGGTATAGTTGGCTGAATCTTCTGTTTAGTTTTTGTCTTTTAAGTCTAATATGTGGGTTCCAAGTGAGTCTTTTGTCTAAGGTAAAAGCAAGATATCGCACTGTATCAGATCTGGGTAACGGGATCTTATTGAATAGAGCAGTTGGGCAGGAACTACGGCGTAGAGCAAAAGTCATGTGGGTGAATTTGGATTCATTGACTTTTATTCTCCCTCTGTTGCACCATAGTTCTATCATTGAGAGGTGATTTTGTAGGTTGGAAGAGGCTGTTTTAGGATCAGGATGTGATGAAAGTATAGCTGTATCATCAGCGAACGTTCCAAGGAACGTGTCGGGAGAGATAGAAATGTTAGCAGTGAAGAGGATGTAGAGGACAGGAACCAAAACGCTGCCTTGAGGAACTCCCGCTTGGATAGGATAGCAGTCGGAAAAATCAGAGCCGCATCGAACTCGGAAGGAGCGATTTGTAAGGTAGGAATGAAGAACGAGGTAGAGGGTTTGTGGTAGTATACTCTTAAGTTTAAAAAGCAATCCGGTGTGCCAAACCCGGTCAAAAGCCTGAGCAATGTCCAGAAAGGCACCCGAGCAATATTGCTTTCTTTCCAGAGCAGAAGATACATGGTCAACAAGACGGAGTCCTTGTTGGACTGTAAAATGCATTAGACGGAATCCAAATTGGTGGGAGGGGAAACTATGTGTGTCAAGTTTGGATAGGATACGTTTAAGAAGGGTTTTTTCGAATATTTTAGATACAATAGGAAGTAGGCTAATTGGTCTATATGATGAAGTGCTGTTGGAAGGTTTGCCTGGTTTTAGGAAGTTATTATGACGGAGTGTTTCCACAAAACAGGAAAGTGGGTTGTGCGTAGGTAGCAATTGTAAATATAGGTAAGGGACATTATTGCTTTATGTGGAAGTTGGTGGAGGATTTGAGGAGTAAGGATGTCATAGTCAGGGGATTTTCTTTTGTTTAGTTTTCGAACTAGAAATTTGACCTCAGAGGAGGTAACAGCTCTAGGAGGTAAGGAAAGTGGAATGGGAGAAGATAGGAAATCTTCAACTGTACTGGATTGATAAGGATAATGTCCAGGATTTAGAGTAAATGTTTGGGAAAGGTGATTGGCTTGTTCCTCTGCTTTTTCCATGTCAGATGCGGCCCATGAGCCATCACCTCGTCGGAGGGGATGGGAGATGGGCTTGGATTTTAGGATCTTTTTTGTTATGTTCCAGAGTGAATCATCATGAGCGGAAAGGGACGAGAGGTATGTATCGAATGACCGGGATCTAAAGGAAGCCAATTCGCGCTTGACTAGTTTCGTATAATAGTTATACGTGCAGCGATCAGATAGATGTCTTGTGCGTTGCCATATTGCTCTATAATAGCGCTTGGCATGGATGAGGTCTAAAAGGTTTTGTGGTAATGGGGTTTTTCGGGGTATTATTCGGTGAAGATGCTGCCCAAGCGGCTTGCTGGATTGAGGTAGTGAAGGAATGAACAGCATCATCCAGGTTTTCAAGGAAACTCTGAGGTCTATTTGATCGGTCAGGATTTGTTGGAAGAGCTTCCAGTTGACTGGACCTCTGATAAATGAGGAAAAGGGTGATTTAGGAACTGGTGATATGGATAGGTTTAATATTAATGGGCTATGGTCTGATGATAGGTCGTCTAGGCGAGTTATGGAATGATTAAGAGGTCCTAGGCCTTTAAGGATGAAAAAGTCTAGGAGATCGGGATTACGATTAGGATCGGTAGGCCAATATGTGGGAGAGTCGGGAGAGAGGATTTTGCAAGGACTAGAATTTAGTGCAGATATCTATGTTCGCCCACGGGGGTTGGTTGTTCTGGCTCCCCAGTGCTGGTGTTTGGCATTTAGGTCTGCTCCTAAAATAAGGTGTTGTCCTAGGGAATTTAAAATGAAAGTATAGTGGGATTCGGAAATGGATTTGTTGGGAGGGGGATACGCTGACTCATTAGTTATAGGAAAGAAAGGAGGTTGAATTTTTACAGCAGTGGATTGAAGGAAATCATGGACTGGTAAGGGGAATAGGTAGTAGGCGAGGGATTGGTGTATGATGACAGAGGATCCAGCATGGGCTGTTCCATCTGGGTGGTAGATCGATATGTTTCGTACTGAGGTATGTTAAATAGAGGTTTGTTGGTTAGTCTTGTTTCAGTAATAAGGGGTACGTCGATGTGTCTGTCCTGTAATAAGGTAGTTAGTTCGTTAGTGTGATTTCGAACACCATTTGCGTTCCATAGGAGGATCGTAAGGGACTTAAATGAGGACATTTAAGGATTTCTAGGTGGTGGGATTACAAAATGTGATAAAGCAGTTGAAAGTAGGGTTATGAGAGGAGTAACTATAGATTTAAACTCTGAGGGGAAAGACGACAGTATATTGGTGAGGTCAGAGGAATTCAGAGGATGTAAAGAATCTGATGAGTATTAGGGTTATAAGGATTAAGCTTTGGATGAATGGCGGAAGGATGAGGAATTTGGGGTTCTTGTGATGCAGGTTAAGGCTGCTGCTGGGCCTTACGATGTGAGGTTGGTTCTGAGCCTCTTAATATTTCAGAGAAGGTTACTGCTCTATTGACTGTTTTGGATGGTTGTCTCATTGGTCTGGATTGCTCTTTTCTTCTAGAGGTTGTCTGCATTCTTGATTTCAAGGTTTTGTAGGTTTGACATCCCTATCCATTTGCTGGGTGCCTTTGGTGGCAAAGTGCACAAACTGCAGGAGTTTGTCGGGATTTGCTACATTCTTTAGATTTATGTTACTCACCATACTTAACACAGCGTGGTAAATGATGGCAATAGCGTCTTGTGTGGCTATATGCCTGGCAGTTACGGCATTGAGCTATTTGCCGCTTCGGGTATGGTTTTTCGACTGATATACTGGTGTAGTACAGTCTGTTCACGTTGTAGATTTCTTCTACCCCCGGTGTTCGCTCGAGGTCGACAAAAAATAGAGGCAAGGCTATTTTGCTGATTGCACCCGATTGATCTTTGTTGTCTCTTTGGACATTTATAACCTGTTTGACCTTAAATCACATAGCAGTAAGTTCTTCTTCGATGACATTGCCTGTTGTTGATGCATGTAAATGGCGAATTACTACGCTAAGTGATCTCTCCTGTTGTAACTGGTATGTGTAAAAATTTGCCTTGGTATCAGACAGATACTTCACCATTTTCCTGTAAATTTCTGGCGAGTCTGGGATAATCTTTGTATCATTTGTCCGACTATGAAATGTAAATTTACCGGAGCCTACTATTTGATTTAATTGCTCACATAGGAGCTGAATGTTTTTTATATTTCTCACAAAGATGGGAGGCGGCTTAATTTCTTTTGGGGTGCTATTAGTTTCTATTGTTTCTGTCCTGTTAGATAAAACTTGATATGGGTTTGGTGTGAAGAATGGTGACTCGTCGGTAAATACTTGGGTTGAAGGACCTGGAAGAGATTCCATATCTATTGAATTCTCTGGTGTGACGGGAGGAGTGATTCTATTGGAGCGTTTTGGCTTTTGTTTTGCTGGGGAGTTCCTTGGTGTATTTCCTAAGCTTCTTGATCTCTTATTGTTAGTCTTTTTGCTGGACATTACGATGTGGAAATATCGCATGCTAATATAACGCTCATATAAATATTTTGAAGAGAAAAATTAAAAAAAAAAAAAAATAGAAAAAAAAATATACATATATATATATATATATATATATATATATATATATATATATATTTATATATATAATGTTTACGTATGGGAATACGTAATAATCTGAGGAAAGCGCCAGTAGCACCGCCCTCAGCAACGACTGGCAGAGCACTGGCTTGGCCTAGTGGTGGTACTGCTAGTAGATAAGATGGCCACGGTACACGCCAGTCTCATGCAATTCGTAAACACAGTGGTCTGTTTTATAGTTTATAAACAAGGTGTTTACTCACGTTTAGTAAGCTGTAATAATAAAAGTTTCTAATAATTTTCTCACAATGTTTTTTACATGCTGTTTTAATCTAGAACACTAGTTAAAAGAACACTTTTCACAGACAGATCTAACGTGCAACCTTACAATTCGGGCGCGTGCGCAGAACTGACTTCAAGATTAAACCTACATATACAAACTTGAACTAAAAAATAAAAATAAAATAATATTTTAATTTCTTCGAAACAAAAACCATTAAATGACAATCAACGAAATTATCGATAATTATATACATATTCAAAATTTATGATCAGTTGTTTTTAGAGTCGGTGCCAGCCAAGAAGGGCAGATTAATCTTGCCTTAGCAATAAACTTTCGAATAGCAGGAGACAGTGGTGTGGCGGTGATGAAACAGTGGGCACATCTTTACAATTAACTTTTATTTTCGAATTCTGTTTGTTTTGGTTGGCATCGATTCAAAAAATAACTGATCATAAATTGTGAATAGGTATATAAGTATCGATAATTTCGTTGATTGTCATTTAATGGCTTTTGTTTCGAAGAAATTAAAATATTATTTTTTATTTTTTAGTTCAAGTTTGTATTTGTAGGTTTAATCTTGAAGTCGGTTTTGTTTTTTTTTCTAAAAATTATTTTTATTTTTTACTTTTTAGTGGTGAGTGTATTTTTGTTTATACAGTCAATTCTCGATCTTCAAGCTACCCTGAAAAATAGTTCGAGTTACTGAACAAATAATTATCAAGGTTATCATTCTACATATCTGCATGTAAAAGGGAAAATTGGACGCAAAATTGTAGTTGAAATCATTACGTACATTTTCATTAATGGGAATGTTGTTTGTACATACATATAAAATCATTGATACAGAAAATTAAATACCCGGTACCAATTTATCATACAACTGTCAGCTGAACTGCGCTTTTTCCTGAGGGTGCCTAAAAGTTGACTTACCGCCTTCCACTAGTGGCAATCTTTTCTTTATTCTTTAGGATGGTTGAAAGAGAACTACACGGAAATTGGAATTCACTAGCAACAAACGCTGTTCTCATTTCTCTACTTTGCAAATCAGTTTTAACTTTTCGTTAATTGAAAGAATTTTCAATAGCCACTGTAAAACCACTCGAGTGAATAGCTAAGAATAAGTGACTGGTGTAACTATGAACTGGAAAGATAAACAATGACGGGAAACCGGAATATAAATTATACATGAAATTATTTTATTTGAGTTCGAGTTATAGAGGCGATGACTTCTAATAGTTCATTTCATAGAGGTGGTCCTAGAAGTTCTCTCTTTTGAACCCTATTTTAAGTTCGACTTGTTTACACAATTTTTGACGTTTTCTATCTGAAATCGTCTCTTTGAGGTGAAATTTAAGTGTAATGTACTTCCCGACCGTAGATTTTGTTCGACTTATTTAAGAATTAAGCATATCGAAGAACGACACATCGAGAGTTGACTGTATATGTAAATTATTTTTGTTAATAATTTAGATTTAGTTACCATGGAGATTTTGGATTATCATAATTATAAATATGTTTAAAATGGAAGGTTATATCACAGTGATTTTTATTAACTGTTTTTTTTATTTTTCTTAAAAAATGCTGTGTTGATTTCAAAATATTTTTCATGAGACCATCTCTGAAGTATGCCCTACCGATCTAAAAAATAATCATCAAAATTGATTTAGAATCGACCGAGTAATCGCGTAACTTACACAAAAAAAAAAAAAAAAAAAAAAAAAATAAATAAAAAAATAAATAGAGATGAGTTGAGAACCTCCTCTTTTTTTAAGTCGGTTGAAAATTATTTTAACCAAACATGGCCAATTATGAATATTTAAATAAATTTACAATTTATTTCTAATTTATAAAATCCACTAAATCGTCTAATTCATTTCGAATACAATCCTAAGAATCTAATAGAAATAATCATTAAAGATTTTTTTTTCTTTATTGAAAATTAATTACATAAAGCCAAACTGGGGTAATAAAGCATAGGTACATGTTTGGATACATATCCATCTCACATAAAACAATGAGTAATTAGGAGGAATCTATTAACAAATGAATAATCCAAACTAGAAAACAGTAGGAAAAATTAAAAAATAAACAATACGAACTCATGACCACAGACATAAAGTACAAGAAAAAAGAAGTAGACACCATTCGTGGGAAAATTAAGGTTACACAAAAATTCAGATATTTAGGAGAAATCATCTGCAGTAATGGCTCGGATCGAGAGAGTTTTAAGGAGAAAGCTACCAAACTGGAGAAGCTATTTTTCAATATCAGGAGCTTCTACAATAAGAAGAATTTATCCTTCAAAGCCAAGGTCAGACATTATAATACAGTAATTAAGCCCGTGATACTCTATGGTACCGCGACATCTTACCTCCCAAGCATGGAAAGCTGTCCCTAGCTGTTGAAGGTAGAAAGAAAGATACTCAGAAAAATCTACGGACCAAGAAAGACACCAGAAGGTTACAGACTAAGGTCCAACAGAGAAATCTATAATAACAACAAGAGTCTAGAAACCGATATCAAAATAAGAAGACTGCGATTCTACGGGCATATGATGAGGATGAGTCCTGAAAGATTGAACGGGAAAATCTTCCGACATTTCCAACAGCAAAAGAACACATCTGGGTTTTTTAAACAAATTAAGGATGACATGAATTCAATGGGAATAAAGGATACAGACTGCCAAGATAGGGAAACATATAGAAAATCATTAAATGACATAAAGGTCTTCGTGGGAAGGGAAAGAATAAGGAGGAGTGGGGCTTGGACGGAGGAAAGAAAAGCCAAACATGCAGAACGAATGAGGAAGTTTTGGGAAATGAAGAGGAATCCCAAATCATGATATTCGCGTGGTCTATAAGGCCTTTTCGCGCCCAAAAAAACAAAAACAATACTAGTTAAATTTACAATTATAGTTCATTTTTATGAATTATAATAAATAATAGTTAATACTTAAATTATAATCCAAACCAGATCAATAAAGAAACGATAATATAAATAAAGATATAAAATAATATACCACTTATACAATTAAAAAATACAAACAAAATGATAATAAAACTACTTCTGTAACATAATACAAAATCAAACTTTTATTTAATAACTTTATGGTGTAAAAATATATTTGCACTACTCTAATTTGTGTAATATTTTCTAACTCATATCAATTAATTTTTTTAGCCTTCAAGTAATATGTGTTTTGTCCATTTGTGTTTGTATCTTTTTAGGGTTTTCTTGTTGTAATTACCTATTTCTTAGATATTTGGGTGTTCAGATATAGGTGTTTATATGAAAATTGTGTTGTTTGATTGTGGGTAGATTGAGATCAGTGAGCGTAATGAATATTTTTGTGTATCATTGAAGATTCGTTATGGTTGATTCTTAAACTAGGGGGGAATTTTCGTTTCGGTTTGCTGTGGACCACTGCTAGCGTTCTTGAGCTTTCTTTCTTCCCCAGTACTCTCGCATTCTCATCCTGTGAGCCTCCTTTCTTTCATCAGTCCACTTCTTGCCTGTTTTCAGCTTTGGTCTTTCTTGGAAACACTTGTACTTTTGAAGTTTTTTTTCTGAAGAGGAGCTCGTTTCTGGATATCTTCGAGCGTGATTCCTATTTCCTTAAAGTCTTTTTCAACTTCGGTGAACCATGGTCCCTCCCTCCCTCCATCCCTCCAGGGTACTCCGGAAGAGAGGGCTAGGAAGTCGGATAAGGGTTGATTAGGGAAGGGTACTGCTTGAGTGCGGCCGGAGAGGAATGAATGGAACCAATGGATTTTGCTATTGCAAAATTTTAAAGCTTTTAATTTGGAAAAAAGGATACAATGGTCAATGGAATCAAAAGCTTTGGAGAAATCTAGGAATATTAGGACGGTCAGTTTTTTTCATCTATGGCGGCATGGATATCGCTTATGATTTTGGTTAGTGCAGATTGTGTGGAATAACAAGGACGGAAGCCAGATTGGAAAGGGTCGAGCAGATAGGAACCTTCCAGGAAATATGAAATTTGGGATTGTACCAGTCGTTCTATCGTTCCATAATAGCATAGACGGATGAATAAAACATAAATGATTTTTATCTTAATTATTATTATATTGGTTAGAATTTTGCTTGCCATCGGGCGCCGGTATAGGGAGTTCGTCTGTTAAGAGAACAACGGATAATAGGCAATTTACTGCTGTAAGCTTGGTACAACAAGGCAAACATAAAATTACACTTTGTTACAGTCATATGTTTACGAATACTAATCACTAATATCTCAAATGGTCTGTAGGTTTCTACGTTGTTAATTTTACAGTGATTTGATTTATGCATTGGTAATTAATAAAATCAGTAATTATTGTCTGCTTCTACGAGTTGATCCATCTCTAAATCAACTGTTTCCGCGATAAGCCTTCCCAAGCCTCTCCCAATTTGATTTAGCCCACCCAAATTTTATTTTAGCGAAATATGATAATTTGACATTTTTCGTGCCTTCATTCTCGAGAATGTTTCTGTTTTTTTTTCTGTTTTTTTTTTTTTTTTTTTTACATTGTCTCCTACTTATATTTTCTAGTATCTTGGCTACGCCTCATGCATTTGTAAGAAAATCGTTTTCTTTGTATACCTACTGAAGCTAAACTTGGAAAAGGCTTAGTACTATCTATGTTGTAAGTGAGTAACTATAACCCGTTTTCGACTATTTAAGCCGTAAAAAGTTATTTACAATAGTGAGTAACCTAAGTACGGCATCACAGGTGTGTATTTAGCGTTGTCCTAAGTAGCAACTTATTTCTACTTAGAAGTGGTTTAATTTATTCATTTATTTAAACCTCAAAGTAACCACTGCTATAAAAATGCTGCACTTAAAATTAGTGCGTACTTGACCTAAATGTACGAAACTTAACTAAGGTGCCATTTTTCGCATTACATTGCATTTAAAGGTTAGATTTGAATCTCCAAAATAATTCATTTTATTTGTAAAAAATCATAGGAATATTGATAAAGGGAATGGTTAATGAATTATTTTATCTCAGAGATAGAAACTTCATAGTAAATTATAAATTATTTTATTATCTCATATGTTCCCAATATGCCGGTTGTTTCTAAAGTAGTATCCTAGGTCCCATCCTCTACACGGTGTATAAAACTGCCATCCAGACTCTTTCTAGTAACGTCTTAACACGTTTGCCGATAACACATGTGTGATGTCACTAAATGATGAACCTTGTTTGTTTATTTCGTTTAACGTCACTTTTATGCTCCTATGGCTAATCGGACGAAAATGATGAACCTTTTTATTGCATCTCAATCACTCCAATCTCGTATCACAAACTTTCTTGAATGTTGTCAAAATTAGTTAATTTTAATAAATCCAGACATATTTCATCAAATGTTCTTTACCCTTTGTCGTAGATCACAACTTCCTGTCCTATCATATCCTTTAATAACATTTAACATCCACTGATCCCCGTTGAATAGTTCCGTTATCTCCATCTCATGGAGATAGCGGACAAATTACTAACCGTCGATATAAGAGACTTAAACGGCAAGAAACTACTCACCGTTTTCGACAATTCTGAAGTTTATTTTAAAAAACGTTCAAAGCTTCCAATTACAAAGATTTATTTATATGACTGTAATTAGACCCATTTGGAGACACGGAGTTGAGCTTTGGGCTTCCACTAAGACTTCCAACTTTTCTCGTAAAACAGACTTCGAAAATTCCTCAATGCTCTTTATTATGCCACAAATAACCTTGTCCATGTCGATCTGACTGTTGCAGATTTAGGCTACACAAGGTCTTTCCATGAAACATAACTACCCAAATCTACTAGTCTCCCAACTTGATTCTATGTGATTCCAAATAAGCCTCCGAGGCGTTTGAAAAGAAGATAGCCGAGGGACCTTCGATGTTGAACATTATGTTATTGACATGGCATTGTTATCATTTAAACGCCCATTTACTAATTGTATACAGTTGTAAACATCAATAAAGTAAAAAATAGATTTGATTTGTTTCATTCGGTCTCATAAAACGAGGTACCGATACTTTGAATGGAAAATTGTATAACGAACACAGCTTTTTGTTGAAGAGTACTCTGCTTAAGGCGAAAAATTGCCCGTCCATTTCAATTATATGAACATTTATAAGACCCTCTCTTGTGCCTCTTAATTTTAAAAGACCCATCTGCTTGGTTATAACTAGACTTATTTTGACCTACTTGAGCATTAGATGGCTATTAACCCACCCAATCCTTAATTGGGTTAAAATTATCTAAAATCTTTCCAAAAATCTGTTTTTGCAATTTATATTAAATTTAATTAAACTAATATTATGAATGACGAAGTTCAGATTTTATATATAAAATGAAAAGAACTTTGATCTTTCAGTAAAACCAAAAAATCGAAACTGAGACCTTCAGGATTCTCCCTAAACGGTAATGTGAACATAAAAATGAATCCAGATCCACTAAATCGAAATCGCTTCGATTTTATTTCATGTGGAAAGAGGGAATATTTCGCAATTGTTTCCTCTCAACGGATTTAGCTTGAAAAGATGATACCTCAGCTGGTGACTTGATCCACCTCCCCCTTCCCTCCCTCTTCCAAATCATAAAGAAGGGAGAAATAGTGGGGTGCTTTGCGATTAGTTTACAAATTGAATTTTCGCAGATAAGAACCCTCAAGAAGATTTAAGAATGAGTAATAAATTCCAGCCGTCTTGTCACGGCGGAACAACTATGATGGTCTTAATAATGACTGTGCCTTTGCAAATCGCCACAATAATAAATAAGTATTTTAGCAATATCCCACTTTTTTTTCGATTTGTATTACCTCATTTTAAAAACAAATGACAATTTGTACTCCATATTAGAGCTAAAGAATCAAACTAAATATTTAAAAAATGCAATTATTCAAGACATAAATTATTATTATAATAATCTGTCGGCCATGAAGTTCGACCTAATTGATTTCTCCCTTTTATTGGCTAAAATTTTCATTTATTTTTAGGTGTTAACACCACTATACACTTTAATCATGGCATAAGAAACGTATAAGGATTATTAAAATATTAATTAAAATAAAGACAGCCATATTAAAAAATGTTACCTATAAGTTTAAAATTCTAAAAAGTTTAAATAAATAACGATTTTACCCGCCCCTTAAGACGGTACATTCGATGAGAAATGGGTCTAATGTAGCTTTAAAGAATTTGTTGAGCAATGTACTCCATTGAATGATAAATAAATCATATGAAATTTTTTTTAACTTTTAATGCTTCTTTTCAAGTTTAAGAAAATATAAAACTTTTAGCTGTGCGTGGATCTGTTCACCGTTCACCCATGTTTAAAAAAAGCTCAGGCTTTAATAAAAAAAGGTCCGTGGCAGGTCTCATACTCTGGATGAAGATATTCTGCGAGCTTTGTAGGATGTAAGTCCTTGAACGTTATAATATCAAGGTGTAAAAGTTTTATAAAAACTTGCAGAGAAAATAAAAGTTGAGAAAACAAAAAAATCACCTTCATTAAAGATTTTGTTGTTAAGGAATTCAATTGGAGCTTGCTTATTTTTCCCAGACATTCAGCCTACCATCTACCATCTCTTTTAGGAAATGGGCCATGTTTTAAACTATTGAAAAATTATTGATCAAAGTCGATGGAAATGGTTAGTAATCATAGTCAAATTTCTTTTCAGAGGAGCTCGTTGGCAGTATTCAGCGGAATATGAATGAATGAAATGAATGAATGAATGAAAAATAAACTTTATTCTGGGACTTATTGTCCCCTAAGAATAAAAATAATGCACAATTAAGAGTACAATTGTCTGGCCAATTATATACAAATTAGATGTTCCAGTAATTAAAGCATACATTTTTTACAGGAAAAAAAAAAAAAAAAATTAAATTGAATAAAAAATAAAAATAAATTAATATATGAAATAATAATTATAACATAAAATACAATCGTATGTACATATATATATTCAGCATACATATACATATATACACACATACACATATATATATATATATACACATATATATATATATATATACACATATATATACATATACATATATACACACATACACACATATATACATATAATCAAGTATTCATTTGATTATTGACATCTTTGCGGAAGATTGATTGTCTAAAAGGTACTGGAATAGGTTATTTTTAAAGGAGGTTATGGAAGCTGCTTTACGAATAGAAGTGGGTAAGGAATTCCAGAAGGAGGTAGCACGAATGATGAAGGATTTGTCAAAGGAAGCGGTTTTATGTGAGGGTATATATAGGTTAAAAGGTTGGGATCTAGTGTTTAGGTGGTGGATGGAAGAACGCAGAGTTAATAAATCAAGGATATAGGAAGGGTTTTTGGTTTTTAGGCATTGGTATATGAAGGTACCCAGAAAGTATTGCCGTCGAAATTTAGGAAATAGCCACCCAAGCTCAGAGTATCGGCAAGTAACGTGTGACCGCCTAGGGATCCCGAAGATAAACCTAATGAAACAGTTCATCAGTCTCCTCAGCCTCATCTCGAGATCCCCAGACAGTCCCCCATAAACCAAACAACAGTAATCAAAGCAAGGGAAAACAAGAGAGGACACTAAAAGTTGACGGGTACTCTGGGAAAAGAAATCTCGGGATCTATACAGTTGTTTAAGGATTATGATGGATTTTTTGGAAATTTGGGCGATATGGTTATTCCAGGAAAGGTGATGATCAAAGGTAACTCCTAAATTTTTAATGGAGTTTTGGAACTGAATAGGAAGGTTATTAAGGTAAAGCAATGGGTAGTAAGGAAGGGTATGGAGGATGGGTTTTGAACCGATGAGGATAGCCTTAGTTTTCTTTGGATTCAGATATAACTTATTCTTCACTGCCCAACGGTTGATGTTATCAATGTCTTCCTGAAGTTTACGAGATGCCTCGAGCATATCTGAAGGATGGAAAGATAGGTAGATTTGAAGGTCGTCTGCATATAGGTGATAATTGGAATTGTGGATAAAGCTGGGTAAGTCATTGATATAGATAGAAAATAGGGTTGGTGACAGGGAGGATCCTTGTGGAACACCTTGGGTTAAAGGTAGGGAAGATGAAGGAGGACTGTTGGGTATGATGACTGACTGGGAACGATGTGATAAGAAGGAGTGGAACCAGTTTAGGGCACTATTAGATAGGGAGAAATTTTGAAGTTTAGATAGGAGAATTGAATGGTGAACACAATCGAAAGCTTTTGAGAAATCAAACATGACAAGGATCGTAATTTGTTGTTGATCCATGGAGTAATAAAGGTCCTGTGTGATTTTCAACAAAGCTGACTGAGTGGAATAGCCGGAACGGAAACCTGATTGGAACGGATTAAGGAGGTTATTATGCTCTAGGAAGGAGGTAATTTGGGCATTGACCAATCTTTCGAGTGGCTTTGATAAATTTGAGAGGATGGAAATAGGCCTAAAGTCTGATGCGTTGGATGGAGAAGGGATTTTATTTAACGGGCGGACTAAGGCCTTTCTCCAGGCTATAGGAAAAATGGAGTTTTGTAAGGAAAAATTATATATGTGAAGAAGGGCCGGAAGAATAGCTGGAAGACAGAGTTTGATTATTTTTATCGGGATTTGATCGGCACCGCAGTCATTAGTTCGGGATTTGAGAATGGAAGTGATAAGGTCATTGGGAAGAATGTGAGGGAAATAGAAGTTGTCGGGATTAAATGCAGCTTGAGGAGTAAAGTGTGACATTGGTAAAGAAATGGTTTGAAGTTTATCAGGAAAAGGATTTGAAAAGAAATAATTTAGGTCGTCGGGAGTGACTGGGAAATTGGAACAAGAAGAGGAGCTGGTAATAGAGAATTTTCTAAGGATTCTCCACTTGGACTTTGGATCCGGGGCCAGGGATAGGATATTATGAAAATATTGAGCCTTGGCACGGCGGAGAGTAGATTGAGCGAGATTTCGAAGGTGCTTGAACATAGAATAATCCTCAGGTATCCGAGTGCGCCTGAAACGTCTTCTGGCAGCATCTCTTCTTTTCATAATTTCTTTAATTGCTGGGGTAATCCAAGGAGCTGGGGGACGCCGGAATATGGATGTTTTAAGAGGAGCTAAGTGATTGAGGAGTGAAAGGAGATTTGATGAGAGGCATTCCACCATCTCATCAACGGAATAGGAAGAGAAGATAGGTTCAATAGAATGTGAGAGGTTATCAAGAAGAGGATTTATACTTTCCGGAGATAATGATTCGAGATTACGCCAGGAGATCTGCTTAAGGATGGGGATGGGAGTGAGGATATTGAACGATATTTGAATGAGGTCATGGGAGGAGAGAAACGGTACGGGATGTTGGGAGTATGTAAGTAGTTTTTTTAGGAGAATCTATAATAAATAGGTCTAGGAGAGTTTCAGAAAACTGGGTATGATGGGTTGGTTGGAATGGTACAATAAATAGATCAAGGGAATAAATTAGGTCAATTAGGTATGTTTTATCAGAGGAATTGGTAAGGAGATTAGTATTTAGGTCTCCTGTTATTATAATGTTATTATATTGGGGAATATGGGTGAGAAGGGACGTTTCAAAGCTAGGATCATATTTGACTTGAGGAGGGCGGTAGGCTACAGCGTAAAGAAGAGAGGAAGATTCAAAGGTGATTTCGGTGAATATGTATTCTATATGAGGAGTTTCGGAAGAGGGGGATTTTTGAAGGATTTTAACTCTCATGCTATCATGAACGTATAGACCAACGCCTCCCCCATTTCGGTCCACACGGTCATGACGGACGAGAGTATAATTAGGAACATTTACAGAGGAAGAGGGAACACTCGGTTTGAGCCAGGTTTCCGAGATGGCAATAATATGGTAGAAATTGTGTAGAAAGTGGAAAAGGAATTCATCATAATGTGCTAGGAGAGATTGAGAGTTAACATGACAGGTTAAAAGGATGTTATTCATAGGAAGAGAAAGAAGAAATAGTTTTTGTAGAAGGGTTTGTGATACTGACTTAGGACGCTAATTAAGGAAAAAGGTACAATTTGATTACTAAATTTGATAGATAGCGAAACAATAGATAGATAAAGACAAATAAAGAACAAATATAAATATAAATTCAAAATATGTAAAATACAAATACAAATGAAAAATGGTATAAAAAAAAAAAATCGTAGGAAATCGAAAAAGAGTAAATTCCTTTTGTTTTATAGAAAATGAACAAACAATAATTAAAAATATATATAAGTTATTGAAGACGGACTTAGAAATTTTAAAATGAAATATAATGTATAAAGACAGAGAAGATAATGTTTTTGGACAGCTCTTGAAATTCTGTGATATATAGAAAGATAAAAATGAAATATAAAAGTGAAATACAAACATAAAGAAGTAAAGAAAACTAAATAAATGAAAATAAGTAATGAATGAAAATAAGAGCAGGAAACTGTTTCCTTTCTCTCATTTAAAAATTTCCAAATCCTCCGGTTTGTTAACAATCACGACAGGCTGACCATCATCACGGCGGTACCTGACCCTTCCTCGGGCGAACCAGACGTACTTCACCTTGCCTGCAGCCCTCACCTGCCTAGCTAGCCAGTAAAGCTGCCTGCTGGCCGGAGTCATCTCTTCCCCGATATAGATTTTATCGTCACTGTCCCATCCGAGGTGTCTGGTGGTAAAGTCCCTTTTCACTTTCCGAAGACGGATTAACTCGTCTCGGATCGAGTGTCGTACAAAGCGCACGACGATCGGCGGGGGGGCGTGCATCTTCCCTTCTCTGCCTCCTCCTCTCAACCATATCCAGATCCTCGACACTTAGTTTTATGCCCAGTGCCGCCCCGACCGAGCAAACAATTCCGTCTGTCGTTTCCCCAGATTTCAGAGGAATTCCTCTAATTTCTAAAGAATTTACCAGCTGATTCTGCTCAATCTGGTTGATTTTGGCCTCGAGGGTTTGAACTTTGGACTTTAAATTTTTATTATCGAGTAGAATTTTTTCTATAAGCTCCTCATATTTTTTAGTTCGATCCTCCATCGATTTAAGCCTCTCAGAGGTTTCAAAAGATATGTCGGCCTGCTTATCTACGGTGTTTTTAATTTGTTTTATGTCCTCTGTCATTTTCCCAATCTCAGATAAAATCGCCGTAATATTTTCTTCCATATTTCGCCCCTTTACAGTTTTATCTGTGTTAAGGCACGACGCACAGAGCCAATTTTTCTTTTTATGCTGCATTTCTTGTTCTGAAATACCACAGCACTTATTGTGGTAAATCAGTTGGCATTTAGTGCAAATTGTGGTGGTTTTATCATCCCGTGGGATGTTCATGTTACAAGACGCACACTGTGGCATTGTGAGATATCGGGAGAGTGACTGACAAGTGAAAGAGAGGGGAGCGCAGGCGTTCTGGAGGGATTATAGAGATAATTTAGTTCTCGTTACCTATATTTACTGAAGTCCGGGAAGCGCCTTATTTACGTAAATATTACGTAATTTATTTACGTAAACTGTAAATAGTCTCAGTAAGAGTGTTATAATTATAAAATATCAGATATGTACTAATTATTTTAAAGTAATTCACTCACGTAAAACAAATATAAACAGAAGTATGAATAAATGTAATAGTTCGACAACAACAATCACTCAGAGATGCTTACACAACAACGGCTAGAGCCAGGTATATAATATAGCTTATTTTGATCAATAAAAACTTTTTCTTAACGTTTGTTTTTTTTATAAATAAACCTGCATTAATATCCGGGCCATCCAATACAAGCAAATCAAAGATATAAGGATAAGACAATATATAAAAAAAAAAAAAATCAACAGAAGCAATAAAAATTAGAGATTGCAGTTTACATACCTTATATATTCCTTTACATATAGGGTATATTAGGTACAACTTCCCAACTTTGCAATACATCCAAATGAAAACGATCGTAAATTTAACAAAGACTCGTGAGTCTAGCTAATACATAACGTAGAAAATATTTTAAATTTTAGCAATCACGACTTATTGGAAATAATTTAATCTTTTAAAACCAATCCATTTTTTTTTTTTTCAAATGTAGAAGTATGTTCGCGCCAATCGGCGCTCTTGAGAAAAAGGAAAAAGAGGAGTAAAAAATATATTGTACATTGCCGCCCTTTATCGCAATTCCTTAACTCAACTGGCCCTTTAGTTTTACAATAGCTACCTAGAGGGCAGTTGATAACTGACTTTGACTCTCGAAAACTGAAATACACCTTCTTATCACGTCCACAAATCCCAGCTTGACCAGACCCCAAGTTGCTGTCTTCTGAAGCTGAAAGAGAGACTTCCCTTTTGCCTAAGGCCCTATGTTCTTCCTTGTCCCTCTATGCCCAAGGCTAAGATTAGCCTTGCTAACTTTTCCTTTAAAAGTGTTTTCTTATGATATTTACCAAAGACATTGTTTTCCCGTGCAAATGAGTGGTGATCTGAGCAGAAGATTTCTCAACCGAATATATCAGCATACAGGAACAAAGCACCCACCGACTAAATTCTTAGAGGCCTCTGAGAAGTCACGGAGGTACAGCGGCAACTGCACATGGGTGAGTGATTTACAATTATATCATTGGCTTAGACGTCTTCTATTAAAGGTTTCCCCAAAATTGCGAGCATTCATTTTAATAAATTTACATGCAGTCCATTACCCAGAGGCTGCTGCGTCCAAAGTCGCATCAGAAAATATTACGATCATTGATCAATCAAAGTATTTTTAATATTTATATGCTAATACCTTACATGACAATAAACGTGGATACAACCTTGTATATGTACTGCACTGCTTATAGGTTTTGAAAGAAGAAATTCAAATATTTGACGAAAGATGAACCAAGTCTATAGAAGTAGGGGGGAATTATAATGAAAAATAATGTTTATACTAACTGACGACAGCATTTGTTACTGCGACGGAAACAGTGAACAAACTTTCGACCATCTTATTTATGACTGCAGAAAATTGGAAAGGTACAGACACAAACTGATATCCAAAGTCCTAGTAAACGGAGACAAATAGCCGCCTTCAAAGAAGGATTTCATAGACAAATATTTGATGAGTTTGATGCATTTGTAGATCAAGTTTAATATACAGAGCTCAACGATTGAGCAGTTTTTCAACACTCTTTTTTTAAAACATTTTTATATCTATTAATTAACTTATAACCCCATTAAGTAATTACTCTATATATTTCATAATTACTGAATGTTAATTCCTATATTATTTTAAAATATTTCACATTATGATAATTAAACATGTTTGTATACATGCAGGGTTACTGCAATGAGGACAACTAGTAATGTTTGTGTCATTTGAGTATTAACAATAAATAAATAATTTGTTTTAATTTCCCTTAACTTGCTAGGGCATGTTCACGGATAAACTACTATTTGACTCGGGGTTAGACCTTGAGTCTTAGACTAGATACTAAAATATTACAAGTCAATTAATAGTTTAGAAAGTGAAAGATGTTTTAGATCAATATTTCGAGTTACCTTTAAACATAAAATCAAAACGATGCTTATTATAAAGTTATTATAATTTTGATGAGCAAATTGAAAACGAGACTTGGTTCAAATGTGAAGACAGCAATTAGAGAGGGGACCCCCTCACCTATCGATCTATCCTAAACTTCTCCTAATCCCTTCACATTAATATTCTATCCAGGCCTAGCCGCCTCGCCACCGATGACCCATATTAAACCTCCATTTTACAGATCCATTACATTAATCATTCAACTCTCCACCGCCAATATACATTATTTCAGCGATTAACACTCATTTTTTTAATTTAATATTTAAATACAATAGTGAAATAATTATTCGACAAATCAAGTAGGTTAAAACATTGGTCTATAATGTTTAACCCTTCAAATTAAACCTGTAAACCTTGAACCAAAACTTGTATTGAACCTCCCATTCTTTCTTTATTTGAAAAATTGTATATTAGAGGTGGGCTGGCCGACTAGTCCACCAAGCCGATCATTGCTTCCATCGGGATTCGGATGATATCGGCAATGTTTATAGCTTTATAGCGCCATTACATTGTATTTTCTATTTTTCGCAAACGGGCTGATATTTAGCAAAGTGTTTTTTTTAATTGGCATTGCACTTTATAAGCTTAGATCGTTAATTGTGATGTTTGGAAATCAATCGAAGTTTGGAAAACGATATCGGATATATAGCCCAGTCAATGAAGGCAAGAAATTAGGCTTTGTCGCAACTAATTAGGGGAAAGCTGAATTTTTGCAGGGTGTTAGTACATAAAGTATACACTAAAAAAAATACAAAGTCCCGACCCCCACCCCTTCAGCAACATTACAAGTACGGAACTCTGGTTATATGCCGACAGCTCGAAACCTATCGGAGTGTTCTTTTTTTTTATTTTACTCCTAACAATATTACAAACAATTTATGTTATATACGCTTTTTATGTAGATAGCTTAGTTTCCCCGTAATACTTAATCATATGCAGAAAACTGCCTCTACAAAAAACAAAAAGTTACTTCTTTTTTTTTTTATTGATTGTTTTAAAGTATAAATTTTATGGCAATCGAATTAGCCAATAACAATAATAATTACATAATAGTAAATAAACAATAAATACAAACAGAGGAAGAGTTTTACATGTTATATAATTAGTACTAAAAGAAAAAGCATTTCTTCATATTATAATAATTTATACGAACAAAAGATTTTTTTTTTTTCTTACAAGCTATAATGATATATACAAACAAAGAAAATAAAATGAAAATAAAAATAAAAACATACATTTTTACAATTTATAATAATTGATATTGATTATAGTCTAGGGTCACAGAAGTTTTAGCAGCAATCGCAATAGAATCCAATATTTTATTTAGTTAATTAAAAAAATTAATAAATCAATTACTTTTTCCTAGCATTTAAAACATTTAAAATAAATAGGAAGACGTTATTTATCTTTTCTATGCTATTGTATTATAAAATATTTTTTAAAGATAGACTTTCATCTGTTTTTACTGTATAGTCTTTTAGGTATTTCTTTCGACAATTATCATGTATTTGGCACTCTAACAACAAATGTTTTAAGCTATTTACGATGAATAAGTTACAATCTTCATATTTTTCATTAGCTTTAATTTTTAAACTATTATTTTTAAAAAATATTTTCAAGTAGTCATATTTGGCTATTCTCAGTTGGCTAACGGTTCTTATTTTAGTGATATTATTGTTATATTTTAAATAATCTTCCAGCTGAGGGTTAATAAAATTTGAAATTTTCATAAATAATGAGTTGTAACTTGTATTTAAAGTACGATCATTGTCTGTTGATAATAAATGATTAGTAGCTTTTTCTATAATGTTATTTTTATTAGATAATAATTTTGTGAAATAAAAAAAATCTTGAAAGTGTTCTGGGATATTGCCGTTAATGGTTAATTGTTTAATTTGAGATACCCAGTTATATTGAAAATCTGGTTTATTGGTATGTAAATTTAAAAGTCTTTCGAGGCAGATACGGGGTAGCCGATTTTCTTTTAATGCCATGATTTTAATTGAAAAATTTATTATTTTTTTAGTACTGGGATGAATAGCGGATTCCGTCCTGTTTCTAATCTTACAATATAATTTGGTGTGCATTTGGGCCAGAAATATAGTGTTTTTAGAAATTTAAGTAGAATATTTTCCAGGTAGTTTAAACTCCAGATCTAAGCTGCATACAGTAATATTGCTGAGACCATAGCATCAAAAAGAACCATTTTTGTTTTCCAGGAATCACTTTTACCCTTTACAAGTATTCCTTTTACTTTTGCGCTTGCACTATTTGCTTTTTGTACAAAGTGATCAGCTGCTTTAGCAAACTTTCCTGTTGAGGTAAATGGTACTCGTAGATAATTATAAGCCTTTTTTATTTGTAATTGATTTTCTTTTCAGTAGAGTGGTTTTATTTTTTTTTGTTTTAGGGGATTTGTGAAAACTACTCTATTGCTTTTATCTGGGTTTATGAATAGCGAATTTTGATCACAGTAATATAATAATAATAAGGCTTTATTGACATATTTACAATTACATTTACAAAATCATTTAGAATACATGTGCCGGTCTAAAGTCCTCTACATGATTAACATGATTTTATACTTTAGTAAATAGCTTTACACTTTAAAGTTTATCTGTGAACAGTGGGAAAAGGAAGAAAAAACCCACATAAAAAAAAAAGGAAAAAGTAAAGGAAGAAACAATAATTACATAACATAAAATAAAATAAGAATTAAATACAATCAATAATTAAATACAAACAATAATAATAAATATAAATAATCAATATATAATAACCAGCATACATTATTGGTGACTATATGTATACATAGCAGTTGAGTAATCTGTGGGGAGTTTTAAGTTAAGAGTACATTATTGGTTCTTTTGTGCGTGTATCTTTTGAGGGAATTTTTATCGTAATTACCAATTTCTTTTACCAGTGAATTTTCTGAATTTGTTTTTTTTGCAAAGTATGCTTTGGTTTGTTCGAAGACGTGCTGTTTTAAAGGGAGTAAGTTTAGGTCGTGGAGCATGGTTGATATTTTAGTATAACGAGGATAGTCATTGATGATCCTCATGCAAATATTTTGAACCTTTCCAATTTATTATAGTTAGTGGAGCAAGTTGAGCTCTAAATCGGTGAATCATATGTGATTTGTGCTCGGATTACTGTTTTGTATAGAATGAGTTTACTTTTAGGGCTCAATTTCGATTTTTTATTAAAGTAGGGGAACATTTTGGATTGAAGTTTTTTAGCTTTATCTGTTTTGTTGTTAATATGTTCTGTGTATGTTAATGATTTGTCCAGTGTTAAACCTAAGTATTTTATTGATTTAGACCAAGGGATTTCTTCTGCGTTTAAATTGATATGCTGGTCTATGAGTGGTCTACGTTTTGTGAAGATGGTTGCCTCCGATTTGCTTGTATTCACTTTCAATTTCCATCTCTGGCAATATTTATCAATTTTTTTGTAACTGTTGCAGCCGATTTACAATAGTGTCGATGCGGTAAGAAGCTGAGTATAGTGCAGTATCATCTGCGTACAGGGATATTATTACGTTAGGGTGTTTTGGAAAGTCTGATAGGAACAAGTTGAACAGAGTTGGGGATAGGCAGGAACCTTGTGGGAGACCGGCGGGAAGGGTTAGAATTTTAGAGGAGAAGGAGGTTATTTGTGTATAAAATTGTCTATTGGAGAGAAATGAATGAATAATATGCATTAAGTAAGGGGGAAATTTGTACACTATCAGTTTGTGGGTGAGCCCAGTATGCCAAACTGTATCGAATGCTTTTTCTAAGTCTAACAAGAGCATTCCTGTGTGTTTTTTCTCATTAAAGGCTTTAGTAATGAAGTCAGTGAGACGTGCCAGTTGATCAACAGTAGAATGGTGTGGCCTAAAGCCGAATTGAGCCGAATGAGTACCTTGCCATGAATTACTTAAAAGGACAATGTCGTCTGCAAATAGGAGCATTATAAGCTCTTTGTTTTTATTAATGGAAATCCTAGTCGCCCCGTTACTTTGGAAATATGATAAAATATCTGAAAGAAATAAAATGTAGAGTACTGGGCTTAGACTCTCGCCCTGAAGAAGACCTCAGCTAATATTCATGTTTTCAGAAACTTCATTGCCAACTTTTATATGCATGCTTGCGTTATCATATAACATTTTCATTACTCTTATTATTTTTCCACTTAGTCCCACATCAAACAATTTCTGCTATAGCAAATTATGATTTATAGAATCAAACGCCTTTTTAAAATCTGCAAATATAGCATATACGTAGCTTCCTTTAGCGCGTAAATTAGTATTTATTAGTGCAGAAAGTGTGAAAATGTGTTGTTCGCATCTTCCTTCTCTAAAACCTGCTTGCTCTTCAGGGTTCTTTTCAATTCTTCCATCTCCGCACATCTCAAGATTCTTTGTGACAGGATAGCTGTAAACAATTTCGTAGCATTATTTATCAAAGAGATGGCGCGATAGTTTGTTAAATCCCTCTCTTCCTTTTTCTGGTAAACTAAATGTAATTTTCAACCGACTTCAAAAAAGAGGAGGTTCTCAACTCATCTATTTTTTTTTTTGTATGTTATGCGATTACTCCGTCAATTCTGAATCAATTTCGATGATTCTTTTTTAGATCGGTAGGGCATACTTCAAAGGTGGTTCCGTAAAAAATATTTTGAAATCAACGCAGTTAAGAAAAATAAAAAAACAAGTTTATAAAAATCAATGTTATATAACCTTCCATTTTAAACATATTTATGATTATGATTATCCAAAATCTCCATGGTAACGAAATCTAAATTATTAACAAAAATAATTTACATACACAGTCAACTCTCGATGTGTTGTACTTCGATACGCTAAATTCTTAAATAAGTCGAACAAAATCTGCGGTCGGAAGTACATTACACTTAAATTTCACCTCAATGAGACTATTTCAGACAAATAACGTGAAAAGTTGTGTCGAAAATAAGTAGAACTGAAAATAGGGTTCAACAGAGAGAACTTCTAGAAGTACTTCTTCCTAGGACCACCTCTATAAACCGAACTATTAGAGGTCATCGCCTCTATAACTCGAACTCAAATTAAAAGAATTTCATGTGTAATTTGTTTTTCTGTTTTCTGTCATTGTTTGCCTTTTCATTTCATAGTTACACCAGTCACTTATTATTAGTTATTCACTCGAGTGGTTTTACAGTGGCTATTGGAAATTCTTTCAATTAACGAAAAGTTAAAATTGATTTTCAAAGTGCAGAAAGGAGAAAGAAGTTGGGCGTTTGTTGCTAGTGAATTCCGCGTAGTTCTCTTTCAACCTTCTTAAAAAATAAAGAAAAGATCGCCACTGGTGAAAGGAGGTAAGTCTACTTTTAGGCACCCTCAGAAAAAAGCGCAATTCAGTTGAAAGTTTTATGATAAATTGGTACCAGGTACTTAATTTTCTGTATCAATGATTTTATATGTATGTACAAACAACATACACATACCCATTAATGAAAAATATACGTGATATGATTTCAACTCCCATTTTGTATTCAATTTTCCCAATTACATGAACGTAAGTGGAATAATAACCTCGATAAGTCTTTGATCAGTAAGTCGAACTATTTTTCAGGGTAGCTTGAAGATCGAGAATTGACTGTAGGTATAAACAAAAATACACTCACCACTAAAAATTGAAAAATAAAAATAATTTTTAGAGAAAAAAACAAAACCGACATCAAGATTAAACCTACATACACAAACGTAACTAAAAAATAAAAAATAATATTTTAATTGCTCCAAAACAAAAACCATTGAATGAAAATCAATGAAATTATCGATACTTATATACCTATTCACAATTTATGATCAGTTATTTTTGGAGTCGGTACCAACCAAAATGAACAGAATTTGAAAAGAAATTGTAATCGTAAAGATCCTCCCACTGTTTCATCACCGCCACACCGCTGTCTCCGTCCATTCGAAAGTTTATTGTAAAGGCAGGATTAAACTGCCCTTCTTGGCTGGCACCGACTCAAAAGATAACTGGTCACAAATTGTGAATAGGTATATAAGTATCGATAATTTCATTGATTTTCATTTAATGGTTTTTGTTTTGAAGCAATTAAAATATTATTTTTTATTTTTTAGTTAAGTTTGTGTATGTAGGTTTAATCTTGAAGTCGGTTTTGTTTTTTTTTCAAAAAATTATTTTTATGATATAGACCATAGAGACGGGGGTTTCTCAGCATCCATGATCATGTTATAGAGGTTTAGGAGGTAGTGTTCCCATTCAGGATTTAAATTCTCAAAAACTTCATAAGTGATATTATCAAATCCAGGAGACTTATTACTTTATTTATTTATTTTTTTTATTGAGTATCGTAATTCCTCTAATGAAAAAGGAATATCTAGGAATGGATGGGTAACAGAAAAGAAATTAACATTTAATATTGTTTTTTTCCCTTATAACATGTTGTGATATTCTACCCATTGTTTTATTTATATTTCGTTTCTATAAGTTGAGGGCGGTTTAAGGGATTTGATTACTTTCCAAAATTCTGTACTATTTTTAACGTTTTGTAGTTGTTTTTTTTTATAATATCAGTACAGTATTCAGCTTTCTTCATATGTATTATTTTCCTATATATTTTTTTTTAACATTTAAATATTCTTGAACCTAATTTTCTTCATAATTACTTTTGATCATTAAAGTATATTTTTTGTGATTCAAACGAGGTCAAACCAAATTTTGATGTGGTATTATTATTAGGATATTTTTTCAGCTTCATTAGTTGTGATTTTAAAGTGAATCTGTAAGGCAGGCAATCATATTTCCGTATATCTTGTTGGTGTCATTATCATTGTAATAAACCAATCCTGTTAGATGTTCGAAGATTTTTATAAAATTCTTTAATCTTGTGTTTGTCCCACTGTGCTGAAATTTTCATTGAT
Organism: Euschistus heros; assembly: GCA_003667255.2. Classification (NCBI taxonomy): domain Eukaryota; kingdom Metazoa; phylum Arthropoda; class Insecta; order Hemiptera; family Pentatomidae; genus Euschistus; species Euschistus heros. Next base: position 850,219 of record RCWM02000305.1, on the reverse strand, counting down.
TTTGACTCCTGTTTAACTATTTATTTTTTATTAAGGTTGGTCATATTTAAAATTGGTATATTGCAGCCTGAATGGTCGGGTTCATCGGAAAAGGCAGTTAGTTTTAAATCTTGAAATATGGTAAAACAATTTTCATTTATCCAAATTAAATCTTTTGTACTTTTTACTATTAGGATACTGTCTTGAATTATTGTTTTGATTGATCATTAAGAAAAGTATGTATTTTAGTTTGAAATTATTAAAAACTATAATTAAAAGAGTATTTGAATTATTATTTTGATTTAAAATATTATTGTTTTAATTGAGTAACTTTGAATTTAGAAATATTATTTGTAATAGAAGAAATTAATTCAAAGACTCTTATTTTACTTTCCTTTTGTTTAAATAATGTATTGTTTAGTATTAAGAAATATCATTTTATCTTTTTGTACTTTAGCATGTAAGGAATTCTGTAATGTATAAACATTTTATTTTTGTAAATAGTCTATGCTTATTGTTAATATTAAAAAATGGACAAGGCCTAATCCTTTTGTTTTTGACAATTGTATAAAATCCTATTTTAGTCTTAGACGTACAAGGTTTAATCTTTTTATTTTTCAATGTACAAATCCTAACTTAGTAAACAGGAAACTCAAAGTCTAATCCTTTTGTTTTTATAAAAGTCACTTGAGTATCAAGAGACGTACAAGGTCTAATCCCTTTATTTTTGTATAAGCTTAGAGTATAAGGCCCAATCCCTTTTGTTCATAGAATGTTATGACTTAGTGTAAAAGGTATTAAGAAATGTATAAGGTTCAAACCTTTTATTTATTGAATTGTATAGAATCTAACTTATTTACACTAAGATATTTGTTCCATCGGAGACCTCGGAACTCAGGGGGGGGGAGGAGTTATGAACACCTCAATGGTATTAAGGATAATAAACAAAGTATGATATCCCCTCTCCCAAAAAAACCCATAAAAGGCCACCCCCACCTGGCCTCATCAGACATTCTATTCATCGTACGTTGAGAGGTATGGTCATACTATGTACGAAGTTTTGCAATAGGTTTTAAATTGTGCTTGTATCTTGATCAATGTATGTAATTCTCAATAAAGCTTCTTTTTAAAAATCTCCACCCGCGATCATTTTATTTAGCTATATATATATATAAGTCAAGGTCCGAAGCAGGCTAGTATTAGCCTTAATCATATCGCTAGTCACAACAAACATTGTACTTATATAAATAGAGCTGCCTCAGAGTAATAAATCAGTTATACTTTAACATTCATATTGTGTTGTTCTTCTCCCTTTTATTTCTTTTTTTTAAGTTCTTGTGCTTCAGTCTGTTTAACTAGTGCCGAAACCCGGGAGTTACGAGGAGCACGGAAGGTAAGAAATTTTTTCTTTCTTGCCACTCAGGGTTTCCGATGGAAGATAGCAGTATATTGAGACCACCGACGCTGCCAGTACCTAATAGTTTACCTGAACTACCAAAGGCAAACTATGACAGAGGCCCATGCAAATACCCTTGCATGTTTGAAAATGAGGACGGCTACAGCCCAGGACCTGAGAAAGGCAGTCTCGGACATAGAGAGATTCACATGCAAGGTAGGAGAACTGAATCACTTTTTGAAAAGCGTTGACAGGGTCCTAGCACGGATTGGAACGAAGAGGGCCGAAGATCTCCTAGATGCTCACTACGCGGAGTCACTCAGGGCAGACTTAATTTGCCGAATTAAGCGGAGCGTCCTGAACCACATCCAGGCGGATGAAGAGACGCCCTGGGATATCATCAAGGAAAGATTGAAGAAGGCTTACGGCGGAGGAAGATGGACGCCGGAAGAAGACCTCTTTTAACTCTTCAGAGAGAGCAGGCATCCTCGGCAGAGCAGCGGGCGCTATGCAGGTGAGCTCCTCATAAAATTTAACAAAGTGACAGACAAAATAAGGGAGACAGCGAGCGCACCGGAGGTAGAAGCAAGGATGGCTTTTGTTGCAACCATCCTTAAGGTGCAGGGAGTTTGTGTTTAGAATCGGTAGAGTGAAGACGTGTGTTGTGGAGCTGCCGAGGATTAACTCGAACAACTACTCAGATAAGAGCTGAACTTTTACTTTTTTCTTTATTTATTGTATATCGCTTTTGTTTTATATTTTTTTCTCTCTCTCGTTTATTTTCTTTTATTATTATATTGTGCTTTTTCTTATTAATATTCATTAGCCATTATGGCTGAATCTCCTCCTCGCAAGAGGAAAAAAGAAAAATTTAAAAACCTTACTGAAACTAATAGTGACACTAATCAATCATGTGTTAAATTTTTTATTATTAGTAGAGAGGAAAATGATGATGAGGGAAATGTCCTAGATTTTAAAAAGGTTTCACCTTTTTTGATCTATAAAGGAATAAATTCTCTAGTAGGTGAGGTGAAAATGATAAAAAAATTAAGAAATGGCACACTATTAGTGGAAACTTTTTCAAAAATTCAATCTGATAAAATTTTAAAATGCAATATGTTATATAATTTAAAAATTAAAGTGGAACCTCATTTCAAATTAAATAGAAGTCTAGGCCTCGCGTGGTGTCCTGATTTAGACTGCGTTAGTTTAGATGAAATAAAAGAAGAATTAAAACCACAAAACGTGGCGGATGTAAAAAGAATTACATATTTTAAAAATGGTGAAAAATTCAATAGTCACAATTATCATTTTACATTTAACAACCCCAACTTGCCAAAAGAAATTAAAATAGGTTTTTATAATGTGGAAATTAAACAATTTACACCAAATCCCACTCGTTGTTATTCGTGTTTAAAATTCGGTCATGTTAAAACAGCTTGTAAAAAAGAGGCGCTATGTAGATATTGTGGCAAAACTAAACATGAGGGCACGGAATGCAGTGGCCCTGTAAAATGTGTTAATTGTATGGGTCAACATGACTCTTTTTCAAAAGTATGTCCTATTTTTATAAAAAAAAAAGAAATTAAAAGTATTCAAGAATCAGAAAAAATTACTTATTTTGCAGCAAAAAAGAAATACGAGACATTACACCCGATTTCAGTAAATATTTAATTTTCTAATGTTTTAAAAAAATAATAAAAAAAGTGTTAGTGTCCAAACTGATGAAATTAATACTAAGCTAACTGTTTTTAAGCAGCCCATTGATGTTATTAAATGCGTCCCGGTCAGCGCTTCAGTCGTAAGTAAATTGACCGAAACCCCCACTCCTTCCCCCACTGCTTCCCTCTCTCCTTCCCCTGCTCCATCTACATATCCCACAACCTCGTCATCTTTTCTATCATCTTCCTTTCCCACCTTTTCATCTCCAGATTCCTTACCTTCAACCTCATCTGCACAAATTCCCCCCCCCCCCCCCCAGGTGAGGTGGTCCCCATATCCCAAACCCTTAACGATCCTCCCCCTATTGATACTATCATTGCCTCTGATTTTACACAAAATCAACATGGCGAATGGACAGAAGTTAAACAAAGACGAACCAGAAGTAAAACTAGTACTCTTTCGTCTTTATGTTTTTTTTTTTTTTTTTTTTTTTTTTTTTCTCATTAAATGTCACTACCACAAACTATTATTCAGTGGAACTGTAACGGAATTTTGAATAAATATGAAGAACTAAAATTGATAATTAACAAATATCAACCTGTAGCCATATGTATACAAGAAAGTAAACTTTTACCAAATAAGCAATTTAAATTAAAAGATTACAAAATTTACAGAAACGACTACATAGACGGAAATAGAGCGTGTGGTGGCGTGTTGGTTGCAGTACATAATAGGGTCGTGTCTGAGATATTAACTATCAATACTCCCTTGCAAGCTATTGTTGCCAAACTCTACCTAAATTTCCCGGTATATCTATTAAATTTATATTTACCACCCGAAAATTTTGTTGAAACGGATCTCATATATCTTCTGAATAACCTGCCATCTCCTTATATCGTTACGAGCGACGTTAATGGCCATCACACTTCCTGGGGTTCTTCGACTAATACTACGAGAGGAACTGTTATAAGAAAACTTATTGACAATTCTAATTCTATTCTTCTTAATACAGGACAGCCAACATACTTGAGCCCAGCCTATCACTCTTTCTCCTGCATAGATCTGACTTGGTGTACTTCCAGCATTTATACTCACCTCAACTGGCAAGTCAGCGAAGATCAATACTCTAGTGACCATTTCCCCTTGATCATAGATTTCGCAAATAACAACACTCTGGTTGAAAGATATCCTAGGTGGATTACGGAAAAATCTGACTGGACGAAATTCAAAAGCAGTATCCAGATAGCGGAAACCGATATATCTGAGGGAAGTAGCAGTGAATTGATAAATGATCAAATTACATCATCGATCCTGGCAGCAGCAGAAAGCTGAATCCCACGATCCTCAACCAGTACAAAAATTAATAGAAACATCCCCTGGTATGATAACGAGTGTAAAATAGCTATTAAAAACCGAAGAAAAGCCCTAAAATTATTCCAAAAAGAACCTACTCAAAAAAATATAATAGAATATAAAAAAAACGATCAATAGCTCGCAGAATAATTAAAAATAAAAAAAAAAGATTCTTGGAACCTATTTTTAGACTCAATCTCAACAGACACTCCACCACGACTATTCTGGAAGAATATACGAAGCATAACTGGGAAACAATTATATTATCAACCAGGTTTATTAATTAATGGAAATTTTACACAAGACTCAAACACTTTGGCCAAATATTTTGCAGACTACTATTCAAATATATGTTCTCCCCAAGACCATCAGATAGAAGAAAATGAAGAAAATTTGGATTATAGCGACAACAACATTGAAAATTCATACAACACTCCTTTTACAATGGATGAACTAAAGGCGAATATAAATGAATTGAAACCGACTGCACCAGGTATAGATGACATACATAATGAAATGCTTAAAAATCTTCCAAAACAGACACTGAACGCTCTCCTAACCCTGTATAACCGTATTTGGTACACTGGAGAATTTCCAGAGATCTGGAGAAGAGCAGTAATAATTCCGATTTTAAAAAACAATAAAAATAAACTATTCCCATCAAACTATCGACCCATTTCACTTACAAGTTGTGTATGTAAACTGTTGGAAAAATTGGTTTTCAAGCGTCTTACATGGATATTGGAGACGAACAATTTATTATCAAATGCACAGAGTGGATTCCGGCAAGGTCGCTCAACAAATGACCATCTTGTAACTATGGAATACGAGATACTGAGTAGCTTTGCAGAGAAGAAAGAATGCATCGGAATTTATTTTGACATTGAAAAAGCGTACGACAACTTGAATCCAGCACTCGTCATACAACAGCTGCGAGAATGGGGATTTACGGGTCGTCTTCTCTGTTTGATTAAAAACTTTCTTAAAAATCGAACTTTTCAAGTCAGAATAGGTAACAGTTTTTCTTCAATCAAAAATATGAACAAGGGTATTCCACAGGGAAGTGTCCTAAGCTGTTTGCAATAGCCATAAACAAAGTTACGACCAGTATACCCAAATCGATTAAAACGTTTCTGTTTGTTGATGATTTGGCATTGCTTCTGTCGTTTAGAGACTGGGAGAGGATGCAAAGAATATGCAAAACTGCCTAAGAAACTTAGAAATTTGGTCAACACAATCAGGTTTAAAATTCTCTACTGAAAAGACGAAATGTATAATGTTTTCAAAACGCAGAACACCAACTCCTCCACCATTACTAACTTACAGAGGCATCAACTTAAACTTTGTACCAAGTACTAAATTTTTAGGCCTGTTTTTTGATTCTAAACTGAGCTGGAAAGAACATATCAAGTGGTTAAAGGCAGAATCATCCAAGAGATTAAATTTTCTTAAAGTTCTTGCTGGCTGCTCTTGGGGTGCTGACAGGGCAAGCATGATTAAAGTTTACACGTGCCTGATAAGATCCAAACTGGACTATGGAAGTTTTATTTACTCCTCAGCGAACCTCACCCAGCTTTCAGCTATTGATTCGGTTCACCATGCTGGTCTACGACTCGCAACAGGTGCATTTAGAACTAGTCCTATATGTAGCATTTGTGTTGAAGCTGGGTAACCACCACTAGCTGTTCGTAGACACCAGCTTGCCTGCGGTTATATTGGTAGGCTAAAATTCAATAACAAAAATCCAGCTTGGATACCCGTGTTCCAACCAAAGATCAGAAGATTTCTGGAAAACCAAAGACTGCCTTCCCCGTTGGGAATCAGAGCCGGAAAATATATAAAAGAAATACAACACCTCGAACCTACAACCGATGATTTGAAATATCCACCATGGACTCTAAAAATTCCAACAATAGATTTAACACTAAAAAAATATTCGAAAATTAGCACCTCAGAAATAATATACTTAACAGAATTTAACAAAATTAAAGAAAAATACGAAAACTTTAAATTCATATTTACAGATGGCTCAAAAACAAACAGCAATGTTGGGTGTTCCGTTGTTTTGGACACTACGATTTTGAAATACAAACTTCCGCCTATCACTAGTAACTTTACAGCGGAATGCTGGCCGATTACTGAAGCGTTACACTACGCTATGCACCTGGAAGAAAAAAATCTTGCCATATTTACTGATTCCCTTTCTGCCATAATATCTTTTGTTAACCTGTATACCAAGGATCCAGTCATAAGAAAGGCACAGGCATATGCCTCAATGTTAAATAATTCACAAAAGAACTTGGTACTTATCTGGATACCATCCCATGTGGGGATAAAAGGGAATGAAGCCGCAGACGAAGCAGCCATTTCCTCGCTAGACATCAAAACAATTTATACCCCTTCGGACGTTTGCAATTTTTTAAAGTATTTAGCCAGGCATACTTGGATAGAATTATGGTATGAAACCCAGGCAGATAACAAATTAAAAATAATTAAAAGTGACATCAAACAATGGCATACATCATATCGGAGAAAGATAAGAGAAGAAGTGGTGATCACAAGATTAAGGATTGGCCATACTCGCCTTACTCATGGATACCTTATAATGAGGGAAGCCTCACCGAAATGTTTATACTGCCAGTGTCAACTAACGATCAGACATATCCTCGAGGAATGCCCGCTGTACGAAGCTTTTTTTGAGCAGGTACGACTGGAAAGAAGACTCTCGGTAATGCTTGGAGATAACAAAGATAATATTGACAAAATTATCACATTTTTAAAGCACCATAACGTTTTCGAAAAAATATAATTAAAAAAAGCAGAAAACACTAAGGAACCAGGACACTAAAGACCATAGAAAATGAGTGTCCAAAAACAATCAATCTAATCTAATCTTAAGGTGCAGTTGGGGAAGAGGGAGAACTTTCCCCGAGACAAGGGATTCGTGGAGTGCGCCCAAGAACTGGTGGATATGGGTGCCCGCGAAGAAGAATGCCGGCCGGAACGGGAGGAAGAAAGGAGCTGGACCGAAGTGGTGCACCGAAGACCTCGAGGCCCACCGTGGAGAAGCAGAGAAGCCGAAAGGAGAGCCGATCAGTCAAGAAGAGCCGATCATAGGAAGCAGGGGCCAAGAAAACCAGCTACTGGTAATAAGAGAGAGGACCGGCGCGCCGGTGCCATGGGTGCGGCAAGCCGGGGCATTTGGTCCTACAATGACCTCGCACAAAGTGCTTCGAATGCGGGAACGAAGGCCACATTTCGAGGCAATGCCCCTACATGTTCAGACGAAAGGAGCATCCTCGGGGTGAACCCATGGAAGTCAATAGTGTCTGGAGGAGACAGAGATCACGGCCAGAATCTCCTAGATCTTCCGAGACATCCGAGGTATCGAATACGAGCAGCGGAGACGAAGGAAGTGGCAGACGGGAGTGGAGCGGCCGGAGGAGAGCGGCATAACCTGGACGTGTGGCGGCCTGAGGAGGGTGTCCGAGGAGAGGCGACCGCATCTTGCAGGTACACAACGTGAGGGCGAGGAGCAGCGGTCTGCCTATTATCCGAGTGTAGCGAGGGGTGAGGTGCCTGGTGGTCACCGGGAGCTCCAGCACCATCCTGAGTCGGCGAGCGGCGGAGCAGTTCATTGGCTGCAACAGAGTACTCCAGGTAAGGGCATGTTCCTGTAATTTGATTACCTTGGGTGGCTCTTGTACCATTGAGGGGGAGATAGAGATAAATTTAGAAAAATGGTCGGACAGAGGGGAAAAACTGGTGTGTCACGTAATAGGGGAAATGTCCAAGTCGTACAATGGCATTATAGGATGCGACCTATTGGAAAGGGTTGGAGCCAGAGTGTGTAATAAAAAGGGGAGGTGGAGCATTAAGATTGGAAAAAAGAGGTATAGGTGTTGCTCGGTGTTAAAAAGGGACAAAGGGCAAACCGGAGTAGTAAGTAGGGTTGAAGACTGGAGGGGGAAAATTTTAAAAGAGTTCAAGGACATCTTTTTTAAGGAGAGCGATAAGTTGGGTGTCACGGGCAGGGCGGATCATGATATACCGTTGAAGGAAGAGCGGGCCACATACGTCAAGGAAAGGAGATACCCACAAGCGCTCCGTAGGCATATCCGGGAGGAGATAGAGGACTTAAAACGACAAGGGATCGTGGTCGATAGCACTTCCCCCTGCAATAGTCCGCTCTGGGCCGTGAGGAAGAAGAGTGCCCCCGGAGAGGAAAAGTACAGGGTAGTCATTGACTTCCGCAAACTCAATGAGAACACCCGGGACGATAAATACCCTATCCCCAGATAGGTTAAGTGGGGCTAGGATATTTAGCACGTGCTTGGAGTTTGGAGTTTGGAGTTGGAGTTTGGACTTGAAAGCCGGGTCCCACTAGATCCGAATGAACCCCAGGAACCAGTGTAAGACGGCCTTCACCTTTGAGCGGGGACACTACGAGTTCACCCGGATGCAGTTCGGGCTTAAGAACGCGCCAATTACGTTCCAAAGGATCATGGACGAGCTTCTTAGGGGTTTAGATGAAAGTATATGCCAGATTTATATGGACGACCTCTTGGTTTTCAATAAGTCGGAGGGCGAGCATCTGGCTCATCTTAGGGCGGTATGCGGGAGAATTCGGGAGTTTGGCCTGAAGCTATCGTCAGAAAAGTCGCGTCTGGGGAAAAACGAGATTAGTTTCATGGGGCACACGATGTCAGAAGACGGGGTGAAGCCGGATAAAGGAAAAGAAAGATAATGACAATTCTGCGGGACGTTAAGGGCATACGGCGGCTGTTGGGTTCCCTGAATTACTACCATAGATTTATCCCCGAGATGGCGAGATTCTTAGTTCCGTTAAAAAACTTATTGCAGAAGGGTAGAAAAATTTGTATCACAACGGAGATGGAAAATAACATCAGGCGCTGCATGGAGGAGCTACAGAGAGAGCCGGTATTAGGCTTCCCGGACTTCAATAAGGTGTTTACCGTAACTACGGATGCGAGCGAATACGCGCTGGGGGCGGTATTATCGCAGGAGAATGAGAAAGGGGAGAGGCCGGTAGTGTATGCGAGCCGAAGGTTAACGGACGCGGAGACACAGTATAGTGCGTTTGAGAGGAAACTACTCGGGATTGTATGGGCTGTGGATCACTTCCGTCCGTATATCTTTGGAAGGAGATTTAGGGTCCATACGGACCATAGACCATTACAGTGGATTGGGAAGTTGAAGGAATCTTCCGCAAGAATTACGCGATGAAAGGAGTTCCTCAGCCAATACAATCTCGAGATAGTATACAAGCCCGGGAAAGAGAAAGTGGTCGCGGATTGGTTATCGTGCGCACTGATTATCAATGCCGTTGAGGGGGACGAACCGGGACCGTCGGGGGATGAGGCGCGCAGTGGTGTGGATCCTTCAAGAAGAAGAAAGTTCCGCTGATGAGGGGCCCTCAGACATGGAAGAAGTAGATGAAATAGTAAATGATAAGAGAGATCAGATCATCTGGAAGACCAGGACTGAGGGTCTCCCAAAGGCGGACTTTTCGAAATATGGAAAATGTAATATCGTCACCATCTGGACAGAGCCTGGGATTAGGGAGGATTCAATGGTGAAACTACTGCGCGGGGTGTCTAAGGTGGGAAAGACATATCACCTCTATATAGGGAATGCCACCATATGGGACAGATTTAAGAGGCTTTGTAGGGAGGAAAAAATCGGGATCGACCGAACTTTTATTAGGTGCCTGAGGTCGTTAGAGGTGGTACAGGACGTCGAGCGGCAGAAGGAGGTAACCCTATCATACCACCAGGGTAAGACGAACCACCGTGGGACACAGGAGACTCTCCAAGCATTGAAGCGGAGGTATTTCTGGTGGAGCATGAAACGGACGATCCAAGAGGTCATTGGGTCGTGTGAGGTATGCCTCACCACGAAATACGACCGGCATCCCCCAGGGTGGGTACAGGAAGAGACCTACGGTAGCGTTTCCCTTATCGGACCTCCAAGTGGATACGTTTAAGTGGTGGGGATACCAGTGGGTCACCATTTTCGACGTATTTTGCAAATTGGCTCTAGCTCACCTCGTGCAGGCCAAATCGGTGGAGGCGGTATTGGGGGCGTTGAGAGTCTGGTTCAGGTCATACGGGATCCCGGATCGCATCACGTCGGACGGGGGTCTTGAATTTGACAACGCGTTAAAAAAAAATAAGAAAACTTATTACGATGTTCACTGTCGAGTGCATGAAAGCATAGTTACTTAATTCTTAAATCTTACAGGATTAAAGTGGTATTAGTTTGTTATTTATTAAAATGCTTTATTGTTATTACCTCAGCCTGATTCATTTCTTTTCATGTCTCTCAACATTTAGACTGTTAGATCAACCACTTTCTGCATCAAAAAATCTAACTTCATTTTTGGACTTTTGTCCCGCTAGATTCACGAATGGCCCCACTGTGCGGCGGTCGGCGCGCCCACTGCAGGGTTAAATTATCCCTATTTTCTCTAGCTTTAGACATGAATATATTTCTATCTAGTTTTCTTAAGAACTCAAGAATTATTATGTCTGTAAAAGAACCATTTCATCTTCTAATACGGTAATGAGTTCTGCGCACGCGCCCGAATTGTAAGGTTGCACGTTAGACCTGTCTGTGAAAAGTGTTTTTTTAACTAGTGTTCTAGATTAAAACATCATGTAAAAAACATTGTGAGCAAATTATTAGAAACTTTTATTATTACAGCTTACTAAACGTGAGTAAACACCTTGTTTATAAACTATAAAACAGACCACTGTGTTTACGGATTGCATGAGACTGGCGTGTACTGTGGCCATCTTATCTACTAGCAGTACCACCACTAGGCCAAGCCAATTTAACCCTGCAGTGGGCGCGCCGACCGCCGCACAGTGGGGCCATTCGTGAATCTAGCGGGACAAAAGTCCAAAAATGAAGTTAGATTTTTTGATGCAGAAAGTGGTTGATCTAACAGGCTAAATGTTGAAAGACATATTCGTGAAAAAAAGAAAATGAAGTGAATCAGGCTGAGAGTAATAACAATAAAGCATTTTAATAAATAACAAACTAATACCACTTTAATCCTGTAAGATTTAAGAATTAAGTAACTATGCTTTCATGCACTCGACAGTGAACATCGTAATAAGTTTTCTTATTTTTTTACATTTTACGATGAATTGTATTCAAAATAGTCAGTATTAGTACATTTTATTTTTTATTTTACGGTATTTTAGATACTTAGATGGTTCGCCAATTAAAAAGCCCACAAGTAAAAAAACATATTCATATTTTAATCTGAAACTTTTTACGTAGGTGAACTAGATCTTAAATTATGGTTCTGTGTGTCTCGGGTCATTTAATTTTAGTGAATATATTGCATTTGGCTGCCCGTTTTGCCCGTTTATTAGTATCACCAAAAATTATGTTTTAGGCGGAGTACTCTCAGTTGCGCGATTGGAATTGGCTGAAGCGTTACGGGCTGGAGGTTTCAGTTTTAATAATTCCTAGAAAGAAAAAAATATATCTGGTCAATTATATAATTCAACAATCTTCAATTCGGCATCTCACAGAGGATGTCCACAAAAGAAAACACAAAGAGATAAAAAGATACGGGGAACATTTTCCTCGGAAAATGTCTCGCACAGACACTCAACACTGACATTATGAGTAATTTGTTTATTTCGTCTGATCCTTTAGTACAGACCACTACCAGAGAAAAATACGACTTTCGGTAATAGTCCTCTCAATTTGCTTGTACTATCAGACGCATATACAAGTATGGTACCCTTACTTAGTGGACAAGTTATTTATGATAGTGATAATCTCGATCATAGATGACAAATCATTATAGACTATAATTTTCTTTTAAGTTTAAAACAATATAACGTATTTGATTTCTGCTCGTTTTAAGATAGAAATTAAGTATTAAAGTGTTAAAGCTTATAGTATGATAACACATTGTCTTGATTTATATATATTATAAATTATATCCATTTTTACTGAACAAAATTTCAGAGAAATTGTTAGTTGTTACAGAGGTGTTTTTCCCGTCATAATATTGGCATTATTATCATAAAGTAGGTATATTCATTTTTTTAAACTTCAATTTATATTATCATCGATAAATCAATAAATGGTTTTGTGGAGTTTAGTTTGGTTTTTTTTTTTTTTTTTTAATAAAACAACAAGCCACAAATAAAATTTTTGTTTTATCAACTTTTCAGTAACCTTGTTTTAATCATTTCAAGTTGTTCTGGATGAGAAAAAAATATTAAATTATCCATACGATCGCTTTCAGACTTTTGTCCCGCTAGATTCACGAATGGCCCCACTGTGCGTCGTGACCTGAGAGAGCGCTTGGCGTCTGCCAGACACCACGGGTTTTTTTAAAATTGTAATGTGACTTTCTAAGTCATTTTTTTATTGTTTTCGCATTACAAATTTTCTCCCCTGTTGTTGTTAATCAATAGCTAATTCATACATTAATTTAATATTGGTGAAGGATGTGTCTGGAATATATGATAATTCAAATTCTATGTATGTACAAAAAGTTTATATATTTTTCACATTCAATAATAATATTTAATAAATAAATTTGAATGTAAAAATCAATTTTATGTAGTAACGAAATACGGGGGTAATTCATTTTTGTTTATTCGTATAGTCCCAACCGTTGTCAGATTTTTTTCTAGAAGTTCATTTGTAAGAGGATAGCTTGTGAACCAATTATCAACCTAACATTTCTGCCAGTTCCGTGGCTTGGTTGGCTATGTCGAATGACAACATCTTTGGGCGCCCAGCTTGCCTCATAAGGTCCTGGTGGTTAGGTACCAACATACACTTCCATGTTTTGGGTATAAAAATTTCTGGCATCGCAAAGTGCAAATATTTTTATCCCATATTTTGCCGGTTTTGATGGAATGCATTGCCGAAAGGAACATCGCCGTCTAAATGATTCCAGTTTTTCATCAATCGTAGCATACTTTCCTATAGTTTCCCTATATGATGTGTCCTATAGGCACATCGACGTAGCCCTTATTACTGAAACAAGACTAACCAACAAACGTCTATATAACATACCTCAGTACTGCAATGTATTATGGGTACTCGGAGTAATGTTTTGTTAATAAACATAATATTATAATAAGACGCCGTGATCAAAAAGGGCCGGCACTGCTATGATGTCGGGGGTAGGATTGTTAAGCCATAAAACCCTTCAGAGGAGATTTGGGTCAGACAAAGTCAAGGCAAACCTTTCGGAAGGATCGCCGGTTGTTTGGGAAGAAGTTTGTCTACAAAAGGTCATAGGAGACAAAGAATATCATGACAAAGGAATCTAAAAGAAAAGTGGAAGGGATACGCGTGTATATATTCTCGGCCCTGGAAACAAAAGGGGAGAGTTTTTGTAGAAGAGTTGATCGACGGAGAGTGGACGGAGAGATGAGAGACGGTTGGAAGTGAGATGGCTGAGGGGAGATGCTGGAGGTCCTCAGCGATGATCTCTTGGATGGCCCGCCCAGAAAGACAGGAAGGAAGCTCTGATTATGACCGGACTCAATACGCCGACTGAAGACCCTTACTCCATTTTGATAAGTACCCACTCCATTTGTAATAGTCTGTAATAAGTTTATATTTGGTAAATTGTGTGCTGACCTTATCTATATCTATATAATCATTTTCATAAATAAAGTAAGTTGAATATTCATGATAATTATTCTCTTTCCTAAATGCCACTAAAGAAATGCTGAATTGGTTTGCACGTGTCAGATCAGAAATCCAATAGGGTAATTAATAAAACATTAATAATTGGGACTCTATGTATAGATTAACATAGTATTTCTAAAAAACCCCAAGAGCAATATAGCAGTACAAAACATCGGACTGACCATCCAGATGGAACAGCCCATGCTAGATCCGCTGTCATACACCAATCCCTCGCCTACTACCTATTCCCCTTACCAGTCCATGATTTCCTTCAATCCACTGCTGTAAAAATTCAAACTCCTTTCTTTCCTATAACTCTTGTGTCAGCGTATTCCCCTCCCAATAAATCCATTTCCGAATCCCACTACACTTCCTTTTTAAATTTCCTAGGACAACACTTTATTTTAGGAGCAGACCTAAATGCCAAACACCAGCAATGGGGAGCCAGAACAACCAACTCCCGTAGGCGAACATTGATGTCTGCACTAAATTCTAGTCGTTGCAAATCCTCTCTCCCGACTATCCCACATATTGGCCTACCGATCCTAATCGTAATCCCGATCTCCTAGACTTTTTTATCCTCAAAGGCCTAGGACCTCTTAATCATTCCATAACTCGCCTAGACGACCTATCATCAGACCATAGCCCATTAATATTAAACCTATCCATATCACCAGTTCCTAAATCACCCTTTTCCTCATTTATCAGAGGTCCAGTCAACTGGAAGCTCTTCCAACAAATCCTGACCGATCAAATAGACCTCAGAGTTTCCTTGAAATCCCGTGAAAACCTGGATGATGCTGTTCACTCCTTCACTACCTCAATCCAGCAAGCCGCTTGGGCAGCATCTTCACCGAATAATACCCCAAAAAACCCTAAAACAAACCCATTACCACAAAACCTTTTAGACCTCATCCATGCCAAGCGCTATTATACAGCAATATGGCAACGCACAAGATATCCATCTGATCGTTGCACGTATATCTACTATGCGAAACTAGTCAAGCGCGAATTAGCTTCCTTTAGATCCCAATTATTCAATACATGCCTCTCGTCCCTTTCCGCTTATGATAATGCCCTCTGGAACACAACAAAAAACATCCTAAAATCCAAGCCCATCTCCCATCCCCTCCGACGAGGTGATGGCTCATGGGCCGCATCTGACATGGAAAAAGCAGAGGAACAAGCCAATCACCTTTCCCAAACATTTACTCCAAATCCTGGACTTTATCCTAATCAATCTAGTACAGTTGAAGATTTCCTATCTTCTCCCATTCCTCTTTCCTTACCTCCTAGTGCTGTTACCCCCTCTGAGGTCAAATTCCTACTTCGAAAACTAAACAAAAGAAAATCCCCTGGCTATGACCTCCTTACTCCACAAATTCTCCGCCAAGTTCCACATAAAGCAATAATGTTCCTTACCTATATTTACAATTGCATCCTACGCACAACCCACTTTCCTGTTTTATGGAAACACTCCGTCATAATAACTTTTTTAAAACCAGGCAAACCTCGTAACCGCAGTTCATCATATAGACCAATTAGCCTACTTCCTATTCTATCTAAAATATTCGAAAAAATCCTCCTTAAACGTATCCTATCCAAACTTGACACACATAGTTTCCCCTCCCACCAATTTGGATTCCGTTCAATGCATTCCACAGTCCAACTAGGACTCCGTCTTGTTGACCATGTATCTTCTGCTCTGGAAAGGAAGCAATATTGCTCGGGTGCCTTTCTGGACATTGCTCAGGCTTTTGACCGGATTTGGCACACCGGATTGCTTTTTAAACTTAAGAGCATACTACCAAAAACCCTCTACCTCGTCCTTTATTCCTACCTTACAAATCGCTCCTTCCGAGTTCGATGCGGCTCTGATTTTTCCGACTGCTATCCTATCCGAGACGGAGTTCCTCAAGGCAGCGTTTTGGGTCCTGTCCTCTACATCCTCTTCACTGCTGACATTCCTACCTCTCCCGACACGTTCCTTGCAACTTTCGCTGATGATACAGCTATACTTTCATCACATCCTGATCCTAAAACAGCCTCTTCCAACCTACAAAATCACCTCTCAATGATAGAACTATGGTGTAACAGATGGAGAATAAAAGTCAATGAATCGAAATGCACCCACATGACTTTTACTCTACGCCGTGGTTCCTGCCCAGCTGTCCTATTCAATAAGATCCCATTACCCAGATCTGCTGATACAGTGCGATATCTTGGTTTCATCTTAGACAAAAGACTCACTTGGAACTCACATACTAGACTTAAAAGTAAGAGCTTAACAGAAGATTTAGCCAACTATACCCCATACTATGCAAAACTTCAAAACTTTCAATAGACAACAAGCTTCTGATTTATAAGACTATCCTAAAGCCTATCTGGGCCTACGGACTAGAAATTTGGGGGACAGCAAAACAATCGAACATCAAGCGTATCCAATCCTTCCAATCCAAATTCCTAAGAACCATAAACAATGCCCCATATTATGTCTCCAACAAAACCTTACATAACGATCTTAATATACCTTTTTGTCCTAGAAACCATACCTGTCAAATTTTCAAAATTTCATCAAAAACTTTCTCATCATCCTTATCCACTAGCACAATCCCTATCCAGCTCCACTCACCCCTATAATCCTCCTCGCAGGTTAAAAAGGTATTGGCCTCCTGACCTATTATCAGTTTCGACATGGAGTCCTGGCAATGGCCAGCTTCTCCGCTCACGCTCTGAGTGACTGTAGTTTAGCGCTCTCACACAGCCTCCACAGGTGTTAAATTATACTAGTGACGCAGCTGAGAGAGAAGCGCTGGGATCTCTCGGGGCCTGGCTTGGCCCAACAGTGGAGGGACAAGTCTTGTTGTGGGATCCCTCAGATTTGAATATAGTGTAAATAAAGTCTGAATGTATTTTAAGATTTAAGTTAATTTAATTTTTTTTTTTATGTCTTGTTACTTTTTTTATAGATTATTTATTTTTTATTTTCTTAGCTTTATGTATTGTATAGTTTGAGATACTTTGTTTATTTTCTTATTATTTTTTATTCTATTTTTTTATCTATTCTTTGCATTTATTTTTTATTTTAAATAGTGTGTGAATGGATCCATTTAGTCATCCATATTACCTATTGCCCACATTGAGGCAGATTGTAATACTTTATCAATAAAGAAAAAAAAAAAAAAAAAAAAAAAAAAACGGTATTAATTGTCCAGACATTTAATATTTATTTCACATTTCAGTTGATCTAACACTTGTTGGATTAATTTATTTAGGTTTTCTCTTTCGTGAAACGGTGTTCTTATCATGTCACTTTTTTTATTTGCATGCTGGGTTAGAATAAATATAAGTACTAAATATTAAAGTAATAAATATTGTACTAAGTCCCGAGAAGTCCCTGCAGTGTGTGCCTTATGTCAACAGGAGCATCCAGCTAACTACAAAGGATGCCAAACATACAAAAACCTCCGTAACAAAGTCCATAGGTCGCAGCCACAGAATGAAGAAGCTCATCAGACAAGAGGAAGACAGCCTTCAAAAATTGCTACCTCATCAGTATCATTTGCAGAAATGCTTGGAGGAAGAAGAGGTCAGAAAGAAACAGGGGCCATGCCGCAACCTCCTCAACAGCCATATTCCTATAACCCTCAACCTCAGCAACAGCACCAATCTCAACCCCAACAAAATATTCAATATGCTCCAGCTCCATTAATCCAACCCAATCCACATATCCATCATCAGATCTCCCATATTCCTCATCCCCCTACTACCTCAGATCTCGCATCCTTATTTAATTCCTTCCTTTCAGAGTTGAAAAATCTTATCACCCCTCTCATTTCACTCCTCACAAATGTTATACCTCACCTAATGCCTCTTCAAAAAATGTCTAATCCTTAAATGCCTTCCACAAAACCCTTATCCATTCTCCTTTGGAATGCGAATGGTATTCGCAACCACACTGACGAACTTACATCCTTGCTACATTACAAAGAAATCGATGTAGCTTTAATTACAGAAACCAGACTGACTAGTAAACAACGTTTCAACATACCACAATACCAAACATACCGAACAGACCACCCTGATGGTAGAGCCTATGCCGGAACTGCTGTTATCATCCACCATTCCCTCTCTCACCATGTATTTCCTTTACCAGCAAATGAATTTCTGCAACCCACAGCAGTTGTCATCAAAACCTTCTCCTTTCCCGTCACGATTGCAGCGGCCTACTGCCCCCCAAATAAACCCATTTCCACATCCCAGTTCCTCTCATTTCTTAATTCCTTAGGTCATCGCTTTCTCCTTGGTGTTGACTTCAATGCTAAGCACCAGCAATGGGGTTCAAGAACCACCAACTCCCGTGGGCGAGCATTACAGTCAGCACTCAATTCCCGAAGATCCAACTTTATTTCTCCCGGCACTCCAACCTATTGGCCCACGGATCCAAACCGAAACCCAGACCTTCTTGACTTCTTCATCCATTCAGGATTAGGACCTCTCCATCACTCCATAGAACGCCTGGATGACCTTTCCTCAGATCATAGTCCTTTAATTCTAACCCTTTCTGTCACTCCAATTACAAAACCTCCTTCCCCATCATTTATAAGAGGGCCAGTAGACTGGAACCTCTTCCGACAAATAATATCCGACACTATAGACCTCAGAGTATCCCTAAAAACCTCCCAAGACCTTGACAATGCAACTTATTCCTTCACAAACATAATCCAGCAAGCAGCCTGGGCTGCATCCTCACCTCGTTCCCTTCCTAAAGTTCGAAAAGAAAATCCTTTACCTCAAGATCTACTGGACCTTATCCAATCTAAACGCCATGCCAGAGTCATTTGGCAAAGAACCAGGCATCCAGATGATCGGAAATCCTATTATTACCTTACCAAACTCCTTAAAAAAAATATGGCTACCTTCAGATCTAAAACCTACAATTCCCATCTTTCTTCACTATCCTCTTCAGATAACTCCCTCTGGACAACCACTAAAAAGATCCTAAAATATCAACCTACCTCCCATCCCCTCCGACGCGAAGATGGTTCATGGGTGGCTTCTGACGAGAACAGATCCGAAGAATTCGCCCAGCACCTATCCAGCATATTTCTTCCCCATCCTGTTTCTAATCCCACCCACACAAGAATGGTTCATGAATTTCTTGATTCACCGATACCCCTCTCTTCACCTCCTAAAGCAATAAACCCCTCTGAGGTCAGATTCCATCTAAAAAAAATTGAAATCCCGAAAATCCCCTGGATATGATCTCCTCAGTTCACAGATCCTCAGGCAACTTCCTCATAAAGCAGTCATATTCCTCACCTACCTATACAATTGCATCCTCCGGACAACCCATTTCCCTTTGCTATGGAAGCACTCCATTATTATTCTTTTCCTGAAACCGGGCAAACCTCCTAACAACCCTTCATCATATAGACCAATTAGCCTTCTCCCAATCCTTTCAAAAATGTTTGAAAAGCTCCTTCTTAAAAGAATCCTACCCATCCTTGAATCGCAAAATATTCCTTCACACCAGTTTGGATTCCGCTCCACCCATTCCACTATCCAACAAGGCCTGAGAGTTGTTGACCATATATCTTCAGCACTTGAAAGCAAGCAGTGTTGCTCCGGCGCATTTCTGGACATAGCGCAAGCTTTTGACCGGGTATGGCATGACGGTTTGCTCTTCAAGCTCAAAGCCCAGCTACCGCAATCACTATTCCTAGTTCTTCGATCCTACCTCTCTAACCGTTCCTTTCGAGTTCGCTGCGGAATGGAATACTCTAACTGCTACCCAATAGGGGCAGGTGTTCCACAAGGTAGCGTTCTTGGTCCAGTTCTATATATCCTATATGCTGGAGATATCCCTACCACTCCTGATACTTTCCTTGCAACATTTGCTGATGACACTGCCATCCTTTCATCCCATTCAGATCCTTTAATAGCTTCCTACAATCTACAAAACCACTTATCCTTGATTGAAGACTGGTGCGATAATTGGCGGATCAAAGTTAATGAAACTAAATGCACCAACGTTACCTTTACCCTCCGCCGAAAATCCTGTCCTCCTATCAATTTCAATGGTATCCCACTACCTAAAGCGGACACAGTTCGGTATCTTGGTTTCTACTTAGACAAAAGACTTACGTGGAACCCTCATACTCGACTCAAAATACAAGAACTCAACAGACGCTTCAGCCAACTGTATAGACTAATAAATAGGACATCTCATCTTTCCGTTGAAAACAAACTTCTCATATACAAGACCATTATTAAACCTATTTGGACTTATGGACTTGAACTGTGGGGCACAGCTAAAAAGTCGAATATCAAACGCATTCAATCCTTCCAATCCAAAGTCCTCCGAACTATAGTGAATGTTCCTTACTATGTATCCAATAAAACCCTCCACAATGATCTCAACATACCATACGTCCTCGACCTCATACCTCTTAAATTTTTAAAATTCCACCGCAACCTTTCTTTCCATCCTAACCCTCTGGCTCAATCACTATCCAGTTCAACACATCCTGATAACCCCCCCTCGCAGATTAAAACGGCAGTGGCCCCAAAATCTATTGTAAAATGTATATATGTTGGAGTGCTGGCACTGGCCAGCTTCTCCACTCATGCCCTGAGTGACTGTACATTGCGCTCTCACTCAGCCTCCACTGGGTTTTCTTTAACACCAGTGACGCAGCTGAGAGAGTAGAGCTGGGACCACTCTGCGCCGGGCCTGTCCTTCCATGAGTGGAGAGGCAGGGTTGGTTGGGAGATCCCTAGGATGAGTGTGTCTTGTAAATAGGTATGAATGTAGTTTTAACTTTTAATTTTAAAAAAACTTTTAATTTAATTCAGGTTTATTTTTATTTTTTACTTTTATTCAATTTATTTTCATTTTTTTTTATTATTATTATTTTATCTTATGTATATATATCTTTATATTTTTTTTTTTTTAATTTAAATATTTCACTTGTACGTATATTCTGTATTGTATATTGTTTATGTATACTAGCATAGCTCTTTTTCGTTCTATTTATTTTATTTATTTTTTTTTTTTTTTTCATTTTATATTGTTATTTATTTATTTATTTTATTTTATCTTATTTTTTTTTTAATTTCATTTTTTATTATTTTATTTTATTTTTCTTATTGTACATATTGTGTGAACGTAATCATGAAGACATCTATATTACTTATTGCCCACACTTGTGGCAGATTGTAATAATTCCTCAATAAATGATTGATTTAAAAAAAAAAAAAAAAAAAAAAAAAAAAAAGTTTACAATTTTGGCAATTAGATAAAAGTAGACCAAACATGAATATTTTAGAACAGCCCATCTAATTGTTAGCTTATAGTCTTTAGAATATTGTGGTAAGCCTGATTTAATTTGGAACAGTCATTTCTCGTGTTGATGGTGTTAATATCTTTTTTTTTATGTGCATCATTTCGAGGATGAGCCTTTTTTGTTGATTCTTTTCCACATCTAGTATCCTCACCCTCTCAAAATCAAACACGTGATTATTTTTGATAGCGTGTATCGCTAGAGCTGTGTCCTCTTTACCACTTTCTATGCTATATTTGTGGCTATACATCCGTCTGTGGAGGTATTGGGTGGTCTGACCCACGTATTTTCCCTCACAATTCTTACAATTTATTTTATAGATTACGTTTGACAGTTTCTCTTTGGTGGTTTTGTCTTTTAATTTAGAAAATATTAGTTTGTTTAAATTATCATTGTATTGATGTGATAAAGTAATGTTATAATCCTGAAAAAATCTTTTTTGTAGTCAGTACCAAAGGTTTGATGTATTCTATTGTAAAAAAATGATTTGTTTGTTTTACAACTATTGCGTTTATGGGACAAACTGTCAAAAGCATCCTGTAGACAATATTCTATAATTCGTTTGGGGTAGTTATTATTTATTAATATATCTTTAACTCTTTTTATATTGTCTCTTTAAGATCGCCGTTATAGCAATTTCTTTTTTAACGTTAGTGAATAATAAAATGACATCTTTTTTATCGTTAGATTTCATTATTCATCATTTCATTATTCACTAACGTTAAAAAAGAAATTGCTATAACGGCGATCTTAAAGAGATGGAAATGTATTACAAAATTTACTTCTATCCCGAAAACTTTATTCATGAGCGCAATAGAGCTATGCTTGGAGGCCTCATACTTTTGACTTATAAAAATGATTTTTTTATAAACAGATAATGGGGCTTCCAATGGGTCTGTCACTTTCACCTATATTAGTGGAATTTGTCATGGATGACCTCATTGATGAGGTCATGAGACAGATTCCATTCAAGATTCAATTTTTGAAGAAATATGTGGATGACACTTTACTAAGCATACCGTCAGAAAATGTAAAAGATATTTTACATTATTTTAATAAGGACCAACATATAAAGTTTACTGTGGAGGAGGAGGTGTGGGGGTGCCATAGTATTTTTAGATACCAAACTAGTCCGAGTGAGGGAAGGTATAGAGGTATCCTGGGTGGAAAAAAATAAAAATGGTACCAGACTTTTTAATTTTAAGTCTAACCATAGTTTAAAGATCAAAATAAATACAGCAAAAAACCTTTTTTACCGGGCTATATCCCTCAGCAGTAATTCTTACAAAAATGACAATATAAAAAGAGTTAAAGATATATTAATAAATAATAACTACCCCAAACGAATTATAGAATATTGTCTACAGGATGCTTTTGACAGTTTGTCCCATAAACGCAATAGTTGTAAACAAACAAATAATTTTTTTACAATAGAATACATCAAACCTTTGGTACTGACTACAAAAAAGATTTTTCAGGATTATAACATTACTTTATCACATAAATACAATGATAATTTAAACAAACTAATATTTTCTAAATTAAAAGACAAAACCACCAAAGAGAAACTGTCAAACGTAATCTATAAAATAAATTGTAAGAATTGTGAGGGAAAATACGTGGGTCAGACCACCCAATACCTCCACAGACGGATGTATAGCCACAAATATAGCATAGAAAGTGGTAAAGAGGACACAGCTCTAGCGATACACGCTATCAAAAATAATCACGTGTTTGATTTTGAGAGGGTGAGGATACTAGATGTGGAAAAGAATCAACAAAAAAGGCTCATCCTCGAAATGATGCACATAAAAAAAAAGATATTAACACCATCAACACGAGAAATGACTGTTCCAAATTAAATCAGGCTTACCACAATATTCTAAAGACTATAAGCTAACAATTAGATGGGCTGTTCTAAAATATTCATGTTTGGTCTACTTTTATCTAATTGCCAAAATTGTAAACTTTTTTAGTGTCAAAATTTAAAATTTTTATTTATTTATTTGTTATTTGAATTATCAAAATTTTTAGTTGAAAATAATGTTTTAAAATATAAAGTGTCAAAATACTGTTGTTGTTTTTAGGTTATTGGAGTGGCTGTTTTATTGTTTGTAAAATGATGGATATAAAATTGTAAAAATGTTTTTTTTTTAGGTTATATTAATTGTTATATTAAAAGTTTAAAATAGATTGTTAAGTTTTAAATTGTTTTAAATATTTAATTGGGTATTGTTTTAGCATAATGGTTTTATTGTATTTTAACGAAGGGAAATATCCCCTATATATTTGTGTGTATTGTCGTATGGGTGTGTGTGTGAATGTTTATATATTGTTTTTCTTTAGTTATAGATTTTAAATTTTAGTTACAAAAAAGAAAAAATTATGTAATTGGACCTCGGATTTTTTGGCCGGGTAGTCCGCCGAGCAGCTCAGTACCCTGGTGTCTGAGCTGGCAAGCACTTGCTGCAGGAGTCGGTGGGCTTACTGGCCTGGAGTTTCGGGGTACCCAGTTTTTGGTGTGTATTTGTTAAATTTTGTATTATTAATGACTAGAGGTGTGCCAATGTCGGGAAAGATGTTTAAGAATGGTATTGTTTTTCCAGTTCTGATGAGGACCCCATTAAATAAGGGGTCGAAACGTCAAAAAGAGAGGAGAGAGGAGAAGGAAGAAATAAAATATGTATATGGATAAATAATAAAATTGTATGAACAAAATATTGTTAAATATAAAGGACCAAAAACCCGATTATTGTTAAACAGTTAATTATATATATATATATATATATATATATATATATATATATATATATATATATATATATATATATATAAAATGTTATTATATATGTGCTAAAAGTAACGTTTTCCGATTTCCGAGATCAAACAGCTAACAACATACGACTTTCACCCCCTCTCTTCCCTAAACCGGAAGATATTTTGAGGAAGAATTTTTATCACATTTAGAGCTAAGGATGGTGAACAATATCCAGCTGTCAGATATTTTGATTTTTGGAGTAGAATCTTCGATGCTAAATTTTGTACTATATCAGTGATACAAGTAAACTATAAACTATTATAGAAAAAAAAAATGCACTTTGGAAGTAATAACCTAAAATTAAAGGTTATTACATTGTTGCTACATTTCAACTGAATGATTATTCATGATCATGAACAGCAGTATATGCATTTGTGCACTTCAGCACGGCTCTGCTAGGACCGGCGCACCACTACTCTCAACGCTTTCTATAAAGCCATCGTTTTAATGCTATGCAACACTTTTCTTCCCAAAAAGCAGTTTTCTGTATATGATTAAGTATTACGGCGAAAGTAAGCTATTTACATAAAAAGTGTATATAACATAAATGTTTTGTAATATTGTTAGGAGTAAAATGAAAAAAAAAGAACACTCCGATAACATAATTAGGTTTCGAGCTGTCGACATATAATCAGAGTTCCGTACTTGTAGTGTTGATGAATGGGTGAGGGAAAAAGCAAGAGGGGTGGTGGTCGGGACTTTGGGTTTTTTTAGTGTATACTTTATGTACTAACACCCTGCAAAAATTCAGCTTTCCCCTAAGTAGTTGCGAAACGAAACCTTTATTGACTGGGCTAATATGGCTTCATATAGAAATATAATAATAGTTGATTACGTAGTGAATTAAAGACTAAATTTTGTTTCTCCCTTTACCAAACGAACGTACATTTAAAGCCCTTGTTCTCTTCTTCTTTATACATTCAGAATATAAAATTAATATTTATCAGAGTTAACATTAATGTAGTCGTACAGGTTAAAAATAACAATCTATTCTTATCATTCACAGCTGTTCATTTTGGCTTCAAATAGGCATTATAGGTGAAGATATTGCATCGTGGGTAACCTAAGAAAAGCACTCTTATATGAATGAAGTGGTTTTCTTAACATTAAATAAAACCTTTAATGTATAGAAAATCATTAAACCCTTCGGGAGAAACAATTACAGTTGGCAATGTACGTAATTGTTCATTTATTTACAAAGACGACAGAGTTATGTTATGTGATAAAGGTTAGATTCTGCTTTCCTATGCCCGGTATTAACTTCATAGATTAAATTCGAGATCTTCTTTACAATTTTATATGGTCCAATCCTTAACTCATCCAATTTTTGTCTATTTAGTAGATTTCCGTTTATCACATATACTTTCTCTCCCATAGCCAATTTACATTCTTTCCTATTCAAGTCTAATTTTTTTTAATTTATTATAATTATGTGAGTTGATTGCGTTTTAAGAGCTAGTTCCCTATCTCTTTTGCGTTCATCGTTCAATTACAACTTGATTTCAATTCAAGTGGTACAATAGTTTAAAGTGTCATGGCCGAAACAGCAGATCATTCCCGTTATCGCTCTGACTTTAAACTGTTTTCTCAATGGTATTAGCCTATCTACTGCTTTGTAAACCTGTGTAACAACGGTTTATATTACAGTGAACAATATTGTGATCACATTTCGTCAGGTCAGTGCTTCTATTAACAATTATAAGTGAGAAAAGTGGTGGATGTGGGGTACAGACTATCCACGAGTAACAGTTTCTTACTTGTCGGCACTCCAGATTGAGCTAAATATTACTTTTGCTAGTTTTCCCTACCACCACTTGAAGCTCATGGCGTAGGCTTTGGACTGATATTCCGTTTTTCCGAGTTCAAGTCTCACTCCCAGTAGACGTTATTCTTATTTTTAATTTTTTAAATTTTATTATTATGAAAATGTTACAATAATTCTTTATTTTTATCTCGTTAATTTTTGTTCGTTAAAATAATAATAAATTTAATATTAATTATTTAATATTTATTTTTGACTATAAAATGGAGTTCCGAGAATAATGACTCGGAAGAAGAGTTCGCGATGTCTGAAATTAGCGAGACAAACTCTCAATACTTGTCGCAAAGAATGTTACAAAAACGTCATTGGAACGCTGCCCCCGTATCTGCCAGGAATTCACCTAATAAAAAAAAAAAAAAAGAATAAAGGAAAACAAACACCAGCTCCTACAACTCGCAGTAAATCCACTGCAGCCACAAAAATAGAACAATCCACCTATTCAATCCCAGCCAGTAATAAATTTGCAACCCTGGAGAATGTTCCATCCGAGCCAGCTCAACAAAATAAAGACTTTGCAGAACCTCCACCACTAACAGTTTTTGTATCAAATGTAAAGCATTACCTTCCATTTTGTCAAGAAATAGCGAATCTTATTGGCCAAACAAACTTCTAATGTTTTTCACGTGTTAAAGACATAAAAATTAATACCACCACCAAAGAAAACTATAAAAAAAATCATTCATTTTTTGTCTGCTAAAAACTATAACTTCCATTGTTATCAGTTAAAAGAAGATAAAGCCTACAGAGTGGTCTTAAGAGGCCTTCATAATTCTACTCCTACAGAAGCAATAAAGAGAGATATTGAAGAGATTGGCCAAAACGTGAGAAACATCTCGAATGTTCTCCACCCTACACAAAAGTTTCCCCTACCTTTATTTTATGTAGACTTAGAACCAGCCAGCAATAACATCGAAATACTACAAATTACAAAACTGGTATACTCAGTTGTCCGATTTGAGCAGCCTAAACAAAAACCCACAATTGTGCAGTGCACCAGATGCCAAACTCTGGGGCATACAAAATCATATTGTTACCATCCAGCCAGATGTGTCAAATGTGCTGGACCAAATTCTACAGCAACATGCCTGAAGACCAGAGAAACGCCCGCAAAATGTGTCCTTTGCGGTGAAGACCACCCAGCAAATTACAGAGGGTGCGTCGTACATAAAAACCATCAAAGGCAGAGACATTTGCAAGCAATTTCAAAAAATCGACCTCACAACTCTCAAGAAGTAAGAGTGGGACCTCCGAAAGCCCTTCATGAAGAACATAAGGATCAACTTTTCACCACTGAGCCCAAGCCGTCTACTTCATCCACCATCCATCCTCCTCAACAGGGAAAACGAGGGAATCTAAATGTTCCTTCGTCATATTCAAATATTTTAGAAAATCCTCAGGCACCACATCATGCGTCTCAAAGCTCTAAACCACAGCCTCCACTTTCCAAACCTCAACCTCCTCCTCAACGTCCTAATCAGGTTATTCCTCCATATTATCTACCTCTACGTGTGAAACTACCACCACAGAGTCAACAACCAGCTCCAATCCAAACTTCTTCCATAGTTAACCTCCCAACCCAAACACCACTTAAATCCCTGCTAGCATCCCTAGATACAATCCTCCATCACAACTCCCCGAATCAAATCTTGTCACAAATCCAGCAGACATCAATAACATCCTATCTTCCTTCCTATCCGAGCTAAAAGAAACGATAGCACCTCTCATTTCACTCCTCACCACAGTCCTTTATCAATTCCCTTTCCATATTCCACAAGGAGCACAAAGCCCCTGGCTATCATTCTATGGAATGCGAATGGACTAACTAACCACCGAGACATATTTCTTCATGCAATAACATTGATATTGCCTTACTGACGGAGACCCACTTCACAAACAAATCAAATTTCTACATACGGGACTATATCACTTATAGGTCAGACCATCCAGACAACACAGCACATGCTGGTTCTTGTATTCTTATCCATAGATCCTTACCCCATTCCCTTATTCCTTCCTCTTCAACTGCAGAAATCCAATCAACCTCGGTTATCATATCAACAAGTCCTTACAATTTAACTTTCTCAGCTGTATATTGCCCTCCAAATATTCCCCTTTCCTATAGTCGTCTTGAATCCTTATTCTGATCTCTAAGACCTCGCTTCATTGCAGGAAGAGACTACAACGCTAAACACCAACGGTGGGGATGTCGATCATCCAATTCCTATGGCAGCATCCTATCCCGAGTCTCTACATCCATAACATATTCCATCATTCCACCTACGAACCCTACATATTGGCCGACATCCCTCAAAAAACGACTCGATATCCTCGACATATTCATCACTTCCCAGGTATCATTATCCCAGCTCACAATAAAATCCCTAAATGATCTTTCATCTGATCATAGTCCAGAACTGCTTTCCCTGCATTCAACTTCTATTCCTAAAGCCACCCATCCTTCGTTGATTACTGGCTGAGTAGACTGGGACAGTTTTCGATATGATTTGGAAATGAAAATAGACTTAAAAATTCCACTTAAAACAAAACAAGACATTGATACTGCCATAGAAATACTAACGACATTAATACGCACTAGCATAAAAGATAACACCTCAAAAAGAAAAACATACAATTCTCTCCAGAGTAATTTGCCAAAACATCTTCGCATCCTATTGAGAGAAAAGCGAAAAGCAAGAGCTAGGTGGCATAGAACCAGATATCCGTCAGACAAAAATAACTACACCAAATTGACTAACAAACTAAAAAAATTCAAAATTTATATAAATATACTGAAAACCTTAACACGACTGACAAATCCTTATGGATGGCCACAAAAAAACTCCTGAACTACAAAAATTGTAATCACCCTCTTCTAACTGAATCCAAAACGTGGTCAAGATCTGACGAAGAAAAATCTGAAATTTTCGACCAGCACCTTTTCAATACCTTTATACCCCATCCTGATATCCTTAACCCAAATCATCTTGAAAGTATTGAAACAGAATTAAATATCCCACTTCAAATGTCCCCTCCTTCTAAAGCATTCCATCCCTCAGAAATATCAAGTATCATCCAAAGGTTACCCATCAAGAAAACCCCTGGACATGACCTTATCACACCCTATATCTTAAAACACTTTCCTTGGAAAGCCATCCTGCTCCTAACATTCATATATAACGCTGTACACCGAAAAACATATTTTGCTGATCTTTGGAAAGTATCCATAGTCAAAATGATACCCAATCCCAAAAAGCCACCGGAACACCCTTCCTCATATCGTCCTATCTCTCTCTTGCCAATTATGGGTAAAATCCTAGAAAAACTCATCTTAAAACGCTTGTATCCTATCATAGATTCCAATCACATAATCCCAGACCACCAGTTTGGATTCCGAACATCACATTCCACAATCCAGCAATGTCATCGTGTGGTGGACGTTGTCTCCTCCGCATTGAAGCGCGGAATGTACTGCACGGGAGCCTTTCTCGATGTAGTACAAGCTTTTGACCGAGTCTGGCAACCGGGACTGCTGTACAAACTACGAAAATTTCTACCTCCTACATACTTCCTTATCATCCTTTCCTATCTTAGTGATAGAACCTTCAAAGTTAATCATAACTTTTCCTACTTCTCACTCTTTACCCAATCTGCAGGTGTTCCTCAAGGAAGTATCCTAGGTCCAATCCTCTACACGGTGTATACTGTTGACATTCCGACGCATCCTAGCACCATCCTCACCACGTATGCTGATGACACGTGTGTGTAATTATCAGTAAACAATAATCCCTTCATTGCCTCCTAGACACTCCAATCCCATATCATAAAACTTCAAGAATGGTGTCAAAAATGGAGAATCAAAATAAATCCCATCAATTAACCTTCACCCTCCGTCGTAAACCCACGACTTCCTGTCCTACTATATCCTTTAACGGTGTTCCACTAATCCCCTTTGAACAGATCCGATACCTAGGACTCCATCTGGACAAACGTCTTACTTGGAATCCACATACAAGACTAAAACTACAAGAAACTGCCCGTCGCTATCGACTACTTCAACATTTACTTGACAAACGCTCCAACCTTCCAATTAATTACAAAAGACTCATTCACATGACAATAATTAGACCAATTTGGACATACGGAGTTGAGTTTTGGGGCTCCACTAAACCAGCCAATTCATCTCGTATCCAATCCTTACAATCCAAAATCCTTAAAAAAATCCTAAATGCTCCTTACTTCGTCACAAACAAACTTATCCACAAAGACCTTAATATACCTTACGTTTCTGACTTAGCTCATACCAGATATCAATCCTTTCACAGCAAACTCCACAACCATTCAAATCCATTAGTATCACAACTTGCTTCTCATTCCATTCCAGATAACCCTCCGAGGGGCCTGAAAAGTGCATCATGTAGAACCTTAATAAGTGCTACCAATGGGTAGTTGCTTTAAAAACAAGTGACGTGTCATTTTTATCTATTTCATCACATTTACTTAATGTATTTTATTTTTTTTGTATATACAGTTGTAAATTTTAATAAATAATTAAAAAAAAAAAAAAAGTTGTACAATATTCACATTTTAACTTTCTGATATGATGGAGCAAATTTTGTGACGGTGTGTTCTGTTGTTTATTTTCATTTTATTTTTCTACACATTTGTAGTCCATGCTGTTTTCTGATCATGTTTACTAAAGTTTGATTTAGCCTTTCATTGAGCCCGTGTGAGTATAGTGCATCCACATCAATAAAAACCATTCTTATATTCTCCTCCTTCAAAATTTCTTGAAATTCTTTAGAATTTATACCAGGATATTGATTAATTATTACCATATCAATATTACTATATCAATAATTGCTTCACATTTTTTACGTTTTATAAAATTACTGGAGCTTGAGAGCCCTTATTGAATTGTTTTCTTTTATGTGAACTAAAAATTTGGCGTAATTATTTGCAAAAGTACATTTCGAAAACTTTAATATAAAACGTTCTGTTAGAATTGCCTCCAGTAGTCTTGATAGATGTGTTATATATTCTTCAAAAGTTTTTGAAAAAATTAATATATCTTATATATATACAGGGTGTCCTGAATTTAAATGGCAAATTTTCAGGAACTTATAGGGGACCGAAAAACTAAGACAAAAAATCTTTTAGAGATTTGCTCGTTTTATCTTAGTTTTAGAGAAAATCGCAAAAAAAGAAAAAAAAACAAGTTTTCATTTCTATACTTATTTATTTACATTTATATTTATGTTATGTTCCTTTTAATGTAAATATTGCTCAAAATGTTGTCCTCTTGCACTAATGCAAGCATTACATCTAGCACTCACTTGATAAATTGCAGCTAAACATTGTTCTGATGATATTTGGTGCACTGCATCTATTATTCGGTCTCTTAATTCCTCTCTTGAGTTGATTGACAGTGAATAAACATTCTGCTTCAAGATTCCCCATACGAGGAAATCCATGGGTGTCATATCAGGTGATCTGGTTGGCCAATGTACTACTCCTCCAATCCATCGTTGTGGATAATTTATATCCAGCCAAGCTCGAGCAACTCTGCTATAATGAGCTGGACATCCATCGAGTTGGAACCACATTTCAATGCGCTGCTCTAAGGGAGCATCTAAGTAATTAGAAAAGTCGTTCTCCAAAAAATGTGTAAATGTGATACCATTCAAACTTCCAGGTAAAAAATATGGTCCCACCAGTAATTCGTTCCAAATTCCAAGCCAAATGTTAATACCAAATTCATGCTGAAACCTATTCTCTCTAATAGCTCTGGGATTTTCAAGAGCCCATACATGATAAGTTCTTTGATTAACAATTCCTCCTCTTGTAAAGGTAGCTTCATCGGTCGATATAATTTTTAATGGAAATAAATTATCATCGCGATTTTTGTCAAAAAACCAGTTACTAAAATTCAATCTCTTGACATAATCTTGAGGTAATAAATTCTGAACTTTTTGAAGATGGTATAGGTAGCGATTATCACCTTTCAAAGTTCGCTATATTGCTTGCCGCGATATTGCTAATGCAGCAGATGCTCTTCGGATGCTAGTCTCAGGATTGTTATCGAAGTCGGGTTGGACACAATGTCTTCTCCGATAATCTGCTCTTATTGATGCCTGGAATTGGTCGCCTTCATTAAGTATTAAGAATGGCCCAGTCTCTCGTAGTCTAAGTTAACGAAAAGACTCGACGATTAGGCACTCTTCTATTTGGAAACCGACGCGCATACTCCCGCACCGCTTCTAAAGCATTACTGTTACAGAAACCATACACAACAATCATATCAGCTTATTCCACATTAGAATATGTATGCGGCATTGTGGCTGATGCTATATAAATATCTGAGTAACTGACTGAAGTCTGATTTAGGAATTATAACCCTAGAAGGAAACCAAAATGTAAACAAATAAAAGAATGTAAAGGATAACATTAAGTGTTTACATATCTCACTGCCTAGCCTGACGAACTTTGAAAGGTGATAACCGCTACCTGTAACTTTTGTTTTATTTTTTTTCTTCTTTTGCGATTTTCTCTAAAGCTAAGCAAAAACGAGCAAATCTCTAAAGAACTTTTTGTCTTAGTTTTTCGGTCCCCTATAAGTTCCTTAAGTTTCGCCATTTAAATTTGGGACACCCTGTATGTGTGTGTGTGTGTGTGTGTGTGTGTGTGTGTGTGTGTGTGTGTGTGTGTGTGTGTGCGTGTGCGTGCGTGCGTGCGTGCGTGCGTGCGTGCGTGCGTGCGTGCGTGTGTGTGTGTGTGTGTGTGTGTGTGTGTGTGGGTGGGTGTGTATAGAAAGTATACCAATATGCAACAAAGAGGGCTATTAGTAACATGGATAGCACTTTATGTTATCCTTTACATTCTTTTATCTGTTTACATTTTGGTTTCCTAGGGTTATAATTCCTTAATCAGTCTTCAGTCAGTTACTCAGATATTTTTGTGTGAATAGCATCAGCCACAACGCCGCAAACATATTCTAATGTTGAATACGCTGATATGATTTTTGTGTATGATTTCTGTAATGGTTATGCTTTAAAAGCTGTACGGGATTATGCGCGCCGATTTCCAAATAGAAGAGTGCCTAATCGACGAGTCTTTTCGTTAACTTTTAATAGACTACGAGAGTCTGGGTCATTCTTAATAGAATAGAATAGAAAAATAATTTTATTCTGGGACAAAGTCCCTTACGAATGACAGATAAGTACAGGTATAACTAAATTAAATGTGGTTAGAGACATAATGAGATACAAAAGAAAGAAAAACAATAATACATTAATGACACTATGTGCATAGATGATATTTAAATAAACAGAAAAGAAAACAAGATAACATTCTACAGATTAGAGAAGATAAATTAAATAAGAAAAAAATAAAATAAAATAATATAGAAAAATCTTTTGGTACAATGATTAGATTTGTATTGTATGTACAATAGAAGTACCCAATGTTATATTCATGGAAAGTTAAATTTGTATTAAAAGGAATCTCAATTATTCCAGAACTGAATCCAGCAATGCAATAATAATTTTTGACTAAGTAGGTAGAATAATAATTTTTGAAAGTAGTTAGCAAGCGTCAGTTTGGATGAAAAGGAGGTATTGGAAATAGAAATATTTAAATGTTTTCAAGGATTTAGCTTGTCTGATGTGAGGAGGGATGGAGTTCCAGAGGATTGGTGAGAGGAGAAGGAAGGAGCGTTGGAATGTTGAAGTTCTATGGGATGGGGTATAAAGATCTGAAAGACGAGATCTTGTACGTATTGGATTGACTGCAAATCTGAATTGAAGCTTATTGTAAATATAAAAAGGTTGAAGGGTATTGATAACTTTGTACAGGAATGCTCCATGGAAATATTGTTTACGGAAAGTGGGATAGAGCCAATGTAGTTGGGAATAGAGGTGGGAAACATGGGAACGCCTCGGACTACCGAAGACAAACCTGACGAAGCAGTTCATGATTCGCTTCAGTCTGTCCTTGAGAACCGTCGAGAGGCCACCGTAAACCAGACAACCCTAGTCAATGTAAGGGAATAATAAGGAAGAGACTAAAAGCTTACGGGTTGACTGGGGAAGAAGGTAACGTTTTCGGTGGAATAATTTGAGAAGGACTATGGAACGGCGGGATATTTAGGTAATCTGAGGTTTCCAAGAAAGGGTTTGATCAAAAACAATCCCGAGATTTTTACAGAGGAGTAGAAAGAGATAGGGTGATTATTTAAGGTTAAAGGAGGGTATTGTGAGTAGGAATTAAGGAGGGAGCTAGAGCCTATTATAATGGCCTGAGTCTTCTTTTCATTAAGTTGTAATTTATAAGGTCGCCCAGGCACTGATTCTGTCCAGGTCTTCCTGAACTTTAGCGAAAGCAGTGGATAGCTCTGAAGGGGAGAAGGAGAGATATACTTGGGAATCATCTGCATAGAGGTGGTAGGAACAGTGATAAATTGAATTAGGAAGATCATTAATGTAGGAATTGAAAAGGAGAGGAGAAATACTGGATCCCTGAGCAATACCTGAGTTAAGAGTGAAAAAAGAAGATAAGAGTTGGTTTGGTATTTTAACTGCTTGGGAACGGTGAGAAAGGAAATATTGAAACCAGCGGATGGAACTGTAGGAAAAGTTTAATGAATTTAATTTGGAGAATAGGATAGAGTGATCAAGGGAATCTTAGGCTTTAGATAAGTCAAGGAGCAACAGGACGGTTAATTTTTTATAATCTATTGCGGTAAATATGTCATTAGTGACTTTAGGAAAGCAGACTGGGTGGAGTAGCCGCGACGAAAACCAGCTTGAAGGGGATAGAGGAGGTTGGATTCTTCAAGGAATTTGGAAATTTGAGATTGAACTAATCTTTCAAAGATTAATACGTAATGAAGGCGACCAATTCCAGGCAGCAATAAAAGCCGATAATCTTAGAATTCTTAGATAATATAAGAAGACATTGTGTCCAACGCCACTTCGATAACAATCCTGAGAATAGCATCCGAAGAGCATTTGCTGCATTAGCAATATCGTGGCAAGCAATATTGCGAACTTTGAGAAGTGATAGTCGCCACCCATACCATCTTCAAAAAGTTCAGAATTTATTACCTCAAGATTATGTCAAGAGATTGAATTTTAGTAACTGGTTTTTTGACAAAATTCGCGATGATAATTTATTTCCATTAAAAATTATATCGACCGATGAAGCTACCTTTACAAGAGGAGGAATTGTTAATCAAAGAACTTATCATGTATGGGCTCTTGAAAATCTCAGAGCTATTAGAGAGAATAGGTTTCAGCATGAATTTGGTATTTACTCTTGGCTTGGAATTTGGAACGAATTACTGGTGGTACCATTTTCTTTTACCTGGAAGTTTGAATGGTATCACATTTACACATTTTTTTGGAGAACGACTTTTCTAATTATTTAGATGACATTCCCTTACAGCAGCGGATTGAAATGTGGTTCCAACTCGATGGATGTCCAGCTCATTATAGCAGAGTTGCTCGAGCTTGGCTGGATATAAATTATCCACAACGATGGATTGGAGGAGTAGTACATTGGCCAACCAGATCACCTGATATGACACCCATGGATTTCTTCGTATGGGGAACCTTGAAGCAGAACGTTTATTCACTGTCAATCAACTCAAGAGAGGAATTAAGAGACCGAATCATAGATGCAGTGCACCAAATATCATCAGAACAATGTTTAGCTGCAATTTATCAAGTGAGTGCTAGATGTAATGCTTGCATTAGTGCAAGTGGACAACATTTTGATCAATTTTTACATTAAAAAGAACATAACATAAATATAAATGTAAATAAATAAGTATAAAAATGAAAACTTGTTTTGTTTCTTTTTTTGCGATTTTCTCTAAAACTAAGCAAAAACGAGCGAATCTCTAAAGGGCTATTTGTTTTAGATTTTCGGTCCCCTATAAGTTCCTGAAGTTTCGCCATTTAAATTATAAACGCAATAGTTTAAATGTGGGACACCTTGTATATTGTTTGTGCTTATAAGTCATAAAACACTAAGTTCATCAATGCCTGTGTAATTTTGAGTAATTCTATTTATAATTTGGCCCGTAATGGGTGCTGCGGGTAGAGGCGCGCCCCAAGAAGTGACAAGAAGAACTCCACGATCTGTACATGTGTCCTTTTTTTTTTTTTTTTTTTTTTTTTTTTTTTTATATAAAGCTCATTTGTGGAATGTAATAAAAAAAACTATTTACATTTATTCTATATGGAAAAGCCCACATCCCCACGAGGTTTAGAGCATAAATAGCCCAAGCAGCCGTGTCGCATTCCCCGCCAAGCGGGACCGATCCGGCCTAACCCCAGGTAGTGGAGTTATGGGTAACAAAAGAAGATACGGTTGAATAGTCGGATTTAGTATAAAGTTCGAAAGGTTTTGGTATGCTTCGTAGAAGACAGAAAAATTCAGATTTGTATACAGGAGGAGAGGTATTATTTTTAGGAAGTCTGGTTAAATGAAGCAGTGTTTTAGGTGGTTTGTTTGTCCATGGAGGGTTATGAACTTCTTGTTTATATAATGGTATTTCTTGTAGGAATTTGATAGCTAAATTTACTCTTTTTGATAAAGGAAGTGTTGCGTTCGGCTTTTTTAAAAATAATTTAGCGAATTTCGATTTAAAAGTGTATTTGTGTGCTGGGTGTTCGGAATAAGGTAGGAGTTTGTAGATATAATTGACAGCTAACATTTTTCTTCTGAACAATAGTGGGGGTATCCCTGATTCACAGCACAAACTAAGAATGGGACTGGTTCGAAAAGCTCCTGTCGATAAACGAATTCCAGCATGGTGGATGGAATCAATTTTATTTAGTATTTAAAGTCGGGCAGAACCATAAATAAAACAACCATAGTCCAATTTGGAGCATATTATAGCTCGATAAATTTTTATTAATGAGTGCCTGTCGAAGGAGGTGCCACCAAGATATTTTAA
The DNA here is from genome assembly GCA_003667255.2 of Euschistus heros. Taxonomy (NCBI): domain Eukaryota; kingdom Metazoa; phylum Arthropoda; class Insecta; order Hemiptera; family Pentatomidae; genus Euschistus; species Euschistus heros. Next base: position 813,181 of record RCWM02000305.1, on the reverse strand, counting down.
TGTTTTGAGTCTTTTTGTGGATGCTGATTTTAGGGTGGAAATGAGCGATTTCCAAGTTAGTCTGCGGTCAAATACCATGCCCAAAAATCTTTGTTTGTGTAGGGAATTATGGAGTTTTCTAACCAGAGTTCAGGAAAGGGAGGAGTGTTTCTTTTACGATTAAAGTGCAAACAATTAGATTTTTTGGGGGAGAATTGTAGGCCAACGGATAAGGACCAGCAGTGCAGCCTATTTATGGCATTCTGTAATTTCTTTAGTAGATGTTTTCTGAGCAACAAATTAGGGCAATGTCATCAGCGAACGATAAGGGCTTGCCACCTCTCGGTAAATCTAGTCCCAGGTCGTTTATTGCTAGCCAAAACAAAGTTGGGCTATGGACACAACCCTGAGGAACACCGTTGCCTTGTTTATGCATATCTGAAAGTTCGCATCCTATTCTGACACTAATTTGATAGAAATTGTCGTATAAATGTGAGAAAACGTTCTCTATTTCCAATAGATGATAGTTTATTTAGAATTACTTTGTGATTGATGTTATCAAAGGCCTTTTTTAAATCAAAGAATATAGCAACCATATGCTGAGAATTTATAAAGGAATATTGGGCTTCGGCTTCTAATATGACCTGGTGATCTATAGTGGATCTTCCCTTACGGAAACCGGACTGAAATGGTTGAAGTAAATTGTTATCTTCTGTGAACCACATTAATCTTTTATTCACCATGCGTTCCATAATCTTACTGAGGCAACTTGTAAGAAATATATGGCGATAGCTGTTTGGGATCCTTTTATCTTTTGCAGTTTTTAGGATAGGGACTATTATTGAGTTGCGCCAGGAATTTGGAAAGTGTCCCGATCGCCAGACATGATTATAGAATTCAAGTAACCATTTTTGAGTATCAACAGACAGGTTTTTGATCATATCATAGTGGATTTGATCCGGACCAGGCGTTGTGCCTTTAGCAGGATTTAGGGTATTTTTGAATTCCCACATTGAGAATGTTATAGTATCCTGTTTCAAAATTTTCTATGAAGTCTATTTCTATTTCATCGGTATTGTTGCTATTGTCTTCAGTTTTGTAAATTTCGTCATAGATATCAGCGAATATGTTTGATACAATTAGAGGATCATCAGATAATTGGCTTTTTGTTAAAATGGTGTATTGTGTGGAAGATTGATTTTTGATGAGTTTACGGACTTTAATATCTTGTGAGCCCCAAAAGGGATTGTGACCATTAAAATCTCCAATAAAAAGAACAGGTTGTGGCAGTTGTTTGTAGATGTTCAGTAGGCTTTTTGTATCTATTGTACGATCCTGTGATAAATAAAGGCTGCAAATAGTCAAATTGAAGCGAAGGTGAACGGGGACTGCTATAGTCTGGAGGTGGGAGTTTAATGGTATTTGTTTGGAGTATACAGATTTGTTTACCGCTATTAAAACCCCAATTTGATTATAAACAAAAGACATAAAAAAAATATATATAAAATATAAAAAAAACTTCTTAAACCCGTAAAACACCTAAAAATAGTGAAACTGATGATTGTAAAAGTAGATAGGAACAGTAATATAGTAAATAAAAGGAATACTTACGTATATGACACATATATATGTACGTGACAGTGATAACAATAATGTGATATTTACTAACATTATGAGGAGAAAAGAGATAAAGGAATAAATAAAATCACAAACGTATAGTTTTAAACAGTTAATAATAATTATAAGTCTTTATATTTTAGGATTAGAAAATTCTATATATATTTTATTTGAATAATTAATTAATATAATAAAAGGTTTTATAAAATTAGGACAGTATTTATTTGGGATTGGAAAACTGTAGTAGATGGAGTTTATTGAGTAAACTGAATGTGAAATAGTTAATGGCAGAAAGTAAATCTTTATAGTATTATCTATTTTTACATAACATAACCGAATGAATATTATTATTCTCAATGTTATAGAGTGATTTTGTTGTTATTTCTATCGTAGGAATATATAATATGATACCGGATGTTATAAATTTTAGTATTGTTGTTTGCCCTGTAGGTTATCATTGTTAGTAAATGAGATAATGGAGATCCTTTCTCACTTCTATTCCTCCATAGCGTATCAGCTCCGCTTGAATTCCATCCAGTCCCGGAGCCTTGAAGTTTTTCAGTTTCGCTATGGCCGTCTCCATATCTTCATCATCCGGTGGCTCGGCATCGTTAGAGAAGTCGTCCTCCTCTCTGGCCATTTCTACTTCAAGATTCTCCATTTGAAGTGCTCCGCTGAAGTGCCTTGCCCATCTCTTCAGGATTTCCCCTCTCTCCGTCAGCAGGTTTCCGTCCTCATTCTTGCACATAATTACTTTAGGTTTGAAGGCTTTACGGCCCTCATTTACTTTCTGATAGAAGAGGCGAGTGTCACGAGATGTCCTGCGGTCTTCTACGTCCTTCATCCTGCAATTCTCCCAAGCTCTCTTCTTTCTCCTGTGCAATCTCTTTTCCTCCCTTCTTTTATTTCGATATGTCTCCTGTGTTGAGCGTGTATGGCGTTGGATGGCCTTCTTATAAGCTTCATTTTTCTTATTTGTTGCCTCGATGCATTCAGCATCAAACCAAGGGGACCTCCTGCTTCTTATCTGCAATCCAAGGGTTTCCTCTGCAGTAGCTTTGAGCGCTTTAGCAATACCCGACCACTGGTCATCCACTGTGTCATTCCTATCCCTTAGTTCCTCCCCCAGCTTAATATGAAGATGTTGCTGATAGGTTTCACACACTTCTGGATCCTTTAGCTTATGAACATTGAATTTCTTCATCACAGCTTCTCCAATATCCGAGTTCCGTTTCGTGGTAATCCGGGCGCGTATATGGGCAATACTGAGGTAGTGATCCGAATCCACGTTTGCTCCTCTGTATGTCCTTACTCCAATCAAATTGGACCTGTGACGGGCGCTGATTAAAATGTGGTCAATCTGGTTGGTAAAGGCCCCATTGGGTGATTTCCAGGTAGCTTTGTGAATATTTTTGCCTGGGAACATGGTACTTCCGACCACCAGGCCGTGAGTGTTCGCAAAATCAATCAGTCTTTGGCCATTGGCATTTGTGTTTTGATGAAGACTGAAGGTTCCAATTGTTGGTAGATGTATTCTTTCCGTGCCTATCTGGGCGTTCAAGTCTCCTAGAACTATTTTAACATCATAAGCTGGACAAATCTTGAAGGCTTTAGAGAGATCTTCGTAAAACGTGTCCTTCTCTTCTTCAGATGACACTTCGGTTGGTACATGACAGTTAATTATCGAAATGTTGGAGAATTTTCCCTTAAGACGTAGGTAGCATAATCTAGGGGATATGGGGATAAACTTTGTTACCAATTGCCGGGCTCTTCCTCTGATGATAAATCTGGTTCCATATACATGGTTGGTTTCATGGCCGCTGAAGTATATGGTATGGTACTTCTTTTTCATGAGTGCCACTTCCAAGCCAGCGGACTTCCTGGACCGCTGCGATGTCGATGTGATAGTTGTCAATTTGCTCGAGGAGCGTCCGTAGGGCTCCGAGTCTATATAATGATAAAATGTTCCAATAGGCGATTCTTAAATCCTTCAAACATTTCCTGGTTTTGTTCCGTAAAGACAATCCGGCTATTTCTGGTAGAGGTTTCGTAATAAAGAGTGTTTAAGGGGAGTGGGTTATTAGCCCACTGCCCCCGAGTCAGGTGAAGGGGTTGCCTCCTCGGAGCCTCCTGACCGGCTCATAGCGAGTTGTCAGGCTCTAGCCTACCTCATCGGTTTACCAGGCCTACCGAAAAGGCGTTTCCCGCCTGCGGCACGAGGAGCCACTTAACAACCCTTGCCTAAACCTTCGCTTCTTCATCCTAGGGGACTGGCCATCATTGGATAATTCCACTACTTCCCAGAGGAGGGGTCTCTGGCTGGTGTCGGCCATCGGCAGACTTTTATATTTTAGGATTAGAAAATTCTATTATAGATTTTATTTGAATAATTAATTAATATAATAAAAGGTTTTATAAAATTAGGACAGTATTTATTTAGGATTGGAAAACTGTAGTAGATGGAGTTTATTGAGTAAACTGAATGTGAAATAGTTAATGGCAGAAAGTAAATCTTTATAGTATTATCTATTTTTTTTACATAACATAACCGAATGAATATTATTATTCTCAATGTTATAGAGTGATTTTGTTTTTATTTCTATCGTGGGAATATATTATATGATACCGGATGTTATAAATTTTAGTATTGTTGTTTGCCCTGTAGGTTATCATTGTTAGTAAGTTGTTTAGTTTTTTTTTTTTTCAGTTTCTTTAGTCTTTGATTCTCTTTTTGTATTCCGTTTATTCCTTACTTTTTTAAACCCCTAATCATCGACCAACTGGCCCGTATCATCAGTAGGCATGATTGTCGCGGTCGCGTTATCAGAGATTTCACCTTGGTCTGGAATGGTGGGGGGAGGGTGTCAGTACCTGCCAAGCAGCTTCGTGTTTTAGGACGAAGTGGATTAGCTGGAATAGGAGTGGGAGGGGTTGGAGAGGAGTTGGTGGGCAAGAGAGACAGGGAGAGGTAGTGGCGTGAGAGTATGTTTTTCTGGGACCGTTTTGTTATTTAAATTAGGCTTAACAGCACTTTGATTATTAACCTTCGAAGTCTATATAAGGCTAACCTGTGGGATAGTAAACTCAAAGTCCACTTGAACTCCTATTTCTTTTTTTTCAGTTGTTTTTAAAATTTCGGGAAACGATTTTTGAAACATACTAGGGTTTCTGCTTTTGACAATTTTTTTGGAGTCAGTATATGAGGTTTTATTGTTTACTTGGATCACCTTGTTTTCTTTTTGTAATTTAAAAACGGGACAATGCCTATCTAAGACGTTGTGGCCCCCCTTTACAATTTGAGCAGTTAGAGCCAGTTAGTTAGAGAGCCCTTAGTTTCGTTTTCGCATTTAGAGTTGTTTTTCACAACAATTAGAACAAAGTGATATTTTTTTACAATCCTTCGTTGGATGAGAAAACCCTAAGCAATTATAGCATCTCATCGGATTCTGAATGTATTGCTTTACGTCTACTGTGAGAAATCCTATTTTGATTTCTTCGGGGGGTTTTGGTGTATTAAATGATAAAATATACGTATAAGTATATACTTAATTTCCTTTTATTTTTTATTTTATTTATTTATTTATTTATTTATTTTTTTTTTTTTATCCTTACAACAATTTTTGGTTATTCCAAGTTCAAGATGGCCGCACCCACACTGTACGCCTAATAATCGCTCTGTGTTTGTGACTTTGTTTAACAGTGTACTAACTAAAATTCCGCTCTTTTCTTTCTCATAAGGTGAAATTAATGACAAATGGAACATTTTTATATTACTTTTAGTGAGATGAGAGAAAATGTTAAATTAACTGTGAACAATAACAATACACTAGGTGAAGCAGTCTAACTGGCTTGCTGTTATCCTGCCAGCTGGTAGTAGTGATGGGTCGTTCTGAGTGGAACGGAACTTGGAACTGGTTCCAGCCTTGGAACGAGAAGAACTACCTAACTTTTTCGTTCCAAGTGGAACGAAAACCAACGCCTAAATATCTTCGGTTTCGTTCCGTTGGTTTAGATAGGGTATAGATTGCAACTACCGTTTCGTTCCACCGAAGGTCGTTCCGACTGCTGATCTGCTGACCTTCACTTGATCCCTTCCATCCGCTCAGAGCCCTACAGCCGTTGATCTTACTGCTCTTGGTTCCCTCCCCTTCCCACATAGCCATCTTCAAAATAAACCGCTTTCTGTGAAATTTTCTGTTCAACCGACAGAACTTGGCTACTTCTTTCGGATTCAAATAAATTTGGTTTTTAAGGATCAGAATCAAGCTGATCATGCAAAAAGTCTTGTAAAGGATAGGTTGACTGGTTTAAACTTCCACCGGTCGTGCCAATTTCCGCAACACGAGTGGTCGTGCGTTGTACAAAGTACAACACCCTGGTTTTTTTTATCACTTTTTATCCAAATTTTGTATGAAATCTATTAAATAAAATATCTTGACCATTCTACATTTTAAAGAGAATATATGTATGAAGATATTATATAAATGAAAATATGATTGAAAATAATAAAAACAAAGATATAACTAGTTAAATTTGTATTCACAATATTATGATCAGATATAATTATTTGCAGATCTAAAATAGTTGTTTTTATGATCAATTATTGTAAATAAAGTTTTTTGAGAATTGATTTTTACAAATAAAATTTAGATATCCATAGGCTGCCTCCTCCCCCCCCCCCCCCTCCCCGCGTCATCTCCATTGCTACACTCTACATAGGTCCCTGTATTATGATCTAGAACATCTTTTGTTTCCTCTTTACTCCTTTCCAAATTTTTATTTGATTGTACTTTTCCCCTCGTCTAGTTCTGCAAAATTCAAGGAATATATTCCAGGTTTCCACCAAATCAAAACATTCCGAATATTATTGCTGACTAAGATAAAGAAAAGCAAAAATACAAAAGAATCCTATTTTTAATATATCGAATCCAGCTGATTGCCGAGAAAGGTACGAAAAAGAAAACAAAGCGGTAGCTTGTTGTACTTTGTGCAACACTGAGGACTAAATGTTTTTCAATCAGGAAACTATCCCTCCGGCCACTTTGAAAAGTTACTGGTGGCAAACAGAGAAGTATATCGAGGAATAACTAAAGCAAATTTTCCGGGAAGCTAACCGGAAGCAAGAGATAATTATAAAATAAAAGGAGATTAACAGCCCGATTTTACAAGGGATGGAACGAAACTGCATGGTAAGTAGGTAGTAAGTTAGTCAAACTGACGTGGAACGAAAATTGGAACAGACCGTAAAATTAATACTCAAAGTATAGTCCATTGTTATCTACCATCATTACCCATCTGCTAGCCAAATGCTCAATGCTACGCTGACACCTTGCCATGGGATGGCTGTCAAAGAACTCCTGGACAGCATTTTCAACTTCCGCAAAATCAAATTTTTTCCCTTGAAGAAAATCGGCCATGCATCGAAACAAGTTGTAATCCGAAGGTGTGAGGTCAGGACTATGGTGAATGAGGCAGGAGTTCAAACCCATGAAGTTCTGTAAACTTTCGACGGGAAGTGTGTGGACGAGCAGGTCTTTTTCACCTTCCCCATGGAGAGAAGATGGCGACTAACAGTATCTTTCGACACACCATACTCCCTGGCAAGTTCGCGAGTACTTGTGGGCGGATTTGACCCAACAGCTTCTTTCCGAACCTCAAAAATATCTATTGATGGGCGCCCGGAGCCCTTCTTTCTTTCCAACGTCGTATCTCTACTTCTAAATTTTTCAAACCAACGCCGCACAGTGTGCTCTTCAAGGACACCTTCCCTTCATTTTTAATAATTTCATGAGTTGCTTCTGCGGCTGTGATTTTTTTTTTTTTTTCTGTAATGTCTTAAAATTACGAGAATTTCGTAGGACACATGTTTCTTCTTTGAAATAAATAACTGAACTAAGGCTTTTTTTTTATGCTCTAAAGGGATTATTAAGTATTGGTAAATATAAATAGCATTAAGATATTTACAGACTTTTGAACTCTGATATTTGATAAAACGGTCATTTTTTTTTTTATATGCCCTATTAATATCGGGTATTAGTTCCCTAATATGTAGGGAATCGAACGATAAAATATGCGTTGGCAGAAGAGGGCTGCTGTGAAGTATAATTGGTCTGCATGGGGAAGGGTTCGTTGCCGGAACTAAAACTTTTAGCTACATATAGCGACGCTATAAAATTATAAAGAATGCGCCTCAAACGTTGCCGACATCACCCGAATCCCAACGGAAGCAATGATCGGCATTGCCGACTAATCGGCAATTTTTCCAGCCGACTAGTCGGCTAATTCATAGTTGTTCCAGCTCTATATAACACTTAAATACTAATGCTTAACTAGTTTACGGACTAACTTACTTAAAATCGTCTATGTACACATCTATTTCTGTCTATCTATGTTACACTTGAAACTGTTTTTACATATTTTTGATGAGAGGGAGAGAGATGCAGAACACACACTCCATGGTCTTTCGACAAAGTCTCTTCTTTTTCGTTTTCTTAGCACATCGCTTTGTTCATTAAGACACGTGACCTCAACTCACATTTTTTCGAAACTTTCAATTAATAAAATACTCCCTTTTCCCTATGATCGAGGGAAGTCATCACATCAGTCACTATACATTACAATTAAGACATTTTTTTGGTTCATCACAGGAATATTAAATATAAAAACAGTCAATTTCTGTGTCCCATACCTGGGGATAGATGGTGGTATGCAGACTTAGGCATACTGCCATTAGTAAATTACATGTTTTAATGTTTCACAGATAGTGGCAACAAAGTAAATAACAAGGCGACTATAAGTCCTAATTGGAGCCACAATAAATCCGACTCAAGGTTTGAGCCCTAATAGGACATGTTACGTGATCTGGTGACATAACTTCTCCCTCATGCAACCGACTTCCTTGGTGTATTTCATTTTAAACCACGCTAGGACCAGGCGTTCGGGAGAAACTGTATATTATCACTTTCTTTTGAGAGCGTTAATGATGAAGTTATATCACAAATTAAATGTTCTATTTGAAACAAGAGTGGCAGAAATTAGAAAGTTTTAACTTAATAAATATTACAAAGTAGTGGATAGACCAATGCCACAACTCCAATATATATGGATAATGATTGAGCCAGAAAGTTGGGATGGAAGGAAAGGTTGCGATGGAATTTCAAAAATTAAAGGGATGTAAGGTCGAGAACGTAACGTGTACTGGCATTATTATAGAAGGTTTCGTTGGAGACATAATCGGGAGCATTCACTATCGCTCAGGGGAATTTGGATTGAAAGGATTGAATACGTTTGATATTCGACATTTTTTACCTATAGTTCAGCTCCCCATAGGTCCGATCAGGTTTAATGAGGGTTTTGTATATGAGAAATTCGTTTAAAAATTAAAACAAAAAATGTCCTATTCAATAGTTGGTTAAAGCCTCTGTTTTCTTGTTGCATTTTAATTAGGTTTGATTTAGATAAGGTTTGAATGTAACTATTTTTTCTGAGAAGAAACCAAGATACTGAACTGTATCAGCTTTAATTAGTAATATATCATTGAAATAGAAAGAAAAAATAGAGAAGGTAAGGTTAAGTTCATGTATTTAGATTCATATACTTTATTATAGGATTATAGAGAGTTATTAAAGGATTTGGATGAGGTGGAAGCTACTTATTTCTAATATAAGTACCTGGGTATTTCTACTACCAATTGTCATGCCATTTTTTTCATTATCATCCCGTTTACTTGATGTGTTTTATTTTGTATATATTGTTTACAGTTGCAAATTACAATAAAAAAAATAAAATAAAAAAACAACATAATTTTTTTTTTTAATAAAAAAATTGGAAGCTTTTAACGTTTATCTTGTAAATATTGGCGTATTCAATAATGATGAGCAGTTTTTTGTCCTTCATTTCTTTTAAATGGATTCTAATTATGACGGTAGTCCAGATAGAGTCCTAAGTATCGGATCGGTCCAAAAGGGATAAATAGAATATTACGATATAGAGAAAAGAGAGTTTTAATTTTTAACCTTTAATTTTTAAAGTCGAGGCTTACCTCTCCTTCTTTTTCCACCAGGGTGTCCTTCCAGCGTCATCTTTGGGAGTCTACCAGCTTTCATTCTTTGTAATAGGCCCTAGTCATCTTATCCAGACTCTCTTTATATTGGCTACAATATCTGTAGGTCTTGTTCTACATTTGTATTCATTAGCAAATAATTCATCCCATCTTTACTTAGACCATATATTGTAAGAAATTGCCATAATAGCTATTGGGTGGCGGACATACAATCATTTTATTTTCTACTAAATGTTTAAGTGGACTCAATCAATTTAATTCCGTTTTTCCGAGTGTATATATCCAAAGATATATTTACCATCCACCTTCGAGTTCCTAAGTCTACTAACAATTTTAGATCACTAAGTAGTACATATATGAAAACCTGATGCTAATGATTGCATAGCTATTGGTTGTACAGCAACTATCCATTTATAGCACTTCAATGAATGTTTTATTTTAGATGATCCCGAGGCCATCTTCTTTTTAGACCCCTTAGAGGATTATCGGAAATAGAATGGGAAGCAAGTTGTGAGACTGGTGGATTTGAATGGTTATGGAGTTTACTATGAAAGGTTAGGTATCTGGTTTGTGCTAAATCAGCAACGTATGGAACATTAAGACCTTCATAGATAAGTTTATTGGTGACGAAGAAAGGAGCATTGAGGATGTTTTGAAGGATTTTGAATTTTAAGGATTGGATACGAGATGAATTGGATGGTTTAGTAGACCCCCAAAGCTCAACTCCGTAAATCTAAAAAGGTTTAATCACCATCATGTAAATGAGTCTTTTGTAATTTGTTGGGAGGTTTGAACCTCTGTCAAGAAAGTGTTGAATTAATCTGTAATGACGGGCAGTTTCTGGTCGTTTTAGTCTTGTATGTGGATTCCAAGTAAGACCTTTGTCCAAGTGGAATCCTAGGTATCAGATCTGTTTAACCGGGATTAATAGAATATTTCTAAAGGATACAGTAGGACTAGAAGTCGTAGGTTTACACAAAAGGGTAAAGACTATTTGATAGTATTTGTTTGGATTTATTTATATTATCCAATTTTTACACTATTCTTGAATGTTAGTAATATGAGATTTTAGTGCCTGGGATGCAATGAAAGGATGATTATTTACTGATAACACACATGTGTCATCAACGTAAGTGGTGAGGACAGTGAGTGGTAGGATGAGTTGGAATGTCAGCTGTATACACCATGTAGAGGAAGAGGCCTAGGATACTACCTTGAGGAACATCACCAGATTGGGTAAAGAGGGAAGAATAGGAATTTTTATGGTTTACTATGAAAGTTCAATCACTCAGATAGGAAAAACTAATTCTTGGATTTCAAAAACCTATCAACAATGAGAAAAAATAAAAAAGAGTTAGAAGAAATAGTTCATTGATAAGCACTTAAAATGATTTTTGGGAAAAAATAATAAAATATACGTTCCCAAAACCATTTGTTTTAGAGATCTACTTGTGCAAAATAGTGAAAATGAAATTATTTGTCTAGGTAATACTAACTAAATAATGTTGGTATGATCGAACGTAAATCGTTGAAAGATTTTTCCAAATTTTAAATCAATGTTTAACCATTTTGATGACGGATTTCTTTATAAGAACCTCTTGACGAAACCGAAACCTAGTCAGAACTGTTTCTTTTCAGATTTTTCTCCATATTGAAAATCAGTCTTATCAGTTTTATTAACACGGTATGCTACATAACCAGCTAACATTTTGAGTAAGTCTGTATTCTCTTTGGGCTAAACTAGTTTGTTATTGGCGATTTCAGTCAACTGATCAACCAGTGATTCTGCAATGGAAATAAATTCTTCATTGTGGACATCGTTCACTTCCAATTTTTCTTCTTTCAAGTCTGAAGTTTCTCAATCTTGTACTGGTTCTGCCAGTCAATTTTTTTAAGAACATCAACACTTAGCGTTTCACTCTGCTCAGCAATACAATTACCCGTTTTTAGTGTATCACGTTCACTTTTGCTTATTTATTTATTTTATGTATTTTTATTTATTCGATGTGTCACCGCAGTGGGGAGGATGTGATCGTAAAATTTTCTAAATCCTCTAATCAGAGAAAAGTACGATTCCAAAACATCTTGATTAAACTAGACGCTGCTAATAAATATTTATAACCTTTGGCTTCTAACTCCTTGAATAAGCCCTGTAAACTTCTATTACTCTTGCTGAAGAACAAAGATCGTACAACTTCTTTAAAACAACATCCTGGTCATGCAAACTAGTACCGTACGCACTTTTTAATTTATTAGTAGAATGGTGAGCAAGTCTCGAGTTTGGTACGTCAAACCCGTCGTTAATATTGTTAATGAAATCAACTACATGGTCATTACCTGGGAAATTATATGATACTGCTTTAGCCACAGTTCTTGACAGTAGATCAGCTGCTTTTCTTACATTGTGCCTTTCGCTTCCCGATACATATAAATGATGTTCGGTTATTTTATATGTATACTTTAAATTCTCCTTCTTTCTGTTTTTATACCAAATCAAACAAAATATCCTTAGATACTTAATTAACTTGCTCCTCAAACGTAATACTAAATCCTTCGTCTAAAACATGGTTTCTTGCTAGTTTTAGCAGATGAGGAACGTCATAGAATGCCCAAATCATACTACTTTCTGTGCTTGGGATATCTATGTAAGAAGTCGGAGGACTTAAATTTAAGCCTGCTCCTAGTTAGGTCCTCCCATGTCACTTACAAAAGTACGCATGCGAAACCCTGACTCTTCAATTAACTTCTAAAAATAATTCAACCATTACACTTTGGTCGAATTGATAATAAATCGGCTGTTTCCAATAACCTGTTAGGCTTCTAATGATAATTAAAACTTGAACACTTACGAGTGGCAAAAATCGGATTTCACCTTCATCTCGTCAAAGCACATAACAATGTATTTATGAAAATCATCGCTTAAAACTGTCGATTGTCCTTTAAGTGAATTAAAGCTTATATCTAAAAATCCAGGAGGAATAGAGAACTGTGACAACCGCCTTCCTATTGTAGTCTCGCTTGGTTAGGGGTAGTTTAATGTATCTCTACATTAAGCAAAAGCTTTTTTTTAAGTACACCTCATTGTGACAGCTTTTGCTATATCTTCTTCAGACCAATTTGTACATTTTGCTTTTAAAAGTTGTTGTTTTTGACTTTTAGAAAATAGCTGTTCATATTTAATCAAATCATGATTTAATTTAGTTGTAACTTGTTGAGCACATTTTGGTTCATCTGTTAATTAAATGATTTTTTGTTTTAGTTCTTTATTTTCGTTTATTAATTGGATGTTCTGAACGTCATTATTAAACAAATTTAGATCTTCATAAGAATCGAGATGGTCTGAGGTTCTCTGTTTCTTTCTTCTGCCGAATTTTGTATTAACGAATTTACAGTTTTCTTACAATTACCTTTATCTGCAAAAATGTTTCTTTCATTAGACTCCAAAGTGTCGGTTGAAGTTGAAATTGTTGGTATTTTTTGTGTTGGTACAGAGGATTCTTTTAATTTACATCTGGGTGGTAGGCCTAATAATTCTGAGTTCAAATCTCTCTCATAATTGCTTTCAAAGAAATATTCCGAACAATTCGGGCTGTTTTAATGTTGAACTTATCTTTTCGCTTGCAAAGTTTATTGTTTATGAAGATCTTTGTCTTTTGGAAAACCGTGAAATGACAATTTCAGTTTCTTCGAATTATCTGAATGGTTTGTACCACCGGCAACGGCACAACAGGGTATTTTAAAGCGAGATGAATAGTCAGTCTATTGATAAAATCCTTTAAAAATATTTCAAACACTACAAACTGTCGCGTCGTTGTGACAGAGACATAACACACTTTAAATAGCTAACTACACTAGGGCGCTGTGTAGGGAGGGTCGGTCCGCGTAAAATCTGACTGGCAATCCACTCGATCGCATCCATCTCGTCAGCGCTAATATCTTGTTCTAGTTACCCTGAGTTGAACTGCCTCACTTATATATATTATTGTTACGGTCAGGGAAAGTTAGCGGTTCCGTCTCAACATATGGCCAAGCTCGCCATACCTGTGGATACAACGGCATATCATGGTATAACGTGAGAACTAGGCTTGAAATGGCGTTCGCAAACTATGGAATATTCATATTGTTGTGCATGTTTAACTCCTGGAGAACGAAAGGGGATTACATTGGAATATGCTCATCGCATCTAATTACTGCAAAGCGTGCTATAAGGTAGATCACCTTTAAGGAGGGGACAGTGTTACGGTCAGGGAAAGTTAGCGGTGCCGTAACCGGCGAGGGTGGGCTGGTAACCCTGAAGAGCCCGGGCGGACAGATAGCCTTAGGCAGATAGCCGAAAAGTGTCCGGGCGGAAAGCCTAGAAGGGCCTCCTATCGTAGATAGGACCTGATAGATAATTTAGATAGCTTTAAAATGAAATAAAGCAATTCGGGATCGGACAAATTATTTAGGAGTTTTAGAAAAAATATGCCAAAAAAAAAAAAAAAAAAAAAAAAAAATAGAATTTTACAACAGTTCGCAGTAGTTAGCGTGCTGGCTAGGGTGTTACACGGAATTTTACCAAAATTTGATATATAGGATCTAATAGCAAATTTAACCAGCTATGAGATGGAAAAAAGAAATTTAGAATCGAACCAATATTTTTAGAGTTATAACGAGAAATGTTCCGGTAAAAGGATTTCACAACGGTACGCGGAATTCAACGAGGTGGAATGGATATTTTACGGAACGTATTAAAAAATTAAATATGTGGTATCTGATTATAAATTTAACCAGCTTTAAGATGAAAAAAAGAAATTTGGGATTAAACAAATTGTTTCGGAGTTAGAGCCAAAAGAGTATCGACAAACGTTTTTTTGAGGAAAAGTGCGGCTTACCGGTAGTACTATAATAAGCATATTAGGCTTAACGACAATAATTGTATTTTGAGCAATAAACATTCAATTAATTACAATAAACTATTCATTTTTAACAATAAACATTGGAATTTTAACAATAAATATATAAATTTTAACAATAAAAACGTGTTTTTTTTACATTTTCCATATCCCCCCCCTATATGTTCTTAGGCATTGATCTCAGAACGAAAATGTATAAAACCATTTTTGTAAAAAATTTTATTAAAATTAATTTAGTATATAAACATATTTTCGCTAGAGGCAAGAGTTTTCGAGTTATTAAGGAAAAACTGAAAAAAAAAAACGGCCTTTAGAGCCCACCCCACCCTTAGCTCCACTCCACCCCCCAGTACTTTTAGTATGTTGTTAAGGACACCTTCCCCTACAACTGTGCCAAAATTGACTTCTACATGAATTATGTCCCTTATCTGGCCTTTTTTTTGTCTTTGTTGCTTGGATTATAAGTCAGCCACTAGACTGAGGCGGTGACTACAGTTGTGACTTAGTATTTGTGTCAGTCATGTAGTCTAGGAGAATGTGACTGTTGCATGGAGATGTGTACAGCAAATTTTTGCTGTTCTGGTGCTTCCCTTACCCATATAGATCAATTTTATCAAGTGTAAGCGTTTCTGCTATGGGGAGATTTTTCTCCCCGTATGTACCATATGTACGGTTTATTTATTTATTTTTTTAAATTTTAATATTTTTGTATCTTTTTTCTTTTTTTTTTCTCAAAAATCGTTATAAAAGCAATAAACGAATTTCAGGCGTTGATGACCCTGGGGGATTTACGCCTTAAAACTCTAATAAACAAACAAACAATAGGCTCGGTTACCTGCCTTAATCCGTTTTTGCACTGCTGTCGATTCTGTGGATCCATAATGCTATCCATGTTACTAATAGCCCTCTTTGTTGCATATTGGTATACTTTCTATACACACCCACACACACACACACACACACACACACACACACACACACACACACACACACACACACACACACACACACACACTCACACACACACACACACACACACACACACACACACACACACACACACACACACACACACACACACACACACACACATATACAGGGAGCCCCGAATTTAAATGGCAAAACTTCAGGAACTTATAGGGGACCGAAAAACTAAAACCAAAAGTCCTTCAGAGATTCGCTCGTTTTTGCTTAGTTTTAGAGAAAATCGCAAAAAAAGAAACAAAACAAGTTTTCACTAAGGAGATGAATTTGTCAGGGGTGCAGTCAAGGTTGAATAAACACAGCCAGTTTTTAAATGAAAATGTTATATTTTGGCGTGCCAACGTTTCGACCTGTCTTGCAGGTCTTCATCAAGGTGAAGTAGTCTAGTTGAAGGCTTGATTAACAAACAAGTTTGTTAATGAAAACAAGTTTTCATTTTTATACTTATTTATTTACATTTATATTTATGTTATGTTCTTTTTAATGTAAAAATTGCTCAAAATGTTGTCCTCTTGCACCAATGCAAGCATTACGTCTAGCAATCACTTGATAAATTGCAGCTATGTGATCTGGGTGGCCAAGGTACTACTCCCCCACGTCCAATCCATCGTTGTGGATAATTTATATCCAGCCAAGCTCGAGCTACTTTGCTGTAATGAGCTGGACATCCATCGAGTTGGGTCCACATTTCAATCCGCTGCTGTAAGGGAATGTCATCTAAGTAATTAGAAAAGTCGGTTTCCAAACAATGTGTAAATGTGATACCATTGAATCTTCCAGTTAAAAAATATGGTCCCACCAATAATCCGTTCCAAATTCCAAGCCAAACATTAATTGCAAGTTCATGCTGAAACCTATTCTCTCTAATAGCTCTGGGATTTTAAGAGCCCATACATGATAATTTCTTTGAATAACAATTTATCCTCTTGTAAAGGTAGCTTCATCGGTCCATACAATTTTTAATGGAAATAAATTATCATCGCGAATTTTGTCAAGAAACCAGTTACTAAAATTCAATCTCTTGACATAATCTTGAGGTAATAAATTCTGAACTTTTTGAAGATGGTATGGATAGCGATTATCACCTTTCTAAGTTTGCTATATTGCTTGCCACGATATTGCTAATGCAACAGATGCTCTTCGGATGCTAGTCTCAGTTGCTTAAATTTTTATTTTTTTTAGTTTTCTATTATAATATATCTTCTATTTATTGAATTCCCAGGTGGGGCCAATTTTTTTTTTTCTAGTTACCACTGTTTTGAAGCATTTTATAGAGCTTTTCATAGAAATGCTCTTGACCATTACTCTTTCTTAAAACATTTTTTTTTTCGTATTAAAAAATTATTAATGTCCTCAAATGGATAAAACTAAATAAATAAAATAATAAAATTTATTATTGATACATAAAAAATTAAAGTAATAAAAAAATTGTCATCAATTCTGGAAGAATTTTACAAAAAAACAATTTAGTTGTTCAACTATTTTATTGAATGAGATTTAATTTTTAATATTTCTTTTTAAGGCATAACTTTATGTGCATGAGGGTCGATATGGACATGGACTTGTTACTATGGGAGGGAAGTCAGTTATCCTAAAGATAGAGCAATGTACACCGAAACTTTTTTTTTTTTTTTCTTTTTTTTCCCCTACCTTGCCTTTTCAGGCATACGGGGTTTTGACGGCAGCTGTTTCAACATATGGGTTTCAACATGTACTCCGAAACATGTTGAAGAAAATAAAAGATAAATAAGAGTTATGCCTTAAAAAGAAATATTGAGGTTTAGTTGTTTTTAAATCTGACCCCCCCCCCCCCCCCCCCCCAAAAAAAAATGAAAATTAAATCAGTGATGTTTCAGCCTTATAAAAGTGTTGGTATATAGGTATGTAACTCCGATATAAAATTTGACGAAAATCAGTTGAATTGTTTTTAAGTCCGATTCCCCCCCCCCCCCCCCCCCCCCCCCAACATGCCGCCAAAAAGGACCTCAATTCAGTGATCTTTCACCCGTATAAAAGTGTTAGTACATTAATATGTAACTCTTAATAATTTTTTTAAAAAAAAGTGTGACGGTCGTGAGGAACCTCCCATAATTCAATGTTTATTGCAACACCAGAGCCTTACCTAAACGGCTAGTTTTACTAATCAGTTGTGTACATCTAAAAATAATCAAATATGGAGTCCAGGAGCTTTTAAAAAATACGAATCATTTTAAAAACGCGTGACGGTCGTGAGTAAGAAAAAGTACGAGGAAGAAAACACCCTGGATTGATGAAAATCTTAGAAAATACACCAAAAAAAGTCTGCAAAACACATCACTTATGAAGATAACCTCACGAATTACTCTGTAGATAGCAATAATTAGCACTAGCTTATTCTTGTAGAGAATATTTAAATAACTATTTAGTGTGACGGTCGTGAGGCCAAACCGAGGGACAAAAAGAAAACGGAATTTTCAGTTTCCCTTTATAGTTTAAAAATGTTTAAAAGCAAGTTAATTTATTTCTCCAATATATGGTCTCATACTCTAGAAAATAAAAACATAAGTTTTCTAAAAATAAATACTTAAATAACTTTCTTGAAATCTGACTTTATAAGTAGGGACAAGTGAAAGTTTTGAGTTTATAAACTTTTCTGTAGCCATAAAAAAACAACAAAAATATTTTTCGAAACTAGGCTGTATGCACCAACTTTAAGGGATCGGTGTACCTTCAAATTCACCAATAACATTGATTTGGAAGTTTTAGTTCCATCTTAAGTTCGGCAGGACAGTGAGAAATCACTGCCATGAGAATGGCCCAGTGAACAAAAAAAAAAAAAAACTGTACCAAGTTTTTCATTATAAAGCGAATTGAAACAAAAAACGATGGTGATTTGTTAGTTTTTAAAAGGGTTTCACCTTTTTTGATACAAAGGGGTTTAAAATCAATAATAGGTGAGGCTAAATTAATTAAAAAATTGTGAGATAGGACACTTTTAGTCGAAGTATTTGTGTAATAATTTTCCAATAAAAGTAGAGCCCTATACTAGATTAAATTTAAGTAAAGGCATTGTTTGGTGCCCTGACCTGAATTATGTTGACATAGATGAAATAAAAGACGAGCTAAAGCCCCAGAATGTTATTAACTGTCATAAGATTAACTTTTTTTTAAAATAATGAAAAACAAAACAGTCATAGCTATTTACTAACTTTCGACAATCCCTCTTTACCCTCTGATATTAAACTAGGATTTCATAACGTCGTTGTACGACAATTAATTTAAAACCCTATTCGGTGTTACGTCTGTCTTAAATTTGGTCATACAAAAAAGAAACTGTAATAAAGAAGCATTATGTAAATTTTGTGGAATAACAAAACATGAAGGGTCTGAGTGCAACTTGTGTGAATTGTTCTAGTAATCACGATGCTTTTTCAAAAAATTATCCAGTTTTTATTAAAGAAAAGGAAATCAAACGAATTCAAGAGGCAGGTAAGTTACATACATTGCTGCAAGAAAAAAAAAACAAAAAACGATCTTCTGTACCCGATAACAACTCAAATATCTTTTGATAATCTAAAAATTAGAAAATCTGTAGTGACAGCTACGTCTAGTACGACATCCACGAGATAACGAACACAAATAGTGAAGACTTAGAAAAAGATACTTTGTTTACTGATAGTTACATACAAGACTTCTAGTATAATGGTTACAAGTCAAATGTAGAGTGTCTTCCTCTGAAAACTTCCAGCTACTTAAACCTAAAGGTTTGGAGTGGGGATAGGATCGAGGAAATAGGGTGAAAGTGTCTGGCTAAATGTTTACTAAAGAGACCGTGAGAAAGGGTAGTCCGGCGTAGGTGTCAATTGTCTCATGTCACAGTGATACACACAGGGTGTTATATGGTGTAATAAGAGAGGACCTAAGGTGGCTGGGGATCTTTGACCCAAGTCAGTTTATTTTATGATTGTTTATAACAAGTGTTGTTCAAGGTATATTTTATATTTTACCCTTGGAAGGATATTTATAATCTTATAACTCACGCTTAGCGGCAGCACCAGCATTAGTGCTATCTCTGATACCCCCACCCATGTCCCACCTCCCACCACACCCTCACCTCCTCACCCAAATTTCTCCTTATTTTCCTTACCCTCCGTATCAAAAATCCCAACTTCCCAAAATTCACAACCCTCTGGTGGGATATCCTAAAAAAATTCGGAAGCCCGTTCCACCAACTGCTAATTCGCTTTTGGACTGAGGATTTTACCTTCGGCACAGAGGGCGTCTGGAGAACCTACCAACCCTCACCTTTCTCCTGATGGTCAACAGACCGAGTGGACCAAGGCTGAGGAAAGAAAAACTAGAAGTAAGACCAGAAAAAAGATCACCAAAGAGTGAAAGAATTAAAGAAAAAATGGAAACTAAGTAATAAGTTGATTTTAATTATATTATTATGTTTCTAATTTTATTTTTGTTTACTAAATTTACATTAATTAATAATATTATTTATCTCAATTCCGACCCATTTACAAATTTTTTTTTAAGATGATAACTCCAACCAATATAATACAATGGAACTGTAATGGTGTAAAGGGAAAACATGAGGAACTAAAACTTATTTTAAATAAATACCAACTGGTAGTTTTATGTTTACAAGAGAGTAAGTTACCCCTCAATAAAACTTTTACCCTAAAGGATCTACTGAAACAATTTTTATTATAGAAGTAGAGTATGTGGCGCGGTTTTCATTGCCGTAAATAAAAGGGTCGTTTCTGAGTTAATTCAGATATATACCTCCCTACAAGCAGTGGTAGTCAAGGTCTTTCTTCACTCCTCCTGATAATTTTGATGGGGTAGATTTGGTTAATATTCTGAGTAATACCCGTTCTCCCTTTATTGTTATGAGCGAAATAAATGGTCATCATACCTCCTGGGGTTCTTCTTACTGTTCAACACGCGGAAACACTATTAAGCGAATTATAGATGGCACTGACTTGATAATTCTAAATTCAGAACAGCCAAGATATTTAAGTCCAGCATACCATTCATTGACCTGAAATGGTGTTCACTTAATTTATATACTCATTTGGATTAGCAAGTTTAATAAGATCAATATTCTAGCGGTCATTTCCTCATAGTAATCGGTTTCCCAAACATTAATACACGGATAACAAAATATGCTAGATGGATAACAAAAAAATCCGACTGGACAACATTTCAAAACAATTTACTGATAGCGGCCTCTGATATACCTACCACTAACAATAGTGATGAAATCAATTATCAAATCACTAAATCTATTTTAGCAGCCGGCGGAACTTTCAATCCCAAAAAGCTCCACTAATGTCAAATTGAAGAGTATCCTTTGGTATAGCAATGAATGTAAACTAGCGATTAAGAAGAGAAGAAAGGCTCTTAAAGTCTTCCAAAAGGAACCAACTCTTCAGAATTAATTATATTATAAAATGAACCGCTCGCTGTCTCGCAGAATAATCAAGGAGAAAAAAAAAATAAATTTAGAAAAAGATAAATAAAGATTTATTTGCCGAACATTTTGTTGAATATTACTCGAATATTTACTCCACCCAACCAAAACCGACACTAGGAACCGAGACAGATAGCATTGACGATCAAAATGAAAACCCTTATAACTTATCATTTACCAAAGAAGAATTACTTTCCTGTTTATAAGAGCTGAAACCATCCGCACCAGGAGTAGATGAGATACATAATGATATGTTGAAAAATCTACCGATACCGGCAATGGACGCGCTTCTTGCATTCAATAACCAGATATGGAGCACAGAGGATTTTACTGAGATATGGAGGAGATCAATTATAATACCAATTTTAAAAGCTGGAAAAAATAAGTTGTTTCCCTCGAGTTACCGGCCCATCTCACTCACAAGCTGCGTATGCAAGTTTCTAGAAAAGATGATTTTAAAAAGGCTCAGTTGAATGCTAAAAAAAAATTAATTTACTATCGAACGTACAAAGTGGCTTTAGAACAGGACGCTCTACTATAGATCATCTGGTAAAAATAGAGTGTGAAATCCTCAACAGCTTTGCTGAGAAAAAAAGAATGTATAGGTATATACTTCGACTCGTCTTGCAGCAGCTAGGTGAATGGGAAATTAGAGGTCGGCTTCTCATGCTGATCGGTAACTTTCTTCGAAATCGGACCTACCAAGTTAGAATAGGTAATCACTTGTCTTCGTTAAAAGAAATCACCAACGGAATCCCACAAGGAAGTGTCTTAAGCTGTGATCTTTTCAACCGACTTCAAAAAAGAGGAGGTTCTCAACTCGTCTGTATTTTTTTTTTTTTTGTGTGTATGTTACGCGATTACTCCGTCAATTCTGAATCAATTTTGATGATTCTTTTTTAGATTGGTAGGGCATACTTCAGAGGTGGTCCCATTAAAATTATTTTGAAATCAACGCCGCACTTTTTAAGAAAAATTAAAAAAACAGTTTAAAAATCACATATTAACGGTTTTTTTTTTTATTTTTCTTAAAAAGTGCTGCATTGATTTCAAAATATTTTTTATGGGACCACCTCTGAAGTATGCCCTACCGATCTAAAAAAGAATCATCAAAATTGATTCAGAATTGACAGAGTAATCGCGTAACATACAAAAAAAAAAATACAGATGAGTTGAGAACCTCCGTCAATTCTTAATCAATTTTGATGATTCTTTTTTAGACCGGTAGGACATACTTCAGAGGTAGTCCAATATTTTTGTAATCAACGCAGCACTTTTTAAGAAAAATCAAAAAACCAGTTAATAAAAATCACTGTTTTATAACCTTACATTTTAAACATATTTATGATTATGATTATTTAAAATCTCTAAGTAACTAAATTTCCGTCCCAAAGAATAAAGAAATATCGCCACTGGTGGAAGGCGGTGTCTACTTTTAGGCACCCTCAGAAAAAAGCTCAATTCAGTTGAAAGTTATATGATAAATTGGTACCGGGTATTTAATTTTCTTTATCAATGATTTTATATGTATGTACAAACAACATACACATACCCATTAATGAAAAATATACGTAATGATTTCAACTCCCATTTTGTGTTTAATTTTGCCAATTACATGAAGGTAAGTGGAATGATAACCTCGATAAGTCTTTGTTCAGTAACTCGAACTATTTTTCAGGGCAGCTTGAAGATCGAGAATTGACTATATAAACAAAAATACACTCACCACTAAAAAGTAAAAAATAAAAATAATTTTTAGAGAAAAAACAAAACCGACTTCAAGATTAAACCTACTTACACGAACTTAACTAAAAAATAAAAAATAATATTTTAATTGCGTCAAAACAAAACCCGTTAAATGTAAATCAATGAAATTATCGATACTTATATACCTATTCACAATTTATGATCAGTTATACAGAAGTCGGTGCCAACCAAAACTAACAGAATTTCAAAAGAAATGGTAATTGTAAAGATCCTCCCACTGTTTCATCACCGCCACACCGTCTCGGGCCATTCGAAAGTGTATTGCAGAGGCAGGATCAAACTGCCATTCTTGGCTGGCACCGACTCCTGTATAACTCATAAATTGTGAATAGGTATATAAGTATCGATAATTTCATTGATTTACATTTAACGGGTTTTGTTTTGACGCAATTAAAATATTATTTTTTAGTTAAGTTCGTGTAAGTAGGTTTAATCTTGAAGTCGGTTTTGTTTTTTCTCTAAAAATTATTTTTATTGCAATAGCTATAAACAAAGTTACAAGGATTATTCCTAAACAAATCAACATTTTTATTTGTAGATGATTTAGCTCTTTTAATGCCATTTAAAAATGCAAATAGAATACAAATATTATTACAAAATTGTTAAGCGAATTTGGAAGTATGGTCTATGATATCTGGTCTAAACTTCTCCACCGATAAAACTAAATGTCTACATTTTCAAAACGCAGGACGCCTACTCCTTTTCCAGCGTTATCCTACAGAGGCATGAACTTACATTGCGATACGAAAGTTAAATTCCTAGGGCTAACCCTTGGTTGTTAACTTAACTGGAAAGAAAATATTATATGTCTAAAAGAAGAAACACTCAAGAGACTGAATATTTTAAAAGATTCGGCTGGACGTTCATGGGGAGCAGATAGATAAAGTATGCTTAAGGTATATCAGTTATATCAGTTAAATAAGATCAAAGCATGACTATGGTAGCTATGTTTACTCATCGCCGAATCAAAAATCTGCTTTCGGCTCTTGAGGCCACCATATAGACATCCGTCTTGCTACTGGAGCCTTCAGAACCAGTCCAGTAATTAGTTTATATGTTGAAGCTTGTATAGCTCCTCTCGCATTGAGAAGACATCAACTTTTGCCTGCGGATACATTGGAAGACTAAAAATTAATAATAACAACCCAGCTTGGAAACCCATTTTTAAATCGAAGACTAGACGATTTTAAGAAAACCGAAGACTAGCTGCTCCATTGGGTATATATAGAGAAGACATTAACTGCTTGCAACCAACAACTAATGAAATTGATTACCCACCTTGGACTACAAAACTACCTGCAATAGATTTAACACTTACAAAATTCACTAAAAACACTCTGGATTGACCGAAAACCCCACTCCTTCCCTCTCTCCTTCTCCTGCTCTCTCCACATCATCCACAGCCTCATCTTTTCCAGCGTCTTCCTCTCCCACCATTTCCTCTCCCGCTTCATTACCCTCAACCTCATCTGCCCAAATCCCCCCCCCCTCCAGGTGAGTAGGTCCCCATATCCCAAACCCTTAACGATCCTCCCCCTATTGAGACTAACATTACCTCTGATTTTCCACTAAATCAAGTGTGAAGTGTAGAAGTTTTCTTTTCGCAGTGAAGTGTAAAGGAGTGAGTATTTAAAATTGTATTATAACATTGTATAATTTAGAGCTGGTAACAAGCGTCCTATTAGAGGTAATCCCTTATCTGCTAATAGGATTAACAACAAGAAATCCGTTATTTAGGTATACGCTCTGCATATATTTACATTTATTTAATTTTTAATTTGTATTTCTCTAAAATGGCTGTTTGTCCAGTTTGCACGATCATGATAAGCGGTGATGACAAAAATACCATTATTTGCTGGTTGTGTAACGAAATGTTTGACATTAAATGTTCCAGCAACAGTGCTAGCAAAATAGAAAAATTAAATACGTCGAAAAACATTTGGCACTGTCAAAAGTGTGAAAAAAGTAAAAAAAGTGTCCGGCAGGTGATAGGCCTACCAACCCCACATCAACTGATCAAGACTCTACGAGCACGATTTTAGGCGCCCTCGTAAATCTAAAACAAGACATCGAAGGGATGAAATCCACTTTCATTGCTGAGGTAAAAGATGAAATGAAAAAAGTAAAATCATCCCTTGATAAACAGGGCCAAATTAGTTTCGAAAACTCGAAACGTTTATCGAAAATTGAAACCTCCTTGGAGTCACAAAAAAAATTCTTCGAAGACCTGTTAAGAGAAAATACTCTTCTCAAGGAAAGAGTGTCTGAGCTCGAGACCCGGCTAAATAAGGTAGAGCAGTTCAACTTCGTAGATCGGGCAGGAGAAACCACGGAAACTCTAATTGCGAACATAGGTGCTGGCCTGGGTCTAAAGATCACTCCCGAAGATATTGACACCGTGGAACGGAGAAGACCTAGAAAAGATTACCCACGTTATCATTGCTAAATTTGTTAGGCAATCTAGGAAGGGACGAGCTGATTCGACTCAGAAAAGTGAGAAGGAACTTCTTGACGCGTGATATTGGTTGGCAGGAGAATGACTGCCACCATATCTATCTCAGCGAGGAGATGACTCCCACCAATAGGCATCTCTATTGGATGGCTCGACAAAAGAATGCTGCAGGAAAATTGAAGTATGTTTGGTTTTCCAGCGGCAGAGTACGCTGCAGGCGGGAGGATGGCCATCCTGTCATTTTTATTAACGCAGCTACGGATCTTGAGGTCTTCACCTGAAGCATCCACTCCTGTTACCTCATACCTGGCTCTGACATCTGGCTCTCCTCTCTGTCTATCGCATCAGTCAAATTCCTTAATAGAAAAACACTTCGTTCATTGACTATTTTCTTTTCTTTCTAACTCATTTTAATGTGTGTACAACATTTTAGATCATGTTTGCTTTTCTCGTTTATTTCTTGGTTACTCTTCTTTATTGCTTGTTCGTTTCTTTTTTCACATTCATTACTTAAATTGCAATACTTAATGCAACTGAGACATGCCAGAAATCAAAAGAGACCCCGGCAATATGCGTCCTGTGTGGTCTAGATCATCCAGCAAGCTACAGAGGCTGCGCAGTATATAAAAGTGCGCACAGCCAAAGGACATCAAAGTCTAACTTAATAAAAAAAAATCCATGAACCCGAAATCCACAGAATTCGAGGAGCCCAATCCCAGAGAATTGAACCGCATCCATCGACTTCGGCACCAGATCATCTACCTCGACAGGAAACAACATTCTCAGATAAAATCACGTATCAACCTCAACGTCAGGCGCCTCGAATCTCCCAATCACATCCCCAGACCTCCCAATCCCATCCTCAACCCCCCAGAACAGAACGCTCCTGTCCATAATTTACCTTTAGTAGTCAAATTACCGCCTCAGAAGCAACACCCACTTCCAATCCATCCACCTGTTCAGAACAACTCTTTACCCCGAATACCTTTACAGGTTGATTCTGCTCCTAGTAACCTACAAAGGGTCCAGCCCCTAACAAAAGCTCCTACTCAGACATATAATTCATATAACCAAGTTCCACATGCATTTCCTCTTCCCCATCCAAATACCAATGACATAAATAGCATCCATTCCTCATTCCTATCTGAACTAAAAGATACTATCAAGCCCCTCACTACCCTTCTTACTAGAGCCCTTTCGGAAATTCCGTTTAATGTCGCTAGATGAGCGCTAAACCTCTAGCTGTCATTTTATTGAATGCTAACAGACTACAAAACCACCGAAACGAACTTGACATTTTTCTACACGACAATGAAATAGACATTGCCCTGCTGACTGAAACTCATTTTACTCAACGGAAATATTCTTACATACCAGACTACATCACTTACAGATCTGATCACCCAGACAACACCTCCCATGGTGGGTCCTGCATCCTTATCCATAAATCAATTCCTCATTATCTTACCCCTTCTACTTCAGTTGACGCCATTCAATCCACCTCAGTATCCATTACAACCCGTCCTTTCCATCTAACATTTTCAGCTGTATACTGCCCTCCTGGAAATTCCCTTTCTCATAACCACCTTGAATCCTTATTTCGATCCCTCGGACCGCGCTTTATTGCAGGAGGAGATTACAACGCCAACACCAGCGAGGGGGTTGTCGAACATCCAACTCCCGTGGCAGTATCTTATCCCGTATTTCAACCTCCAATTGTTATTCTGTCCTCTCACCCTTGAACCCTACTTATTAGCCTACATCTCCCAAAAAACGTCCTGATATCCTTGATATATTCATTTCTTCCCAAATTTCCACCTCTCATACCTTTGTAAAATCCCTGGATGACCTTTCATCAGACCATAGCCCTGTTCTGCTTCACTTGCATTCAAATCCTGTACCTAAACCCCCTCCTCCTAGACTGATTACAGGACGAGTAGACTGGGACAAATTTCGTTCCGATTTAGAAAACAAAATAGACTTGAAAATTCCTCTCAAAGCAAAACATGATATTGACACTGCCATTGACAAACTGACCACATCAATATCCATCAGCATTAACTATAACACTTCACACAGACAAAAATTAAATTCTTTTCAAACTAACTTGCCACATCATATTCGTGACTTAATAATAATAAAGCGTAGAGCAAGATCGAAGTGGCACAGGACAAATCAATCAATGAATTGACAAAATAAAAAAATAAAAAATTCACAAATTACATAACAATACAGAAAAACTTAATACCACCGACAAATCTTTATGGAACACCACTGAAAAACTACTGAACTACAGAAACTGTAATCATCCTCTACTAACTGAAGCGAAAACCTGGTCAAAATCTGACGATGAAAAATCACTAATTTTTGGCCAGCATTTGTTCCAAACTTTTAAACCACATCCAGATATCCTTAATCCTGCTTACCTAGAATATATTGAAGCAGAACTTGATATCCCACTCCAAATGTCTCCTCCCCCTAAAGCATTCCATCCTTCAGAAATATTAAACATAATTCACAGATTACCTTCAAACAAAGCTCCTGGACATGACCTAATTACATCCCACATCCTTAAACTCCTTCCTCGGAAAGCCATCCTATTCCTAACATACATATATAATGCGGTACTCCGCACCACATATTACCCTGACTCCTGGAAAATGTCAATAGTTAAAATGATACCTAAACCCAAAAAGCCACCTGAGCTCCCATCCTCATACCGTCCTATTTCTCTCCTACCAATCATGGGTAAAATCCTAGAAAAACTCATTTTACATCCTATTTCAACTCATTTTACTCATGCTACAATCCCATCCTCACCAGATGCTTTGTTGTTTTTCAAAGCCGCAATTATTTCATCTAACTCTTCATTATCTGGTGGGGCAGATTCGGTCCACAGGGGTGTGTTGTCCACAGTTTTAATTCTTTCTTTGGGTTCTTCACAATTTATCAGGTTCTCAAAGTATTTTGCAAATGTATCACAGTTTTCCACTTTCGTTTGCGCTAAGCTGCCATCCCCTCTTTTTAGTACTAAACCCTGGGGTGTATATCCCCTGACTTGTTGGAAAGCGCTGTATCGTTATTCTTGAAGCTCTCTTCTATTTCTTACAGATGATTGTTATGAAAATCCGTTCTCCTCTTCCTCAGGACATTATGTGCCGTTTTCCTTTCATCTATGTACTTTTTAAGATTTTCTGTTGGTTTCCTTTGGTTCCAGGTTCTCCACGTTTCCTGTCTTCTCTTGATTGCTTCTTCACAGTCCCTGTCCCACTACTCTTTCCTCCTTTTTATCCCTCGTGACAGGCAAGCTCTGTCATGTTTTGTGTTACTTCCTCTCAGCTCAGTGGATTTTTCAACCTCTCCCTTAAATCCTGTCCCCTTAATTTGGTTAATGTTTCCTTGTCTAATTTGTTCATCCTTTTCTTCTCTGTTGTGTACTGTGATCTTCTCGCTGGTGTTAGTCTTGTCTTGATTTGTGAGGGAAAATGGTCAGATGTGACATTGATTGCTCTTTTAACTCTTACATTTTGTATTTCCCTGAAGCATCTTCTTGAGATTGCCACATGATCCAGTTGGAACTCTCCCAGGTTGGTGTTTGGGGATATCCATGTCTTTTTCTTGCTGGGTTTGGCTCTGTAGTATGTTGACATGATTTTTAGGCCTGCGTTTTGGCAGAGTTGTATCAGTCTTTCCCCATTCATGTTTGTCCTGAGATGCACCGGTTATTCTCCCACCATTTTCCTATATCTTTTTTCTTTTCCTATTTCCTCTCATCAACTCGCTCACTCCTCAATGTCACTAACTCAAACTATTATCCAGTGAAATTGTAACGGGCTTTTGAGTAAATATGAGGAACTAAAATTGATAATTAACAAATATCAACCGGTAGCCATATGTATACAAGAAAGTAAACTTTTACCTAATAAGGAATTCAAATTAAATGATTATAAAATTTACAGAAACGACTACGTGGACGGAAATAGAGCGTGTGGTGGCGTGTTGGTTGCAGTTCATAACAGGGTCGTGTCTGAGATATTAACTATCAATACTCCCTTGCAAGCTATTGTTGCCAAACTCTACCTAAATTTCCCCGTATATATATTAAATTTATATTTAGACCCCGGAAATTTTGTTGAAATTGATATCATCAATCTTCTGAATAACCTGCTATCTTCTTATATCGTTACGAGCGACGTTAATGGCCATCACACTTCCTGGACAATTCTAATTCTATTCTTCTTAATACCGGACAGCCAGCATACTTGAGCCCAGCCTATCACTCTTTCCCCTGCATAGATCTGACTTGGTTTACTTCAAGCATTTATACTCACCTCAACTGGCAAGTCAGCGAGGATCAATATTCTAGCGACCATTTCCCCTTCATTATTGATTTCGCAACTAACACTCTCATTGAATGATATCCTAGGTGGATTATGGAAAAGTCTGTCTGGCGGAAATTCAAAAGCAGTATCCAGATAGCGGAAACCGATATATCTGAGGGAAGTAGCAGTGAATTGATAAATGATCAAATTAAATTACATCATCGATTCCTGCAGCAGAAAGCTCGATCCTACGATGTATAAAGTATAAAAACCAGTAGAAACATCTCCTGGAACGATAACGAGTGCAAAATAGCTATTAATAACGGGAGAAAATCCCTTAAATTATTCCAAAAAGAACGTTATCAAAAAAATATAATAGAATATAAAAAAAAAAAAAAAAAAAAAAAAAATCAAAAGCACGCAGAATAATTAAAAAAAACACTCTATTCATTCATGCAATGCGATGAAGAAAACTTCGAAATATACACGGACTCCCTATCTGCTCTAATGGTACTAAAAAACATCTATAGTAAACACTATCTTGTAAGGAAATCACAAGTTTATGTTTTAATGGTAAAAGATCTGAATAAGAACATATCTTTAGTTTGGATTCCATCACACGTGGGGATTAAAAATAACGAAGCAGCAGATCTGGCTGCCACGGAAGCAGCATTGTCATCGATTGATATTACAAGTATCTACACCTCATCCGACATTTGCCACTTTATAAAATATCGTTTGAAACTAGCCTGGGTCCACTACTATGGGAAAGCACTAAGGAACTAAATAAGCTGAAAGCTGTAAAAAGGGATTAAAAATATGCAAAAGTTCCAACCGTAGTAATCGAAGGGAAGAGGTAGTTGTTACTAGACTCAGAATAAACCGCACCCGACTTACCCATGGATATCCTATAACAAAGGGCAGTCCGCCGAAGTGCACGGCATGTAATAACACATAATTAACAATTAGACACATACTGGAGGACTGCCCCCTATGGGATACTTATTTTCAGGAAGCGCATTTGCAAAGTTACCTCCCAACTATTCTGGGCGATAATAATAAAAATATAAATACAATCATCCTATTTCTCAAACAATATAATCGTTTTAATAAAATTTAAAATAAATTGTCAAAAATATAAAGAAATAATATATATTGAAGCACGGATACTGAAGATCCTTGATGCTGAGTTTCCATAAGCAATTCAACCTAACCTAACCTAATGGTTCTATAAGAAAATTTATTTTCATTTCATTACAAGAAAATATACATAAACAGACATGAAATAATGTTATGTTCGTTTAGTATGTGACGCTTTTCTTTTCATCGTTTCCACAAGACTTGAGGATCGATAATGTATGTATAGTTTGGTTTCCACATCCGGATTAATTGCCGTCTTAAAAGTTATGATCCATAAAGAAAGTTGAAAAAACTGATTTATATGATGGCACTATCGGATTTATAGCTGAGGAGGGTAGGTCCTGCAGCCCAATAAAAGATGAGTTAATATAACCCAAGGGAGGAGTTGATGGAGCATCAATCCCTAGGGAGACACCCCCACCCTATACCCCCCTCACTTCCCCCCAAACCCCCACTACCCCCTCCTTCCCTCCCACAACCCCGCTCCCTGGCCCCAGTTACAATAATACCCTCCTTTCTCTCTTTCTCCACTGGCAGGGCTCCCTTGAAAAGGATCTCTCAAAGAGGATTTGATTACTTGCTGACAGAATACCCAGCAAGTAATCAGATTTATATCGAACCAAGGAGCCACATTATGTTTCCAAGATCTCTTTTATTTCTAGCTAATAATATTAAAGTTGCAAGCTCCGGAGACAGAAGATGGATATTGTTCATGATTAATAGAGATGCGATCGGTTCTAAAACAGATCGTTGCACTCTGAGCCCTTGAAGAAAAAATGCCTACTCGATCGAAACTACTACAAAAAAATTAGGTTTTATAAACTTTACATTTTTTATAACAATATTTAACTTTTTTTTTTTAAATGCCTGCTACAATGAAAACAAAATATTTCATACCTATAGTCTATTAAATAATCCAAAAGATTTGTAGGTTACGGAGAATCTCATCAAAAAAGCTTTACTCTTTGCCATCAACCTACTACATCTTGTCCTCTTTTTTTTTTCTGTAGCACTGAAACCTTGTGTGGACATTGGCTGGCCGAACGGTAAGTGCCCACTGGTCCATATCAATAGCCTTCCGCTTCTAATGTGTTACTCCTAATGCTTCCATGTTATTAACCACGTGTTGTAGCCGTTGTAGCGTGTTATAGATTTTGAGCATTATTTTTCTTCCAAATATTTTAAGCTCATTTTTTGTACCAGCACTAAATACCCACGTTTTGGCTGCATACGTTACTATAGGCCTTATAATGGTTTTATAAAGACGTTTAGTACTACAGTATCCTTTTTTGATATTACATCATTCGCTGTTCAACATATCCGCTACTTATGCTTCCATCTGGACAAACGTCTTACTAGGGATCCACATAGAAGAATAAAACGACAAAAATCTGTCCGTCGTTTCTAACTCCTTCAACATTTAAAGTACAAACCTCCAGATTAATTAAAAAAGCCTCATTTACATGAAAGTAATTAAACCTATTCGGACATAAGGAGTTGAGCTTTGGAGTTCACTAAGACGTCCAATTTATCTCGTATTCACTCCTTGCAACCCGAATTCCTCTGAGACATCCTTAATGGTCCATAAATTGTCGCAAACTTATCCATAAAGGTCAAAATGTACCATTCGTTTATCACTTAGCTCAAACTATATATCTGTCCTTTAATAGTAGCCACTATAATCATTCAAACTAGTATCTAAACTCGTTTCCCATTCTACTGTAGATTACCCACCGAGGCGCCTGAAAATAAGATGGCCTCGAGACCTTCTAATATAGATTCATTTTATAGAACTTTTATGAGTGCCACCAATGGGTAGCTGCTTTACAAGCAGTTGACATACCATTTTTAGCATTATCATCACATTTACTAGATTTATTTTAATTTTATTTTGTATACAGTTACCTATAAATTTCAATAAATAGCAACAACAAAAAAAGTTATGGAGATCGCATAGGTAAAATGAATAGGTAATAATAATATTTCCTATTGTTAATTTTTCTATTTTTTCGAACATTGAATGAAATGCACTCAAGATCGATGAATTATTTTATATTTTTTTGTCTATAGAATGAATTGTAACTAGTCACAATCTTGTAGATAGTAAATTTCATTTTTTGTTTGGTAGGTCTTATATACTTTAGAGGTGGTCCCATTAAAATTGAAATCAACTCAGCGCTTTTTAAGAAAAATCAAAAACCAATTAATAAGAAATCACTGTTATATAATATTCCACTATAGTCATATTTCTCCAAGGTGACTAAATCTACATTATTAACAAAAAAAAAAAAATACATATACAGTCAACTCTTGATTGTATATGTATCCTTAAATAAGTCAAACAATCTACTGTCGCAAGTACATTGCACGTAAATTTCACCTCAATAAGTTGATTTCAGGCAGAACAAAAACGTAAAAAATTGTGTAAATAAGTCTAACTGACATCTGGGGTCAACAGAAGGGACTTCTAGGACTCCCACCTC
Organism: Euschistus heros; assembly: GCA_003667255.2. Classification (NCBI taxonomy): domain Eukaryota; kingdom Metazoa; phylum Arthropoda; class Insecta; order Hemiptera; family Pentatomidae; genus Euschistus; species Euschistus heros. The sequence goes on along the minus strand of RCWM02000305.1, from coordinate 780,019 downwards.
TATGAATCGTACTATATCTCAAACTGAAATTGATTGGATTTCATAGGTAATTTGTTTTCCTGTTTTCTGTCATTGTTAACCTTTTCAGCTCATAGGTTCACCAGTCACTTATTAGTTATTCACCCGAGTGGTTATACAATGGCTCCAAGAAAATTGAAAAGTGTTTCAATTAACGAAAAGATATAGCTGATTCGAAAGTAGAGAAAGGAGTTGGGAGGTTATTGCTAGTGAATTCGGAATTCCGCGCAATTCTCTTTCAACCATCATAAAGAATAAAGAAAAGATCGCCACTGGTGGAAGACGGTAAGTCTACTTTTAGGTACCGTCAGAAAAAAAGCGCAATTCAGTGATTTTTTTTTTTTTTTTTTTTTTTTTAATCCTTTTATTGAGTAATTATTACAATCTGTCACAATGGTGGGCAATAAGTAATATAGATGGCGTATGATTACATTCACACATTATGTTCAATGAAAAAAAAAACAATAATAGTGAAATAAAGTAAATAATGAATGTAAGAAAAAGAAAAAGAGAAAAGAAAAGAACTATCCTATACATAAAAAATATAAAATATACTGTATACAAAATAAATATTAAAAAAAAAAAAAAAAAAAAAAAAAAAAAAAAAAAAAAAAAAAAAAAAAAAAAAAAAAAAAAAAAAAAAAAAAAAAAAAAAAAAAAAAAAAAAAAAAAAAAAAAAAATGTAAAAATACAGTTATACTCTATTTACAATTTACACTCATCCTAGAGATTCCTCCACCAGACCGGTCCCTCCACTTATGAAGGGACAAGCCAGGTACAGAGAGGTCCCAGCTCTTCTCTCTCAGCTGCGTCACTGGTGTAAAAAAAAAAAAAACCCAGTGGAGGCTAAGTGAGAGCGCTATAACATTCACTCAGGGCATGAGTAGAGAAGCTGGCCATTTCCAGAACTCATATAAGTAATTTTACAAAAGATCTCGGGGCCATTGCCGTTTAAGTCTGCGAGGGCGTATGGTATATGCAGATCATTATGTAGGGTTTTGTTGGAAACATAGTAAGGAGCATTTACTGTAGTTCGGAGGATTTTGGATTGGAAGTATTGAATGAGGTTTATATTCGACTTTTTTGCTGTCCCCCATAGTTCAAGTCCATAAGTCCAAATAGGTTTAATGATGGTATACTAATGCTGAAACGTCTGTTAAGTTCTTGCCTTTTGAGTCGAGTATGAAGGTTCCACTTAAGTCTTTTGTCTAAGTAGAAACCAAGATACCGAACTATGTCAGGTTTAAGTAGGTAGTGAAACACCATTGAAATTGATAGGAGGACAGGATTTTCGGCGGAGGGTAAAGGTTACGTTGGTGCATTTAGTTTCCTTAACTTTGATCCGCCAATTATCGCACCAGTGTTCAATCAAGGATAAGTGGTTTTGGAGATTATAGGAAGCTATTAAAGGATCTGAATGGGATGAAAGGATAGCAGTGTCATCAGCAAATGTTGCATGGAAACTATGAGGAGTGGTAGGGATATCTGCAGCATAGAGGATATATAGAACTGGACCAAGAACGCTACCTTGTGGAACACCTGCCTCTATTGGGTAGCAGTTAGAGTATTCCATTTCGCAGCGAACTCGAAAGGAACGGTAAGAGAGGTAGGATCGAAGAACTAGGAATAGTGATTGCGGTAGCTGGGCTTTGAGCCTGAAGAGCAAACCGTCATGCCATACCCGGTCAAGAGCTTGTGCTATGTCCAGAAATGTGCCGGAGCAATATTGCTTGCTTTTAAGTGCTGAAGATATACGGTCAACAACTCTCAGGCATTGCTGGATAGTGGAATGGCTAGAGCGGAATCCAAACTGGTGTGAAGGAATATTTTGCGATTCAAGGATGAGTAGGATTCGTTTAAGAAGGAGCTTTTCAAACATTTTTGAAAGGATTGGGAGAAGGCTAATTGGTCTATATGATGAAGGGTTGTTGGGAGATTTACCCGGTTTGAGGAAAAGGATAATAGTAGAGTGTTTCCATAGCAAAAGGAAATAGGTTGTCCGCAGAATACAATTGTATAGGTAGGTGAGGAATATGACTGCTTTATGAGGAAGTTGCCTGAGGATTTGTGAACTAAGGAGATCATATCCAGGGGATTTACGGGGTTTAATTTTTTTATAAGGTATTTGACCTCAGAGGGGTTTATTGCTTTAGGAGGTAAGGAAAGAGGAATAGGCGAATCAAGAAATTCATGAACCGTTGTTGTGTGGGTAGGATTATATTCAGGATGGGGAACAAATATGCTGGAAAGGTGCTGGGCAAATTCTTCGGATTTGTTCTCGTCAGAAGCCGCCCATGAACCATCTGCACGTCGGAGAGGATGGGAGGTGGGTTGGTATTTTAGGAGTTTTTTAGTGGTGGTCCAGAGGGAGTTATCTGAGGAAGAGAGTGAAGAAAGATAGGAATTATAGGATTTGGATCTGAAGGTAGCCATGTTTTTTTAAGGAGTTTGGTAAGATAATTATAGGATTTCCGATCATCTGGATCCTTTGTCTTTTGCCAAATAGCTCTGGCATAACGTTTGGATTGAATAAGGCCCAGTAGATCTTGGGATAAAGGATTTTTCTTTCGAACTTTGGGAGGGGAACGAGGTGAGGATGCAGTCCAGGCTGCTTACTGGATCATGGTTGTGAAGGAATTAGTTGGTTTTTAGGGATACTTTAAGGTCTATAGTGTTGGATATTGTTTGACGGAAGAGGTTCCAGTCTACTGGTCCTCTAATAAATGATGGGGGAGAAGGTTTTGGGATAGGAGTGACGGAAAGGGTTAAAATTAAAGGACTGAGATCGGAGGAAAGTTCATCCAGGCGTTCTATGGAGTAATGGAGGGATCCTAAGCCTGAATGAATGTAGAAGTCAAGCAGGTCACGGTTTCAGTTAGGATCCGTCTGCCAATATGTAGGAGTACCTGGAGAAATAAAGGATCTTTGGGAACTAAGTGCAGACTGCAATGCTCGCCCACGGTAGTTGGTGGTTCTTAAACCCCATTGCTGGTGCTTAGTATTGAAGTCAGCACCGAGGAGAAAGCGATGACCTAAGGAATTAAAAAATGAGTGGAACTGGGATGTGGAAATTGTTTTATTTGGGGGCAGTTGGCCGCTGCAATCGTGACGGGAAAGGAGAGGGTTTTGATAACAACTGCCGTGGATTGTAGGAATTCATTTGCTGGTAAAGGGAATACGTGGTGAGAGAGGGAATGGTGAAAGATGACAGCAGTTCCGCCATGGGCGCTACCATCAGGGTGGTCTGTTCGGTAATTTTGGTATTGTGAAATAATGAGACGTTGTTTACTGGTCTGTCTGGTTTCTGTTATTAAAGCTACATCGATTTCTTTGTCAGTTCGTTAATGTGTTTGCGAATAACATTCGCATTCCAAAGGAGAATGGATAAGGGTTTCGTGGAAGGCATTTAATGATTTTTTTGAATAGGAATTAGAAGAGGGATAACATTCGTGAGGGGTGATATGAATGGGGTGATAAGAGTTTTCAACTCTGACAGGAAGGAGATAATAAGGATGTGAGATCTGAGGTAGCAGTAGGAGGAGGAATATGGGGGATCTGATGAAGGCTGTGTGGATTGGGTTGGATTAATGGAGCTGGAATATATTGAATGGTGTGTTGATACTGTGATTTAGGTTGTGATTGCTGGGGTTGAGTGTCATGAAATTGAGGCTGTTGAGGAGGAAGCGGCATAGCCCCATTTTCATTCTGGCATCTCCTTCCTCCCAGCAATTCTGCAAAAGATACTGATGATGAGGCAATTTTTGTAGGCTGTCTTCCTCTGGTCTGTTGAGTTTCTTCGTTCTGTGGCTGCGTCCTCTGGAATTTACTACGGAGGTTTTTAGGTAAGTTTGACATCTTTTGTAGTTAGCCGGATGCTGCTGCTGGCGTAGCGCGCACACTACTGGAACCTCTTGAGATTTAGTGCATTCTGAGGATTTGTGCAGTTGCCCGCACTTAACAAATCTCGTCATGTAGTGGCAGTAGCCTTTTGTGTGACCATATGCCTGACAGTTATGACACTGTACTATATCACGTTTTGTATAAGGTCTCTCTATTATTACTTTGGTGTAATAAAGAGAAGTGATATCGTAAATTTTTTCAACCCCATGTGTGGGTTCCAGATAGATAAAGAAAAGATGTAATGGGGTTTTACCGCTAGCTCCAGGCTGTCCTCTGTTTTCTTTTTGTATATTTATGACTTGCCTTACTTTGAAGCCCATGGATATTAGTTCATCTTTGATAATTTCTACTGGTGTTGAGTGGTGAAGGTTTCTCAGGCCCACCCTAACCGATCTTTCTTCCTTAAGCTAATAGGTGTGAAAATCAGCTTTGGTGTCTGTTAAGTATTTTACATCAGTGATGTTAAAAGTTATATTAATTATGACGTTATGGCGTTAAATATAAGTTATATTTCAATGACGTTATGTGTATGTACAAAAAACATTCATATACCTATTAGTGAAAAATATACATAATGATTTTCACTCCGATTTTGTGTTCGTATTTCCTATTTACATGAAAATAAGTCAAAAAAAAAAAAAAAAAATCGAAACTATTTTTTCTGGGTCCCTTGAAGATAGACTTATCGTAAGTTGGCTGTATAAACAAAAAATTCACTCACTTACCTCTAAAAAGTGAAAAAAATAAAAAATAATTTTTAGAAACTTGAATTTTTTTTATTATTTTATTTTATTTATTTAAGGAAAATATTACAATCTGCCTAAATGTAGGCAATAAGTAATATGAATGGCTTAATGGATCCATTCAGACAATATGTACAATAAGAAACAAATACAAAGAAGAGATAAAAGAGAAGTGAATAGTAAATAAAAATATGCAAACGATCTCTAATATTTAATACAATAAAGAATGTGAGAAAAAAAATTAACAAGTACCTGAATACATAAAGTGAAGAAAAAATATATATCAATAATCAATAAAATAAATAATACAGATATAATAAAACAAAACTATAACAATAGTAAACATTTTTTTTTTTTATTTAAATCTTTATTCTTTTTCTTCAATCAATAGAAATTTACAACTGTATTACAAATACATCTAGTAAATAAGCAGATTACAATGAAAAATAATGAGATGCTGAAAACGTGTAGAGGAACTACCCAACGGTAGTACTCTAATGAAATCTTTCAAAAAGAAGGTCTCGACGCCATCTTCTTTTCAGACGCCCCGGAGATTGCCAGGAATGAAATGGAAAGCAAGTTCTGCAACAAGTGGATTTGGATTAGGAGTGAGTTTATTATGAAAGGAAAGGGTTCTGGTTCGTGCCAATTTAGCAACATATGGGATATTAAGGTCATTGCGGATCAGTTCATTTGTGACAAAGTAAAGAGCATCTAGAATTTTTCGAAGGGTTTTGGATTGGTGTGATGGATGCGGGAAGAATTCAATGGTTTGGTGGATCCCCATAACTCTATACCGTAAGTCCAAATAGGTCTGATAATCTCCATTAAAGGGTACAGGAGGACAGGATGAGGCAGGTTTTCAAAGTAGCGTAAAGTTCATTTGCTGGGATTTATCTTAACTCCAGTTAAGAACACACACTTGAGCACCATTGTTCAAGGGAAGTGATATGTGACTGGAGTGGCTGGGATGCAGCAAATGGATCATCACTGACTTATAACACGCTTGTATCATCAGCATAGGTTGTGAGGATAGTATTATAATGAGTTGGGATATCACCTGTATATTCGGTATAAAGAATGGGATCGAGGATACTTAAGGTTATTTTTAAATACTCTATAAGAAAGATAGGATCGAAGGATGAGGAAATATGTAGAAGGAAGGAATTAGCGAAGTTTATAAAGTCACCCACATCCACATCTAATGCAGATGAGATAACGTCCGCCACACGATGGCATTTTTGGATAGTGGAATCAGACTGGCAAAATCCAAACTGGTGATCAGACATAATGTGATTAGAATCAAGGATGGGATAAAGTCGTTTCAAAAGGAACTTTTCAAGGATTTTGCCCATGATACGTAGGAGAGAAATAGGTCGGTACGAGGAAGGATTTTCTGGCAGTTTTTTAAGGTTTTCGGATCATTTTTATTATTGATAATTTCCAGAAATCGGGAAAATATGCCGTACGGAGGACAGCATTATAAACTTAAGTTATGAATAATACTGCTTTCCTTGGAAGGTATTTGAGGATTCTTAAAGTGATAAGGTCGTGTCCAGGAGATTGGTTGGAGGGTAATTTACGAATGATGGCTATTATTTCAGAAGGGTGGAATGATTCAGGAGAAATGGCCAGTTCTGCTTCAATAAATTCTATATGGGTAGGATTTAGGTTATCAGGATGAGGTTTAAATATATTGTGTAATTGTTTACCAAATACCTCTGATTTCTCTAAATCAGATTTGGTAAAGAGAGGATGATTAAAGGTTTTGAATTTTAACAGTCTTCTGGTAGTGTTCTATAGTGATTTATCGGAAACAGTTAGTTGTTCAGTTTGTTTTTGTAAATTTACAAAAGTTCTGATTTAGGTCTTTTAGTCAATTTATTATAATATGTTTTGTCAGTTGGATATTGAGTTCTATGCCATTTGGCCCTAGCGCCACGTTTCTCTATTAATAAAATGCGAATATTCTGTGGCAAGATACTTTCTGAAGTTTTAATTCTATTTTGTGAAGTGTTTTCTGTTATGCAGGTTTGTATTGAATTTGTAAGATGTTCTATTGCCGCATCTATTTGTTTACATGTTTTTTGTGGAGCTTTTAAGTCAATTTGGTTTTCTAAAGCCGAACGGAATTTGTCCCAGTCCACTCGTCCAGTTATTAAGGATGGAGGAGAAGGGTTGACAATAGGAGTAGAATGTAATGTAAGCAAAACTGGGCTATGATCTGAGGAAAGTTCATCTAAGGAATCTACTGTAGTTTGGGAAGTAGGAATTTGAGAGGTGACAAATATGTCGAGAATATCTGGGCGTTTTCTTAAAGATGTGGGCCAGTAGGTAGGACTGTTAGGTGAAAGGATGGGGTAATTGTTTAAGGATGATACACGGGGAAGTACACTACCTCGGTAGTTGGATGTTCTACAGCCCGATCGCTGGTGTTTAGCGTTGTAATCCCCACCTGCAACGAAGCGCCGCACAGTGGTTCAAATAGCGAAAAAACCCTATTTTTTTATTATGTTCAAAACATATTAAAATTACTGATAAAGAATTAGTAAACGATCAAGAAACAAGCATCGATAAGAATCATGATGATAAATTAATTTCTGTTTCATATTTGTAGCCTTCAAAGTCGCTGCACATCTCAAAAGCAAATTTTTTGTGTAACATGATATTTATTCTTTTGTGTACTGTTGTTCCAAAACTCGATAAAATTGGAACATATTGTTTAAAATCAGTCCTTCTCAGTTCCCTTAGTAAAATAATATATCAGATAAAGGAAATTTATGGTTAGCTATTCACCACAATAGTGATATACCTTATTAGGTGAAAAAATGCATTTTGAAAAATTTCGTTAGGAATTTGTTTTCTCCGCGGCATTCCGGCGATGAGATGTTTGCATATAAAATTGCACAAGAGTCCTAATTAAAAGATAAAATCATTTTCAGCCGCTATAAACTGCAACATTTCTTGTTAGAGTCGTTCAAACACAAAACACTGTTGTTTACCCCGAGAAGAGAGAACGTAAGGATTATTTTAATTCTCCTAACCTTAGCTGATATTATTATTGTGTATTCAATTCCAAATAGTTTCCATTTGTTACTTGCTCTAGTGACACCGATAAAATGAATTTTCAATTGTCAAATCGTGAATTAGTTGATATTTGGTTGAATAGTGGTCGTGATATAGAAAAATCCATTGAGCAGATTAAGAAGGATCATCGATATTTAACACCGGACCTTCTTCAAACAATACAAGGGTATTTATGTCAAACTTTTTTACCACGTTTTAACATTAAATGGCGAGAGGCTCGTAGAATCAAACGGTACTTTAAACAAAAAAATGAAACATGGCTTGAGAATAAATCCATAAATATTAGCATTTCACAAATAAATACAGGTGCATGGACTACCCATGACTTGGGTGGACGCCCTGAAAAGGCTTTCAACGAATCTTGTACTCGATCCCAACAATATAAAATTAAAAGTCTCCGTAATAGTTTTTCCGATGATATAATCCTAGCAGCAGCCAAGAAAATTTCTGGAGAATCAGTTAAATGTTTCAGTCCTGATAAAGCTTTAGCACTAATCCTAGACGCGTCCCTCTCAAAATATCAATACGAAATTCTGAGGAAATCAGCTAAAGAAATAGGATGTAACATTTTTCCTTCCTACAATCAAGTTCTTGCATCGAAAAAAGAATGTTACCCGTCTAATGTCGAAACAACGGAGAGTTACAGTAAAGTGGGTTTACAGGAGTTACTTGACCACACAGCTTCTAGGATTTTAAAGACCAAATCAGGAACAGATTTTGATAAGATTAGTCACAATCTTACTCTAGTATCGAAATGGGGTTGCGACGGCTCTGCTGGTCATAATGAATTTAAACAGACATTTTTAGGAGAAAACACCTCTGATGCAAATATTTTTTTGTCATCTCTCGTACCTCTTCATTTAAGTGAAAGTACTAATTCTTCTCTAATCATGTGGGAAAACACTAGACCATCTTCTACAAGATATTGTCGTCCTCTTCAATTTCAGTTCCTTAGAGAAAATCCGCTTACTATTAAGAATGAAGTGGACAGAATCAGAAATGAAATTATACAGCTCACTGAATCGGCCATCAATGTCGATGGCAGGTTAATCAGCGTGAAACATAAACTAATATTTTCTATGATTGATGGTAAAATTGCGCAAACAGTCACAGAAACGTCAGCAATGGCCGTGTGTTTTATCTGCAAAGCTAAACCATCCGAAATGAACGATTTAGATAAAATAAAACTTAAATCTGAACAAGAAGAGGCGCTTTACATGGGGTTGTCACCCCTTCATGCTCGTATAAAATTCATGGAATGCATCCTACACGTAGCCTATAATAAGCCTTTTGCATCTTGGAGATCTAATGCCGAAACAAGACAGTTGAGAGACGAAACTAAATCAGAAATACAAAAGAAATTCAAACAGATTTTGGGCCTCAACATCGATGTAATCAAGCAGGGAGTGGGAACTACAAATGATGGAAATTCTGCGCGCAGATTTTTTGAAAATCCTGCCTTGACAGCTGAAATAACTGGAATCAATCAAGATCTTATACACCGATTCCGCATTATTTTGGACACTATCAACTGTGGGCAAGCTGTAGATCCTCAGAAGTTCGGGGAATATGCTTTAGATACAGCAAAAATATTCATGCAACTATACAAATGGTACTACATGCCTATTACTGTCCATAAAGTCCTTCTTCATGGTGCGAAAATAATATCAGCCGCTATTTTGCCAATAGGTGCTTTATCCGAGGAAGCGCAAGAAGCGCGAAATAAAGACTTACGACACTTTCGGTTAGACCATTCTCGAAAGTGCTCAAGAACATCAACAAATGAAGACGTGATGAATATGCTCCTAGTAACTTCAGATCCATATATCAATACTTACCGAGTTCAACCGAAGAAAAAAATTCTCGATTTACATGAAGATGTAAAAACATTGTTATTTTAGAAATTAAAAGAATACTTTCATAAGTGGTAATTATAAATATTAATAAATGCATACTTAAAATTAATGAATATTATTCGTTTTTAAGTTTTTAAATTTTAAATTTTAGAGGTATTTTTCTGAAAATAATCAATAAACATTTAATATTTATATTTGATCTGCTCTGCAATAGATTTAATTTGATGTGTTGCTCGATATTTAAAAAAAATATTTTTGTTTTTAAAATATCAAAATGGCGATTATTTTTTGAATAACACAAAATGTTCAGCTCACTATATTTGATTTATGACTAGGAAATAATATTGCTTTAAAGTACCAAATTTCAAGTCTCTATCGCATTTAAATAAAAAGTTATAGGGTTTTTTCGCAAAACAGGCTGTTTTGGACCACTGTGCGCCCCCCAACGGATTGGTACAACGATTGCAGAATATTTTGGGAAAGACTATTTCCTGGAGGACAATATACAGCTGAAATAGTAAGGTTAAATGGAAGGGTGGATAGGATTAGGGAGGTAGACTGAATGGTGTCATTGGAGAGGAAGGAATCAAGGTGTGGGTTAGTGATCTATGAATAAGAATGCAAGTACCACCGTGGGCTGTTTTGTCGGGGTGGTCAGTTCTGTAAGTGATATAGTCTTTGATGTGGAAATAAGAGGTAGGTGTTAGGTGGGTCTCAGTAATTAGGGCAATGTAAATGTTATTGTAGTGTAAGAATATGTCTAGTTCATTTCTGTGATTGAGCAAACCATTTGCGTTCCATAAAAGAACTGCAAAGGAGTTTTGGATCATTGAGGAATGATGGACGTGATTTCTGACAGGGCTCTCGTGACAAGGGCAACTAAGGGTCTGATAGTTTCTTGGAGTTCACGGAGTAAGGATAAAAGAATCGATGAGATATCATTAAAACTCTCGGAAGAAGTAGGATAGGGTTCTGATATTTGAAACGGATGATTACACTGTCTTGAAGAAACTACCTAGAATTGGATTTAGCTTGGATATTATTGAGGAGGTATTGTTTGCCTATGTATTTGTACTGGAGACTTGATATGTTGGTTCATTTGTTGTGTGTCTGTTGACTAGTTGATGGAGATTAATTACTTTGTGAGGTCGGGATGGAAGGGGAGTTTGAGGCCCTGATTTGTTACTGTCAATTTCTTCGTTCGACTGTTATGAATTCATTAGTTGGTTGAAGAGTTTAAGGTAACCCTCCTGCTGAGGTTGATGGCTGAGATTCAGCGAGTTGATCGGCTGAATGGCTGGGTTGTTGATTTTGAGGCTGTTGTGCTTTTGATGTTGAAGGAAGTGAAGGGAAGTCTTTGTGAGAACTATTGATGACTGGAATATTTTGATTTTGGGAGGATGATCCTACAGTTTCGGATGTATGAGGAATTTCTATTTGTGCTTCTTTGCTTTTGCCTAAGTTTGCATACCTGGTGACCTTTATAATTAGCAGGATGGCTCTCACCACACAGGGCACACAAGGCTGGCGTATCGCGTGTTTTTAAGCATGATTCAGTTAAATATGATTCTGCAAATTTAGCACACCTTTGTTAGTGATTGCAATAGGTCTTTGTGTGACCCAGGTTTTGGCATCTGGCACACTGAACTACTTCTTTTTTGAGTCGAGGTACTTCAAATTTTACAACGGAGTATACTAATCACTTGATATAAAAAATCTCAACATTCTTTTCTGCCAGGTTCAGATCCACGAAGAACAATGAGAGTTTGTGCTTATCAATACAGTGAAGAACATTGGTTATACGCCTGACAGTATGACCTAACTGCTCCAGGTCTCTTTTGATGGTATCAGGAGAAACAGATTGATGAAGTCGACGCAGAACTACTCTGTAGGCCTTCTCTTCTTATAACTGGTAGTAATGAAATTCTATATTATTATTTTTCAATGGACTTTTTTTCAGTGATTTGTAACTTTTGTTTCTGGCTTTATTTTAATGTCTTCATATCTGGAGAAGCATTGGAAATCGGTTTGACCAATTAAATCGGATATGTTTTGACAGATTTATGGGTAATTTTCTACGCCGGTGACGTAGATTGGAGGTGGTTTGAAATCTAGGAGAGGTTTTAGTGGTTGAGGTGCTGAGCTATCAGTTGGCATATTTGTCAGTGGTTGGAATCTATTGGTTGTTTCGATGGGTGTGACTGCAGAGATTATAGTCGTACTTCGGGTTTGTGGTGGTGTGGTGGATACATTCGACCTCTTATCTTTTTGTTTTTTCTTCTTTTTTTGTGTCGGGAGAGTTCCCAGTAGGCTCACCTCCTACTAAATTGCTTTTATCGTTTAGAGACCGGGAGAAGATGCAAAGAATATTACAAAACTGCCTAAGAAACTTGAAAATGTGTCATACACAATCAGGTTTAAGATTATCAACTGAAAATACGAAATGTATAATGTTTTCGAAACGCAAAACACCAACCCCTTAACCATAACTAACTTACGGAAGCATCAACTTAAACTTTGTACTAAGTACTAAATTTTTAGGCCTAGTTTTTGATTCTAAACTGAGCTGGAAAGAACATATCAAGTGGTTAAAGGCAGAATCATTCAAGACATTAAATGTTCTTAAGGTTCTTGCTGGCTGCTCTTGGGGTGCTGACAGGGCGAGCATGATAAAAGTTTACACGTACCTGATAAGATCCAAACTGGACTATGGAAGTTTTATTTACTCCTCAGCGAACCTCACCCAGCTTTCAGCTATTGACTCGGTTCACCATGCTGGTCTACGTCTCGCAACAGGTGCATTCAGAACTAGTCCAGTATGTAGCATTTGTGTTGAAGCTGGGCAAGCACCACAAGCTGTTCGTAGACACCAGCTAGCCTGTGGTTATATTGGTAGGCTAAAATTCAATAACAATAATCCAGCTTGGTTACCCATGTTCGAACCAAAGATCAGAAGATTTCTGGAAAACCAACTCTAACCTACAACCGATGATTTGAAATATCCACCATGGACTCCAAAAATTCCAACAATAGATTTAACAATAAAAAAATATTCAAAAATTAGCTCCTCAGATATAATATACTTAACAGAATTTGACAAAATTAAAGGAAAATACAAAAACATTAAATTCATATTTACAGATGGCTCAAAATCAAATAAAAATGTTGGGTGTCCCGTTGTTTTGGACACTACGATTTTGAAATACGAACTTTCGCCAATGGTCAGTAACTTTACAGTGGAATGCTGGGCGGTTACTGCGGCGTTACATTACGCTATGCACCTGGAAGGAAAAAATCTTGCCATATTTACTGATTCTCTTTCTGCCATAGTATCTTTTCTTAACCTATATACCAAGAATCCAATCATAAGAAAGGCACAGGCATATGCCTCAATGCTAAAAGATTCACAAACTTGGTACTTACCTGAATACCGTCCCACGTGGGGATAAAAGGGAATGAAGCCGCTGACGAAGCAGCCAAGCAAGCAGCCATTTTCTCGCTAGACGTCAAAACATCAATACCCCGTCGGACGTTTACAATATGTTAAAATATTTTGGCATGATTAGTTAGATAGAATTACGGTACGAAACCCAGGCAGATAATAAATTAAAAATAATCAAAAGTGACATCAAACAATGGTATACATCACATCGGAGAAACAGAAGAGAAGAAGTGTTGGTCACAAGATTAAGGATTGGCCATTATCGCCTCACACATGGCTACCTTATAATGAGTGAGGCCTCACCGAAATGTTAATACTGCCAGTGTCATCTAACGATCAGACATATTCTGGAGGAATGCCCGCTGTAAAAAACTTTTTTTGAGCAGGAACGGCTGGAAAGAAGACTCTCGGTAATGCTTGGAGATAACAAATACAATATTGATAAAATTATCAAATTTTTGAAACAACATAACTTTTTCGGAAAAATATAATTAAAAAAAAAAATAAGGAACCAGGACACTAAAGACCATAGAAGTAGAGTGTCAAAAAACAATCAACCTACCTACCTCGAGCCCTGGAGCCCGTCCGGTTTTCTGCCTATACTAATACGTAGGTCATGAATATCCCATGGAGGGCAGAAGTCAGTAGTCCGAAATAATAACTGGCTTCTTCGATTTATCATCGATTTCATTTTAAAAATGCATGGAAGATAACAAAACTGCCTTATTTTTCTTCGGAGCATGAGAAACAAGGGTTAGGTCTTTTTTAAAACCAAAAATAGAAAATACAGTTTCCTTGGATTTTGATGGAAGAAATTCTGTTGGAAGCTCTCACTTATTTATTTATTTTTATTTTTCAATTTTATTCCTATTCTCGCTCATCAACTTCAACATTAAAACAAAAATTAAAAATTTACTTACTCATAATAATACTTCTCAGTAATAATACCGCGCGATTAGGTACAAAGTTCGCCAAATCGAACGGAGGTAGAAAAATAGCTATACTTTATGTAACGGACTACTACCTCGACGTGGTAGGGGGGCCGAGTAGCTGTGGCGTTAGCTGCAGTGAAACCAAAAGTAGTCTTAACCAGGTGCATGCCTGGCTTGGATCCGGTGTGAAAGGTACGCCGATTACCGGACCCTTCCCTGTCTGTGAGGACAGGCACTCCCAAGTGGTGTCCCACACCTACCGTCCTGCGAATTCCGCGGGGAGTTTAAATAATGGCGGGGGTTGTATCTGGGGGATGGGTCTCTACCCTCCCCTACCTGTGATGCCTGTATAGGCGCGGTCGAAGCGGCGACGAGGGCGGATCTCAGGATCACCGCAAATGTTGAGGAAAGGTGGTTTTAGTGAGTAGGAATCTCACACTACCCTGCAACTGGCTACCATCGTCCAGCGAACTGGCTTCCATCGTCCAGGGATTCGGAGCAGGGTGTCTTGAATACCGGAAGATTTCCACCGACCTCGATAAAAAAAAAAAAATAAATAAAAAAAAATAAAGAAACTTTTAATATTAAACTAAAACAATTCACAACAGTCCCAATAGCATACTGAGAGGGTACCTTGAAGGAAAATTCGAAAGGTTAACTCTCATCTCTGCAGGTAGCCAAATATTAGAAGTGGCGCACTTTGTTAAATTTTATAAACAAGATTTTTACTCATGTTTAGTACGGTATAATAAACAGAGTTTACTATAATTTGATCACAATGTTTTTTACGTGATATTTTATTCTAAAACACTGGTAAAAAGGACAATTTACACAAATAGATCTAACGTGCTATCTGACGTCTGCGCATGCGCAGAACCACAAACTTGAACTGAAAAGTAAAACAAAATTATATTTTAATTACTGCCAAACAAACAGCGTTAAATGACAATAAATTAAATTATCGATAGTTATATATCAATTCACAATTTATGAATTTTTTTAGTTGCCAAAAAACCAAAACAAACAGAATTTGAAATAAAAATGGTAATTGTAAAAATCTGCTCTCTATTTCATGACCGTCAATGAAAGTTTGTTACGAAGGAAGGATTAAACTGTCCTTCTTGGCTGGGGCTCCGACTCCATCAATAACTGATTATAAATTGTGAATCGGTATGTAACTATCGATAATTTTGTTGATTGTCATTTAATGTTCTTAGTTTCGAAGTAATTGAAATATTATTTTTTACTTTTTAGTTCCTTAGTTTAGTTACTTTTTTTATAAATAGAAAAAAAATAAAAATTAAGAAGAAAAGAAACAATCATAACTACATTCTTACTCTATATACAACACCCTGATCCAAGCTCGCCACCCTTATATATTTACAATAGGTCTCGGGGCCATTGCCTTTTTAATCTGTGAGGTGGGTTATAAGGATGTGTTGAATTGGATAATGAATGAGCCAGAGGGTTGGGATTGTTGAAAAGATTTTGATGGAATTTGGAGAATTTAAAGGGTATAAGGTCAAGGACAAAAGGTATATTCAGATCATTATGAAGGGTTTTGTTGGAGACATAATATGGAGCATTTACGATAGTTCGAAGGACTTTGGATTGAAAGGATTGAGTGCGTTTGATATTCCATTGTTTTGCTGTCCCCCACAGTTCAAGTCCATAGGTCCAAATTGGTTTCATGATGGTTTTGTATATGAGGAGTTTATTTTCAGTGGAGAGCTGGGATGTACTATTTAGTAGTCTGTACATTCGGCTGAAGCGTCTGTTAAGTTCATGCCTTTTAAGTCTAGTGTGAGGGTTCCAATTAAGTCTTTTGTCTAAGTAGAAGCCAAGATACCGTACTGTGTCAGATATAGATAATGGAATATTATTGATATAAACAGGAGGGCAGGGTGTGCGGCGGAGGGTAAAAGTTACGTGGGTACATTTCGATTCATTAACTTTGATCCTCCAGCTGTTACACCAGTCTTCAATCAGTGATAAGTGGGTTTGGAGATTATAGGAAGCTATTAAGGGATCTGGAGCGGATGAAAGGATCGCAGTGTCATCGGCAAATGCTGCTAGGAAAGTGTCAGGAGTAGTAGGGATATCTGCAGCGTAGAGGATATATAGGACTGGACCAAGAACGCTACCTTGTGGAACACCTGCCTCCATTGGATAGCAGTGAGGGTATTCCATTCCGCAGCGAACTCGAAAGGAACGGTCAGTGAGGTAAGATCGAAGTACTAGGAAAAGTGATTGAGGTAAAAAGGTTTTATGTTTGAATAGCAAACCGGCATGCCATACCCGGCCAAAAGCTTGCGCTATGTCCAGAAATGCGCCGGAGCAGTATTCTTTGCTTTCAAGTGCAGAGGATATATGGTCTACAACTATAAGACTTTGTTGGACCGTGGAATGCTTAGAACGGAATCCAAACTGGTGTGAGGGAATATTTTGGGATTCAAGGATAGGTCTTGGGTTGTTTCACATGAAATGTCCATTTTCAAGGTATAGGGATTTTAGTAAAAATACAATATGAAAACAATATAATTTTATTCGAAGTATTTACCTTCTTTTTCTACACCTTTTTCCCAACGTGACAACAACTTTTTTATCCCGGATTTGAAAAACTCTGAGCTTTGAAGTGAAACAAAATCTGAAAACGCACTTTTGATTTCAGCATCATTTGCAAAAAATTTTCCTCGGCAGAAGTTGTCTAAATTCCTGAAAACGTGATAATCTGTTGGAGACAAGTCGGAGGAATATGGTGGGTGCGGAAGAACTTCGTACCCCAGCTCTTTCAATTTATGCATGGTAAGTTTTGAAACGTGGGGTATAGCGTTGTCGTGTAGGAGTATAGGGCCCTTCCGATTTACCAATCCAGGTTGTTTTTTCAATAATTTTTCATGCATTTGACCAATTTCATTGCATTAGGTTATAGAGGTAATGGTCTCACCTCTAGGCAAAAAGGAATAATGCATGATTCCAGCCATGGACCACCATACTGTAACCATCAATTTTTTCGGGTGCAAAATTGGTTTTGGCATTTGTCCTGGGCTTTCGTCGATGTCTAACCACTGCCCTGACCGACGCTGATTGTCATAAGCAATCCGTTTTTCGTCGCAAATTATTATTCTTTCAAGGAAAGGGTCGGTTTTTTGCCTAGCAAGCAACGAAACGCAGGTCTCAAGACGTTTCAATTGCTGTCGCTCAGTGAGATCGTGAGGTACCCATGTATCGAGCTTTTTCAACAACAGAGACTCGCAAAATCCTCTATGTATCTCAAATATTATAAAATCGGACATTTCATGTGAAACAACCCAATAGAATGCGCTTGAGAAGGAGTTTTTCAAAAATTTTTTAAAAGGATTGGAAGAAGGCTGATCGGTCTGTATGATGATGGATTCTTGGAAAGTTTGCCCGGTTTCGGGAAAAGGATAATGATGGAATGCTTCCATTGTAAAGGGAAATAGGTTGTTCGGAAAATGCAAATATACAGGTAGGTAAGAAATATAACTGCTTTATGGGGAAGTTGAGGATCTGTTAGGTAAGGAGATCATATCCGGGGGATTTACGGGATTTTAATTTTCTTAAAAGGAATCTGACCTCAGAGCGGTTAATTGCCTTAGGATGTAAGGATAAAGGAATCGGTGAATCTGATCACTGATTGAAGACTGGTGTAACAGCTGGAGGATCAAAGTTAATGAATCGAAATGTACCCACGTAACTTTTACCCTCCGCCGCACACCCTGCCCTCCTTTTTATATCAATAATATTCCATTATCTATATCTGACACAGTACGGTACCTTGGCTTCTACTTAGAGCAAAGATTTACTTCGAACCCTCACACTAGACTTAAAAGGCAAAAACTTAACAGACGCTTCAGCCAATTATACAGACTACTAAATAGTACATACCAGCTCTTCGCTGAAAACAAACTCCTCATATACAAAACCATCATGAAACCTATTTGGACCTATGGACTTGAACTGTGGGGGAAAACAAAACAATGGAATATCAAACGCATTCAATCCTTTCAATCCAAAGTCCTTCGAACTATCGTAAATGCTCCATATTATGTCTCCAACAAAACCCTTCATAATGATCTGAATATACCTTTAGTCCTTGACCTTATACCTCTTAAATTTTAGGCGGATTCTGTCATCAAATTACCGGTTGACAATTTAGCAGATTCGTTGCTCTTTCATCAATTGTATCTGTTCACGCCAATCGGCGCTTTTGTGAGGGGGGGGGGGAAGGAGAAAAGATCTAGTATATCGGTTATATAGACGCACCCTATGAATTTCCGGTGCAACTAGGCCTTATCTGCCTCAGTCCCTACTAGAATATTCCTCTTTCTTCTAGCATCTGCGCTCCAGTACGCACCTAATATAATTGCCCAAGACCTCATGGTCTTCCATCGCCTTTTTGACCAAGGTGAAATAGCCTTCCAGGACCCTATTCCTTTTTTAAAAGTGATCTTATTTCCTGTGCTAGTCAGTAAAGATTTAGTTCTTCCCTTAATGAGTGGTGATACAAAAGGAGGAGAGCCTGAACAAATATTGCAGCCTAGAAGAAGCATTTGCCAGACCGTAAGGATTCCGGAGGCCTCTGGACAGACCGTCGGCGGCAGTAACAAGGTGAAAAGTTTCTTAGGTATTATTTGTTTATGCTACCTTCTCAATAATATCTCCCCAAAGGTGCGAAACCTCGTTTTGATATTTTTCCATACAGCCCATTTTCTCGAGGCCGAGGCGAGTTTTTCGCATCGGACATTATCATTCTTTTACTATACAGTATCTAAAACTAGGTACTTATTTTCAGGAGAAGTTTGTGAGAGAGTACATCCCAAATAATGAAGCAGTTCCAACGCTCGACCAATTATTTACATTGCTACGATCTGAAGTGAATGCCCAGCGTCTTCTACCCAGTTTAAGAGCCACTAAATCCACAAGCCGTCCAGTTAGTCCTGCTCAGGTGAAACAAAGATCGCTTGAAAACTGAAGAAAACGCTTTCATGCACATAGCGCTGCTGTAGTACCTCAAAATATTGATAACTCGCGATCGAAAAATCGCTATCCGGTGCCATCACAGAGTGCATCATTCAGCTGCTACAGATGGAAACAGTCGCACTGATTATACTTTTTTCCATACTTCCTCCGACTTTCAGCTATGGACAAATTAAACTTTGTCAACTCAGTTCAATTGTGCCTGAACTGTTTGTCCCACCGCCACACAAATACAGACTGTCCTTCTCAGCGCCGATGCAGGAAGTGTAACAAAGCCCATCACACCTTCCTACTCGAAGCCGCCGTGGAAGATATCCCAGCTCCTTCCAAGTCTCTCGAACCTGGTCCACATGACGCTCAGAGAAGATCTAACCAAGTACACAGAGAGGATCAACTGCACGAAACGTCTTTCCATTCTACTTCCTCTTTACATTCTCAGTTCTTTGACCAAAAGAGAACAAGTCAAGTCAGTATGAACACTTTAATAATTCTGTAAAAAATGGTAATTCTCCAATTTTCATTCAGGTACTAATTTGTTGAATAATTCTTTTTTGGTTCAAGAAAAATATTCTGTTAATTATTTTTTTTTCAATAATAAGTACAATTCATTTTCTAAAAGGTCACTGAGCTCCCATAGTCAGTTCTCATCCAAATGCACCTATTGTAGTAGCAAGCATGGGAACTCTAAGCCACCCCTGCCATCATTGTCTAAATTATATAAACTGTTAAACAAACATGGAAATAATTAATTGTCGAATTGGAATTTCGCAGGTATAACTGCTCATGATTATGATGTTTTATTTTTGTCCTTGTTTTAGGAATTCTGTTCTCAGTCTAATTCATTTAGGAAATCTTTCATATTGAGTTCTCTTGTTTGTAAGCAGTTACATAATTTTTGCAACTATTTACTTGTACATTATGATTGTTCTGCTTTCATTGATAATCATAAAGCTGTTTTTGCTAAAAGTTCAATTCGAATTTTCGATTCAACTACAGACGTTCTCCTCATACTTCACTCAGTAGTAAATCAAAATTAAAATCGTCATTGCGCTTTTCCCCCTCAGTTGCTCTAATACCTACAGGTAGAAATGTTTTATCCTCTTATCGAGCTCATCCAATACAAGTGGGAGCATTATTTGATAGTGGTTCTAAGGCTTCCTTCAAAACCGATGAAACAGCCCGCTTAGCACAGTTATAAATTCTACCAGTCAAAAGTGAAGTAATTGGAGTAGGGGGAAGCCAATCTGTTGAAATATTAGGAGTGGCTACTGCACTAATTCATTTACCATCGTTCATAACAATACCTGTTTCTCTGAGAGTTCTGAAACAAGTTGCTAGAAACCTCCAATCACAATCATTTTCTGTTAATAACTGGCCTCATTTCTCCAATTATCAACTAGCTGACCCAGATTTTTACCTTAGTAAGCCTGTTGATCTAATTTTCGGTGCAGATATTGTGGCAAGAACGTTGATTCCTGGTTTTGTTTATGCTGTAGGCTCTTCTCCTTGCTTGCAAAATTCTTGTTTTGGTTGGCTAGCATTAGAAAATATCCGTCTCCAATCAAGTAATTTGTAAGTGCAATTCTGCAGGGAACCCAAAGTACAGTACTTTCTGCCTGATTTTGGTACTAATTCAGATAACCTTGTTACCAATCATAACACCTCTCAATTTGTAAGTGTACATATCCCTAGCCTGTTAAGCCGTTCTGAACCTGATCAGGTCCTTGCCAAAGACTCTGACTCTGATCTGATTGATACCCAAGAACTAGAAAGTGATATGAGTGTTTTTCAGGCTCGTTTAAATTCATTACGAGAAATTCCTAAGCCACAAAGACTTTCTCGCCATCGTCGATTGGCATGTATTGCTACTGTTAGGTCTGTAAACAACGATTCCCCTCGAGATCCTTTAATTAGCAATTACCGTCATTCAGTTGGAGAGAAAGAAAAATTTGAAATTGTTCCCTACCGAGTTCATTTCTGTCCGAAAGTTTCCGGTCGACCCACAGTTGCTACATCTTTTTCTCATGCCATTTCGACGAAGTCATTATTGGAACAGACAAATTCATTATTGCAAGAAATGGTGGAAATTGAGGACTTGGGTAAATCGCATCCACTTACCGATTTAGAGACCAAAGCTGAACTTTCCTTCTTTCAGTCAGTGTCCCGAATTTCTGGAGGACAGTATTCTGTGGCTCTGCCCTTTGCAAAACACCTATCAGCATTGGGAGATTCTAGGTTTATTGCAATTCGACGACTGAATCAGTTGGTACGAAAGTTTAAGAACAATCCTGCGTTGAAGAAAGCCTTTATAGTTTATGGATGAGTACTGCAACCTCGGTCATATGCGACCAATTCCCCCTCCCCTTACTGGTGAACTTAACTACTATATGCCTCACCATACTGTCCACAGGCCTGATGACTCCCCTGAAAAGATTCGGGTGGTCTTTAATGCTTCTCAGAACACCTCTAACGGTTTATCCCTAAATGACATTCTGCTTGTTGGACCCAAACTTCAGTCTGATATTTCAGGGGTTGTAACCCGTTTTCGTAAAGATAAATATGTGTTTACTTCTGATGTAGAATAGATGTTTCGCCAGATCACTTATCCAGAACCTGATCAAACATTTTAAAGAATTGTTTGGCGAGACAATGAAGATAAGCCAGTTAGAGACTATGCTCTAACCACAGTAACATATGGAACTGCATCTGCCCATTTTTTGGCCAACCGGGTAATTTCTTATTTAGCGGAGACAAATGCTGCAGCCCATCCCATTGCAGCTAATATTCTTTTAAAAAGGTGTTACATTGATGATGTGTCAGGTGGTGCTGACACCCTCAAAGGTTCTATCGTCGCTCGTGATCAGTTAATCGATCTTTTAGGCTCAGCAAATTTTAGATTAAGGGAATGGGCTTCAAACTGTCCTCAGTTATTAGAGGGCATTCCTCAAGACCTTTGGCTCCCTGCCTTCTCTCCAGTAGAGTGGGCTGAACCTCCAGATAAGCCTTTGAGAATTTATGGTATCGCCTGGAATCCCAATTCTGATCAGTTCTATTTTTCTTGTTGAGACAAAGCGTCAATTGGCTAGCCAAATTGGCAAACTTTACGATCCTCTAGGGTGGCTTATGCCAGTCACGGTCCGTGCTCGTCGCGTACAAAGAGCAGTTTGTCAATTAAAGTTGGACTGGGATGATATGATTCCATCTGAATTGATGGAGGTATGGTCGAAAATCGCTTCCTCCCTACCCGATTTGTCTAATTTACAAATACCTCGTCATATCCCATCGTTCAAGTCTAAACAGTGATTAATCGGTTTTGCTGATGCATCAGAAAAGGATTATGCAGCGGTTGTTTACCATGTTACTATTTTCAAAAACCTGTCTGTCAAATGCTATTCGGTTAGTTATGTCTAGGGCTCGCATTGCCTCTTTAAAAATTGAGTCTTTGCCTCGCCTAGAACTGTTAGCTGCAGAACTGTTAAGCAAATTATTCTCCAAAGTACGTAATAGTTTCCCAACTGTTAATGATGACCACATCCTAGCCATTTAAGATAGTACTGTTGCACTCTCTTGGATCTGTGCTGACCCCCCTCCGGTGTGGAAAGTGTTTGTTGGAAATCGGGTATCAAAAAGTTTAAAATCCATGCCAGTCCATAAATGGTTTCATGTCCAATCAAGTGATAATCTAGCATCACGAGGATTACTCCCTCCAGAAATAGTAAACAATCAGCTGTGGTGGTCTGGTCCTGAATGGCTGGCTCGCCCATTCCAAAACTGGAGGTTGAAGTCGGTGAAGCCTTCCTTAACAGACCCACTTGTTGCTGAAGAACAGCGAACAAACCAACTTGGTTCCTTAATCTGTCAAGCTGCACCCTCTTCTCTTGAGTTCCGTTACAGTTCTTTTATTCAGTTGAAACGTATAACTGCATGGTGTTTACGTTTCATAGGTAACTGTCAACGCCCTAAACTATTTAGAAAGTCTGGTCCATTGACTCCTAGTGAATTGCTTTTTTCTGAAATTGCTATTATTAGGGCCAATCAACAAACCTATTTTTTAGACCTGATTAAAGATTTACAATTGGCTAAACCAAAGCTTCAACTCTGTAAGGTCCTTGGTCTTTTCCAGGATAGTCAAACCTAAACCCTTTCAACCTATAATGGGTCAGTTGCCAAAGGATAGGTTAGATCACCTTTATTCCTTTTCACAAGTTGGCATAGATTTCACTGGTCCATTCTCTGTAAATATCCCTGGTATCCGCGGTTCTCGGGCTATATCCTTATATGTCGCTGTTTTTGTTTGTTTTACCACAAAGGGGGTTCATCTAGAACCAGTTTTTGATTTGTCCACTGATGGATGTTTGTTGGCTTTGGAACGATTCATCGCGCGCAGAGGATTGCCATCTGTTATCTGGACGGATAATGGAACTAATTTCGCGGGGACTGCAGGCTGTATTCGCCAGTTAAAAACTGCAATGAACCATGAAGCTTAAACTCGCCTCGTCGACTCTACTTCTGCTCGGGGCATTGAATGGAAGTTTATAACCCCTCGTGCTCCACACATGGGCGGATTGTGGGAGAGTGCTGTTAAATCATTCAAGCGTTTATTGAAGATAAATTTAAGGACCCAATTCCCTTCGTTCACTACATTTTATACAATATTAGTCCGAATAGAATCAATACTTAATTCACGCCCTCACGTTCATTTGTCTGGATCTCCAGACGACATTGAAACCTTAACTCCAGCTCACTTCTTAGTCCAACGCCCAATTCAAGCACTGCTCCCTTGTGAAAATTCATTTAACTCCCGTCTATTTCCGAAGTTGAAATTCGTAAAGCAATCAATTGAATCTTTTTGGTCTCGTTGGAAGAAACAGTATTTGTTTGACCAGCAGACAAGGCAAAAATAAAACACACCATCCCGTGATCCTAAAATAGATGACGTTTTCCTCATTATTGAAGATAATGCACCCCCGTTGTCCTGGCAGAATTGTTCAGTTATTTGAAGGCAAAGATCATAAATCTCGAGTTGCCAAAGCACGTACACAATCCGGTTTTATTAATAGGCCTGTTATTCGCTTGTGTCCTCTTCCATTAGATGGGCAGCAAGGTCAATAAAAAATAAAAAAAATCACGGCGTTTTTTGTGGGGGGAGAATGTCGCGCCACTTGCTATTGTTTTTATTATTGTATTATTGTATTATTAGTTTATGGTTCTTTTATTATTTTTTCTGTTTGTTATTATTATTATTATTTGTAAAAAGTGTTATTTGTTTAAGTTCTGTTGTGATAAATTTTGTTGAAATTGTGTTTAGTGAACCTGGCAACACTGAGTGCTTATATAAACAGATGATTACCTTTCCTAGTTCTAGTTAATCTAATATAGTTGTTTTTGTTTTTGTGTTCTGTGCATTATTTTGTAATAAAACCTGTAAATTGAGTTTGTGAACTGTAAAATTTTAATCATTTACAACCAAAGGTCTGTAGCGAATAGTCACACACACCAAAGAGACTATTCAATTATTATTTTGTTTTACGTGTATATATATATTATATTGCTTATTGTTTATGTATATCAGCATAGCTCTTTTTCGTTCTTTTTAATTAAACATTTTTTTCTTCTTTTTTCATTTTATATGTTTATTTATTTTTTCTTCTCTTATTGTACATATTGTGTGAAGTAATTATGGAGTCATCTATATTACTTATTGCCCACATTTGTGGCAGATTGTAATAATTCCTCAATAAATGATTTATTAAAAAAAAACTTTAGGTATATTAGATGAACGTAATATTTTATTTCTTCTTAACCGTATTCTTTTAAGCAGTGTGAGGTACTTTCGTATGAAGCTGGGTCCATAAATCATGATCCTGTATCAACAACTACCTTCTCCTCTATTTCATTCCTCTTCCATCGAAAACCTCCGTGACATTCCTTGGCCTTCCCCGATGTCTTCTACCATTGACCTATACAATCATCTTGCAGCTCTGCCATTCGAAATACATATCCAAACCACCTCAGACAGTTTGCCTATATCACCGTCTCTGCAGATCTAACGTCCAAGTTATTTCTTATCGTGTTATTTTTTGTGCGGTTCCTTCAAGTTAAACTTTTTCTTTAAAACTTCTTAGTAATCTCATCAATTTTATTTAGCTCTAATAGTTAGCGTTGTGGTTCTATTCTGAATAAGTTAGCTATTATGTGGACGCATATATTTTTTTCAAATGGTCATTTTAGTCTCTTTATTTATCTCATTTTAACAATAAAAAAAAAACTATTTAACAAATGGCATTACTGTAAGCTGAGCTATCCCTCTGCACTTAGTAGATTAGACACTGGATTTTATAATCGATATATGCAAATCAAACCTAGGGTCATCCACGGTACTCCTAGATTCACCGACCGCTTCCTTTATCTTATTACTGATTGATTCTAATATATTCATATTTTTTCGTAAGTGTGTCTTCCCCTTCTTTGAGCAGATCTGTTGCTAGATACTATTTCATTTAAAACAGCTGATAATCGTTCTGCGCAAGAAATATCAGACTTATAAAGTTTTGACAGGTCAGGTTCCTTTTTCCTCAATCTTGTGTAGAGCAAAATGTTTTATTTTAATTAAAACTTCGATAGTAATATGGGCATCTTTTGATGTCTATCATTTGACTCTTCTTCTCCTGCTAATATGGATTCACTTGTCTTAACTTATCCATAAAGATCATAATATTCCATATGTTGCTATTTTAGCCCAATCCAGATACCTATTCTTTCACATTAAACTCCATAAACACTCAAATCCAATATTATCTCAACTTGCTTCACATTGATTTCCTGATAACATTCCGAGGTGTCTGAAAAGAAGATCGCCTACTTCTAAAATCACCTTCCAATACAGAACCTTGATTGAACTGCCACCAATTGATAGTTACTTTATAAGTTATTATATTTTTATTTCCATGCATTTACTGGGTGTATATGTACAATACAGTTGTAAATATCAATAAAAGTTTGTTATTTTTAGCCATGAAGACGACCTCCAATGCAAGTCAAAACGTCGGCACTCCATTGAAAGGTTTTTAAATATTCCACATCATCTTTTTTGTAGTTTCTCGGAGTGTATTATAATCTCAAAAATTAATATTGCAACGTATTGAATCTTCAATAATTCCATTTTAAATTAATATATTTCAAGGAAAGTAAAGAAAAACTGACAAAGTTATTTTTCTTCTTTCCTTATGTTAGGAAATAAGTTTTTCAGTGCATTTATATTGTTATTGATGTGAATCGATCTTTGGATTCGATGTATTGGCGGATACCTACTTGGAAGGTTATCTGGATGTAATGTAATGTTATGTGTTCTTGCTAATAAAAGTGTGTTCTCGTTCTGAAGTTAAAATGTAGTTAATTCTTTCCCTCAAAGAATATTAACATGGTAGCAGAGTTAGGTTTTTTTTACTGTTATTGGTTAATGGGTTGTTAGCATTGCAGAAAAAGTTTATTTGTTGTGCAGATTTAAAACAGTGATGTACATGAAAGTAGTTCGAGTAAATTAATTTTCTTTAAGTTTATTATTATTGTTCCACGAAAAGGAAAATGTGTGATATAAAGATTCCAGTGCTTGATGGGGAAGAATACAATAGTTGGAAGAAAAGACTATTAATGTTCTTAAAATTGAAGAAATGTGATGTGGTGACAACACGTGCAAAGTTAATAACTGATAAACCAGAAGAATGGGAACAGATGGACTTACAAGCAATAAACTATATATATAGTGCAATTACTAACAAACAATTAGAGTTTGTTTGTGAACAAACTAGTGCATTTGGAATAATAGCAAAATTTGATGCACTCTATATGAAGGAGTCGACTGCACTACAATGATCATTCAAATGTTGCTGATTTTTTGATTAAGTTCGAAAAATCAATAAATGAACTGAAAGCTGCTGGAGCTAAAGTGTCTGAAAAGGAAAAAATGAACTATATGCTAAAAATGTTGCCCGAGAGTTATAGTTATATCGGAGATTTGGTTGATGTTTTAAAAGAGGAGGATCAAACAGTTGAGGATGTAAAAAGTAAAATAGAAATGATGAATCTAAATGACAAGGAGATCGGGAAAGCGGGAACCCATCGTCAAATGCGTTTACTTCGACTGCAAATAAGGATATTGAAAAGCAAAAGCCGTCTTGCTGGATTTGTGGAGGTCTGGGCCACTTCAAAAAGGATTGTCGTCAGAATGCAGATAGATAACATTATCACAGAGGCGGTATGCAGTACCAAGGAAGCAGCCATGGATCTTGGAGAAGAGGACGAGGAAGCCACAGAATTTCACGAAATGGGTACAGCCGGAGAAGCCAATCTAAAATGAACAGTTTCCATATTGAGGTACAGGCGTTAAATGTTCAACAAGATGATACGTCAATAGCAGGTAACAATTTTAAAATTAATTGGTTGTTAGACAGTGGTTGTACGGATCATATTGTAAATGATGAAAGGTATTTCTGTGAGAGTAGGGACTTAGTGGAACCAAGAAATGTTATTGTTGGAGATGGTAGACTTCTGAAAGCTACTAAAATTGGAAAAATAAGGAGTTATTTTACTGCTTATAATAAAAAACAAAGAGTGGAAATGAAAGATGTTTATATGGTGAAGGATATGGAGAAAAATCTAATTAGCTATTCGAAAATAACTGATCAGAATATAGTTGTATCGAAGGGTAATACATCCAAGATTTACGATCTAAATAATAACTTAGTGGCTATTGCCTGGAAAAAAAATAATTTGTATGTAATGGAGAGTGAGGTTGAAATTAACCAAGGTAGGGCTAATGTAATTACATCTAGTAGAACGAAGTGCATAACTGTAAAAGAGAGGTTGCATCGAATTCTTGGCCACATAAATTTCAAGTACTTAAACAATATGTGTAAGAATGAAATGTTGGAGTGTTTACCAAAAGAGCTAGAATCCGATCATTTAAAATGTAAAACATGAATTGAAAGCAAAATGCATAATTTACCTTTTAAAAATAATAGAAAAAAAACAGAGGAAATTTTAGAAATAGTGCATACAGATTTAAATGGGCCTCACCCAACTATGGGGTATAGGGGGGAAAAATATTTTCTTACCTTTATCGACGATTACAGTAAATTAATTAAAGTATACACTATTAATTCAAAAGCTGAGGTTCATCGTTCTTTTGAGCAATATATTAACGAAATTGAGAATCTGACTGGTAAAAACATTAAAAAGATTAGATGTGATAATGGCACAGAGTACATGAACAGTAGAATTGAGTCTTTATTTAGAGAAAAAGGTATTGTGTATAACGTATGCCCACCATATGTCCACGAGTTGTGTGGTACAGCTGAGAGATATAATAGAACGTTAATGGATATGTCGAGATGTTTGTTTTCTGAGGCGAAAATAGATAGACGATTTTGGCCTGAAATAATAAGTACTGCTGCTTATCTTAAAAATCGGTCAATTGCTAACACCATTGAAAATAAGACACCTTACGAGATTGTGTTTGGAGAAAAAAAACCGAGTATAGAATATTTGAAATTATATGGAAGTAGAGTATTTGTAAGAGTGCCTGAAGAAAAACGACGATCAAAATGGGATAGGAAGGCTGATTTGGGAATTTTATTAGGGTATTCTGATGTAGGATATAGAGATTTGGTAAATAATAAAGTGTTTATTGCAAGACACGTAGATATTGTGGAAGAGGGAGAAAAATGTATTGGATTGAATGATATAGATTCTGCAGAGAGTGAGGATAATTCTATGAATGAATGTATTTTTAGAAGAGATAATGAAGAAATAGACGAGTTAACAAACGGCGTAAAGCCAGTGAGACCCCAGAGAGATTGTAAGATGCCTTCGAAGTGCAGTGATTATTGTCTTTATGACAATAATATAATTGTAAATTATTGTGTAAGTGATAATCCAGTGAGTTTTGACGAGGCAGTAGCTAGCGAAGATTCTGAGTTTTGGATCGAAGCTATGAACAAGGAAATGGATTGCTTGAAAGAAAATGAAACGTGGATTCTAGTAGATAGGCCGGAGAATAAAAAGATTTTAGATGTGAAGTAGGTGTATACAAAAAAGGCGGAAAATAAGTTCAAAGCTCGTTTAGTAGTGAGAGGATACCAGCAAAAAGAAATCGTAAATGACATTTACTCACCTGTTGCAAAAATGTTATCATTGAAAATACTATTGTCATATTGTTGCCAGGAGGGATTACTTATTGAGCAGATGGATGTTCAAACCGCATTCTTGAATGGAAAGGTAGTTTCTGAAATTTATGTAAAACAACCAAGGGGATATGAAGATAACTCTGATAGAGTTTGTAAACTTGAACGGTCGTTGTATGGTTTAAGAGAGAGTCCACGAGGCTGGTATGAATGTTTTGATGAATTTATCAAAAGATTAGGTTTTGTAAGAAGCAAGCACGATTATTGTCTTTATATAAGGAATGACGGAAAGGAAAGAATATACTTAATTTTGTTTGTCGATGATATTTTAATTTGTTGTGTAAATAAACGAAAAATCGATTGCATAAAAGAATTGTTTTCACGTAGATTCAAAATGAAAGATATGGGTAGCGTCAAAAATTATCTCTCGGTATAAATATTGATTATGATAATAAAAATAATGTAATGAGGTTGAGCCAACATGAATATATTGAAAATTTGGCTAAGAAATATAATGTTGTTAATGCAAAATTGTACAGCACGCCAATGGAGCTTAACTTAAAATTGGAACCAGCCAAAGAAATTAACAGTGAAATTGGGTATAGAAATTTAATAGGAGCACTTTTATATATTGGATCAGGTACAAGGCCTGACATCAGTTATAGCGTTAACTACTTAAGTAGATTTCAAAATGGTTGTGATGAAACTCATTTCAAATATGCATTAAGGATCCTAAAATATTTGTATTTAACTAAAGATCTAAAATTAACTTATCATAAAAATGTTTCTATTGATAATGATATATTGGATTGTTTTGTAGACGCCGATTGGGCAGGTGATGTTGTTGATCGTAAGTCTACTTCTGGATATGCTATAAGACTTTTTGGAAATGTAATTTATTCGAAATCAAGGAAGCAAAACAGTGTAACAAAGTCCTCAACATTTGCTGAATATGTCGCGTTATCAGACGCAGTATCGGAATTAAAACTAGTTAAGGATATTTTAGAAATATTTGTAAGTTCTTCGAAATCCATTAAAGTGTACGAAGACAATTCTGGTGCGTTAACAATTGCAAAATATGGTAACTTTACGAAGAATTCTAAATATATTGAAGTTCAATATCATTTTGTGAATGAACAATATTTAAATGGCACTAACGATATTATAAAAGTCGACTCTGAAGATAACTTGGCGGATATATTTACAAAGTCCCTGGGTAATGTTAAATTTAATAAATTACGACAAATGCTTGCTGTAGTTATGTAATGGAAAACATGTATATATTGTATGAATATAAATGCAAGGAGGCGTGTTAGGAAATAAATATTTCAGTGCATTTATATTGTTATTGATGTGAATCGATCTTTGGATTCGATGTATTGGCGGATACCTACTTGGAAGGTTATCTGGATGTAATGTAATGTTATGTGTTCTTGCTAATAAAAGTGTGTTCTCGTTCTGAAGTTAAAATGTAGTTAATTCTTTCCCTCAAAGAATATTAACACCTTATTTAGTTTTCCCAGTAAAAGCAAATACAAGACCATTCACTATTCACAGGAGGAAAGCTTCGGGAAAACTGTATCGAAACTTTATAATTATAAAGTCGAATAAACAGTAGTTTGAGACTTAAATAAAAGTTGAACTTCTGCTACTGTGTAAATTTGTTTTGAGATCAGTTGAAGTAAGGCGTGAGGGCAAAGTAGCTTGAAGTGATTGGCTGGCCGAGTCAATACTCAGCAAAGCCTCGGGGTACATTTAATTGTTTATGAATATTTATGGGGTGAAGGTGGGGGTATCGCAGGATACGGAAGGGGGTACTCTCCTCTCCCAAACCGCATCATTTCCTTGGAAAGTTATCCTTCCACTCTATAATAGAAGTATCAGTAATTCTAACGTTTGTATGATCCAATGATATTTTGATGATTCGGATTAAGCATTGAATTTATTATTGTAACTTTTTAATATATTTTTTCTTTTGGATCAGAAACAAAACAAAAATTAAAGGTACAAAAAAGTTATTAGTACCTTGTTCGAAAACTTAACTTTCTATTTAAAAAACAAAACAAAAAAAACGGAAATGATTTTTGCAATTAGGATGACTATTATATACTGGCAGGTAAAAAATTCTACCTTGTAGTTTCTTTTTATTTTCCTGGCTAAACTTTTAGTTTTTTAATCTGTTTACGTCCCCATATACTTTAACTAGGGCACATGAAAAGTATTTGTTGGAAGTAAATTTAAAATTAGTATTATTTTTTTTTTCATTTATAACAGTTTATATGTCTTCCCTCTTCTACTATATTTAGATCATATGTTTTACTAAGTCTGTTTAGCTCTGTTTTAAAATATAAAACTTAAGACATTTTTTTTTTTAATTCTTTTATTAATAGAAATTTACAACTGTATTTTAAAAAAACACATCAAGTAAATATGCGGTATATATGTGACATAATGACATGAATAAAACTTGTAGAGGATCTACCCATTGGTAGTACTCTAATGAATATTTACAAAAGAAGATAACGGGGCCATATTCTTTTCAGACGCCTCGGAGGATTGCCAGGAATGGAATGGGAAGCAAGTTGTGCAACAAGTGGATTTGGATGAGCAGTGAGTTTATTATGAAAGGAAAGGTATCTGGTTCGTGCCAAATCAGCAACATATGGGATATTAAGGTCACTGTGGATAAATTCATTTGTGACAAAGTAAGGAGCATTAAGGATTTTTCGAAGGATTTTGGATTGGAGTGATGGATGCGGGAAGAATTCAATGGTTTAGTGGATCCCCATAACTCTATTCCGTAAGTCCAAATAGGTTTGATAATCGTCATATAGATGAGTTTTTTGTAGTGTATCGGGAGATTTGAACGTTTGTCAAGCAGATGTTGTAGTAGTCGAAATCGACGTGCAGCTTCTTATCTTTTCAATCTTGTATGAGGGTTCCAGATAAGTCTCTTGTCCAGATAAAATCCAACGTATCTTATCTGTTCTACATTATTTAATGGTACTCCATTAAAGGATACAGGAGGATAGGATGAGGTAGGTTTTCGACGTAGGGTAAAGGTTATTTGCTGGGATTTATGTTAACTCTCCAGTTATGACACCATTCTTCAAGGGAAATGATATGTGACTGGAGTGTCTGGGATGCAGCAATTATCAGTGTATCATTGACTGACAACACGATTGTATCATCAGCATAGGTTGTGAGGATAGTATTATGATGGGTTGGGATATCAGCTGTATACACTGTATAAAGGATGGGACCCAGAAGACTACCTTGAGGAATACCAGCAGTCTGGGGAAAGGTGGGTGAGTATGTAGAATTATGGTTAATTTTAAATACTCTATCAGAAAGATAGGATCGGAGGATGAGAACATATGTAGAAGGAAGGAATTGGCGAAGTTTCTAAAGCAGACCTGGTTGCCATACTCGGTCAAAAGTCTGTTCAACGTCAAGAAAGACACCCGTGCAGTACATCTTGCGCTCCAATGCAGATGAGATAACGTCCACCACACGATGGCATTGTTGGATAGTGGAATGAGACTGGCGAAATCCAAACTGGTGATCAGGAATAATGTGATTGGAATCAAGGATGGGATAAAGGCGTTTCAAAAGGAGCTTTTCAAGGATTTTGCCCATGATACGTAGGAGAGAAATAGGTCGGTACGAGGAAGGATTTTCTGGCGGTTTTTTAGGTTTTGGGATCATTTTTATTATTGATGATTTCCAGGAATCGGGAAAATATGTTGTACCGAGGACAGTATTATAAACTTAAGTTAGGAATAATACTGATTTCCTTGGAAGGTGTTTGAGGATTGTTGAAGTGATAAGGTCGTGTCCAGGAGCTTTGTTGGAGGGCAATTTACGAATGATGGCTATTATTTCTGAAGGGTGGAAGGGTTTAGGAGGAATGGTCATTTGGAGAGGAATGGCCAGTTCTGCTTCAATAAATTCTACGTGGTTAGGATTTAGGATATCTGGATGAG
Source organism: Euschistus heros (assembly GCA_003667255.2). Taxonomy (NCBI): domain Eukaryota; kingdom Metazoa; phylum Arthropoda; class Insecta; order Hemiptera; family Pentatomidae; genus Euschistus; species Euschistus heros. The sequence goes on along the minus strand of RCWM02000305.1, from coordinate 746,873 downwards.
GTTTAAAAATATTGTGTAAGTATTCACCAAATACCTGCGATTTCTCTAAATCAGATTTGGTCCAGGTTTGAGCTGGAGTAAGGAAAGAATGGTTGAAGGTTTTGAATTTTAACAGTCGTTTGGTAGTGTTCCATAGTGATTTATCGGAAACAGTTAGTTGTTCAGTTTGTTTTTGTAAATTTTTATATTTTAGTTTTTTAAGTCCTGATTTAAGTCTGTTAGTCAATTTATTATAATATGTTTTGTCAGTTGGATATCGAGTTCTATGCCATTTGGCCCTAGCGCCACGTTTCTCTATTAATAAAATGCGAATATTCTTTGGTAAGATACTTTCTGAAGTTTTAATTCTATTTTGTGAAGTGTTTTCTGTTATGCAGGTTTGTATTGAATTTGTAAGATGTTCTATTGCTCTCTATCTATTTTTTACATGTTTTTTGTGGAGCTTTTAAGTCAATTTGGTTTTCTAAAGCCGAACGGAATTTGTCCCAGTCCACTCGTCCAGTTATTAAGGATGGAGGAGAAGGTTTGATAATAGGAGTAGAATGTAATGTAAGCAAAACTGGGCTATGATCTGAGGAAAGTTCATCTAAGGAATCTACTGTAGTTTGGGAAGTAGGAATTTGAGAGGTGACAAATATGTCGAGAATATCTGGTCGTTTTCTTAGGGATGTGGACCAGTAGGTAGGACTGTTAGGTGAAAGGATGGGGTAATTGTTTAAGGATGATACACGGGGAAGTACACTACTTCGGTAGTTGGATGTTTTACAGCCCGATCGCTGGTGTTTAGCGTTGTAATCCCCACCTGCAACGAAGCGCCGCCCAACGGATTGGAATAAGGATTGCAGAATATTTTGGGAAAGACTATTTCCTGGAGGACAATATACAGCTGAAATAGTAAGGTTAAATGGAAGGGTGGATAGGATTAGGGAGGTAGACTGAATGCTGTCATTGGAGAGGAAGGAATCAAGGTGTGGGTTAGTGATCTATGAATAAGAATGCAAGTACCACCGTGGGCTGTTTTGTCGGGGTGGTCAGTTCTGTAAGTGATATTATCTTTGATGTGGAAATAAGAGGTAGACGTTAGGTGGGTCTCAGTAATTAGGGCACTTTGAATGTTATTGTAGTGTAAGAATAGTTCATTTCTGTGATTTAGCAAACCATTTGCGTTCCATAAAAGAACTGCCAAGGAGTTTTGGATCATCGAGGAACAATGGGCGTGATTTCTGACAGGGCTCTTGTGAGAAGCGTAACTAAGGGTCTGATAGTTTCTTGGAGTTCACGGAAGAAGGATGAAAGAATCGATGAGATATCACCAAGACTTTAATTTTTTCCCAGAATATAATTTTTTCATCACTGCATGGAGTTCTACCTCTAAAGATGATCGAACATTAGAAAATCTTTAATTATTGGTAGGCAACAAAAATGAAGAACTTATAGCGTTTAAGACATCTGCGAAAAATAACAGAAAACCATAAATGTTTCAACTGTAACAAAGTTATTTTGCAAATAACTGTCCACAAAAAAAAAAGTAAATAAATAAATAAAAAATAAGTAAAAAAAAAAATAAATAAATAAAAAAAACCTAGAACCTTGGAAATACTTCAAGAAGACTAATCATAAAGCAGAACAGTTTCGAAAAGCACATGAGAAACAAGATAAGAACAAACAAAAGATAGCCTATATAGCTCAAAAACACGAATACAAAGAAGGTAATGACTTGAAATTTTACATAGACAGTGGATTATATTTCCACATGACAAACAACCGCTCCTTGCTATCTAACTTCAGATCAGAAGAGGTTGAAGTCAAAGTTGCTAAGAAGAACCAACCACTATCTACCTCTGGTATAGAAGTTTTATATGCAGAAGAATGCACATTAAAAAAACGTCATTCTGTCCCCCTGTCTAGACAGTAATTTATTTTCAGTTGGAGCAATAACTGAAAATGCAGACGATGTTATTTTAAAAAAAAGAACAAGTATTAATAAACAAAGGTAATTATGCACTTGAAGAAAAAAAAACAAATGGTTATCGTTTATGGGACGAGAATAAACAAAAAATAATTTACTCTAGCGACGTAATTTTTGATCAAGAAATTTCTCAGGATAAAGGTAACATGGATAAAAACTTGGATTTCTTTTAAAAGTCACTAGAATATGAGGAGGATGCAGGTGAAGAAGAGGATATTTTCACAGGGAGGCAAATCGTCAGCCCTGAACAGGAAGAAACACAACAAGAAGAAGAGGATCATGAAGAAACTATTAATCTCACAGAAGAAGAAAATTAAAAAAATGATGAAGAGATGTTAGAAGAAGATGAAGACGAAGAAAATAACCAGGGTAGAGGATACAGAAAAAACAATCTAGACAATTTGAAGACTATGTGATGCTAACATATAAAGAAGCAATAAATGGTCCCGATTCTAAGGAATGGGAAAAAGCTATAAATAATGAGAAGGTTTCTTTTAAAAAACATAATGTGTTTAAATTTTTACCAAAAGTTTGTCTAAAAGATAAAAAAGTAATAAGCAGCAGGGGGGTTTAAAAAAAAAAAAAAAAATGGACAACTCAAAGCCAGACTTGTAGCACGTGGCTGTGAGCTACGTGAAGGTGATGACTATGACACATTTAGCTCTGTTGTTAACACCAACATACTTCGTTTTCTATTAGCCTATGGAAAGGCAGCTGATACCGCTATGATGCAGTTTGGCCAACTACATGGCCAATTGTCAGAAGAACTCTATTTAATATTACCTGAAGGTTTTGAAGAAGAGGAAGGAAAAGTTATGACTTCTCTTAAAGTCATTGCATGGGCTTAAGCAAGCACCCGTAAATTTGAAAAAGCGCTTTGTATAATTTATAAAAAGTGAAAGAAAAAATTAAAAAAGAAACCAGGTGACAGTGGGATATCCAAAAGATCACATAGATCGACTTGAGGCTTACTGCGATACTGATTTTGCCAACAATCCAATAACAAAAAAGAAGAACAATTGGATTCATTAATTTCTGTTAAATTTAAAAAGTTGAGAAAACAATTTATGCTTGCAAGACAATGATTTATATAATATTACAATAACGTTGTAACATTTTAAACTTAGTATTTGTTGTTAAGTCTAAGCAAAATTTTATTTCTTTTGTAATTAACAATTTATGGGTGAATGTTGGAAGTAAATATATAATTAGTGTGATTTTTTTAAATGTATAACAGTTCATATGCCTTTCCTCTTCTAATATACATAGATCATATGTTTTACTATTTATAATATTTTTAACTATCGGAATGCGTTTTATAAGCCTCCATAATGTGAGGGCGTAAACTCATAAAGTAAAATAAAACTGCTAGCAAAGAAAATGAAAAAAAAAAGAAAACTGGCTGGAATTTAGAAGCACTAAACTTGGAAATGTATGGTGTTATGGACAAATTTATAATAGGTTGCTTGGTTACCGTACTGACTTGTTATTTTTATTTATTTATTTATTTTTTTTTTTTAAATGCGAAAAGGCCTTAAAGACCACGCAAATATCATGGTCAGGTTTTCTTTATGAACTTCCTTTCCTCCGACCACGCACAACCTTTTTTTGGGCGTTCTTTGTCCACGAAGACCTTTATATCGTTTAGTGTTTTCCTATAGGTTTCTCTATCCTGACAGTCTGAATTCCTCAGTCTGTCGGCCAAATCCATGTCGATCCTGATTTGCTTAAAAAAACCTGTCTTGTTCTTGCGCTGGTGGAATCGCCGGAAGATTTCCCGGTTTAACCTTTCAGGGCTCATTCTCATCATATGACCATAGAATTTAAGTCTTCTTACTCTGATGTCGGTCTCTAGGCTTTTGATGTTATCGTATATTTCCTTGTTGGACTTTAGCCTATATCCTTCGGGTGTCTTTTTAGGCCCATAGATTTTCCTCAGGATTTTTCTTTCCACTTTCAGAAGCTTTTCCATGCTAGGGAGACAGGAGGTCTCCGTTCCATAGAGAATCACAGGTTTAATCACGGTGTTATAGTGACGGGCTTTGGCTTTGATGGATAGATTCTTTTTGTTGTAGAAGTTCCTGAGATCGAAACACAATTTTTCCAGCTTGCCAACTTTTCCCTTGAAGCTTTCTCGGTCCGAACCGTTGCTGCATATGACTTCGCCTAGGTATCTGAATTTTTGTGTTACCCTGATCCTTCCGCATATGGTGTCGACTGCTTTTTTCTTGTATTTTGCATCCGTGGTCATTAATTCTGTCTTTTCAGAGGCGATTTGTAGGCCTGTTTTCTTGGCTATCCTTGAGAGGGCATTTATCTGAGCAACCGCCTCTTCCTCCGTTTCCGCAAAGAGGGCGAGATCGTCTGCATAGGCGAGACATTTTACTTTTTCATGATTATTTTTCGTTCCTAAGACCGCTCCAGAGTTTTTTTCCTTCCATAGTTCTCTAATGATCTTATCTAGTACTACATTGAACAGTACCGGGGATAATTCATCTCCCTGTCTGAGTCCTGTTTTTATCTGGAACGGTTTGCTGATGTGCCCTTGGTATTTAACCTTCGACTCGGTCTCCGACAGGGTCAGTCCTATCAGCGTCCTGGTTTTCTGGTCGACCCCGTATTCCTTGAGTACTTCGAGCAGAGTCTCCCTGTCCACTGAGTCGTACGCCTTCTTGAAGTCGACAAATGAGATGAAAAGGTTTTTCCTGCTATTGTTTCTGTAGTATCTGATCAGGAGCTTAAGGCTCATGATCTGTTCTGGACATGATCTATTTTTTCTGAATCCTCCTTGATATTCACCGATCTTTGGGTCCACTTGTGGATACAACCTGTTCAAAAGTGCTTTGGAGAGAATTTTATATGTTACCGGTTATAGAGATATCCCTCTGTAGTTGTTTACATCGGATTTTTTTTTTTTTTTTTTTTTCCTTTCTTGTGTAGTGGGTGTATCAGGGCGGTTTTCCATTCCTTTCGGATTCTCTCTTCACTCCAGACGTCCATCAACATTTCTATGACTATTTTACTGAAATCTTCCCCAGTTAGTTTCCACATATCCGCAAGAACCCCATCTTCTCCCGCCGCTTTGTTGGTTTTCAGGGACGCGATGATTTGTATGTTATATATGCTATGCTATATATATGTTATTTGTTATGTTATATATGCGTAAATATATATACTTCTTCATAGTTTATATATTTATTCAGATTTTTCCAGACCAATTAAAGAATTTCTCAAACTGATTTAAGAGTTTTTCAAAACATTTATGAATTTCCTATTTAAATTCAGAATTTATCATTTCAAAATCAGAATTTTTAGGATTCATCGGAAGAATAGTTTAATATTTATAATAATTTGATTTGGGTCTAGATAAAAATTGAGCTCTCCCTCAAAAATATCCAAATTCAGAAACATTGGAATGACTAATTAAAGCCTTTCATCATATATTTGTGTTTTGAATCTTGTGGTCATATAATAAAAAACATTTGTTCCCTGCAACAAATAAATGATTCATCATTAAAAATAATGAAACAACTTTTTTCAGAAGATTCCAGTTGCATACCCACTCGTAACGAATTATTGAAAAAAATCTGAATTGGACATAGAACTTTCTGCTTTTAATATGGAAAATTACTAATTTGATAGTATTTGCAATTCAAATTATTCGTAGCCTGAAATTTTATTTCTGAATTAATTGGAAATACAAATACTAATTCAGAGTTGGGCAAAATGAAATTGAAATAAATTCTATGAATTACGATTACACTGTAATTCATCAATGTAATTTAATTACGGATTACATAATTGGATTACAGATTTCGATTACTTGTAATTGAAGGCATGAATTATTTGAAAATTTAGTTCGATTATAATAATTCTTCCATTAAATAGGCAAATAAATATCGGAATATCAGTTTAGACCTCCTCCATTTACGTTTTAAATTTTCTTTTACTGTTAACGGTTTTGAACTATCGCCATCTTTCCTCAGGGGCTGGATTGGGGGGGGGGGGAGCTATATTTCTAAATTGACAACGGCTGGTCCGATTTTAATAAAATTTGATAATTATGTTTCATTCGTACTTATTAGCGTATATTTGGGGTTTTAACAGTTTTACTAATTAGTAGGGGGAGGGGGGCTATATTTCTGAATTGAGAACGGGTGGTCCGATTTTAATAAAATTTGATAATTATGTTTCATTCGTACTTATTAGGATATATTTGGGGTTTTAACAATTTTACTAACTAGTGGGAGGTGGTGAGAGTGGTATATTTCTAAATTGAGAACGGCTCGGCCGATATTGATAATTAGTGGGGGTGAGGAGGGAGTTTTTTAAATATCTTCATCTTTGAAATGAAATTTTTAAAAAAACATGTATATATATTTAAAATTTTAATGTGATCTCGTATTTTCTTTTACTATCTTTACTTTATTATTTATTATATCGTAAAAAGTGTAGATTAAACTTCTTTGTTAATATGTTATTATCATTCATTCTTAACTAATATTATGTTATATAACGATCATTATCATTTCATTTAAATGAGTTCAACTTCAATATAACCTTTCTTTTTTTTTAATTTTAATTTATTTCTAAAAATAAACATAAAATAATAATAAAGTTTAACCTATTTCAGTCAACAGTATAGCTATAAATTTAGTTTCCTCTACTTTGAATGAAGGTATATTAAAAACCCTAAATATGGTTTTAAGTCTGAAAAAAACATAATTATCAAATTTCATTAAAATCGGACCGGCCGTTCTCAATTTAGAAATATTGCCCCCCACTCCAACCCCTCACTGATTATTTAAACTGTTAAAACCCCACATATACGCTAATAAGTACGGAAGAAACATAATTATCAAATTTTATTAAAATCGGTCCAGCCCTTCTCAATTTAGAAATCTTGCCCCCCACACCAACCCCCCACGGATTAGTAAAACTGTTAAAACCCTAAATATACGCTAATAAGTACGGAAGAAACATAATTATCAAATTTTATTAAAATCGGTCCAGCCGTTCTCAATTTAGAAATATTGCTCCCCCCACACTCCTGCCCCTGAGGAAAGATGGCGATAGTTCAAAATCGTTTACAGTAAAAGAAATTTTTTTTTTTTTTAAGTTATTTATTGAAATTTACAACTGTATATACAAAAAATAAAATACATCAAGTAAATGTGATGAAATAGATAAAAATGACACGTCACTTGTTTTTAAAGCAACTACCCATAGGTAGGACTTATTAAGGTTCTACATGATGCACTTTTCAGGCCCCTCGGAGGGTTATCTGGAATGGAATGAGAAGCAAGTTGTGATACTAATGGATTTGAATGGTTGTGGAGTTTGCTGTGAAAGGATTGATATCTGGTATGAGCTAAGTCAGAAACGTAAGGTATATTAAGATCTTTGTGGATAAGTTTATTTGTGACGAAGTAAGGAGCATTTAGGATTTTTCTATGGATTTTGGATTGTAAGGATTGGATACGAGATGAATTGGATGGTTTAGTGGAGCCCCAAAGCTCAACTCCGTATGTCCAAATTGGTCTAATTATTGTCATGTAAATGAGTCTTTTGTAATTAATTGGAAGATTGGAGCGTTTGTCAAGTAAATGTTGAAGTAGTCGATAGCGAAGGGCAGTTTCTTGTCGTTTTAGTCTTGTATGTGGATTCCAAGTAAGACGTTTGTCCAGATGGAGTCCTAGGTAGCGGATCTGTTCAACGGGGATTAGCGGAACATCGTTAAAGGATATTGTAGGACAGGAAGTCGTGGGTTTACGACGGAGGGTGAAGGTTATTTGATGGGATTTATTTGGATTCTCCATTTTTGACACCATTCTTGAAGTTTTATGATATGGGATTGGAGTGTCTGGGAGGCAATAAAGGGATTATTGTTTAATGATAACACACACGTGTCATCAGCATACGTGGTTAGGATGGTGCTAGGATGCGTCGGGATGTCAGCTGTAAAAGAAAATTTAAAACGTAAATGTTTGAGGTATAACTGATATTTCGATATTTATTTGCCTATTTAATGGAAGAAATATTATAATCGATTTATTCTGAAAATAATTCATGCCTTAAATTACAAGAAACAGTATTTCGTAATTCAACTATGTAATCCGAGGAGCCGTTCTCAATTTAGAAATATAGCGCCCCCACTCCTGCCCCTGAGGAAAGATGGCGATTGTTCAAAACCGTTAACAGTAAAACAAAAATTTAAAATTTAAATGGTGGAGATCTAAACTGATATTCCGATATTTATTTGCCTATTTAATGGAAGGAATATTGTAACCGAATTATTATGAAAATAATTCATGCCTTAAATTACAAGAAATAGTATTTCGTAATTCAACTATGTAATCCGTAATCGAATTACATATAAGAATTACATTGTAATCCCAATTGAATTACTTTGTATTCATACCCGATGTATTTCGATTACATTTGTTTGAAATATAAAGTAATGCAAATATAATCGGATTACAATGTAATTGAATTTTGCCCAACTCTGTACTAATTTATAAAAAAATGTATCTATTGCAGAATCAGAAAAGATTTTTAATTTGATTTGCAATTTATTATTATATATTATTTGTTACCATGGCTACCGTGGTTACTATCCAGCTGTTAAGGTATTGATAAAAGTAAAGTTTGAGTTTGTTGTCTATATTTTTTTAATTTCGCTAGTTTAACATTGTTTTTAATTTATTTTGCTTTTTTGGCCGCTAGTACTGTAATCGAGAACCCCTTTAAAGTAAGTTTGATTTAATACTATAAACGTGCTTTAACTTTAAAGTAAGTTTATTATTAAAGCATAGCCATCTTGTTCGGCCAAATCAGCACCTCTCAGGACATTATTGATCATTATGGATAAGTTGATTATTGATGATAAAACTGCAGGAGTTTTGATTGGATGGCTGACATTTTATTTTAATTCAATATAGTAGTGACCTGATAATTCCATTTGAAATTTTCGAAAGAGTTGGATTACAAATCATTGGGGGCTGAAAAAAAAATGAAGATAATAGATTTCCTTTTTTTAATATTGTTTAACAATTTTTTTTATTTGTTGCAAAATTCGACGTTTTCAATGAAATCCACGTGACTGAATTATGAAAAAAAATGGTAAAAAGAAAAAAAAATGTATTTAGTTATTTCTGATAAATATATCCACTTCTATATATTGTATACCTCAGTAAAACATACGGTATTTTCCCACTCATATTTTAAGAAAATTAAAAATTTCCTTAACAATGAAAGAAGCTCTTGGTAGCGGTGAGAAAGTGCATAAATTATAATTTGAAATTTTAGAAGTGAGTAATTCCTTTTGAGTGATTTTGCTGTTTGCAAATGACGTAAGTGTAAATAGGTGGGATATTAAAACGTTTATAAACATAAATTTTTGCAGATCGTTGGCAACTAATTTTATCATCTCTTTTTTTCATTAACGAATTACTTTCGAATGAATAGTTTTCTAACCCATTGGGAAGCATTAACGTTAGAAGGCTCAGCTAATAAAATTGATAAATAATTTGCTATTCAAAGACTATATTTATCAATAAATATTTATCAAGTAATTTTTAACAAATATCTTGAATGGTTTTGAACGATTTTACTCTTTCTGATTATTCGTAAATATTTAATCTTAGACTACTTTCTACGTGATCTATTAGTTTCACTGAAGTCTTCGTTGAATTTATGGTTATTTTATTTTAATTAACCTTCCAACGGGCGCGCGGGCGGCAATTCTTTAGAAATTCTTTAATATACTGTCAATAAGCCAGCGTAGCACAGCGAGGCCTAGCGGTATTTCTATATAAGCACATTAGGCAACAGGAAACGGGACAGTAATACCTCTTCTTTGAAAACAGTCTGTGTCAGTCAGTTCCAAAGTTGAGCACGGCTGGTCAGGAGTGTAAGGGCGGCCAGATCGCCGCCGCGTGCCTCTTCGTGAACTGTTTTTTCTAGCGATCCAACCAAAATGTAAGAATATATTTTCCCCATTAAATCGCATGTTCACTATAATATTATGAATAGTCGTCAGATAGTTTATTTTAATAATGCTTTTTGCTCAAAACTCAAACAAAAATCTGCAAATTCTTCTCTCACACAGGGAACGTTACTGCAAGCCGGAAGATGTCACAAAAACTAGTAAGAACTTTATGTACTGAACTGAACCTTGTTCATTTTGATTTAAAATTATTTTTTATATGTATTAGATTAATAAGAATGCCATAAGATAGCCAAAATACTGTATACCAATATTCAACATTGTTCGCGCCAATCGGCGCTCTTGTGAGGGGGAAAAGGAAAAAAGTAGATTGTGTCGTTCATGGACGCCCTCTATCAAATTTCCTGGGTCAACTGGCCCTTTAGTTTTACGATAACTACCCAGAGGGCAGTTGATTACCTCCGCTACATTTAATACTGGCCTTTTCTAGCGCTAATCCCTATAGGAACTCGACTCACTCTATCGCTGTCTTCTGAAGCTGAACGAGCGACTTACTTTTGCCCAAGGCCCTATGGTCTTCCTGTCTCTCTACGCCCAATGCTAACATTAACCTTCCAAAATTTAGTTTTCAGTGTTTTTTTTTTTTTTTTTTTTTTTGCTTCAAGACTTGTTAACACAAGTCCTATATTACCAATGTAGTGCTATCTAATATTATACCCTGTTGAATTTTGTATGTGTTCCTCTATTATATGATAACTTTCGTTTCTGATAAAAATTTCTTTAAGTTGTGGGCCTTTTCTTTGGTCATATTTCTTAAAAAATCAGAACCGTCCTGAATAGTTTGTCTACCCAGCGCTGTTATCCTCTCTTTGACAAACCTTTTGCAATGAAACACAATGTGTCTTGGATCTTCCAGGCATTGGCATTTAGGACACATGCTACTTTGAGCTAGTGCCATTAAATTGAGGTATTTATTAGTTCTGCCATGGTTAATCTTGAGTCGATTAAGTTTTACTAAGCTTGGGCGGTCGAGATCTAGCCTTTGAGTCACAAACCATGGGGTCAATGCTACCTTTTACTGCACTGCGTGGTGGTCCTTTCCTTTCAGTGTACTTTCCCAATCGTAAAACCTTTGCCATTCTTCGATCGCGTTACATTTGATCTTTCTTATTAAGTCTGTTGTTGGGATTTTAACATTTATGCCGGAACGTTGGTTGGCTGTTCTATCTGCCTTTTCATTACCTAAAAGCCCTACGTGTCCCGGTATCCATTGGAAGAAATAATTGTTTTTCGGCATGTGTAAGAGAGAAATAATTTTAATAGAAATGTAATTATATGATTTTGTTTGATGTATCAGTTTTAGATGTTGGCATGCCGAGGCGGAATCTGTTAGGATAACTATATTGGTATTTGCGAATATTCTTTCACAGTATATTATGGAATGAAGGATGGCGTAAAGTTCTGCGCTGAAGATACTATGATTCAATGGAACTGAAAAAGAGAATTTCTGGTTGTTCTGGGGGTCTAATACGGCGATCGAAGTGCGGGTTCGAGTTTTTGATGCATCAGAATATATTTGGTGGTAATCGGGATATCGTTGAGCTATTGTTTCCAGTCCTGCTAGTTTCAGATGCAATGAGGAATACTGAGATTTATTCTCTGTTTTACCAATTAGATTAGGATTACTATTTATTTTAATTAGACATTTAGGAGCTAGTGTCGTGTATTCCTGAGAAACTTCAGATTTATGGAGTGATTTAAGCAGTGGTTGAAGTTCGTTAATAATTTCTTCTAGCTTCTGACAGAAAACATCGCCTTTGTGAATTGCATTCCCAACCGGGTGGTTAGAGTCCGAATAAACCTTGAGAAGGTATTTTTTAGCTAACCACGTCCTTCTAATGTTTAACGGCATTTCTCCAGCGTAGGCCTGAAGTGTATTAATGGGAGACGTTTTGAAAGCCCCTAGGCACAACCTAATGGCACCTGATTGCAATGTGTTTAGTACTTTGATGTAGGGGGATTTTGTTTCATTGTAAATAACAGAGCAATAGTCTAGGACGGACCGAATAATTGTTTTGTATAATGTAATTAAATTCCGAGGGTGTGATCCCCATGATACTCCGGCTAAGGATTTTAATATGTTTATATTATGAAACGACCGTTTTTGAATCGTTTTTATGTGGTCTCTGAAATTTAGTTTTCTGTCTAATGTGACTCCCAATAATTTTAGTGTTTCTTCACTTCTTATTGTGAAACTATCGTTAGACAGCTCGAAATCTTTGAGGATAAACTTTCTTTTCCTTGTAAAAGGAGTTATACTGCATTTGTTGGGATTTATTTTTAGTTGTATAGCCAAAAACAGTTCATTTAACCTGTCTAATGCTGTGCCTATTGTTTGTTTGCCTTCTTCTGCCGTATTCACTGAAGTGTATATTAAGAAGTCGTCTGCAAATTGTATAATTTTGCAATTATTAATTTTGATATTGGAAATATGTTCAGTGTAAAGGTTGAAGAGGGTGGGGCTCAGAGGGTCTCCTTGAGGGAGCCCGCTGTACGTATCAAAAGCTACTCGTCCTTCCCAGCTGTCCACGAAATATGTCTGGTATGATAGGTAATTTATTATCCCTTGGGTTAATTTGATTGGTAGATGAAGGGTTTTTAATTTGGAGAGTAGAACTTGGATTTTTACGTTGTCATATGCTCTGTCTATGTCTATTGTTAATGCGACTTTTTTTTTGTTTGTAGGCTTTGAAAATATCGTTGGTAAGGAGCCAGATTGCGTCTGTGGTGGATCTATTTTTCCTGAAGCCAAAACAGAAAGGGCTTAAAATATTTTTTGTTTCTATAATCCATTCAAGCCTGTTTTTTACAATTACGTTTAATCCTTTGCTAAGCACGAGATGAGAGCGATAGGGCGGTATGAAGTTATTGTGGATGGGTCTTTACCAGGTTTTAGTATTGGGGATAAGATAATGTTACGCCAATCAGGAGGGATCATTGCTTCGTTCCAGAGTTGGTTATATACTGTGAGCAGGTGTTGTTTAATCGTGTCTGGTAAGATTTTGATCATTTCGTAATTGATTTTATCTATACCAGGGGCGGTTCCAGTTTTTCCACTCAATGCTGCTTCTAGTTCTGTTAGTTGGAAGGGTGAGTCTAAGAGGTGGTCACCGCTTGTTGCAGGGAGTAATGGTTGCCTAGGATCAAATATATTACACAATTTCTCAAGAAAAGCAACCACTGAAGTTTGGCTTGTCAGTACTATGTTTTGGATGTTGATCCTCTTGCCTCGTAGAGATTTGATTTTATTCCACATGGACACTGTTTGTTTTCGATTGATGCTCTCAATATATTTCATCCATGATTCTTTTTTTGCTTTTTTAATAAGGGATTTGGTTTTGTTAATTTTTGATCGCATCGTTTTGTAATTATATGCGGTCATGTTTCTTAGGTATTCTTTTATTGCTCTTTTCTTTTCCCCATATGCCTTGCGGATTTCTGCATTCCACCAGCATTTCGGCACGAATTTTGAATGGTACTCCGAGCATTTCCGAGGTATAGCTGATTCTCCTGCCAGGTTTATTATGTCAGTCAGCTCTGTTATGTTGAATCTGGAGTTGGTTTTTTCTAATTCTGAGACTTTATCGGTGTAAACTGTTTTATTTAATCTTTTGAAGTTTCGTTTTGGTAAAAATTTGTATTTAATCTGAGGTTTGAAGTTGTTTATTTCTATGAGGATTTGTAGGTGGTCGCTCCCCAGAGTTTCTGGTAATGCGGTCCAGGTAATGTTGTAGAATAGATCCGGTGTGGCGAATGATAGATCTAGTATGGATGGTCTACGAGTAGTCGTTCCTAATTTTGTAATGGTTCCTACTTCATTTAGTAATAACAGAGGACTGTTTTGTAATGCCGTAATTAGATCATCTCCTCTGGGTGTATCGTATTCCTGAGGACCAAAAAATGAGGAGTGCATATTGAAATCTCCACCCAAGAGTAAACTACAGTTGGGATATTTATTTTGTAAATCAAATAAACTTTGGATATTTTGAGGTGATGGTTTCCTTCTATGATCTGGTGAAATATAAACTGATATTAATATGATGGGAGGTTCGGTATTGAGAAGTTTAACCCCTACTGCTTCAATCGTTCCCAAATTATTTAATTCTATATTTTCATAGAGTAAAGGCTTATGGAGAAAAATGCCCACCCCTCCATATCCATCTCGTCTGTTTCTTTTTATTATATTATAGTTTTGAGCATGATATCCTTTAATTATTAAACCAAGTTTCCTGCAATAAAGCTATTTGTATTTTATTTATATTAAGATAATTTTCGATTTCGGAGAATTTATTGTTTATTCTTCGACAGTTATGTTGTGAGATTTTCAATCTATAATTATGGATGCTAATTCTATTATTGGTCATTTAGGAAAGGAAGGAATAGACTGGGTGTTTTCGTTTTCTGATTAATGCCGAGACTGAAATGGTTTAAATTAAAAAGTTGTGATAGATAGTTAGAAAGGTATTTGTTAACTGTAAAAGGGATCAGAATTATATACGTTATAAATATATGTAAAATAGAACGATTAGTATTAAGTCTTAAGTATTTGTTGAGTGTATTAACGTTAGTGATTGAGAGGCACATTTTCATTTTTTTGTAATGCTGATATTGACTTTATTATATCATTATTTTACAGCACAAAGTTGTAAAAGGTTTGTCCTATAATATTTACTGTTTCCTCTTCTTTTTCTATATTTTTAATTTTATTTATTAAAGAATTCAACATATTGATATATTTGCTATCCGAGTTGACCCTATGGGGGTTATTTGTTATTAAAGGAGAGGACATAGTTGGTGGCTTATACATTGGGGCTACAGTGCTCTTAGTCTGATAATTAATAACGGTGTCATTATATTTTTTACGTTTTATATTATCTTTATTAATTTGAAGAGAAAAAATTTTTCCAGGGTTTTTAGTAACGTCTCTGTCATACCGGTAGGGGTTAACAGCTGAGAATTCGCTATTTAAGAGTAACTGAGGAAAATCTAAGGCGGAGAATTTGTTATATGTAGGGACCGGAAATAGACTGCCTCATTAAAACTAAGAGGTTTGACTGCCATTGCCTTTTTTCTTTTCTTTTGTCGAATTGCTTCAGGGCATTCTTGGTTTGTTGGGAGGTGTCCGTTTTTGCAATGTATACATTTTATATCAATGTCGCAAAAATCTGATTTGTGTTTATTGGAGCCACATCTTAGGCACCTCTCTTTTCCTCGACATTTCTCTTTTGTATGCCCAGATCTTAAACATTTTTCACAAAATATTGGTTTGAAAATATACGGGTGAACTTTCCTAGGTGCTAAATTAAGAGTGATGTTTTCAGGAAGCTTCTGAGCATGAAATACAATTTGAATAGTTCCCGTAGGTACTGTTGTTTCATTTCCATCGGGATTTTTTATTCTTCTGCTAAAAACGGCGAACTTTAATTATTTTTTCATTAGAGTGAATTTCGCTGAGAATTTCTTCTTCTGAGAGAGATGGGTGAACATCTCTAATAACTCCGTATTTTAATACGTTGGTGTTTGGAATAAAAGCCAAGTGTTTGGTATAAGCTGTGCGTCGAGTTACAGAGGTTTTTAATTTTTCTTATATTTTAAGAACTGATAAACGTATAAAATTCGAAAAAATTCCAGTAGAAGTAGCAAATAGTTCCGGAATCCTAATTTTATTGATCTTCAATACCTTCAATACCATCGTTCGGAACTAAAGAGGCTTAACCATTTAAGGTTAATAATAAAATCCAGGTTAATAACAGAGATAAGAGATCTTAACATAAACGTTATTATTTTTCCCATTATTAATTATTATAATTGTAAAAATTGTGAATACAAATATTTGTTGATATTATATGAAAACTATAATGTATTATTGAACAATATTAATTTTTATGTATAAAAAAGTTAGTAAAATTGTAGATGATAAACCTAAAGTTATAACTCATTACAAAAAAAAAAAAAAAAAAAAAAAAAAGAAGTAAATTTAAATGCGACAATCATACAGCTGTACCTACTGCGGGAAACATTTAAAAATAAATTTACTTGCCTCTTTTTTTTTTTTTTTTTTTTTTCATTTTTGCACATTAGAAATCTTGAATCTTGACAACGACAATATTTCATCTCAAATTCGATATTGTAAAATTTTACGTATTGATTTTGTTTATTAAAAATTGTTCTTGATAAATTACATGTTTTATATACTTTTCATGTCGAAACTCTAACCTTCATCATGGACCGTCAGTCAGTTCCATGAAAGGATTTGCTGAGCCATCCTGCGTGCAGCATGGAATTACCTTCGTGATATATTCTAAAATTTGACAGTTTCCATCCTTCACTTTATTTCTGAACTATTCTGCCATTAGGATTCTAAATTTTCTCAATTAAACTAGCTTTTCAGTCTATACATATAATATATAATTTAGATTTAAAAAAAAAACAAAAAAATCAACTAAAAACCGTTAAAACCCATGGAAGTTTTGGTGTACTTGATACAAGAAGGTATTTTGGTTAGTAGTCACATCCAACCATCATAATTGATATTAGCTCCTTTATAGAGGCTGTGTGTGCCCCAGGAAGGTTTCCCGATTCTTCAGTCCATCCTTGGCCAAAAAAATATTAAATTTTCTGCTTACTGCCGGATTCGAACTCCTTCCCAAGATCTAAGAATTCAGTGTCTTCTCCACTTAGCAGCCCCCACTCATTTTTATATTTATTGAAATAAAAAAAAAAAAATTATATTTTGGTAAAAGTTATGGTCAATATGCACATTTAGAAATATATTTTTTAAGGGCTGGCTTGTTCCTCCAAAATTGGACGGTTCCGGGATTCCTGGGTTGAGTGTAAATTATTTATAAATAGTATTTTAAAATTTAAAAAAAAAAAATGTTTTTTTAAAATATTTTATTGTTAATTTATTTTATTTTATTTCACATATTTTAAAGTAAAAGGATATATTTTCATTTTATTTCCCTCTGATATATTCAGTGGGCTGGCGTGGGTGTTTCAAAGAATATATAATAATGTGCCGAAAAAATGAGAATTTCACATTAGTACGGGGTTCTTAGCGTGCAGGCATGGATGATTTACGGGAATTAATCAAAACTTCATATATAGGGTATGATAGTAAATTTAACCAGATTTCAGATGAAAAAAAAACAAAATTTTAGATCAGACCAATAGTTTCGAAGTTATAGCTAAATGTGTACCACACAAACGTCTTTTCGCGGAAAAGTGCAACTTACAAGTCAACCAAATATTCGCCCTCCAATGTTCTAAAACTATTGATCTGGACAAAAAAAAATGAATAAAAATAAATTTGTTGCAAACTTGCTTAGCTTTAAAAATGTATAAAACACAATTTTTTTGGAAAATAACGGTTTCCGAGATATTGTATCAAACTGCTAAAAACTTACAAGCTTCAAAACTTTTTTACTTTTATTTAATCAACAATAGAAGTATTACACCAACAGGCCTTGGTCCGTGCTTAAATTAAAGCTAATTAAATTTACTACTACTTCATTGCCTCACTCCTTCGGCCGGTGTTACTAGCGAAAGTCGGCCAAAATTTGGCCATTTTGGAAAAAAAAACCAATGTTCAAAGGGACGTAGCTCAGAATTTATTAGCACTACGGAGCTGCAATTGGGCTCACATTCTAACAAATTTAATCTAATTTAAAAACAGTGCGGCTTTTTTTTACCAAAAACACACCGATTAGGAGATACCGGCCAACAACTGAGGTAACACCGAAAGTTTCGATGTTTATTGGCCACCAAAAGTTTTCCCATCCGTTTTTTTCGTTTGTTATCTTGGATTTACACTACTCAGACATGCCCTTACAACATATCAAAAATGGAGCTCTCTTCAATGTTTTGCGACCTAAAGCCCTTTTTTAGTACCAGGCCGCTGGCCTAATACGGATGGTCATGAATCCATTCATTATAGAATACAATAGAATAGAATAGAAAGAAAACTTTATTCTGGGACAAAGTCCCTTAAGAATAACATTAAATAATACAAAGTAAGATCATAACTGGCCGAGAGGCTGTTAAAAATAAAACAACATAGGTAAAATTAAATACAAATATGTATGAAAAAAATACAGAGAAACACTAGAAAAAGAAAAAACTATTAATAAAATGAGAGTGAAAAAATAAATGTACAAATAAAGAGGTTAATACTGTAAACGAAATTGCAGAAGAAAAAAAAACAAACAAAACAGAAACTTAAAGGAAAATAAAAGATAGAAACTCAAAAATTAGCATTACAAGAAATCAAAACATTATCATAGTCAAACTATAATTTTGGCTAATGCTTTATGTCTGACGGTCTTAGTAAATAAATTAGACGATTACATACATAGTACATATATCCTTATAATTAGTGAGCGTCGGGTTGGAGGGAAAGAAGATGGTGAAAGAGTAGTGTTTTGAATGTTCCAAGGGAAGAAGCATTGCGGATACAGGGGGGGGGGGGGGGGGGAATTCCAAAGAGTAGAGGATCGGACAAGGAAGGAACGTTGGAATGCAGTACTTCTGTGGGATGGAGTATAGAGATCGGACCCTTATATATATATATATATATATATATATATATATATATATATATATATATATATATATATATATATATATATATATATATATATATATATATGCTTCACCTGTATATATTGCACGACTCATAATTCGAAGCATTAGAGAACGTTTTACGATCACTCGATTTTTATTATATTATTATAAAAATAGATATATTATAATAGATTACTTAACATTGTTAATAGTTAATTAATATATATATATATATATATATATATATATATATATATATATATATATATATATATATATATATGAAAAAATGGTACAAAGTGCCCCACATTTTTTTAATAATTGTATTTTTTTTTTTTCATTATTTTCATTCTACCTATATTAAAAATTATTTTTCACTTGTCATTTTGATGTGCTATAATAGCGTGTTTCCTAGAGTTTTTTTTTTTTTTTTAACTCTATAGATACATAAGCGTTTAAATTATTATTTTCAGTTAAATGCCACCAAATAATCTAATCTCAACAATGCGCGGAGCAGAGAGACACGACGCAAAAGTGTTAAAAGATCTCATCAGTTATTGAGTTTTGAACAAAGAAGCACTGATAATTAAAATACAGGAATAATTTCACTAATAAAAAATATTCTGAAATCAACTCAGCACTTTTGGAGGAAAATAAAAAAAAAAACAGGTCTTTACATTCTAATACTCCAGGATCTAAATGAATCTGATTATCTATCTATCTATTATCCGCTTGCAAACCATCTTTGAAAAACCATCTTTAAAACCATCTGCCCTACCTACATCATTTATAAGTTTAAATGTTACATGTTATCAATAAACAACTTTGTAATATACTCATTAGTATAACGAATAAAAAAAAATCATAAAATTTAAAATTAATTACTTTGCATTAATTTGAACTTAATATCAACCCTAAGAAAATTTTGATCAATCGTGTTCAATGACCTTCCCCTTCAAATCCCATTCCAGTGGGTTTTTATACCGGCTTTAGCGTTTCCCTCTTCGTTTGTGTGTAAAAATTTCACAGTTAAGAGGTACCAGTAGTAGAATATCAGTCATGGAGGTCGCCATGTTCTTTTACAAATGGCAGCATGTAAGCAACATGGCTGATGTTCTCCTACCGTTACCCCTTAAATAGTTTACTACAATGAATAATAACGAAAACCTTAGCCACAACAACGCGTGGTATATATATATATATATATATATATATATATATATATATATATATATATATATATATATATATTGTTAACGAAAAGAATAATAATTTCTGTTACGGGCAGGCGAATGCTTCTCCCAGGCTGCAAAATTTGTTCAGGATCTCCTCCTCTTATATCACCACTCATTAAGGGTATAACTAAATCTTTACTGACTGGCACAGGAAATAAAAATACTTTTAAAACAAGAATAGGGTCCTGGAAGGCTATTTTGCCTTGGTTAAAAAAACGATGGAAGACCGTGAGGTCTTGGACAACCTGTATAGGTGCGTAATGGAACGCAGATGCTAGAAGAAAGAGAGTTTTTCCTGTAGGGATTAACGCAGATAAGGGCTTGTTACCTAGAGATCGATAGAGCGCGTCTATGAACGGTACAGTACAGTTTTTCTCCTTTCCCCCCCTCACAAAAGCGCCGATTGGCGCGAACATACCGCCCACCAAAATTGGGATGTTGCCCAATTTTATTCCAAAAGGTTATACAATGAAATGGTGGGCAGGCAGCAACAAATTTATACAATAAAATAAAGGGAAGGGAAAGGAAGCTCAACTTGAGTAAGGAGTAAGACAAAGACAAAAAAGTAAAAATATTATAACGTGAATGGGAGCACAATTATGCAATGCAAAGAAAGAGAAACAGCCCGACTGGGCAACAATTATACTTTTATAAAGTATAAAGTATAAACAATTATACTTGCATAAAGAAAATAAAACAGTACTCCTGGGTAAACAATTATACAAAATAAAGAACCTAAAAAAGCACAACTGAAAAACGATTATACCATGCAAGGGGAAGTCATTCCGGGAGCGGAATGAGCTTGTTTACGGGTGTAGTGAGAGTGCTGGTAGAGGTCTCAAAGGTGGCCGCTCGTGAAACAGCATCAGGCTTGAGCTCGGAAATAAGAGCCAAAGGCCGGGAGAGTGAGGAGCTGTTCAGTCCCTTGCTCACAACAACGTCGCCTTGTTTCTTGGTTCCACAACGGCGCTTGGAATTTGAAGTCCACTTATAACGTTGTGAATTATAATTTAGAACGGCGTTGTATGCCGCCCACCCTGAGGACCCCCAGGGTATCGAGGAAAGGAGTATGGCTGTAGAGCGGCTTTGCCGGCTCATCGGCACGGATATTTCGAAGAGGCCCAGAAAAATGTTTAAAGGTAATGTCAGGTTCATTTGCGATAAGCGCAATGGGAGTAGACTTAAGATCCGGTAATGGCTTGGTGCTTAAGTCGGTGTCGCGATAAGGAGGAGGCCAATGTTCCTGGCAATTAGTCAAAGAGGAGGGATCTTGAGTCCCTGAACAGAAAATTTTGGCCTGCGCGGAAGGAGTAGGGGTAAGACCCCTAGAGTCAATATTGACATGGTTAGTGACAGAAGAAACATCAGCAAACCCTATTGGGAAGAATTTGTCAAACATTGAGATTTCAGATTGTACAGACCTTTTGAAATCGACAACTGGTGGTTTTAAAAAAGGAGGTTTAATAGGATTCGAGACCGGAATTCTACTTCTTACTCTATCTTGGTTACTATGTATGTATAGTAGTTTCTTATTGTTTTTATTTTTAACAGGAAGGAATTTTGGACAACCTTAATTGGCTAAAGAATAGCGGATATTTGAGGATAATATGTAGTTATCCTCTTCTGTAAGGGAAACAAAACACTTTTCATCAGATGAATCACTAACATTTGTATCAGCACCACCTGTTTTATTGATGTGATTAAATTTTGAAACTGGTTTTAATTTTAAAAAATCACCCTGATTATTCATTTGTATTTCATGGGGAACATTGTCACGATTTAGTCTGTGACATGTATTGGTGTTAATAGAAGGTTCAATGTTTTCTGGAATGTCAGAAACATTTGAGTCATTGTGGTCTGTACTCAGGAGTTGTTCAAATGGAAGTTTTTCAATATTTTCAGTTTCCGAAGAATCATGGAAATCTTGGGAAATCTGGCAAACAGAAATTAACGAAGTGGCTGATCGATTTTGTGATAGGGTTTTGATAGGGCCTATGATTGCCCAACTAAAAATAGTACTGACAGAAATTGATCCAATAGAGCTTGGAATAAACGGATGAGGCAATAATAATTGCGGGTATACATCGGCACCTAAGAGGAAGTCAATCTTGTCTGATTGATGAAAGTCAGGATCGGCCAAATGCAAATGTTCAAAAGCGCGCGTATTTTCTGGAGTAAGTTTCTTGGGAGGCAAATGGTTAGCGATGTGAGGAACCACGGACGGGTTGGCAAAAATGTGCCTCTGAGAAAATGTAGAGAAGATGTGGCACGAAACTGTGCCAGGAGAATTGGAAACACGCCCACCTATACCTGAAATGGTAATGGGCATATCCTGGATTTTTTGACCCAATTGGTCAAAGAGGCGCTTGGAGATAAATGATAGTTGCGACCCCGGATCGTTGACCCCACGGACTGGAACGTAACCTAAGTGAGTATTAAAGATACGTGCACAAAAGGTTCCTAGGAGTGAAGTCACGTGACTGCCGGAAGTACTACAACTTAGAGACAATGAGCGGAATTCAAATGCACATTTGAATTTTCAACTTTGGAGGGATGCAAAAGTGTGTGATGATCTGGGGAATTACACTTACGACACAAAAATTTGGAATTGCAATTACCCTTTAGGTGCGAGATATTTTTTTACGACAAAAAATACATTTAAGTTTAGAAGAATTAGAAGGTGCCGCCCGAGTTCTATCTGATTGTAGTGAAGGAACAGGACTAGTGTTGACAATTAATGAATTAACTCTATGGCTTCTATTTTGATTGCTGGGGGAAGAAATTATCTCCATCGTTTTAATTTGCTTGGTAACGAAACAAGTCATCAATCAAAGGGACTGATTTAGCAGAATTTTGATCCTCGAAAGCTTTAGATGTGCGGGAGTCTAGATTATTTAATGATAAGGTCAACAAAATAAAATTTGCTAAATCGTCGATTGGTAGCGCCTTGATAGCCTGCACCGAATTTTGATGTATTTCTAGGAAATTTTTTAAATTACCTAAAGAATTTGAACTGATAGGTTTAAAATGCCAAATTTTGTTTAAATATGCCTGTGCTATTCTTCTGGAATTTTGGTACCTGGAAATTAGTGCTGAAAAGGCAAGCTGGTAATTTTCAGTTGTAAGTTGAAAATTGGAAATGACTGAAAGAGCACTCCCGCATAAATTGGCCCTCAGAAAATGAAAACGCTGTATCGGGTTTAGAGACGTGTTGTCGTGAACAAGGGAGGAGAACAGCGAGGAAAATTCAGGCCACTGTTCAATATCGCCTGAAAAAGTTGGCAAATTAATTGGCGGTAATGAAAAACCACACTGAGACAATTGACTAGGACCGGTAACCGGCGTAGAAGTTGCAATAAATTCTTCTTTTTTCAATTGTAAATATTTAGATTTAATTTTGGTTAATACACTATTGAAAGCAATTGCAGGGGCTTGAGTATCCACATGATTTTGTTTGGATAACAGAGCATTAAGGTCGCTTAATTTTTCATTCATCCCTTCAAATTTGACTTGAAGGGAGGGTAAATCCTCGTAATGCACTTGGACAGTAAAAATATCCGAAAGAGTGGAACCTTTAATTTCATCGTACCTGCTAGTTATATCAGCAAATATCGTTTCCCTCTTAGCCAATAGTTGTGCTTGAACTATGATATTTTTGTCTTCTATAGGCATGTGAAAAATACAGAATATAAAAATACAGAAATAAGAGGAAATTATAATATATAAGGCACAGAAAAGAAAAGGAGAAAAAGTTGCAAACTTGATTACACTAATTATTACGTAAATGTAACCGATGCTTGAATAAACCAAAATGGCGGGGGTTGGTACGAGATGCAGTAATAAGTACGTCACTAGAGAAGTGATAGAGAATTGTGACGTCAGATCACAGCTGACAATACGCACTTGTAGAAAATGGCCGACTATAGCGTCGGTTTTAAATATGTAATTATTGGAAGTTATGAAACTTGAACAAAGAATGGGCAAAACTTTGCAATTTATAGAAATTTTAATGTAAAAATCAGTAAAATAAATTTACTTTTTTATCAATCATGGCGGATGATTGATCGCCCCAAAACTGCAAAAACACTCGTTTTAATGTGGCAAAATATATACGGCCCGGATCGGACCAAAAATGTTAACGAAAAGAATGATAATTTCCGATGCGAAAAACTCGCATCGACCTCGAGAAAATGGACTGTATTGGAAAATATCAAAACGAGGTTTCGCACCTGTGGGGAGATCTTATTAAGAAGGTAACCTAAACAAATGTTACATAAAAACCCACTCACCTGGTTACAGCCGCCGACGGTCTGTTCGGAGGCCTCCGAAGTCGTTACGGGCAGGCGAATGCTTCTCCCAGGCTGCAAAATTTGTTCAGGATCTCCTCCTCTTATATCACCACTCATTAAGGGTATAACTAAATCTTTACTGACTGGCACAGGAAATAAAAATACTTTTAAAACAAGAATAGGGTCCTGGAAGGCTATTTTGCCTTGGTCAAAAAAACGATGGAAGACCACGAGGTCTTGGACAACTTGTATAGGTGCGTACTGGAACGCAGATGCTAGAAGAAAGAGAGTTTTTCCTGTAGGGATTAACGCAGATAAGGGCTAGTTAGCTAGAGATCGATAGAGTGCGTCTATGAACGGTACAGTACAGTTTTTCTCCTTTCCCCCCCTCACAAAAGCGCCGATTGGCGCGAACATATATATATATATATATATACATATATATATATATATATAAATATAAATAATGGAACGCGGAATACCAACAAAACTAACTTGGATCAAAGGTCATAGTGGCATCGAAGGTAACGAGCGAGCAGATCTACTTGCAAAAACGGCTGCTCATGGTTTAGAACTTACTTTAGAATACGCCCGCGTTCCCGTTTCATTTATTAAAAAATGTATCAAAACAGACTCACTTACTGAATGGGACAAACTTTATAACAACTCGACAAAAGGACGACCCTTGCACAAATACATCCCAAACATCACACTACATAATCACGGTACACCCAAAAGTACTCATCACAAACTTACACAACTGTTAACGGAACATGGACAGACTAACCTCTACTTGAAACGGTTTCATTTGACAAATACAGATACATGCGAATGTGACGGACAGACTCCACATACATTTCATCACTTACTATATGACTGCATTCTTTATGAACACCAAAGATCAAAACTAATAATAACAGTACTGATGAATGGGGACACTTGGCCTTTCACCGAAGTAAAACTATACAAAACTTACAAGAAACAGTTGGCAGAATTCGCATTAGCGACTGGAAAATAGACAATATAGATCAAGAAAGAAGACCACCCAGCATCAAAAACAAGATGAACAATAGAAGACATCTGTTGAAAAATCAACTTGTCTGCATGTTAAATTTCTATTTCTTTTATTTGTTTTATCAATCTATTTTCTTTTTCTATTGGATTTTTATGTTATTTGATTTTATTTTTATTTTCTTTATTTTATTTTTCTTTTCTTTTTCTTTTCTCTATGTGTTTATTTTAACTTCAATTAAGAACTTTGATAGTTTTGTAATTTATCTAATTTGAAAAAAAAAAAATTACACCTGCTGATTACAGGTAGTATGCTAATTTGCATGGAACTTGTAAAACATATAAGAAATACACGCCCCTTCCACTATGGTTACTATGGAAGGGAAATAAAATAATATATATATATATATATATATATATATATATATATATATATATATATATATATTTTTTTTTTTTTTTTTTTTTTTTTTTTTTTTTTTTTTTTTTCACTTGATCCATACCCCCGGGCAATCGCAATTGTGATGTACAATTCGGGGATGAATGTTCAATTTGAACATTACTTTTAATTGGATCTATTGACAAGCTGTCCTATATATTAAATTATGAAATAATTCTTGGTTGATAATTATTTTTTTTAAATATATTTTTTTATTTTTGAAGAGAAAAGATTTGACCCCGGTTGGGATTCGAACCCAAGTCCTCACCTCTCTAGCGTGGTGCCTTATCCACTAGGCCACCGAGCTCGTATCCGAACCAGGGAAATCTTTTCTCTTCACTTGATCCATACCCCCGGGCACTCGCAATTGCGATGTACAATTCGGGGATGAATGTTCAATTTGAACATTACTTTTAATTGGATCTATTGACAAGCTGTCCTATATATTAAATTATGAAATAATTCTTGGTCGATAATTATTTTTTTTAAATATATTTTTTTTATTTTTGAAGAGAAAAGATTTGACCCCGGTTGGGATTCGAACCCAAGTCTCCACCTCTATAGCGTGGTGCCTTATCCACTAGGCCACCGAGCTCGTATCCGAACATGGGAAATCCTTTCCCTTCACTTGATCCATACCCCCGGGCACTCGCAATTGCGATGTACAATTCGGAGATGAATGTTCAATTTGAACATTACTTTTAATTGGATCTATTGACAAGCTGTCCTATATATTAAATTATGAAATAATTCTTGGTTGATAATTATTTTTTTTAAATATATTTTTTTTTTTTTGAAGAGAAAAGATTTGACCCCGGTTGGGGTTCGAACCCAAGTCTCCACCTCTCTAGCGTGGTGCCTTATCCACTAGGCCACCGAGCTCGTATCCGAACCAGGTAAATCGTTTCTCTTCACTTGATCCATACCCCCGGGCACTCGCAATTGCGATGTACAATTCGGGGATGAATGTTCAATTTGAACATTACTTTTAATTGGATCTATTGACAAGCTGTCCTATATATTAAATTATGAAATAATTCTTGGTTGATAATTATTTTTTTTTAAATATATTTTTTTATTTTTGAAGAGAAAAGGTTTGACCCCGGTTGGGATTCGAACCCAAGTCCTCACCTCTCTAGCGTGGTGCCTTATCCACTAGGCCACCGAGCTCGTATCCGAACCAGGGAAATCCTTTCTCTTCACTTGATCCATACCCCCGGGCACTCGCAATTGCTTGTCAATAGATCCAATTAAAAGTAATGTTCAAATTGAACATTCATCCCCGAATTGTACATCGCAATTGCGAGTGCCCGGGGGTATGGATCAAGTGAAGAGAGGGGATTTCCCTGGTTCAGATACGAGCACGGTGGCCTAGTGGATAAGGCACCACGCTAGAGAAGTGGAGACTTGGGTTCGAATCCCAACCGAGTCAAATCTTTTCTCTGAAAAAATAAAAAAATAAATTAAAAAAAAAATATTTTATTCAACTAAGAATTATATATATATATATATATATATATATATATATATATATATATATATATATATATACATATACAAAATATACACTCAACTCTCGGAATCTCAGAACCGTCAAATTTTAGAGGACTTGGTTCAAATTTTCATTGAATGAACAATTCAGCTCTTAAATTTTTTGCGCCCCCAAACACCTGGCCGCTGGCCTATATTACTTAGTGGCTTTAAGTGAGGCAGAGTTTAATATTCACGCAATAAAATTTTTCTCTATAAACAAATAATAATAATAATAATTTCCTTGGTTTCTTCTTTAATGACTCACATGGGGAATGACTGTTTTATATATTTCTTACTTACGGTTAATTTGCTTTTTCTAGTATTTAAAATATGTTTAAATACGTTAATAAAAATAATCGTGGGTTCGAATCCCACCTGGGCGGGTTAAAATTTTTTTCGTGGCGGACCCACGAAATGAATCTTGATCTTCCCACCCAGGCCAGTATAGGACTTCAATGGAAGTCTTGGGCCAAAAAAACAAAAAAACAATTGTGAATAAATAGTAAAAAAAGAACAATGTAAGATATAGATAGATATAAATCATAAAAAATATTCAATGGAATCAACAAATGTTCTAATTCGTAATGTTTATAAAACAATACAAGAAAATGAATGACTATTTGACCAACATAACAAAAATGCGGATTAGCTATTTGAACTGAGATAAATTTAATTATAAATAAGTCATATTTGATCTGAACCAAAGGAAATAGAGTAAAGTATAGTAACAAAGAGCTGTAAAGAAATATGTCGATTCCGTTGGGAATTATTAGATTAATATTAAAGTACCAAATTGAACATACTTAAATATGGTGTGAAGATAATAAATATTTACAAGTCGATATGGTATCATGCGAATTGATAAAACATAACGGGATTTGATATAAATTGTTCTGTTTTGATATACTTTATACTTGATTTTAAAATAAGATTTTTATAATACACTTGCCGTCAAAAGTATTGCAACATCCACAGTTATCAACATTTTTCTGGTTTTGACCTTAATCCATTCTTTGTTTATGTTTACCTTAAATTTGTTTATTAAATCAGAGACATTAGGGATTAGTCACATCATTGTTATTCACTGTTTACCAACAAACGATAGTATTTTGGTTTATTTATTTGAAAATTATTTTCAGTTCGTTTATCTTTCGTTAACCTCAAGTCTGTTCTCTCTTTTCTGTTTAGTCTTGTTATAACAAGATTAGTAAAAACTTTAATGTTATTCACAATGAATCGTTTAAGCTATAATGATTTGGTCAGAATTTTCTTTACATCTTATTAAATTTAAATTGTAATTTATAAGTTCTTCTGCTTTGAAACGGTGTTACCTTCATTGGGTTTCCGTTAGGTCAAACTATCCTTCCATAGTTATCTGTCCCACCAATCACCGTCCCTCAGACTTCTTCCTGCCATTTCCTCCGCTATCTCATCCTTCCATCTCTTTGCTGATCGTCTTCTCCTTCTATTTCTTGGAGGGTTCCATTTTCTAACCATTTCAGGCAATCTTCCAGGGAAGCATCTGACGTACTTGTCCATACCATATTAACTTCTTTTTCATAACATGTTCCGTCACACTCTCCGTAATTTCCATTTTTCTCCTTATATCTTCATTTCTTACGCGATCTGCCCTGGTTTTCAGGATACACCTTCTCCAGCAGGCCATCTCAACTACATTTAATTAATCCCTAATACTCTTGATGAGGGAACATGTTTCTGCACCATATGTGAGGATACTTTCAATCAATGATTGAAAGGTCCGTTTCTTATTCTTTTTGGGCAAGGTCCTGCAACACGAAACCGGATGCAAGATGCGAATTGCCTTCCTAGCCATCCCAAATTTTTCTCTTTTACATCCTCCTACCATATCCTGAATGGAGCCTAAATATTCAAATTCTCCTACTTATTTACATTTTGCTCCTTCTATCTGGAGATCCTCCTCATTCCCCTCTATACACATTTATTCGGTTTCGTCAAAATTTATCTTCATCCCCCAGGCTTTGTAACATCGCATTAGCTTCCTCATCATCATTATCAGGACTTCTTTATCCTGGGCCATAATCACCTGATCGTCCGTGAAGAAGATTGTATACAAAAATTCCTTTTCAATAGGAATGCCCATCATTTTACATTCCCTTACAATTTAAAAGTTCTTTCCTTCTTTCTTTCTTTCTCTTACGCCTTTCAGCGTGGAGGTGCCTCTATCCAGGCAAACCAATCCTCCCTATCCCGAGCCAGCGCCCTCATGGCATTCCAGTCTTTTCCTCTCTTCTCTCCCACCTTGGAGATGTAGTCCATCCATTGAGTTCTGGGTCTCCCTCTGGGACGTTTTCCTGTTGGTCTGGCCTCAAAGTACTTTCTCGGGTCTCGGTCCTCATTCATCCGGCAGAGATGTCCGAACCATCTAAGTTGCCTCTTTTCAAGGGTATCCTTTAGAGAGACAACCCCTAGATCCTCTCTAGTCCTATCATTCCTGATCCGATCCCTTCTGGTTCGGCCCGCTACTTTCCGAAGGTACCTCATTTCCGCTGCAGTAACTCTGCTTAGGTGCTTCCCTAACGGCACCCAGCTTCACTTCCTCCACATATATAAGAGTATATAGAAGAGTAGGCAGATAAACAGCTTTGTAGATATGTAACTTAACATTTTTCTCTACCTCCCTTTTCCCTATAACCGTGTTGCAGAGGTGGTAGTAGATTGAGTTTGCCTTCTTTATTCTGTTGGATATCTCCTGGTCTACCTTTCCATTCCTGCTTATCACTGTTCCCAGGTATGTGTAGTCGTCTACTATTTCCAATGCTTCCCTTGCAAAATACCTCAACGTATTCTTGTTCCCGACCAATCTGCATTATTTTACTCTTCTTGACATTGATGGTCATTCCCTTTCTTCCAAGCTCGGCCTCCCATTCAATTACAGCTTGCTGTAGGCTATCTTTGGTATCAGCTAAAAGGACAATGTCATCCGCGAATACCATTACTTGAGCAAGGATTGTCCTCATATTCCACTTTCCAATAGTAGTACGGGCTGTTCTACTTTTGCACATTTTCAAAATCTCATCCATGTATATAATGAACAGGAGGGGGCTCAAACTATATCCTTGTTTTACACCTTTAATTATTGTAAACGTATCGGACTCTCTTCCATTAATCCTCACTACTCCTTTGGAATCATGATAGGTCAACTTAATAGCTTTTATCAATCCTTGCGGGATGTTCTTTCTTGAACATCCTTTCTTTCTTCCACAGTTCCTGCCTAGGAACCGAATCAAAGGCAGCCTTGAAATCTATAAATACCAAGTAAATACTCTTTCCCCGGTCCCATGACTTATCTATTATTGTTCTTAGAGAGAAGATATTTGAGTCTGGCGTTGAGGACTGAAAGCAGCCTGCTCCTCTTCCAAGTCGTTCTCCACTAGCTCTCTTAGCTTCTTTTCTAATATTGATGTATAGAGCTTGTACACAACCTGAGATAGACAAATAGGTCTATAGTTCTCACATTCGCTAGCATTGCCCTTTTTGTGAATCGGAATAATGATGTTGTATTCCCATTCCTTAGGGATCGCTTTTTCAGTAAATAACTTCTGAAAAAGACACTGTAATGATTTTATTAGTTCTGACCCACCAAATTGGATGAATTCAGGGGTGATGCCGTCTCTTCCTGGTGCCTTTCCGAGTCTTAATCTTTCCGCTGCTGCTTCCACTTCCTCTTCCCATATCACCTCATCCCATTCTCCCCCTAAATCCTCTCTAGGCACAAAAAAACTTCTTTGTAGTGGCGTCTCCATCTTTCCAAAATACCTTGGTCCCCAGTAATCAATCTACCGCCCTCATCTTTTACATTGCGTATTGGTTTACTCATCCTTCCTTTCATTGCCTTGATCTTTTTCCAATTCCAAAATTTAGTACAGTTTTAATTTTGTCTTAGTACTTAAATTATTTTATTAATATATTAATCACATGGTCTCGTTAAAATTTACTCTGAGACTGTACCCATCTCCTTATTTTGCAACTTCGTTAATCTTCGGACAATTACTTGAGTCACGTGACGTGCTATGAGGCCCAGAGACATCAGTGTGTGCCACAAGACAGTCAAGGCATTTGCCCGACATTTCCAGATTTGATAGTAAGAGACTATACAGCATCATTACAATTACTTACCACGAGCCTGTGAACAGTATTTACTACTATATATTCACACTCAAGGTTAAGCCATGCTTAAACCATACTCTGTTGAACTTTATTTTGATTATGTATCAATGGTTATAAAAAGAAAAATTGAATTGCATATAACGTTAAATTATTATTATGCTATAATTGTTAAATATTGTCATTATAGCTTATAAGATTTACTTGTTTATAAAATAAGAAAGGGAGGCTGCATGTTATTTGAATTGATTTTGTAATTAATGAAATATAGTTACAGGAAAATTGTTTATTGAGTTATATTATATTAAACTACCAGCTTCACAAAAAAGTGGACGGTTTCGGCTGAGTTCACCAAGAACCCCTAGCCGCCGCTACAGGAGTCTTGTGCTTATAGTATTTCTTCCATGCTGCAACCTTTCTCGCAACTGATGCTTTCACCCTATCATTCCACCACCTGGATCTTTTGCGTGCAGGTGAAACATAGGCAATGCCGCAAGTAGCAGTAGCAGCCTCCAGTATGGCTTTCTTTATTCCTGTCCATATTGTATCTACACTTCCATCCATAATGGTATCCTGAAGTTTAGAAACCAATAGACTTGAGTATTCCATTCTTTTTTCAGGTTCCTGGAGCATATTAAAGTCAGTTTTCTGGTAACTTCTTGGATGTTCCTTTTTGGGGGGAAACATTTGAGTATCTCCGACTAACAGGAGGTGGTCTGAGCCAGTTTCTGCACCTCTTATCACTTTGATGTCAGTAAACAGTCGTCTAATCCGTCGACTGTAGATGTAGTAGTCTATTATACTATTTACGTTCCTTTCTTCAGCGGAAAAAGTTATTTTATGTATCTTTCTGTGTGGAAAGAATGAGTTTCCAATTAGCAGATCGTAGTCAACACACAAATCAATAAGCCTTTGACCATTATTATTATTATTATTATTGACCCCGATACTTTTGACGGGGAGTTAATTATTTTATTTATTTTTTAATATTTATATTGAAACCAGATATTAATCCTTTCATAGTAAGCTCCATAACCACTCAAATCCTCTAATTTCTCAACTTGCTTCCCACACCATTCCTGATAATCCTCCGAGGCGTCTGAATTGAAGATGGCCCAGAGATCTTATAGTGTAGAATTTTTATTGAAGTGCTACTGATGAGTAGTTCTTTTCAAGTTTTGTCACGTTATTGTAATAGCTAATAGCACATTTACTTGATGTATAAATTTTGTACAGTTGTAAATTTCAATAAATTGTTATTAAAAAAAAAAAAAAATCATATTGAAGGAAAATTGTCCATAAGGAATATTTCAATTTCGTAATATTAATGCTGTTTAGTATAGTATATTAATTTTTAATGTAAAATTTGTATCCAAAATATGTTTTAAATTGTAAATTAGACTACTTCTCCTGATGGCTAAAAGCCAAGAGTATAGGCATGTAATTTTCTATCATGCGAAAATAGATTCAATAATGGCTTTATCAAGCAAGCAATCAGTTAATTTTCTCCAGTTACAACATAATTAAAATGATTTATGTTCTCAAAACATATTGCACCTTAATAAATGTATATTTAATTTTCACAAAAGGTTAAACAAAATAAATTAAACTTAGGAGAGCATATTATTTTGTTCATTACCTTTCTTGAAGAGGCTGTGTCGTAGCGACGAATAAGGTGATGATGAGCACCCTACTCGAGGTCCCAGGTTCGAATCCCGGTTATTGATATTAATTAATTAATTTTCTTTTCTATCAGCCGGACATTGAACCTGGATTAAGAAACTCTCCAAGGACATACCGCTCTTCGAATGGATTCTCTCGGTTAATAAGCAGACCGATGACCACATCACCTGCTAGCAGAACACTGGCCAAGAATCACTACAGTACTCCCTATTGGGATCAAGTTGAAAATGTTTACAATCTTACCGTCACTGTCATTTTTATAATCAAGCTGTCGGTCATCTGTTATCGATGTTACAGAAGCTTTATATATTTCTTTTTTTCCTTTTTTTTTTTTTTTGGTATGTCACCCATTTGAATAAATTTACAGAAAGATAAATTGAAAATAAAAACCTACACAATAAAAAAAGTAAAAGAAAATAAAAAATAAAAAATATTAATAACAGATTAAAGTACTTAAATTAAAATACATAATATGGATATTTATTTAGAATAATGTATAATCGTAATATTTTTTTATTTAAATAAACTATGTCTATTAATATCCATAAATATTCCATTTACAAAATAGCTGAGGTGCGATTGATTCCAATCTGTGGTGACACTCCTAGCGGCATTTAACGAAGTTATCATTAGTTTGAAGTTTCATTTTACTTTAAAATTCTAAACTTTGTCAAATACTATTCCCATAACAATTCGCAAGTTATTGCTGTCTGAATTTTACCAAATAAATCAACATAATTTAATTTTGTTATTGTAATGAATTGAAAAAATCAATAGATATTTTGAAGAAATGGAGATGAAACATTTGTTGAAAGCTGAAGAACGTGCCTAAAGAAATGTGAACCATATTGGTTCACTCACAAAGCTGGAATCACTGGGAATGAATTAGCAGATGAAGTGGTGAATGGATAATCGAATGCATTAATGAATGGATGAATGTAATAACAGGGTGTGCTCATTTGGCACTAAATCCAGTAACGTAAGATACATGAAGTCAAAAGATCCTAAACTCTGAATTAAAAAAAAAAAATATCATAAACCGAATGAAAAAAATTCAATTACCTCGACTTTTTAACAATCAACTGTAAATTATATATGTCAAATCATTGAAACCCTAGACACAGAGAAAATGTAGTTAAAAAAAAAAAAACACACGTTTTGGAGGTTCCTGGTCAAAAAATATTAGATACGTATTTTTCCGTTCCGACCAATGGACCATAGAAGCGGAGAAAAGAAATAAAATAGCATTAAACTAATTTAATTTAATATATCTCGAGTTGATAAAAATGATATCGGCACGATTCTTGCACTAAGGTTTTTAGTTTTGATTGCGAATTTAGTTTTATGCTATTTTATTTTTTTCTCCGCTTCTAGGGCCCATTGGTCGGAACGGCAAATTGTGTGTCTAATATTTTTGACCAGGGACCTCCAAAAAAATTGTCAACAAGATCCGTGAGAGACTGAGTGTGTCCTCCCTTTTTAAGTAAATTTAATAGTTCTGGAAAATAGAATTTTCAATGGCCTCATGGAATACTAAATGAAAAAAGAAATCATCTGTATAATTAGTTATTATTCCTAATTTAAATTAATATACATCTTTTTAAATCTATTTATTGATATTTACAACTTTATAAAATTTATACATCAAGTAAATGTGTTAATAGTGTTTACAATGACATGGCAATACTCGAAAACAGTTACTCAACAGTAGCACTTCAATAAAAGTTTTGGACTATAAGAGCTTTAGGCCATCTTATTTTCAGAAGCCTTGGAGAGTTATCGGTTGGTAGTAAGTTGAAAGATTAGTAAATTTGAGTGATAATAGAGTTTACTACAAAGGATAGGTATCTCGTTTAGAATGAATCTGCAACATATGGAACATTAAGATCATTATGGATAAGTGTTTTTGTGACATAATAAGGAGCAAGAAGGATTTTGGATTGTTTTTCTTATTAAAATTACCAACTATTGCTTTTAAATTTATTTCTTTGACATTATTTTATTTATGTTTATTCATTAAACATAAGAATTAACGTTTATTCATTAAACATAACTTAATAACCTTTTGCTCTATAAGGGATAGATTTTTATTATTTGTTAGCTAACTGATTTTACTCTTTAAATTTATTTTTCTTTTATAATTTATTTATTTATATTATTTATTTATGTATTTATATATTTGTTTAGACTTTATTTAAGGAAGAAAAATGACTTAATATTATGTAGCATCTTGGCTACTTTTCGAGGAAAGCGTTTTGGAGGAGTTATTAGGATCGATTCTGCTAAAGAATTAAGCAAAGTGTTAAGGTGAAATTTTGAAACTTTGGAACCAAGGAATATTGAGGTCAAAATGAATTATTGTGTCGCTGATTACAGAGCAAGAAACATTGATTATCGTTTTTAACCACAGGAAGAATTACATAGGTTTATTTTTTCAAAATTGAAGCCCATAGGTCCAGAATATGCATTTAAATTATCAGGTTGTGAATGCTTCGTTATACATAAATCCTGACCACGAAAACTACTGATTTTAGAAATTTTAACCATATCATCTTTATAGTGCCAAAAAAATTTATCAACAATAAAATCTTCTTATTTTTAATTAATTTGTTATTAAAAAACTTTAGGAAGATTTCCAACAGTAAAGGTTACGATAA
Source organism: Euschistus heros (assembly GCA_003667255.2). NCBI lineage: Eukaryota > Metazoa > Arthropoda > Insecta > Hemiptera > Pentatomidae > Euschistus > Euschistus heros. The sequence continues at coordinate 711,341 of RCWM02000305.1, read as the reverse complement.
TAATAATTTAAATTAACAGTGCTGAGTAGCAGAAACGAGGCATATCACACCTTTATGGTTAAAAATTTTGCATTAAAAATTATTGCCTCATCAAAATACAGATTCCTTGCATTATGATATTATGTATAAAAATATGGTCCATAGGCCTTTCGTTATTTAAGCACTATAATGCAGTCCATTATCCGAAAGAGTTGTTTAATAGTCGTTCCATCTGGATTTTCAACTCCATCATTAACATTAAAAATTGATGTCTAATTATTCATATTCATAACCTTCAACCACCTAATCAGTGCAATCTTAATTAGGTTAAAAGATAAGAGAAAGAAGTGTGAAAATATCATTGAAAAATAATGCTCATTTAAATTACAAGATTTTTATCTATAAACGAATAAACCATCGATCATTAGTTAAAATTACATAATTTCTTTACTTAGCCGCGTCAAGTGATGCTAGGAATTAATATATTAATATGGCGGTTTTATAGAGTAAACAGAGAATCTCTTATTCAGAAAATCGACCAAGTTAACCAACTCTAGGCAATCGGAAAGGTGAAAAAGATTGAAACTAAGCATACTAACTGCGGTACTAAGCATGCATTAACTGTCTTAAATACGTCCTCCAGAAAATTGTTTGCTCCTCATCCACCTTATTTTCAGAACTCTCGTCATTCAACTACCATTTTTTGACACCTGGATCATTCTATATAGTAAAAAAATCGAAAGAAAATGAGTTTTTAGAATGTTTTAAAGACTCAAATACAAACAAGGTAAATCATTTTATGTAGGGAAGAATAAAATAGTATTTACACAACTAGACAGAAGGATTGGGAGAGAGGGAAAGCAAACAATAAATAAAATTCTAATACTAGTGAAATTACACCTCATCATGCTGTTCTTCCGATTCTTATATTTTGGTTGGATGGCAAGTTGGCAACAGTTGACGAAGAGGCGCGCGGCGGCTGTCTGGCCGCCCTGACTCTCCTGACCAGGCCTGCTCAACTTTAGAACGGGCTGACACAGACTGTTTGCGAAGAAGTAGTATTACCGACCGGCTATCTGTTGCCTTCTGTGTTAATATAGGAATACTGGTGGGCCTCGCTGTGCTGCTCTGGCATATTGACATTCAATTAAATATTTTTTAAAAATGCGGCCAAATTGCTTCCCGCGCGCCCGCCGGAAGGTTAAGGCTTGATGGTACTTTGGCCAAAAACGCTTTTGCGATGGGAAAATAGAATTGCGGATTTAAAAAATTGTATCTATTTTTCATCTATAATTAAATTAAATACTATAATCTGTTGTAAACAAAACTTTAATTAAGATATATCATAGATAAATCTATGAGAATATGCGTTTTTTAAATTTAATTATTAAATTTCCAGATAGGCCTGGTAAGGCTTACATGGATGTTTTATGAAAGAGAGAGAAACACTTTATTAAGAAGTACTGCCCATTTTAAATGGGTTGCTAAATACACAGCATACTAATCAATCACAATGTGACATTTGACAATATTCAATAACAAAATAAATATATCACAAAAAAAACCGTAATATTATTTTTTTTTTTTTTAATATTAAAATCCACATGTTAAAACGATCGGTACCATGCGAATTAAAAAATCAAAAGTTGTAGAAGGAAGGGTATTGTCTTGTGCAAGAGACACCCATAACAGATAAGTTTTCTGATATTTTTGGAATGATTGTAACCATCAAATAAGTATATAATAACAAAAAATTAAAAGAAGAAAAGACGCAAAGAAGATATAATAACAAAAATAAAAAATAGCAATAAAGAAAATAAAAGTTGGTGCTTAACATAAAAGTAAGTGTAGAGGAAGATATGAATACTCATTTTTTTTATACTTGACAAAATATTAAGTATTATAGGCCATAATCCTTAGTCAGATGGAAATATAACTATAAATTATTAGATTTTAACACATTAAGTATAATATATGCACAATCTGTATCTATTTAGAGGGGGATAAAAGGTAAAAATATCCACGGTTAATCCAGTTTTAGAAGGGCGAGACCAGGTGGGGTTGACTGTGAGCAAAAAGGCGCCGTTCAATATTTATTGAACAATTAACCATTCTATTCCTGGGAATGGTGAATTTTTAACAATATCGCTGTTCATTCAGACACTTTATGAAGCCACCTCTTAAAGTAACTGAAGTGTATTTTGTTGCTATAAGAGCGCTTTTAGAAGTTTCTATAAGACGATAATTTAGATCTGTAGCTATAGAAGTTGTTGGAATAAGGCATTGTAAACATCAATGAAACTTTCTCGGCATTGTTAGTCGCTTTTACAATCGGCTATTTAATAGATACTGCTATCGTACAGATTGTTTTTAGAATTGGACATCAAATAAAAATGTATTCTTAAAGGATTAACAAATCATTTTTTATATGTTTTGGTTTTTTCAGAATGTTTATTATAGATCAATGTGCAATAAGTTTTAGGTATGTAATATTTAATTAATTTCATCTTATTAATGAACAAATTTAAACTCTTATTTATAAAGTATAAAATATTTTTTTAAAGGTGCGTTTAGACGATGCCTTTTTTTGTTGCATTCTCCCGCGCAACTTTTTGTGCAGCTGCGCATTCAACGAGGTGCATGAGTTTCATGCGCCCTGGTACATCCCCTACACTGTTCACACGCAATTATAAGCCGCAATATCAAAAATGCCACCATTGCGAAGCATCTAATAGTCTGCTGCCTGTATAGCAATTAAAATTTTAAAGGGAACGAAAGTGCTGGATTCGTCGTTATTTTGAAGATAGAAATTTCATAAGTTTCGTAGCCCAATAAAATATTAAACCTTTCGCTAAATGGAAATATTAAAAATTTGACTTTTTGATTAATTCCTATCAGGGGCATTAGGTCAATTATCACGCTTTGTGATCCTTCCGCCGTTCCCGTAGGTGTTCGAATCGCAAAAACTTCTTTAGAAATTTCCGAGAAACATGGAATGTGATCGGGGTGTATATAATTTTTCGTGGCACCCGTATCAATTAGCCATTTATTTCCCATACTGTCAATTAAGTTTGGTAAGTCGTTGTTTAAGTTCAAGTCATGAATTTCTATTTGTTTATCCTGGTTATCTATTTGTTTATCTGGTTTAGAATTTAAATTGTTTATATCCGGTCCGGAGGTCTGCTTGTGCTTGGACCTAATTCTAAAAAATGATCCTGTCTTTTTTCCAAAGATTCAATCCGTTCTAACAATAATTTAATTTTTTCATCTTTTTCTTCCTCAATTGTATGTACCCTATTAGAAACGGTTCTTATCGAAACGGTGTTTGAATCTATTTGAGGTTGCTGGTAATTTTGCCTAATATTTCTGGAGGGTGGTTTGTTAAAAAATTTATGTTGCGACTGGGGGTCCCACGGTTGATTATAAATCGGAGTCGTATATTCAATAGCTCGCTGTTGTGGCCGGAAGTTATGCTGGTTGTTATTGTTATAAGAATTAAAGGTTGGACCTTGCTCATGCTGATACTGTTGCTGTCGGTAATGTTGGGGATTATTATACGACGCATATTGCTCGCGGTGGTACTGGTGGGGTCGGTAATTTTGATAATCATGGTGGTTGTTAAAATTTGGTCGGTACTCTTTATTTTTGTAGTTATTTTCAAAATTTTTCTTTTTATAATTATTTTGAGTTGGGTTATTTTTATACTGTTTTTTTGTCTCCGTAGAGTCTATGTACAATATGAGCCGCGCTGTTTCTTAATATTTCTTCTAGGTCCTCTAATGAGTCAAATTTAATATGATAAATAAAATCTGTTAACACCGGATGTAAACTATGTACTGCGTGGTGGGATATCTGCTTGTCATACCTATACATTTCGTCCTGTTTGTCAATTATTTCATTGTCAGAGTAAATTCGCGCATATAAATCGCATCTTTTTTGGCCCAGTCGTTCTAAGAAATCGAGTGGGTTTTCATTATAGTAAGACCGCGTATTTAAAATTTCCGAAATTAATTGTTCCCTAGTTCTCGTGTCCTGGTACTTTTTCTTTAAGAATTTTATTATTTCTTTTACTGTATTAAATTCCTTGTCGTATACGGCGACTTTAGCTTTTCCAGTTAGTTTATTTAAGATTGTTAAAACAAGTTTAGCTTGATTTGTATTTTTATGGGTATTATCATCTTTACAATATAAATTATATAAAAATTCGCTATTTCTAATAAAATCAACTAGTTGTAACGGATTTCCGTCATATTCCGGGATTAATGCTAAATCGTGATTTTTAATTTCAAGAGCCATATTATTTTCTTTTTCAACTAACGTAGAACCAGTTATTTTTAAGTTGCTTAATTTTTCTTCCAATATATTCATAAAAATGCTAAATTAATATTTTAAATTATTATACTTATTACTAACTTATATTTAAATTACAAAATTACTTAAAAATAAAAAAATAAAAATAAAATTAATTATACTTTTTCTTGAAGCAACGATTTCTTCAATGATGTCTTCGACGTCTTCTCGATGACGCTCCCTTTAGCTCCTTCCCGTCGATTCTTTAGCAAGAGGTTGTAGGTCCTTTTGGTCAAGGTATTGGAATACCAAAGCGCTCTCAAAGACTTGAAGATCTGCTGATGTACTAATACTCAGCTCCCAATCTTCTCATGCCAATGGAAAGAGGTCTCGCTGTTCTGTACCTGAAATAAGATAGAACTGCCGCGAAGTTACGTTAACGCTTCCAAATGTCCCTCCGTTCGGGCGCCAGCTAAATAAAAGGTTCGCGGGACTGAGTTTTTAAAAAGAGCGTTTTTATTAACAGGCATACATTATACAAAAAAAAGCACAATTTACAGCCTAGTACAAGAACTGCGTGTTGAACATCTGTGAACCTTACGAGTGGCTATATCAGAGTGTCCATCGGGCACAGGTGGGGGTTGCCTTTTATACAGTTATCTAGGAGAGGGGATAGTGTACATTTATTTATTATCTCTAATACCATTGGGTTTCCATAACTATATATATATATTTACTAGTCTTCCTCTTATTAGTCTTTATGTGTGCCAGTTTGTGATAAATCATAAATAAAAGTCTGAATTAAACAAATTAGATGCTATTAAAATATACAATTTTTACCTACTAATTGTTTTATTATTAATTCCTAATATTATATTTTGTACCTGTCCCCTTTTCTTTTCTTTTAGTTACCCAGCAAAACGCCAGTAAGAAAATAATAACGTAGGTGAATATTGAAAGGTTGATTAATTAAAAAAAGGCTAAGAAATTGAGAAGGTTAATACAGTAATACAAATTAACAATCATTATATTACACTGGCACTAAATTTAAAATATATTTTCCAGAAATCAATTGTAATAAATATAAAAATTATCCAGTAATTTTTTCTTTCGCTGACCATTTGTCGCCCCATTATGAGTATTTGATGCCCCCCCCCCCCTCGCTGGGGTAATAAAGATAATTCCCGAAAACAGGTATTACTTCAAGCATTGGCGGGTATTTCTCGGTAAAAACGGGAATTTTCATGCTGGGTGGCGGGTATTTTGGGTTGGGGCATCGGCAGCACTGCTTGTCAGTCAGTCTCACAATGCTACAGTGTGCGTCTTGCAACATGAACATCGCACGGGATGATAAAACTACCACAGTTTGCACTAAATGCCAACTGATTTACCACAGAAAGTGCAGTGGTATTTCAGAACAAGAAATACAACATAAAAAAAAAAAAAAAAAATTGGCTTTGTACGTCGTGCATTAACACAGATAAGACTTTAAAGGGACGAAACATGGAAAAAAATATTATGAGATTTTATCTGAGATCGGAAAAATGACTGAGGACATAAAAAAAAAAAATTAAAAACACCGTAGATAAGCAGGCCGCCATATCTTTTGAAACCTCTGAGAGGCTTAAATCGATGGAGGATTGAACTAAAAAATATGGGGAAAATATAGAAAAACTTCTACAAGATAACAAAAATTTAAAGTATCAGCTTCAAATCCTCGAAACCAAACTTAACCAGATTGAGCAGAACCACCTGGTAAAAAGGCTAGGTTTATACTATAACGCGACGTTAGCGATAACTTCTTCTCTTGCACCCGGCCTTTATTTTTGTTTTTATTTGATCTTTCTTTGTGTTAAATTATTTTATTCATTTTGAGTGTATATTTGCGAATTAAATGGGAGACCAGGATAAGCTGATCCAACTGGTCGAGCAGCATCCAGCTATGTGGGATCAGTCTCTTGATCTGTTCAAAGATAGAGAGGAGAAGGAAAAAGCCTGGAAGGTAGTTGTAACAGTAATAATAAGTAAGTACAACCTTCTTCTATCCATGACGCCTCAGGAACTACTGGTTGATTCGACGCACTTTGTTGGCTATTGCACCTAGATGGAAAACGCTACAGTATAAACACAAGCATCCGACGTTTTTTTTACTGTCAGCGTCCGCGGAAAAAAAACGTCGCGTCCGAACGCCATAGTATAAACCTAGCCTAAGTGAGCATCGAAGAAAGGTCAGCAGCGTTGGTGGCGGTAGCTAACATTCACGTGGACATCTGAGGAACTGAACGGCTTTCATCCCCCTGATTGTCGTCGAAGTCTGACTGACCTTTTCGATTCTTCCTTGACCGAAAAATATTACAATCGCTATTGAAATTTTAGGCGATAACCGTTTTTATCAATTTAGAAAAAGATAACGATGTAATAGGTTTCATACGAAGATTTAATAAATTTCATACTTGGAATCTTAATAGTGATGAACTTGGTTATTAAATGGAAAACCATTGTTTGTTTAAATGGAGTTGATTAACATAACTTACTACAAATATAAAAAATCCAACAATAAGTAATTTTATCTTTGAAAATATATAATTGCTAAAGTCACAATAATAGTAGCATGAAAATATTATAAATATATATATTTTTTTACTTTATTGATAAATTCACCCGTCTTTAACTACAGATATTCAGAAAATGTATCAAATATGTTAAAATATAAATTTTGATTAAAAATATAGATATTTTAAAATATTTAACACATTCTCTGAATTGTAGTTGAAGACGGGTGAATTGTTTGTTTGTTTGTTTGTTTGTTGGGGTTTATAGGCATAAAACCCTAGGGTCATCAATGCCTGTGTAGTTATATATATAGGTATATTTTCACAGAAGATTAGGGTCAGGAAGGGTGCCACGAACAGAGGCGCACCCCCAAGGAGAGACGAGCCGCACCCGCCGAGCAGGAAATGCGCCACGGCTTGCTTATTTATACGGGTGAATTTATCAATAAATAATACGGTAAAATATAGTTATTTTAAAATACAAATTTAGGTTTATTTATAGATATTGTTGGGAAGAGGGGCTTACCGTTATTGGCTGCCTACCACTATCCCCTTTCCAGCTGGTTCAACAAATATCAATTATTAAAATAAAAAAAAGGAAACCTATAAAAAAAAAAAGAGATAAGTCTTTCCAATTATGTAACATATATTTACACATTAAATAAATAAAACCAAACAAAAGAACATACATTTGATTGAGAACATTCAATTAAACAAAAACAAAAAAAATTATAATTTCTCATAAGTTAAAAGGTACTGTTGAAGTTAAATACATTGGTATCAATGATGTTATGATGGGTATCAAGATAAAAATTATGAACAGTTTACCACAAATAAAGAAAATATTTTAAACAAAAAAAAAAAAACCATTAACTTAAACAAAGGGATATTTAAATTAATATTAGGAAAATAATATTAAATATAAGTCCAGCTAACTCACGAATACTATTTTTTACGAAGTGAAGACTTCGAATTTCGGCATTTTCTTCCAAACGACCTCATTTATAGAATGCAACCAACGTCTGATGGCGATTATTTCCAACAGTCGAACTTCAGTGTGTTCGCTCAGACTGTAGCGACGGCGGTGCGCACCCTGCTAATTTCAGGATCCTGATAAAAAAATATATATCTATTATATATATATATATATATATATATATATATATATATATATATATATATATATATATATATATATATATATGTAAGCGGTTAATTCCATGCGTCCTGGTTGCTATCTATTTTCCAACTAACTGTGCTAGCCACTGCCGCACGAAGTCCAACCTCCATCGATAAGAGTTCCAACACTATAAACAGGCGACCCGACGTGCGATCCCCTTCCTCTTCCTTTTTTTTTTTTGTTTATTTAAATTAAGGATACTATGAGGCTAAGGTGCTAACATTAACAAAAAAAATAATATTCTAAACTACAACTAATTGTTTGATTTTCATAATTGGAAAGGTGAAGAAATAAAAATTAAAGTTGACTCTTTGAAACAATTAAAATTATATCTTTTTTAAACTAAGCGTAAACATTCCGCCCACCAAAATGTTATTAAAATTTTCAAGATGAGAATTGATCTTCTGAAGGAAGAAGAGGTGCTAAACTCGACACTGGTCGAACGAACTCACCATTGACCGTTTTTATTTTGACCACTCTTACTATCGTATTCTGTCTCTACCTGGAAAGCATTCTATGACTCGCCCGGTAGGCCAACAAAGCATTGGAACGTTTTGCTCTTTCAAAATCACTAGAGTCCCGGGGGTAACATTTGGACTTTTAACCGACCATTTAGTGCGATTTTGCAAATTAGAGATATAGTTCAGTCTCCATCTCTTCCATAAATCAGAAGTACATCTTCTGAGAAATTGCTATCGATTAAGAAGATGCAGTTTGCGATCCGAAAAGTTTGGTTCAGGTAATGACACCAATGGTTCAACGACCAGAAAAAGCCCAGGTGTTAACGAATCAAAGTCATCAAGACTTGCTGTAATTGGACAAATAGGCCGAGAGTTCAACACCACTTCTACCCGTGTACCTACAGTTGTCATTTCCTCAAAGGTCAAAGGTTGGTAATCTAAAATTCGTATAAGATGAGATTTCAAGGATTTTACCCCAGCCTCCCATAGGCCTCCAAAATGTGGCGCATGCGGAGGTATAAAGTTCCATTCAACACCCCGCGAAATTAAATGTTGCTGAATTTGATTTTGCATCTTTTGATTCTTTCACCAATCACGCCATTCATTCAACAACCGTTTAGCACCAACGAAATTGGTGGCATTGTCGGAAAACATTTTACTGGGAAGTCTTCGACGGGAAACAAACCGGTCAACGCTTGCGAGAAATGCTTCCGTAGTTAGCTGGGATACGACTTCGATGTGGATCGCTTTAGTTGCAAAACAAATAAAAAGGGCATAATAAGCTTTCCCTAAGGCTGCCTTGCGCCGGTTTGATTCCCGAATGGGAAAAGGACCAGCGAAGTCCACGCCTGCGTTTAGAAATGCGCGCCCTTGTTCGAATCTTGACACTGGAAGATTCCCCATTAGAGGGGCAAAGGTAGAAACACAAATCCGATGACATTTTAAGCATTGGTGAATTCAAGCTCTGATTCTTCGACGAGCGGAAAGAATCCAATATTTTCGTCGAATCAAAGGTAAAAGTTGCGGACCCGCATGGAGGTACATTATATGATAATGATCAATCAATAAATTTACAAAATGACATTTTTGAGGCAACGAAATTGGGTGTTTCATTTCATAAGGCACTGGAACGTTTTGAAGACAACCGCCCACCCTGAGGATACCCAGAGAATCACGAAAAGAATGTAATCGCTCTATAGCAGCAGGAGGATTTGGTTGGAAATAGTAATGTTGAATTGTTCTAACTAAAATATTTAATGACTGTGACCGTTCCTTCAAAGTTAAGGGACCATGATTTCGATTGTTCTTATCAGTACGTATATTTTTCAAAAATCTAAGAACGAATGTCCAGACTCGCACCATCTTCTCAAAATTGGAAAATTTCCTAATAAACACTTCCCAAAATGGAGGTTCATTCACTGAAACCAGAGTCTTTACGGGCCCTACTTCCAGCGATTCATCCTCCGACACATCAGGACTATCCCGCCCCTCCAAAGGCCATTCTGGGGGGTTCAAGGCCAACCACTCAGGACCAATCCTCCACGAAATTTTCCCGGCCAATATTGATGGGTTGCACCCTCTTGATGCTAAATCCGCTATGTTGTCTTTTGAGCGTACATGATACCACGAGTCTAACACCGAAGCGTCTAAAATTTTGCTCACTCGATTGGCCACAAACGTCTTAAGACGGTAACTAGGGGTTCGAAGCCAATTTCAAACAGTGGATGAATCCGATAGAAGATAAATCTTCTTAATCGGCAAATTGGAAAAGAAATTATTAGCTGACTTTAAAATATCGGTTAATAATAGGGCGGCACACAATTCCAATCGTGGAATAGTTAGGAATTTTAATGGAGCTAGTTTGGTTTTAGCCATGATAAGTTTTGTACGAATACTCCCATCGTTTAATTCCATTCGAAAATAAATTACTGCAGCGTATCCTAAATTGGATGCGTCTGCAAATCCAACAACTGAAAGTTCTTTCACGCTACTTGGAAATAAATATCTAGGAATGTGAATAGACTTTACACTTGGTAATTCCACAAAAAATTCTTCCCATTTACTACGAATTTCATGAGGTAATTCATTGTCCCAATCTATTTTTGAAATCCAAAGCTCCTGTAATATAGTTTTAGCCCTGAAAACGACTGGCCCTAAGTATCCCAGGGGGTCATACATTCTAGCGATGCAAGACATGATACCGCGTTTGGTGAAGATGCATGGTCTCAATTGGACTTCATAGGATAAACTATCTTGACCAGGCTCCCATTTCATTCCTAATATTTTTATTACAGGGTCCTCTATATTACAGCGATAAGAGTTCCAACACTATAAACCGGCGACCCAACGTGCGATCCCCTTCCTCTTCCTTTTTTTTTTTTGTTTATTTAAATTTTGAATACAATGAGGCTAAGGTGCTAACATTAACAAAAAAAAATAATATTCTAAACTACAACTAATTGTTTGATTTTCATAATTGGAAAGGTGAAGAAATAAAAATTAAAGTTGACTCTTTGAAACAATTAAAATGATATATTTTTTAAACTATGCGTAAACAGATATTTTAAAATATGATCACTGGTAATAGGTAATAACAGTTCCGAGTCAATAATGGGAGATAATAAACTCAATATTATAGAGATAATTTAGTTTTAGTTACCTATATTTACTGAAGTACGGGGACGCCTAATTATAAAATAGTAGATAGCTACTAATTATTTTAAAGTAATTCACTTACGTAAAACAAAAATAGACAGATGTATGAATAAATGTAATAGTTCGACAATAGCAATCACTCAGAGATGCTTACACAACAACGGCTGGAGCCAGATTGATTTTGGGCGGTTTTTTGTGATTTTGAGTATGAAGCCGACTTCGCCCGTGGTAGCAAGCATTCTAAAAAAATAAAAGATCCGTTGGAATAAAAGTTTTGGCAGTTTTTTCTACGGCAAACCCTTATTTTTTACTGGACCGCGGGGTACCTGAAAATATTTCATCCACAAAAGTTTACTGGAGACAAAGAACGTTGTGACAAAGAAGCGAAAACTTTTAAACAAAGAAATCTAAAAAGTAAAGAGCAGGGATAAGGGGGTATATATTGATGGCCCTGGAAAAGAAGAATGATAGTTTTGATCGACGGGGAGTTAGGCGGAGAAGTCTTATGGAGACAGAGAGGAGAGGCCGTTTTGAAACACGGCTGAGGATGAGACATAGAGCGGCAATCGAGGAAGAGTTCCCTTGACGGAGGAAGATGGAACCTGATCAAGACAACCGATACCTGGCCCAGACCAACCTCAAGAAGCCGCCTTAGACCGTAACTTTGTAAAATAAGTACCCATGTCATTAGTTGGTAATCATTATAACTTGTAAATTGTGTGCTGACCCTCACATAGATTTGAGTGCAAATTCATCCTGATCTTTAAACATCTAAAATAGTTATACTAAATAAAGTATGTGCAATAATCATTATTATTATTCTATTTCCGATAAAAGCAAGAAGTAAGATATTAATAAATGGTGTTCTATTTATCAACCGACTTCAAAAAAGAGGGGGTCAGAGTTTGTTTGGACTCCGAAGAGAGCAGAGCTCAGAGGATCACCAGAACAGATAAGCTGAAACCAACTATTTATATTACATTTCATTAATTATTTATTAAAATATCATTTAATTTATTATACTTTTTTTTGATAAATAGTTATTTCATTTATTATTATTATTATTTTTTTTTATATGAATAATTTTAAAATTAAACAATGAATGGGACTGACCCACCAAGTCCCAATGCAAAGCGTAGAAAAAGAGGGAGAATGAAATCTCCTACCGATAATACCCCCATTTTTTCAAACCAAAAAATTTCCCCAACATATATAGTTTTGATAAGAAAAGACGAAGGAAACTTCAAAAATGTATCACCTTTTTTTATTAACAAATTCATAACAAATACGGTAGGTACTACAAAAAATATTAAAAAACTTAAAGATGGAAATTTGCTCATAGAAACAGTCAATTCAAAACAAAGTGATGCATTATTAGCAATCAATAATTTTGGTGGACGATTTCAAGTCGATGCTAGTCCTCATATATCACTCAACTATTCGAAGGGTATAATTAGATGTTACAACTTACAATTTGCCACTATCGAAGAAATAAAAGAAGAACTAAAAAATATCGTTACCGATGTTACAAGAATAAAAAAAAAAAAAAAAAACGGAAATGAAATATATACTCATACGTATATTTTATCATTTAATACACCAAAACCCCCCGAAGAAATTAAAATAGGATTTCTCACAGTAGACGTAAAACAATACATTCCGAATCCGATGAGATGCTATAATTGCTTAGGGTTTTCTCATCCAACTAAGGATTGTGAAAAAATATCAATTTGCTCTAATTGTGGTGAAAAACAACACCCAAATAACTCTAAATGTGAAAACGATACGAAATGCTCAAATTGTAAAGGGGCCACAATGCCTTAGATAGGAATTTTCCCGTTTTTAAACTTCAAAAAGAAGTAAAGGCGCTTCAAGTAAGTAATAAAACCTCATATACTGAAGCCAAAAAAAAAATTATAAAAAGTAGAAACCCTATCATGTTTCAAAAATCTTTTTCTGAAATTTTAAAATCAACTCATCAATTTAAAATCAAAAAAATAATAGGAATTCAAGTGGACTTTGAGTTCACTATCCCACAGGTTAGCTTTAAGGCTAACAATCAAAGTGCTGTTAAGCCTAATTTAAATAATAAAACAATACCAAAAAAACATAGCATCACCCCACTCCCTCTCCCTGCCCCCCTTCCCCCACCATCTCCTACCCAACCCCCTCCCATTCCTATTCCAACAAATCCACTTCATGCTAAAACATGAAAGCTGCTCGGCAGGTACTGCCACCCCTCCCCCCCCCCCCACTCCGTCAACCTCCAGAGACCAAGGTGACAACGCACCCTCAATCCCTGTTAATGCACCCACTTCACCCATGTCTATCGAAGATACGAGCCAGTTGGTCGATGATCAGGGGTTTAAAAAAGTGATAATTAAACGGAATACAAAAAGAGAATCGAAGACTAAAGAAACTGAAAAAAACTAAACAATTTACTAACACTGATAACCTACATGACAAACAATAGTAATAAAATTTATAACATCCGGTTTCGTATTATATATTCCTACGATAAAATTAACAACAATAATCTCTCTATAACTTTCAGAATAATATTATCCATTCAGTTATGTAACGTAAACATAGATAATACTATAAATATTTACTTTCTGCCATTTGCTAATTCACATTCACTTAATACAATAAACTCCATCTACTGCAGTTTTCCAATCCCAAATATACACTTTCTTAATTTTATGAAACCTTTTATTATATTAATTAATTATTCAAATAAAATATATTTAAAATTTCCTGATCCTAAATTAAATAGGCTTGCAATTATTATTAACTGTTTAAAACTATATATTTGTGCCTTTATTTATTCATTTATCTCTTTTCTCCTCATAATGTTGGTAAATATCACATTGTTGTTATCACTGTCACGGACATACATATCTGTCATTCACGTAAGTATTCCTTTTATTTACTATATTACTGATCCTATCTGCTTTTACAATCATTTATTATTATTATTAATATTGTATCACTACAGTGGAAGTACTATATAAATTATATTTTTATGTGTTTCAAGGATTAAAGAATTTTAATTTTTTTTTATCTGTTTTATTTTATTTTTTATTTATTTATTTACTGTCTATTTTATTTATTCTTTATTTCCCACTTATTTTATCTTTACTCTTCTCTTTTCCTTTAGCTTTCAAGTCTGTAATAATAATTTTTTTTTTTTTTTTTTTTTTTTTTTTTTTTTTTTTTTTTTTTTTTCTTGTCAATTCTGTATTTCCTATCTGTGTACCACATTATTGTGGCTATTGGTTTATTATATACGTATTCTGCTACAATGGGTTATACAAAGCTATTTTATTTCATATTTATTTGTTTATATATTTCTAACCCATTACAAATAATTCTTTATGACCCTAGTTCAATTGAATTGTAACGGCTTAAAGACTCATTTCAATGACCTGAAGATACTTATCCATGATAAAGCCCCGTTTTTGCCTAGCCCTCCAAGAAACTCATCTCTCAACAAATGACAAATTCAATTTAAAAAACTTTCAAATCTATAGAAATGATACTTCAAACTCAAACAATAATCACCATGGGGTTTTAATAGCGGTAAAAAAATCTGTATATTCCTAACAAATATCATTAAACTCCCACCTCTAGACAGTAACAGTCTCCATTCACCTTCGCTTCAACTTGACCATTTGCAACCTTTATTTATCACAGGACCGTACAATAGATACAAAAAGCCTTCTAGACATATAAAAACAACTACCACAACCTGTTCTCTTAGTTGAAGATTTTAATGGCCACAATCCCTTATGGGGTTCACAGGATATTAACGTTCGTGGTAAAGTAATAGAAAGCTTTTTAGACCACTCAAATCTTCTCCTACTTGACCCCGGCGAACCTACGTTCCTTAGCTCCAGCTATAGAACATTCTCCTCAATTGACCTTTCCCTTTGCAGCCCTAGCCTTTACAATATAATAAACTGGACAGTTTCACCAGACCTATGTGGTAGCGACCACTTCCCTTTGATTATGAAATTCATAAATATAAACCCCACTCACACCAGACCGAGATGGGTCCAAGACAGAGCAGATTGGAATCTTTTTAACTCCTTGATCACACCACCTCAAAACCATCCATCCGAAATGAGCATCGACATAGGGTGCGAAATTATCACTAATAAAATTATACAAGCAGCCACAGTGTCTATACCTATGACCTCAGGCTCTCCAAAAAGACCACTCGTTCCCTGGTTCAATGATGCTTGCAAAAAGGCAATTAAAGAACGTCGTAAGGCCCTTAAAAAATTTCAAAAATCAATGACGTCCGAATACATGACGGAGTACAAAAAACAGCGAGCTATTTGCAGAAAATTGTTCAATTCATGTAAATCAGATTCTTGGAAGAAATTTACAAGCTCTATAAATTCCTCTGCTTCATCAGCTGATATATGGAATAAAGTCCGTAAACTCACCAAAACTCAATCTTCCACACAATACACCATATTAACAAAAGGCCAATTATCTGACGATCCCCTAATTGTATCAAACATATTCGCCGATTTCTATGAAGAAATTTACAAAACTGAAGACAATAGCAACAGTACCGATGAAATAGAAACAGACTTTATAGACAATTTTGAAAAAGAATATTATAACATCCTCTTCTCAATGTGGGAATTCAAAAATATCCTAATTACTGTTAAAGGAACAACGCCTGGTCCGGACCAAATCCATTATGATATGGTCAAAAACCTGTCTGCTGATACTCAAAAATAGTTACTTGAATTCTATAATCATGTTTGGCGAACGGGACACTTACCAAAATCCTGGCGCAATTCAATAATAGTTCCTATTCTAAAAACTGGAAAAGATAAAAGGATCCCAAACAGCTATCGCCCCATATTTCTTACAAGTTGCCTCAGTGAGATTATGGAGCGCATGGTGAATAAAATATTAATGTGGGTCATAGAAAATAACAATTTACTTCAACCATTTCAGTCCGGTTTCCGTAAGGGAAGATCCACTGTAGATCACCTGGTCACATTGGAAGCCAAAGCCCAATATTCATTTATCAATTCTCAGCATATGATTGCTATATTCTTTGATTTAAAAAAGGCCTTTGATAACACCAATCACAAAGTTATTCTAAATTAACTATCATCTATTGGAATCAGAGGACATTTTTTCAAATATATACAACAATTTCTATCATATCGCCACTTTAGAGTCAGGATAGGATGCGAACTTTCAGATATGCATAAACAAGGCAACGGTGTTCCTCAAGGTTGTGTCCTTAGCCCAACTTTGTTTTGCCTAGCAATAAACGACCTGGGACTAAATTTACCGAGAGGTGTCAAACCCCTATTGTTCGCTGATGACCTGGCTATAATTTGTCGCTCAAAAAATATCTACAATATACAAACAAAATTACAGGAAGCCATAAATAGGCTGCACTGCTGGTCTTTATCCGTCGGTCTACAATTCTTCTCCGAAAAATCTATTGCTTGCACTTTACTCGTAAAAGAAACACTCCTCCCTCTCCTGAACTCCGATTAGAAAACTCCATAATTCCCTACACAAACAATCACAGATTTTTGGGCATGATATTTGACCGCAGACTAACTTGGAAGCCACACATTTCCACTCTTAAATCATCATCCACAAAAAGACTCAAAATATTAAAATATTTTGGTGGCACCTCCTGGGGTTCTGACAGGCACTCATTAATGCAAATCTATCGAGCTATAATATGCTCCAAATTGGACTATGGTTGTTTTATTTATGGTTCTGCCCGACTCCAATTACTAAATAAAATTGATTCCATCCACCATGCTGGAATTCGTTTATCGACGGGAGCGTTTCGAAATAGTCCCATTCTTAATTTATGCTGTGAATCAGGCATAACCCCACTATTGTTCAGAAGAAAAAAGTTAGCAGTTAATTATATCTCCAAAATCCTACCTTATTCCGAACACCCAGCACATAAATACATTTTTAAATCAAAATTCGCTAAATTATTTTTAAAAAAGCCGAACGCAACACTTCCTTTTTCGGAAAGAGGAAAGTCAGCTATCAAATTCCTACAAGAAATACCATTATATAAACAAGAAGTTTATAACCCTCCATGGACAAACAAACCTCCTAAAACACTGCTTCATTTAACCAGACTTCCTAAAAATAATACCCCTCCTTCTGTATACAAATCTGAATTTCTCTGTCTCCTTCAAAGCATACCAAAACCTTTCAAAATTTATACTGACGGATCTAAATCCGACTGCTCAACCGCATCTTCTTTTGTTACTCATAACTCCACTCATAAAATAAAACTACACAAACTGTGCAATATATTTACGGCCGAGCTCTATGCAATATCATCAGCATTCCACTTCACCATGTCAATAGATCAAAGCATCATCGCCATAGTTACGGATTCGTTGAGCTCATTAAAAGACATCAACAACATTTACCCCAAACATCCGATTATTAATATATTAGAAAACATGGGAAAGTCGGCCTACTTCATCTGGATTCCGAGTCACACAGGGATTATTGGCAATGAACTAGCTGACATAGCAACGAAACAAGCACTTACCCTCCCTGACCGTGGCGTGGCTATTTTTATTTTTAAACCTTCTAATATATTTTATTGAAATAAGTGTACAATCTGCCTCAGTAAAGGGCAATAGGTACAGAGATAAATGTATTAATTCATACCGTATTTACAAATGCACACACACACAAACACAACTAATAATAATAAAAAATAAATAAATATCTTCATAAAATAAAACTAATAATTATTTACAATAATCAAAAATAAAACAAAATTGAATTAAATTAAAATACACAAATTATTATTCATTCATACTTTATATACAATACAAACACAATCGGCCCGGGGAACCCCGAATCGAACCTATTCCCCACTTATTGGGAGTCAAGGCTAGACGCGTCGAGATCCCAGCGCTGCTCTCTCGGCTGCATCACTGGTAATATCCTGTGGAGGCTGAGTGGGAGCGCTATGGCCACAGATACTTAGGACTTGAGTGGAGAAGCTGGTCATTACCAGAACTCCAGCATAACTTTGTGCATTACAAAAGGTCTCGGGGCCATCGCCGTTTTAACCTTCTCGGATGGTTATAAGGCTGGTTATGACTGGATAGGGATTGAGCCAGAGGATTGGGATGATTGGATAGGTTTTGATGAAATTTCGAGAATTTTGAAGGAATGAGATCAAGGACAAAAGGTATTTTTAGGTCATTATGTAGGGTTTTATTGGTAACATAATAAGGTGCATTGACTATTGTTCGGAGGACCTTGCATTCGAAGGATTGAATACGTTTAATATTCGATTGTCTTGCTGTTCCCCACAGTTCAAGTCCGTAGGTCCAAATAAGTTTTAATAATGTTTTATATATGAGGAGTTTATTATCTACTGAGAGATGAGAATTTCTGCCTAGTAGTCTGTAAAGTTGGCTGAATCTCCTGTTAAGCTATTGTCTTTTTAGTCTAGTGTGAGGGTTCCAAGTCAGTCTTTTGTCAAGATGAAAGCCAAGATAGCGTTCTGAGTCGGATATAGGTATAGGGATATTATTGAAGCGGATAGGAGGACAGGATTTGCGGCGAAGGGTAAAAGTTATATGATTGCATTTGGCTTCATTAACTTTTATTCTCCACTTGTTGCACCAAGCTTCAATCTGTAAAAGATGTGTTTGGAGGTTGGATAGCAGTATCATCTGCAAATGTGGCTAAAAAGGTATTAGGGTTTGTTGGTATATCTGCAGTGCAGAGATTATAGAGGACAGGACCTAGTACACTACCTTGTGGCACACCAGCATCAATAGGATAACAGTTGGAGAACTCTGAGCCACAGCGGACTCGAAAGGAGCGATTTGAGAGATAGGATCGTAGGACTAGGTATAGGGATTGGGGTAAGTGCGTCTTGAGCTTGTAGAGCAAGCCCTGGTGCCACACCCGGTCGAAAGCTTGCGCTACGTCCAGAAATGCACCAGTGCTATACTGCTTGTTTTCAAGGGCAGAGGATATATAATCAACAACACGAAGACCTTGTTGAACAGTGGAGTGACCAGTCCGGAATCCAAATTGGTGGGAAGGGATGCTTTGGGATTCGAGTATAGGTAGGATTCGTTTTAAAAGGATTTTTTCAAAGATTTTTGAAAGGATGGGAAGAAGACTTATCGGTCTATATGATGAGGTATTGTTGGGAGGTTTGCCTGGTTTTAGGAATAGAACGATGATGGAGTGTTTCCATATCAGAGGAAAGTGGGTTGTGCGAAGGATACAATTATAAATATTTTTTTAATTTTTTTATTCTTTTATTAATAGAAATTTAAAACTGTATTAGAAAACACATCTAGTAAATAGGTGGTATATGTGAGATATAATGACATGAATAAAACTTGTAGAGGAACTACCCATTGGTAGTACTCTAATGGATATTTACAAAAGTAGATCACGAGGCCATCTTCTTTTCAGACGCTTCGGAGGATTGCCAGGGATGGAATGGGAAGCTAGCTGTGCAACAAGTGGATTTGGATGATTGTTAAGTTTATTATGAAAGGAGAGGTATTTGGTTCGGGCTAAATCGGAGACATATGGGATATTAAGATCATTATGGATTAATTCATTTGTGACAAAGTAAGGAGCATTAAGGATTTTTCGAAGGATTTTGGATTGGAGTGATTGGATGCGGGAAGAATTCGATGGTTTAGTGGATCCCCACAACTCTATACCGTAAGTCCAAATAGGTCTGATAATCGTCGTATATACAAGTTTCTTATAGTGAATCGGGAGATTTGAAAAAATATTCACAAGCATCATCAATAGAAGACTAACAAAATGGGTGGAGAAAATGAATATATTACCAAAAGAACAGATGGGATTTAGGAGTGGCAAGGGGTGCCGAGATTGTGTATTTGTTTTGAATTCTGTTATAAATATAGCTCTGAGGCTCAAAAGGAGGAGGATATTTGGAGTTTTCGTTGATTTTAAAAGAGCCTTCGACTCTATAAATCATGGTAAAATTTGGCAGAAATTATATGATGTAGGTGTCGGAGGGAAAACTCTGCGTTTTCTCATGAATTTTTATGCTTCTGCAGTCTTTTCAATTTCTGATGGGATCAATGTATCAGCTGAAATTCCGGTATCCTCGGGTGTACTACAGGGCGAGATTTTGAGCCCTCTATTATTTTTGCTCTTTATTTCAGTCATTATTAAATTTTTTGAAGATAGAAATGTGAGAGGGATAAGTATTAACAGTTCAAAAGAAATCCTAATGCTACTGTATGCCGATGATTTGGTTATGCTTGCAGATTCTTGGGTTGATGCTAAGTTAAAATTGAGAACTTTATCAGAGTACTGCCAACAAAATAAACTTAAGGTCAACATAGCCAAAACAATTGTCATGCCATTCCACAAAGGTCGACTTGGAAATGTGAGGAACTTGTATTATGAAGAGCAAATGCTGGCTTATAAGGACCGATTTACTTATCTTGGTGTACCATTGACTTGCTCTGGTAAATTTAGAGCTGCATCTGAATATTTTGTGGCTAAAGCAGCAAGTGCCAACGCAGCAGTGATGCAAATTCTTCAGGCCAGTTCATCAGATTCTTGGAATTCAAAAATCACAATTTATGAATCCTTGTCACAAAGTGTTTTATTGTACATGTCAGAAGTGTGGGGCATGGCTTACCCAGACATAATTGAAAGATCACAATTATCATTCCTGAAGGGTATTTTACATCTTCAGAAAAACACCCCAAATTCCTATGTCAGGCTGGAAACAGGTACAAAACACACCGAGGTAAAAGTTTTTGCAAGGATGCTAACATGGTGGATCAAAATTTTAAATATGGCAACTGATGAATTTCCAAGGATTTGTTACGGCAGGCTTGTCGAATTGATTGGAAATCCTTCCGTGCCCTTTCATTGGGCAGAACAATTAATGCTACAATTGGAAAGAATCGGCGCTATTGACATATGGAATAAACAGGATGCGAATGTTGTTAAAGAAAATATCTCAAGCCTGAACATGGCATTTGAGAGTCATTATTTGTCTGTGGACATTGAACATGCTGTCAACTCTCACTACAACACCCATTACAGACACCTTAGCTCTCTTGGAGGTGGTGAAAAGTATTTAGTCATGGATTCAGACATCCAGAAATTAAGAATTATCGCACAACTCCGTTTAGCTAGCTCCAGGGTCTCCAAAATATATTACAATAGAAAAAGCTACAGTTTTAATACAGAAAATTCCTGCCCGATGTGTAACTCGGGACCAGATTCTCTTCACCATTTAATAATGAATTGTTCAGTTTATGAAATATACAGGAAAAGGTTTTTTAGAAGAATTCGTTCCGCAGAAGATGATGACTTTTGGTTATGTTCATGGCTGACAATAGATAATGAAAAACATTTAAATAATTTATTTTTTTATATGAAATATTGTCTGAAATTAAGAAATAGTTTGCTTTAACTTATTACTAGTTTTCCATTTACTTTTTGTTTTTGTATTAAAAGTTTGCCATTTGTTTTTTTTCATTTTTATGTATACTTATGCATTAATTTATCATGTATATAGTTAGATCAAATTTTGGGTTAATATATCTTGTTTAGTTTGTAAATAATTTTCTTATTTTATTTTATTTTTGTTAAAATAATTCTAAATTGTTTAACAGCTCTCAACTCATTGCTCTAAAAATTGTATTTATAAAGCAATAAAATAAATCAATCAATCGGGAGATTTGAACGTTTGTTAAGTAAGTGTTGTAGCATTCGAAATCTACGTGCAGCTTCTTGTCTTTTCAATCTTGTATGAGGGTTCCAAGTAAGTCTCTTGTCCAGATGAAATCCAAGGTTTCGTATTTGTTTCACATTAGTTAGCGGAACACCATTAAAGGATACTGGAGGACAGGATGAGGTAGGTTTTCAACGGAGGGTAAAGGTTATTTGTTGGGATTTGCTAGGATTTATCTTGACTCTCCAGTTATGACACCATTCTTCAAGGAAAGTAATATTTGACTGGAGTGTATGGGATGCAGAAAATGGATCATCATTGACTGATAACACGCTGGTGTCATCAGCAAAGGTTGTGAGGATAGTATGAGGATGAGTTGGAATATCAGCTGTATAAACGGTATAAAGAATGGGACCCAGGATACTACCTTGAGGAATACCAGCGGTCTGGGGGAAGATGGATGAGTATTTAGAATTGTGGTTAACTCTAAATACTCTATCAGAAAGGTAGGAACGGAGGATGAGGAAATATGTAGATGGAAGGAATTGGCGAAGTTTATAAAGCAGTTCTGGATGCCATACCCGATCGAAGGCTTGTTCAACCTCAAGAAAGACACCCGTGCAATACATCTTGCGCTCCAATGCAGATGGGATAACATCCACCACACGATGGCACTGTTGGGTAGTGGGGTGAAACTGACGAAATCCAATCTGGTGGTCAGGAATAATGTGATTGGAATCGAGGAAGGGATAAAGGCGTTTCAAAAGGAGCTTTTAAAGGATTTTGCCCATGATAGGTAGGAGAGAGATAGGTCTGTATGAGGAAGGATTTTCTGGCGGTTTTTTAGGTTTTGGGATCATTTTAATAATTGATAATTTTCAGGAATCGGAAAATATGTAGTACGGAGGATAGCGTTATAAATATAAGTTAGGAGTAATACTGCTTTCTTTGGAAGGCATTTGAGGATTCTTGAGGTAATAAGGTCATGTCCAGGAGCTTTGTTGGAGGGCAATCTACGGATTATGGATATAATATCTGAAGGGTGGAAGGCTTTAGGAGGAAGGGTCATTTGGAGAGGAATAGTCAGTTCTGCTTCAATACGTTCTACATGATTAGGATTTAGGATGTTAGAATGAGGTTTAAAAGTATTATGTAATTGCTCACTAAATACCTGTGATTTTTCTGAATCAGATTTGGTCCAGGTTTGAGCTGGAGTAAGGAGAGGATGATTGAAGGTTTTGAATTTCAAAAGTTTTTTGGTAGTGGTCCATAATGATTTGTCGGAAATAGAAAGTTGTTCAGTTCTTTTCTATAAATTTTCAAATTTTAGTTTTTTAACTTCTGATTTAAGTTTGTTAGTTAATTTGGTTTACTTGGTTTTGTCAGAAGGGTATCGAGTTCTATGCCATTTGGCCCTTGCTCGACGTTTCTCTACTAATAAAACGCGAATATTTTGTGGTAAGATACTTTCTGATTTTTTAATTCTTTTTTGTGAAGTGTTTTCCGTAATGCAGGTTTCTATTGATTTAGTAAGGTGTTCTATTGCCGCATCTATTTGTTGACAAGTTTTTAGTGGAATTTTGAGGTCAATATGGTTTTCTAAAATCGAATGGAATTTGTCCCAGTCCACACGTCCAGTTATTAAGGATGGAGG